>JAPXFQ010002063.1:0-600000 GCA_028564705.1 Apricaphanius iberus
GGAGAGATGGAACGGGTCGGCAGTTACCCAGGAGAGATGGAACGGGTCGGCGGTTACCCAGGAGAGATGGAACGGGTCGGCGGTTACCCAGGAGAGATGGAACGGGTCGGCGGTTACCCGGAAGAGAGGGAACGGGTCGGCAGTTACCCGGAAGAGAGGGAACGGGTCGGCAGTTACCCGGAAGAGAGGGAACGGGTCGGCAGTTACCCGGAAGAGAGATGGGAACGGTCTCGCAGTTACCGGAAGTGAGGGAACGGTCGTGCAGTTAACCGGATGAGGTAGAAGGGGGGGGTCGGCAGTTACCCAGGAGAGAGGGAACGGGTCGGCAGTTACCCAGGAGAGAGGGAACGGGTCGGCAGTTACCCGGAAGAGAGGAAACGGGTCGGCAGTTACCCGGAAGAGAGGGAACGGGTCGGCAGTTACCCGGAAGAGAGGAAACGGGTCGGCAGTTACCCGGAAGAGAGGAAACGGGTCGGCAGTTACCCGGAAGAGAGCGAACGGGTCGGCAGTTACCCGGAAGAGAGGGAACGGGTCGGCAGTTACCCGGAAGAGAGGGAACGGGTCGGCAGTTACCCGGAAGAGAGGGAACGGGTCGGCAGTTACCCAGGAGAGATGGAGCGGGTCGGCAGTTACCCGGAAGAGAGGGAACGGGTCGGCAGTTACCCGGAAGAGAGGGAACGGGTCGGCAGTTACCCGGAAGAGAGGGAACGGGTCAGCAGTTACCCGGAAGAGAGGGAACGGGTCGGCAGTTACCCGGAAGAGAGGGAACGGGTCGGCAGTTACCCGGAAGAGATGGAACGGGTCGGCAGTTACCCGGAAGAGATGGAACGGGTCGGCAGTTACCCGGAAGAGAGGGAACGGGTCGGCAGTTACCCGGAAGAGAGGGAACGGGTCGGCAGTTACCCGGAAGAGAGGGAACGGGTCGGCAGTTACCCGGAAGAGAGGGAACGGGTCGGCAGTTACCCGGAAGAGAGGGAACGGGTCGGCAGTTACCCAGGAGAGAAGGAGCGGGTCGGCAGTTACCCAGGAGAGATGGAACGGGTCGGCAGTTACCCGGGAGAGATGGAACGGGTCGGCAGTTACCCGGGAGAGAGGGAACGGGTCGGCAGTTACCCGGAAGAGAGGGAACGGGTCGGCAGTTACCCGGAAGAGAGGGAACGGGTCGGCAGTTACCCGGAAGAGAGGGAACGGGTCGGCAGTTACCCGGAAGAGAGGGAACGGGTCGGCAGTTACCCGGAAGAGAGGGAACGGGTCGGCAGTTACCCGGAAGAGAGGGAACGGGTCGGCAGTTACCCGGAAGATGAACGGGTCGGCAGTTACCCGGGAGAGATGTGAAAGGGTCGGGCAGTTACCCGGGAGAGATGGAACGGTGTCGGCAGTTACCGGAAGAGAGGGAACGGGTCGGCAGTTACCCGGGAGAGAGGGAACGGGTCGGCAGTTACCCGGAAGAGAGGGAACGGGTCGGCAGTTACCCAGGAGAGATGGAACGGGTCGGCAGTTACCCAGGAGAGATGGAACGGGTCGGCAGTTACCCGGAAGAGAGGGAACGGGTCGGCAGTTACCCGGAGAGAGGGAAGGGTCGGCAGTTACCGGAAGAGAGGGGAACGGGTCGGCAGTTACCCGGAAGAGAGGGAACGGGTCGGCAGTTACCCGGAAGAGAGGGAACGGGTCGGCAGTTACCCGAAAGAGAGGGAACGGGTCGGCAGTTACCCGAAAGAGAGGGAACGGGTCGGCAGTTACCCGAAAGAGAGGGAACGGGTCGGCAGTTACCCGAAAAAGAGGGAACGGGTCGGCAGTTACCCGAAAAAGAGGGAACGGGTCGGCAGTTACCCGGGGGGGTGGAGTTACCCGAAAGAGAGGGAACGGGTCGGCAGTTACCCGAAAGAGAGGGAACGGGTCGGCAAGACCCTGCAAAGAGCGGCGACGGGTCGGCAAGACCCTGCAAAGAGCGGCGACGGGTCGGCAAGACCCTGCAAAGAGCGGCGACGGGTCGGCAAGACCCTGCAAAGAGCGGCGACGGGTCGGCAAGACCCTGCAAAGAGCGGCGACGGGTCGGCAAGACCCTGCAAAGAGCGGCGACGGGTCAGCAGGTACCCGGAACCTAGAGGGAGGGGAAGGGAGGGGCGAAACAATCGAGCCAAACGAGGGATGAAGAGCGGGCAGAGCTTATAAGTGTATCGTGATGTGATTAGAGATGTAGGACAGGTGCGGGGTACCGGAAGAGTTGATTAAGACTAATTACGAAGTGGTACGAAGTGGATCTGAAACGTGGTCCCTGCTCCCGAACCTAAGTCAACAAGTTAACTCCATTTATTGAAATACAAAACCTAAATCGAACCTAAAGCAATTTAAAAATCTCATTTTTTTTTTTCATCTAGAAATAGTCTTTTTTCTGAAACCAGGAAGAATGTCTGTGAACCTGAACCTACTGTGCAAAACCCTTTAATGCTGCATTCCATTTGTCTCGTAAACTCGGGAGTCCGAGTTGCTGTACACGAGAACATGACGTCATTCCCGACTTAAAGCATTCCAGTTTGTCTCACTACACTCCGAGTGGGAAAGAACATGGACGCGTTGAGGGCAGCAGCTGTCGAGGGGCGGGCTAGTTATTGCTATTGTTGTTAGCAGCATAGCATCTTCAACAGACCAGCATGAAAAACAAAACTTTCCATTGTATTGCACACACAGCAAGGCCGTGCAATGTATAAATTTGTGAACGGATTAAAGCAGAAATGTAGTCAAGTGTTTAAAAGCATTTAAAAACGACATTGAAATGACCAACAGTGAAAATACAAAAAAAATATATCTCAACTACGGACGCAGCCATCTTTGTTTCATGATGAAATGCATGGATTCAATAATATATATATAATTACAAGATCCTCACGTTGTTTAAAATGTATATAATTTGCGACTCACGCTGATTTCTTTTTTAATTTTAGGCTGCTTGCAGTTAACTGCAGTGTTCTGCTTATTTGAAACTTTAAATTATAGCTTACTCTGAGACAAACAAACAACTCCAGACCAATCAGCGGCTACCGCTGCTGCGTAGGAGTAAGTGGGATATCATATTACCGGCCCAATCAGTCCATAGGTGGGCATTTCAGGTCCCGTCTGCATGCTTGGAACAGAGGCAGAGGTAGTCCAAAAAAGGGGTCGGCTCGGAATGGTCGCAGTTAATGGAAACACGCCAAAGCGTCCCATTCCGTACCGTACTGGCACTAGTGGAAATGGGCCGTATGTGCTTAGCATCTACAAACAAGCAAAAATGATGGGCCTCCCAGACTGGTTTCTACTTCTTTAAGAAGCAGTTCTGTCATCTAAAATTTTCTTGTGTAAATTGAACCTGTTTAAACTCGTTATATGCATAAAAGACACTTGTCCATGCCTTCGTACAATCAGACTCCAACCTCCACCATGGCCAAGAGCAGAGAGCTGTCCAAGGACACCAGGGTTGTCCTAGATTGTACACCTTCACAAAACTGGGATGAGCCAATCTACTATAGGCACACAGCTTGGTGAGAAGACATCTAGTGTTGGAACAGTTATTAGAAATGGGAATAAATTCAAGATCACTGACATTCTCCCTCGACCTTGGAGTCCATGCAAGATTTCAACTTGTTGGATAAACATTAGAACGGTGAGGAAACAGCACAGAACTACACGGGGTGAACTGGTCAATTATCTGAAGAGAGCTGGAACCACAGTAACAAAGGTTACTATTTGTAACACACTAAATATTCATGGAATAAAATCCTGCTGTGCTCGAAAGGTCTCCCTACTTAAGACAGCTCATGTCCAGGCCCATTTAAAGGTTGCCAAAGACCATTGTGATGATCCAGGGCTTTGGGAGAATGTAATTTGGTCAGTTTGTTTTAATTTGATCGGACCAAAAAAAAACTATTTTGGATAAACGTTGAGTTGAAAGCTCTTGAGGAGATCAGCATGGAAGAATGGGCCAAAATACCAGCAACAGAGTGTGAAGCTGAAGACCTGCAGGAAATCTTTAGCCTCTGTCATTGCCAACCAAGGTTACATTACAAAGTGTTGAGATAAACTTTATTTATTGACCAAATACTTCTTTTCTGCATCTTTAGACAAACATAATGAGATTTTTTTGTACATTTTGAATTTTTCAAACAAAAACAAAATTACATTCTGTCGAATTTTGTTGAACTGCACCTATGATGGAAATTACAGACCTCTCATCATTCGGTGGCTGCAAAATATTTTTTTGCCCCACTGTATTTCCATGATGTAAAAAAACAGGAACACTGCTTACATCGCTTCTGTGCTTCAGTTAAATCCCCAGAATCCTGCGATGCATCACTATCACCGTCACATGAGCAAACAGAAACCACATGGCCAACCCCCTCCCCTCCCTTTCCCGAAACACAAACATGACGGAAATAAACATCTGTTATTAAGATCGGACGGGTTTTACTCGTCAGTCCAATGCCCATGCTAACACCGAGATATATCACGCACCCCTATCGATATGTTTGCGAAAATCTGTTGCAAAAAATATAGAATTATGTACTATTGTGGTTAGAAAATAGCACTTTTTTCCCCTTTTTATATATGTCATTCATATAAATATTAGCTTATAACTGTTAAATAAATGTAAAAAAGTTATACTAGAAATGAAATTCGATCCTTAAATGCTGCTTTTATTTGCACGTTTTGCTTATGATGAACTCAAAACATTTCTGTTTTAAACATTAAGGGTCTAACTGTACATATTCAGATCTTTCGGTGCAGCCCTTTTCAGTTCAGTAAGTGTAATGTTAAAGTGTGGAACTCAGAGTGCAGTGCAACGTTTCCACAGGACATCTTTAAAAAGTGACACCAAAACAAACCAGGAAGGACTCCCAGCTATGACTAAACTCTGCTATTTAGGAACGTAAATGGTTTTTCATGCAGCTACAGTGGAAAAAGAAAGATGGACCGAACCAGAACTTTGTCAGTGAACGCATTTTTCAACAGCAATAAGGTCTATAACATGCGCTGCACTGAACCAAATGACTCACCTGAAACAATATCAAGCTGAATGGAAACATCTCTGATACTGGAGATTAAAACCAGCTGACGTCCACATAGCATCAAATCAGACCAAACTGCTGATTCTGGATAGAAGTTGGTGGAATACTCCAAAGGGATTTAACTATGTTTTATTCTCAAATATAGGCAAAGTATAATAAAAAAAAAAAAATCTGTAAACATTGACGCTAACTGTTTTCGTGTAGTACTATTGTTTTCTACTCTGGCTATATCGGATTGTACTATTTTATTTATTTGCTTTAGTGATATGCATATTTGTTGTTTTTTTCCTTGATCGAACCGTACCAAAAACATACTGAACTGTGATTTTTTTTTTGCGTAATACACCCCTATTTAACATGCATACAGGTATGTATGTTAATGTCTCATTAAGACCATTTAGTTAGTTGAATTAGTGTTTCAATTTGGATTCAATTTTTCCATTTGATATTTCACAAACATGCCCTTTATTTTATTTCTGTATGCAATAATTACAATTAATCTATTTACATTTGTGATTTCAACACTGATTAATATGACTGTGATTATATTTTTTGTATAATGGAGCAAACCTTTTTTCCCTCTAACAAAATGGGACAAGTTCTTCAATTAAATCTAAACATGTTAGTTTGAACGCAACAAGACATTTTGGTGCTTCAATGTGCAATGCTTCCAACTGCTGACAGGGGGCAGTATTTATAAAAGAAAAAGATTTTTAAACTGAAGATGTACAACAAAGCAGAATTGTCCTGTGTAAAAGGAAGCACACTGTAGCCCCCAAGTGGTTAATTACATGAAATGCAGGGTTCTTGAATTTTCTACTTCATGATACAATCATTCAATTTACGAAAAGAAATTAATGAAATAATAAAATATAAATTGATAAAACACAGAGTATAGATGGGCAAGAACGTTTTAAGTTATTTTTTGGATTAAACAGTGAATTCCCTTGTAATTCTGTACACGAGTATTCATTCTGTCTCTTTCCTCTGCATGTTCTTGCCGTTTGTCTCTGAAGGCTTTTGGACAATTTCCATGACTTGAACAAAATGTTAGGCCAGAGCCACAAGAGATCCAACAGTGTGTCTCATAGCCTGCTTCTGAAGACTTTGCAGCTGCAGCAGCCACTTCCTGTGAGTAAAAGCCGCCGCTGTTAACAGACAGACAGATGTGTAAGATGTCAGCACAGTCCACTGCATCACGCATGCACGTTTCAGCGCTCATCGGTTTCCTAGAAAACCCTTTAATGTCTGTCTGGCTTGGCTCCCTGCAAACGTTCTGCTGCTTTGCCTTTAACTGGATGTCAGCTCTAGCAACAGCTGAAATGGGCTGATGGTGCTGCATGAATCCTGCAGCATAACTTCTCACCACTACAGATAAAATTACAAATATAGTTTTAAACTACACCAAAACTATGGGGTGCTGTTGTTGAAACTACATTGTCAAAAATTAACAGCCATGAATTTGAATATTTAGCCTGTCATAAAAGAAAAAATAATTTGGTCATTTTTCAAAGTCATATTTATTCGCTTAGAAATGTCACAGTTTTAAATAAATATTTAGTTAACTGTTTAAATATTTTTTTGCTCTAATATAAGTATTTAGTTAACGAGCTAAACCTTTGGTTTACCAATAACTATTTCAAATGAAATATTTATTTAGCAAGATACATAGTTAAATTGAAGCTAAATATTTACATAGCAAACTAAACTGGCTGGCTAAATATTTAGCTAGAAAGTCAACTAGCTAGATAAATATTTAGCTTCAAACTAAAGATTTAAATTGACGCTTCAGGTTCAGCTAACAAACTAAACTGGCTAGCTAAATATTAAACTTCGACATAACATTTATTTAGCTAGCTAAACATTTAAATTGAAGCTAAATATTTAGCTAGCAAGCTAAACTGGCTTGCTAAATATTTAGCTATGAACATAACATTTAGTTGGCAAGCTAATCACTTAAATTGAACCTAGATATTTACCTTGAAAGCTAACATAGCTTGCTAATATTTAGCTCCAACCTAAATGTTGAAATTGTTCACTACATATTTAGTTTCTCAGCATATATTTTAATTATCTAGAAATTATATACTTTTACATTTTTAATATTGTTTATTTGATAAAAAAATGTATGCATACATTTAATGAACTAAGTAATTGTATTTATTAATTCAGAATCTTTTGTTAACTATACGGCATCATGATTGTTGGATACTTTTAGATAGACTTTTTCTTTTTTCATTTTATCACTTAAAGGAGTGGTGAAGAGCTCTATATGGAACTTTTTAATTAGATAAATACTGACATCTGTTAAAAGTAATAAAATTATCTATATTAGTCCGTTTTTAAAATAATTTTAGTAGTAATAATGTACTGCTGTAAGTAATAATGTTTTAACCAGTAAAGTGTCTGAATTATTTTATACAAATTGATAAAACTCTAAATCTTGTATTTTCTTTCGCCGTTTTTGCAGGAGAGCAGACCCACTTCCTGGACAACCAACCGCCATCTGTCCCCTGGCCTCTCCTCGGCCAATCACCACGCCGCCACCAAGCGACGCCTGTCGTACGACTACAACAGAAAGGTTATGGAGTGACGTTGCAGCTTCTTCTGAGGTCGGACCGGTGCCAGCCAAGGTTCCCCTGCGGATCCGCAGGTTCCTGAAGAACAATCGAAGCATCCGATGATTTTCTTTCCCCACTGTTTGCACACTCTCTGGTTAATTAAACCCCAGTGGATTGAGAGACACTCGCCATAAAAGGGAGCACCTTGTTCCTCACTACCCACCATCCTGACGTGACCACAGCAGATCCAAGGCACTCGCCACCATGTTGAAAAACAGACTTGCCACCAGGATTTGCAACTCGATTGGTATAAATGTTGTCCTGCACACATTTCTCATTCTCATTCATATTGATTTCTTATAGTTTGGAGGCTTTAATCTGCTAAACTTTAATAAATTACTATAATTTGTCAAGGCTCAGCTAGACCTGGTTTGGATCGTGGTTCTGTTTACAAAGAAAGGTTAAAGACAGGACTCAGGTTGCAGATTAGATTCTGTTCCTCAGAGCAGAAAATGTTGATCACTCCCTGTCCGGTTCTGACCTCTGATCCACATATAGTCAAGCTTTCTTTGAAAGTTGTTAATTTTGCTGATGCATTCTGCACCATTGGCAGCAAAACAAGTATTCCACCTCCATGCTTGATCATTGATCCACTGTTCTTAGCTTTTAAATTCTCACGTACAAACATTCTTCTCGTCTTTTTTTTTCTTTTTGTCTCGTTTGACTATTAAACCTTTCTCCAAATCCAGTTCGTTCGGGTAGCAGGAAGTTTCAGACTAATTTAACACCGTCAAAATCCCAATTACAAGAAACAGTTCATGGCAAGTTTGAGGCTTGGTGATTCTTGGGTTCCTCCAGAACACAAGAAGATATTTTCTTTCAGCTCACAGGATTTTTTTTTCTTCATATTTCGGTCAAGTTTGGCATCTAATCAAGTTGTACTTATGTCCAGCTGTTTACACTAATTATCTTGGAATCTGCTACTATTTAAAAATGGCCCCAAGAAGCTTTCCTAACATGGGTATATCTGCAGTTCAGATCAGATCTTCACTAAGTTCCTTTTGCTTTCCCATCTCTCTGAGTGTTGAACAATCAAGCTGACTAAAGAAATCCAGTACATGCTGCAAAAAGAAACCAGCAGCAGCACACAATCATGATTATCGACAGGAAATCAACTTAGGACTCTCTTGAAGCTTCAGCATCAGTTATTAAAAGATTAAAATTATTTTGCGTTTTACTTGAAAGCTGTTAACAAAGTCCTTATTTTTAGAAGACATTGAAGTTGGATGACACTTTAAAAATGGAAAACAGAGAGAGACTAAATATATCTTTAAAAATCAAAAACATTTACACCATAATGAGTGGATGCAAACATGTTATTACAGCTGTGTGTTCATTTTCAACTCTAGAATTTTAGGGATATATTTGTGCACATGTTGCATCCCCATCGCCTCAATCAGTACGTTTTATCCTGCGCTGGTCATCGCTCGTATTGGACCTTTGGGAGTATTTTCAATCATAGTTAATTGGTTAGTATTTTTAGAAAATTAACCTGTATGGGGCGCCGTTTATATGGTCACGCAGTCAAGAAATTAACACCAATAGTTCAAGTTATTTAGCCTGTCATAAAAAAATATATAAATGTCACATCTTACACCTAAATATTTAGTTTGCAAACTAAATGTAGTTAGGTAGCTAAATATTTATCTCGGAAATATATATTTTACTGAGAATCTAAATATTTTTGCTTCTAAACTAAATATTTAGCTTTTATATTTAGCATGGACCTAAATATTTAGCTTGGAGCTAAATTATTGCTTTTAGTTAGTGAACTAAATATTTAGCCTCAAGTTAAATATTTGGTTTACAAACTAAATATTTTATCTTGGAGCTAAATATTTAACTTCTAGGCAAAAATTTAATTTTAATTTAATTTAATTAATTATCAAAACATTTAGATTCAAAACGAAATAAGTTCAAAAATATTTTATATATTTACTAAAGTTTGTTGACTAAATATTAAGCTTGTAAGCTAAATATTTTTATTCAAGCTAAATATTTAGTTTACAACGGATGTTAATTGAATAATAAAAAACAAACATATGACTTTTAAAATTTAACACCTATTATTGTTTTTATGAAAGGCCAGATAACTAAAATTATTGATGTCAATTTTTGACATTGCAAACGACTCCCCATTAACTTGCCAGTTCCTATAAAACTTAAATTTGAATCTTGAATTATTTAAAACACCTTAATTAATTAATTTTTTTTATTTAAATTTCATTCACAATGTATTTTAGACCTTTGGTTTTTGTTCAAGTTCAAGGATTTTTCAGTAACCCGCTAATGGTTTTGGGGCTGTAAAGTAAGATGCAGGGAATCATTATCCAGTACCACTAATGGGAATATAATAAAAATAGTTCATTCTGTGTTTTTGTTTGATTAGAAGTGACACCATAGGTTTTTTTTATTTATACATATATATAATCTTTGTTTAATTTATTGTTTTGCTGTTTCTATATTAACATGGTGGCTTGAGCTTTTTTGAAGCTGGTAATTCTTATGCAAACATGCACTAATTGGATTGATAACTTCCCCCTGTTCATCATTGTTCCTTAAATGCAGCAGGAACCTTCAGTGGAACTTAACCCTGCTGATCTCCAGCTTCTGCTGCCTTCATGCACATTAGAGAAGCTGTCGCACTGAAGAGAGTCGAGCATTATTTGGTGGCATTCACTGTATTAAAAACCAATTTTTAAAGTCTTGTTTTATTTATTTTTTTCTTCAAATGCATGTGATCTTATTGCCTTTTACCTGCAGATGATGACACTTAATGGATCTGAAAATTGTTGTACTTCTTCAAAGGAGTGGGCTTGTCTTCCAGTAAGTGCTATAAGGACCACCAGTGAAAAGTGCCAGTGTTCACCAGGTTTCAAACGCGAAGCAAAATCTTTTTAGGAGGAGATGCAGTTTTCTCTCAAACCCTGAAGTGGGCTTAAAAACAGCATGTTTCTTTTTCATTCTGCTGCTCTTAAGATTCCTTGCAGTTTGTCACTGCTGAGTCCACACCCCGTGAAAAACCCCAATCCATGTCCCAGTCAAAGCTTAAATGTCCACCCTGTTTATGACTCTGCACCATGTTGCTTAGTTTCGAAATTCTGATACTTTCTTCTCTCTGTTGTATTCTGACATTTATCAGCTCAATCATCTGTGATGAAACACCTAAACAATCACGCTTGTGTGTACAATTTATACAGCCTCTAAAGTCCTGAAAAAGATGAATATTTTCTGATCTGTTACAGTCAGGATGGCAGAGCTGTCATGTCGGTAACTGATGTAATAAAAGGATACTGCGTTACTGCTCTTTGTGTTCATTTAATAAAAGGGTCACCACCAGAGAACTTGTCAAAGATTATAAGTTAATATGAACCACATTTCGTCTGAATCAAGGTTTAGCTATTCATCTAGTTAATTGAACATGTAGTTTGAAGCTAAATATTTATCAGGTTAATTAATCATGTAGTTAGGAGCTAAATATTTATCTAGTAAACAGTTTGGAGCCAAATATTTAGCTGGTTAACTAAACATCCAGTTTGTAGCTAAAATTTCAATTGTTAGCTTGTTAACCATTTAGCTTGGAGCTAAATATTTAGCTAGTTAATTGGACATGTAATTAGAAGCTAAATATTTAGCTGGTTAACTACTCATGTCATTTAGAACTGAATATATATAACTGGTTAACTAAACCTGTAGTTTTAAACTAAATATTTTTGCTTGTTAATTGAACATTTAGTTAGGAGCTAAATGCTTAGCTAGTTAACTAATAATGTTACTTTAAGAATATTATCTGGTTAACTGATCATGCCATTTAGAAATAAATATATAGGTCGTTTTTGGAGCGAAGTATGTAGCTGGTTAATTGATCGTGTCGTTAAAACTAAATATTTAGCTGGCTAATTAATCATGCAATTTAAAACTAAATATTTAGCTGGTTAACTACATGTTGTTTGGAATTAAATAGTTACCTGGTTGACTAATCATGTCGTTTGGTGCGAAATATTTCTCTTTTTAATTAAACATTTAGATCGAAGGAAAATATTTAGTTGACAAGCAAAATATTCAGTCAGTGACATGTAGGAATGAATAAATAAACCCCCATCTACGTCTCTCATGATAGGCAGGCTAAATAACTCATTATTGTACTGTAGCGCTATTGTAACTCTAAAAAACGGCATCCCATAGAATTGTTGCTGTAACTGCAGTGATGCGACCATGTTTCTTGATTAGCGTGGGAACGCTTGGGTTTCACCCTGCCACTAGTGCCTATAGCAGTATCTATAAAATAAATAGTTAAATGTTTTGTGTCCATTTTGAGTAATAGATAAAGGGAAATTCATGTTTGAATTTCATTCTTTAGGTGGAGCAAATGGCATAAAAGAAACATCAATTTTCAATTCAGTTGAAGAAATCACGTTAACAACTCCTCTTTAGAGCTTTTATTTTAGTTCACAGTGATATTATCACTTACTCCTGCTGTAACGTCTTATTTAGCACCAGATGCGACAGTGAACAACTGTCCTGATCAATTTACCTCCTGATTTTATGTAGCTGGAGCATCCAGCGTCTGCTTTCTCTCGGCCGGTCTTTGCAGGATGATGATGGGAATGTCTGAGCCTCAGTGTAGCGACCAGAACCAGGCCACATATCAGTGCAGTTGAGCTGCGGTCCAATAATGGTCCTACTAGGGCTATTTGTATGATGAAAATATTAAAACTCTCCAATTAAATATTGCAAAAGAATTAAAAACTGGATTTTCTCTGTGTGAGAAATGGTGAAACTGTAAGAATCTTTGATTAAATGTGACTAAATATACTCTTCTCGATTTTTAAAATAGCTTGGAATTCCCAGGTCACAAGATTTAAGTTTTCATCTTGTGAACAAACTTGGCCTGATTTTCCAAACCCTGAGGGGCAAATAAACAAAAAAAATACAGCCGAACACAGTGCGATATTTTTTACTGGGTAATAGTAGCCTTCCAAAAAACATGTTGCCATTTCTCTCTGCTATCAGTTTCTGCATTTTTTGGTTAAATGCAAATATAATCTGCTGCACTTATACTGACTGTCTGACATGATTTAAAGGGTATTTATTTATCTCTAGCATTTGTCAGTAGCATCTTTCAGTGCTGAGATAAATGAAGCCCTTTGTGGTGCGAAGGGAAAGTTTAAAAGTTTATGTGCTCAGTAAGAGCAACTGTCCAGATAAAGCAGTCTTTGCATACTTATGTAGGGAACAAGCCAATGAGCAGCAGGCCAGCCTGACCTCCCTATTTACTCCACACCAGTCAGTTTACTTTTTGCACACGCACTAACAAACAGTGGAGAGATTTAAAGCAGAGAAAAAAACAGCATGGCGTTGGGTGTATGTTTTGTTTCGCTTAGCAACCTCTGTGTGAGAAAACTTTCTGCTGGCTTATGGGGTGTGGGTTTTAAATGTATGTAGTCAAAGGTCAACGGCAATAATTTGGGTTATTTAGTCATATTGGCATTTATGCTAATTACTCATTCATAAATGACCTAGTTTCAAACTAAATATTTATGTAGAGGCTAACTGTGAATTGTATACTGCAACCTAAACTGGTAAGCTAATTACAAAGCTTTGAAGTAAAGGTTTAGCTTGAAACGAAACATTTTGTTAGCAAGAAAAATATTTACTTTGAAGCTAAATATTTAGTTGGATGGCTAAAAACATAGCTTCAAAATAAATATTTAGCAAGCAAATTAAATATTTAGCTAACAAACTAAACTGGCTAGCTTAATATATACCAATAGCTAATTATTTAGCCTAAATTCAAATTTACTTGCCGAGAAGTGGATTTTAAAAATAAAAACTTGGTCCTGCGTACTGCTACTATATAAACTCCTGCTGCTGTTACACCACTATTGCTAATTATCAATCATTAAATGTCTGTATTGCTGTTAAAACGGCCCAACCCATGTTGGACACGACAGTACGAAAATAAAGGACGATGAAGAGATGACGTTCAGCAGTTTATAAAGGGGTTTGCAAGACCCAGCTTTTATTTTTGGTATACTGCTTCAGGTTTTTGGGAGGTTGATTTGCATATTAAAATATTTAGCTCTGAGGCTAAATGTCTAATTTAAAACTAAATATTTTAAAAGCCAGTTTAGCTTGCTAGCAAAATATTTAGCTTTAAACTAAACATGTGGCTTGCTAATTAATTAGTTCAAAGTAAAATATTAGCTAAATGCTTATTTTACCAGCTAAATGTTCTAAATTAAATATTTAGCGTATAAACTAAATATTTAGCTTTCTATATGTTGGACACAGTGGCATTTGTAAATAAATGCACAACATGTATGCAAACAGGACTTTGAAAAATGTGCCCCATTAGTATCTTGGACTACATGACCCAAACTGTTCTTGTTAATGTTTAATATCATCCGGCCAGCAGCTAAAAGGGGCGTGTTGGTTTGTAAATGGGGAAAACCCCACTTCAAGAACAGAAACACCTCCTTTAGGGTTAGAAAGATGTCAAGGGTTGACAGATGTCAAGCAGCGCAAATTACACATTTTGATGCCTATTCTGATTGGTTGGTGAAATGCTGTTGTAACTCCCACTAAGGTGTGTTTGTAGCCCAGCCCAAACGCCCCAACATCTGGCTCAACCCTTCTCGTTTATGTTTGACCGGGTGACTTTACAGACAGCACAGACAGGCTTTTCACAGAAGCAGAAATCAGTTTGAGGTACTTATTTTGAAAAGTGGTATTATCTATGAAGTGTCCTTAGTATGTCGGATAATGATAATCACAGTTCATCCTGAGGACGTCACAACACTACTGCAAACTGGATGTAGTACAGATGGAGGACAACACAGAGAAAAAAACTCTGATACTATACTCAAAAAAATGTCCCAATTCTCTAAAAAGGGTCAGACACTAAAATGTTAACATTTTCTGGAAGTTGGTTCCAGAGCTGAGATGCATTATTTGTATAATTGAATTGAAATTACTTTTGTTGTAAAGTGCCTTGAGATGACATTTGTTGTGAATTGGCGCTATTTAAATAAAAGTGAAAATGAATTTTCCACTCCATTTGGCCAAGTTAATTAGCATATACGCAAAGTATTTAGCTCTGAGCTAAATGTTTAGTTTGAAGCTAAAAATCTAGCTGACCAGTTTAACTTGGTTACTAAATATTTATTAGGAAGCTAATTATTTAATTTGAAAACTCAATATTTAGCATGTAAATTAACTCAAATATTTAGTTGGGAAATGCGACATTTATAAATTAATTGATAACAGGATTCCAAATATGACTTTGAAAAAATTAGATCCTATTTTCTTTCTAGGTTAAATAACCCAAATTGTTGCTCTTAAGTTTTCACTGTATAACGGTATGAATAGCACCTTATGCATCACGTCCATGATGAAAGCATGTAAAGTACAGATTGTAACTATGATAGGATCAGGTTTAGCAGTCAAAAGTAAGTCAACTGTCACGGCTGCACAAGAAGTAGGCTACTGCACAAAAAAACGAAATACTTTTAAAAGAATAATAAGTGATTTTTGTTGATAACAAGTCGCTGCCTTGTGGGAAACACAAAATAAGACCTATTTAGATCGATCACTGTAAAGTTAGGCTTTGGTGGAAGCCGTGTCGTGTCATCAGGAGTCAGGATGCAGCTGCGGTACTCAGATGATGCCACACCCTCCTGTTTGCACAGTGGGTGGAGGATGCAGGAGGAGGTGTTGAAGTTCAATTAGGACGGCCCCCCAGAAGGTCTCCCTCTCAGAGAGAGGAGCAGAAGAGAAGCAGCTGGAAGGAGACGTTGGTCCGCCATGCATTCTCTCAGCAAGTCATCGCTGCTGCTCACCGGCTTTGTCCTCTTCTACATAATCTACCTGCTGTTCGGGGCGCTGGTGTTCTCCAGCATCGAGCGGCCGTTGGAGGACACGCTGCGCCGCGACATGGAGCGTCTGAAAGAGGAGTTTCTGAACCAGAGCTGCGTCAGCGCCGCGTCCCTCGAACTGTTCCTCCACAAAGTTCTGACGGCCAACAAGTACGGCGTGTCCGTCTTCAAGAACTCCTCCGGGACGTCCAACTGGGACCTGGCGTCCTCCATGTTCTTCGCAAACACTCTGGTCACGACTGTAGGTGAGTCCCGACAACTGCGCACAAAGTTTGGGCGAGGAAAACGCACGAAAAACATTCGCAAACGTTTCACTTTGAATAACTACGAGGTGTTGAACAATAAATGGTTCGAATTTAGTTTTTAAGTATTTAATTGTATTTAGGTTTTTAATTTTACTCTCTTTTTGCCACGTGTCCTGGATGTTTATGACTATGTGAAGCTGCATTTTTCAGGAGCGCATCTAGAAAGTTTTCTAAGAGGAGGCCAGTACCAATCGGTGAGACACTAAAACTAGAAGCCGCAACAGAACTTTAGGTTTAATATAACCTGAAATGCAGGAGAACTGGATTGTTTTAGTCCCTAAAGAATTTAGATACGCATATTTTTATTCTAAACGTTGCCACTGTCTTTACAGTTTTAAATAGGCCTATGTTGGGTATGTTACAAAATAAATATACAAGTTTCCAAATGTTTTTCCAACACATTTTATCGGATGCAGCTTTAAAAAAAAAGAAAATGATACCAACTTTATTGAAATTGGTTGAGAATGAAGGAAGTTGTTGGAATATTTGTGGAATAAAAGAGATTCCGATTTCTCCTATTGTTTTAAGGCTTTAGACACAAAATCTGTGATCTTATGTGACTAATAACTGCAATAACTGGCCATAAATTCCTTATTTCCCAACAGAAACAAATTACATTTGGGGTAATACTGTAATAAATTTGTGTGGACATCTTAGTCAATCATTCAAATCACAAATCTAATCATAAATGCGCCCATAAAAAGCAGCTGGACAAGAACCACGTCTATTTGTTGTATAGACAAACCCAGTGAGCCAATCAGAAAACGTTATTTTAGTCATGTGACCTCAACATATTAGAAGACTCGATCAGAACATCACTTTTCTGGGGCTTCAAAAACTACTTTCAGGTCAACAAATTTTCATGAAAGTTGCTCAGAATGAAGAAAAGAGTTGATTTTATAAAAAAAACTCTTTTAAGGAATCCTGTCCATCCGATGAGTAACTTTTGATTGCTTGATTCCAAGCCAAACATTCAACATTTGCCTAAGCATAGAAATACTTCAGTGAATCCTACATGTAGACAACAATGTGAAATGGGGCGTTCTGCTACGTCATAAGCGCGAATCTACAGGAAATTACCCTCAAAAGGCAATAAAAAGCATTTCAGCAAAACCCCAGAGAGCATAGTCGATCACCGTATGCTATTGGAGAACTCACCAGTCTGGTAATGCAGTTTTTGTAACATACCTACCTATGTCTGGTACCATTTATAGGACAGGTCTCAAATATAGACACTTACTACATAACACTAGCTTAGGGTCCAGTTGGGTTAATTCCAGTATGACTAAGTAAATTGTCTTATTTAGGGCAAACCCAACAAGTAGAAGGCTATTTAAGCTGAAATGAAAATCAACTATTTTGACAACCTTAGCTTCTGCTGCAAGCAGTTGCAGAGATGCCAGCACTGTAGTAAAATGTAAATATTTACTTGTACCTTTTTTTCTTCTTCTTCTTTCTTTTTTTTTTAACCAGAGCTGCTACAAAAGGCCTTACCAGCTGCTCTCAGGTTCACCTGTTAAAAGCTTTACAGGAGCTTAATTATGAAGATATTTTGCTTATAATTGCAAATTGAAATGCAAAAACATTTTGTGCTTCCGATTTTAATGTTATTTGTTTATAAAAAAATAAAATTTTCCTAAACATTAGTATTAGTCCTGCGACTAAAGTCTAGCATCTGTTCTGACTTTGAGTTTTTCAGATTGAACTTTCCGTTCTTGACTAGGAGCTAGAATTATTTCATGTTCTAGGGCCTTAACGTGTGGGATGTGACAACCCCTGTGACGTTAATTTGGCTTATTAAGGGTTCATTGCTCAATATAAACTCTCATTGTCTTTAAATACCTGTGAAAGTTTCCTGAGCATACAAAGATTTAGAATAGAAGCTAGAAGAAACCTCCTACGTTATTTAGGCTCAGAACATTCCTACCCTTTTTTCAGTGCATTTCCTGTTTGAGCAGGATGTTTAGGAGGAAACTGAGCTGCTGATAAGATGGGCTTCAAAACATTTTGAAAGATAAACTCCAATACAGCCCGGAAGTTTGCAGACAATTTGCCTTGTAGATTTAAAAAAGCAGCAGGGCCCACTTCAGTTAGAAGACAGAGCTGTGCCTCCAGCTGAAAAGCAACCCCAAAATGTCTTAATGTGAGACGTGGCGGTAAATCTGCTACAAAAAACATGAGAAAGTAACCCCTGCTTATTCAAGAAACTCTCAATAGTATGTATGAAATGATTCGCCTCTATAAATATTTAAGGGTTCAATAAATTAAGGTGTGTTGTAGGTGCCGCTTTTATTTTTTAAATTTAAGCTGAGATGGTTATGAAAAGATTCACAACTACACAGTTAGGAACTCCTGCTGCTCCTATTGGGCTCTTAACCCCCCACCCCCATTTATACTAGACAAAGTTTTAATAAAACAACTAGCTGTAATAAGTAACTGTAAGAAAATAAACATTTATTCTCCAATCATTGATGGTCATCAAAGTTTCCTTGCAATATCTAATGCTGTGGATTTTTTTATTTTTTTTTGGGTAGCCTTCTCCTGACCGACACCTTTTTCGATAATGAAAGCTATATAATTTTAGAATTTCTATCAGAGGTCATTGAGGTCACAAACTATCAAGTTTCTTTCTTTTTTTATACCCATCAAATAAAACATATAAAAATGAAATTAAACAATTGCATTTAAAATTAAAGATATTTCACTTGGTCTGGTCTGAACTCTCTTAAAAACTTACTCCTGCTCCACATTGAACTAAAATGCTCATCTGCTCAAATGTAATTGAATAGTGAGATTGTTGCTGAGGCTATTGTCTTCAGATTTTGGTTTTTTTTTCACCGACGGATGGAATCAATCATAGTGATCGAGATGATATTCTGGAGGGATGAATTCAGGCTCCCCTACCCTACTGGAGACTGGAATTATGCATGAATTCAGCCAAAGCCTTGAAATAAGGGAACATTTCTCCAGTTGTAGTGATTAGAAATGGGAAAGACTGAACGAGCCATTTCCTGAGGCGCAAGTGGTCAGGGTGTGAGTACCAATCAGATCTTCAAATCTGCTTTCAGAATTTTTCATCAACATTATAAAAAAAGATAAAATACAGAAAATATTTGGTCAACACTGTTATCCGTTTATCAATAAAATCAGTTTATTGTTTAGTTCTTCCCGTAACCCTCGGTTTTGCATAAAGCAGGGGTCCCAAACTCCAGTCCTCGAGGGCCGCAGTCCTGCAACTTTTGGACACATCTATTTCAACACACCTGTATCAAATAATTGGGTCACCAGCAGGACCCCATAGAACCAACTGCATTCACAGGAGGCAATTTAACAATTAGATTCAGGTTTGTTGGACCAGGAACGCATCTAAATGTTGCAGGACAGCGCCACTCAAGGAATGGAGTTTGAGACCCCTGGTCTACAGGATCCAAATCTCAAGAAAATCTTACTCGGATAGCTGAATTTCATTTCAGATTGATTATATTGGAGTTTTGGTGGATGTGTGTGAATGGTTTTGATACATAAATGTTAGAAAAAGGTTTAAAATGACTTTATCTCAGCATTGGTGTTTATAAACCCCTTTTAAGTCATTCTAACTAAATTCTTCAATTGCATCTTTTTTAACTACTCTATGTCCAAATAGGTGGAAGTTAAAAGATTTTAAGAACTGAGCTTATATATTGTTGCTTCTGATACTTAAAAGAAGTTAAGGTAACAAAGCTGTGTGGTGTTTTTTTTTTTTTTTTTTTTTTTGCTCTTTTCATTGGAAACTGCAGCATTATCTTGGTCAAGTGCTGCCAAGATAGTCGCCGTCAGACATGCTGCTGTAAAACACTCAAATGCCCACTGAGGAAATGCAAATTCATGCCTGAAGCAGAACAAAGATGATCTTTGTGTTGCACGGCACTTTCTCTGCCCAGTTTGGTATGTTCGCTTTATTTTATTTATTTGAAACGAAGGCGAGAACAAAAGCAGTCCGTTATTCAAGTCCTGGCAATCCAAAGCGATTACATAGATGATGGCCGCGTGACTTCTTCTCTCCATCATGTTCCTGATGGTTATTTGGGACTCTGGTTTTAGCACTGTGGAGACAAATAGCTGCCGGAGGAGTGGGCAACCAACTTGGATTGATGTGAGATTTTGTGTGTGTGGCCTAAACATCTCCCACCACAGTGTCTCCATCGTTCATAGCTACTGTCCAGAGAATATAGTCGGCTGTCAATCAGTGTGCATACCGTCACACAAACCTGTGAAGATGGTGGGGGATGTGGGAGGGAATGTTTTGGGAGGGCCTTCCTATGTTGGATTCAAAAACCCTCTCTCCCCCTCAAATAATCTAGACCTCAACTTTTAACTGTAAGAAAATCCTCCTTGGCGACCTCAGTGACCTCCAGAACTTCTGGTGTTTTGGTCAGTGAAACTCGTGAGCTGTAATCACGGCGCAAAAATGACTTTGCTGACTTTGAAATGCTTGGAACTTCACACGAATGGGTAAAACAAAAGGCTTTTTAAGGCGCATCATGAATGAAATCCATTTGAACTGGATATTCTGCATCTCCTCCCACCCCCTCTTAAATTAGTTTTTACTTTGTATCTTGATTGTCAGACATTCTCACAATCTACTAAACTCTGTTTAGCCTTCAGAGGAGAGAAAACCACAACCTGGAAACAAGCCATCATTGATTTATCCTGGACTTGTAGCGGTGCAGCGTGATCTGTCATGTACAAGCTGTTGGAGCCAATATTGTTTTTTGTTGATTAGCACTTGGTTCAGGGTTGTTTTGGTAATTCTTTATGTATATTTCAATTTGATTGCACTGTGACCTATATTTCTTTCAATCACGGCTGCACTGATCCTTACACAGGCTTCCTGTAGCTCAGAGAATAGACTTTAAAATACTCCTAATTTATAAATCGCTGAACGGTTTAGCACCAAAGTATGTTGGAGATCTGCTGTCACTATACCAACCCAGCAGAACACTCAGGTCCTCCAACTCTAGCTTATTAAACATTCCTAAAATTAGAACTAAACAAGGAGAAGCAGCTTTCAGCTTCTATGCTCCACAAATCTGGAACAAACTTCAAGTAGAATGCAAAAATGCTGAATCGTTAGGCTCCTTTAAATGAATAAAAAACTGTACTATTCAGAGCTGCCTTTGAGCCCTAAATTGCATTTTTTTTTATCACTCTTTGATCCTGATGGTTTGATTTTTATTCTTCTTTTTAACTGATTGTGTTTAATCTGTTTTTAATCTATTTTCTTTTGTATAAATTTGTTCTTTATACCTTCTCTTTATATTGATGGATTCTTATGTTTTTATTTGTTTTTAAATGTCATACACTCACATTAATTTTATTTATGCTTCGATCTGTTTTAATTTCCATATTTTTATGATGCATTTGGTTGCATTACCACTGAATCATGTAAAGCACCTTGAAGATATAAATAAAATTGCCTTGCCCTGCAGAGCCTATATAAGTGATGGCTGGCAGTGCAATGAGGTTTTGGGTAAAGAAAAGTCGCACGTGTTTTTTTTTGTTTTTTTTACCGCTTCATTAGGTTTAATCTCATAACAGATTTGCCGCTTTTATTTTCATCATTAGCAAAAGTTTAGCCATAAAATGCCATTCTGGCTTTTGCATAATTGATTATTCAAAGTTGACATCTTCAATAAATGGGAAGTAAAACCCAAACACCCATTTCGCCTGGACAATATCCTTGAAGCGAGTTATTGCCTCCACCCGCACCCAAACGGTGATGAAAAGAGGACTTGGATAGTCTCTACTCAATCATCATTCTGCGTATCAAGAATAGAATTGGCCAGGTGGATTGAGTATAAAGCCTAGTTTATGCTTCTGTGTTTTGAAGGAGGCTGATTGGGGCAACGGCATTATCCGTCAACCCAAGGGCTCTCCGTCACCTACGCAAGGACGCACGGAGTAGAGGCCCAAATTTTAACTATCAGTCTCCGTCAACAGATAGTGTATGCATCTGATTGGTCAGTTTGAGCAACAACCAGAGATCGCTTCACCCGAACGGGGCTCTAGTTGCTGTAATCAGTAGTTAATGCAGCGTTTGGCCACTACATGCTTTATATTGAAAGGATAAATTATCTAATCTGTTCCTTTGGTGATTTTTGAACACAAGGTGGTGTAGGAAACAACAAAAAACGGCTGCTGTGTTTGTTTCCATGCGTTCTAGAGGATTCAATGAGCTGCACTTCTAGTAAAAAGCTTTACAGCTTAACCAAAACTTACTTTCTGTCGTTCATTGCTCCTTGAGGAAGAAATGCGTTCACAAGCCTAGCAAAAAACAGAAATGGCGCTGTGTAGGCAGTATGCAGAGACGTCATGAAAACTTAGTACCCCCTGCTCTTCTGGTCAAGCAAAACATAGAGTGGAGTGGAAGAGCGGAGTACTATAAACAGAAAACGTCTCCGTCAATACGTCTTGAGTGCAAATTTGCGGTCTGAGAAGCATAATCTAGGCTTAACTGCTCTTCATGTCCATACATGATCTATTTTTGTGGTGACTGAGATGCTAAAGCTCTCTTAAATGGTTAGACACAGTGTTGCCACAGTTACTTTGAAAAAGTCATGATTACCGACTACTGATTACCCCTTCCAAAAGTAACTTGGTTACTTTACTTACTTTTAAAATAAAGGAATAAATTAGATTACAAGTTACTTTATAAGTTACATTCAGAAGCTCCCAATAATTCCCTACCGCCTCAACATAAACACAATAACCAGTTTTGCCAATACTTTATTGGAAGTGCATTTTAACAGTAAGGCCAGAAATATACCTGTTTTTTACCTCACATTGACACCAGCATATATGAAGGAATAAGCTATGTCTTGAGGACGTGTTTGCTTGCTCACTGCACGTACTACTGGAGCGTCCCACTAGGGGGCAGAGTAGGCCTACAGAGTACGGAACTCAGACTCAGGCAAAAACAAACATGGGGACCACAAAGGAGATTATCAGCTGTTTCTGCACCAGTGTTGTTGAAGGTAGGACCATAGTTACCGCTATTGTTGCTTGTTTGCTTTTGCCGCCATGTACAAAATATATCTTTTTGCTAAAGAAAATTACAAAAATAGTAACGCACAGTGGCTTGAACAAGTAACTTTAATCGGATTACCTGTATGGAACTAGTAACGCGTTAGATAAGTCGTTCCTGAAAAAGGGGTCGTATTAGGAGTAACGCGCTACTAAGTAACGCGTTACCGGCATCACTGGTTAGACATTGTGTAAATATAAAAGTCTGGACAACCCAATGTTTTTAGCAGTAATATAACAAATGCATATTTTCTCTCGTATTCTGCCAACCAAATTCTTACACATCGATCAACGCTTATATGAAGCATGCTTGTAGGAGTAGGGTGCCAGCAACTCTCTTTCAAATGGTTACGAGGATATGATTTTTGTCACGATTCTCACTTAGCGTTTGTTTTTTATTTATTACAGCACAGAGGCCTATACTGTTTTTTTACCAAACCGTAGAGCTGCCAACTGGGCAAAAGAAAAAACAGAACTGTGTCACGTTATTTTGTGAAAACTTTGTTTGAACGATATACTTTACACGTTTGTACAATATATCACATTTGTATAATATATCATGGTATTGCTTGTTGCCGCTTTGACTTAGGTAAAGGTTGTACCAAAAAAAAAATTAACAGGAGACAATGAATCGATGACACAAATTCGTTGCCAACGCATTTTATCGTTTGTTTTTTTTATTTTTTTTTTTTTATCGATTCCTTGTTGGAGCCCTAATCCCGTCGCTCTGTTGCAACAAGACGTGATCTCCATTCGTCATCCAGCGTTGTGGGAATATTGTGGTAATATTACTATCAGGCATGCCGCAATGTTCTCGCATTGCCACGCCTACATTCAAAAGGAACACCATGCTGGCAATATTACATTTTTAAAATACGGTTTGTCTTGTAAACATTTAGAGGTCAAATAAGTGGTACATCACTTTAAGTTTCTTTTTGCATTTAAATCCAATATTGTGTTTACTTGCAGGTTATGGTCACCCGGCTCCTCTATCTGACACTGGGAAAGCCTTCTCCATCGTCTACGCCCTGATAGGCGTTCCCTTCACCATGCTGGTGCTAACCGCCTGCGTGCAGCGGCTCATGTATCCTCTGGTCCTCGCTCCGGTCAGCGTCCTGCAGCGCTCTGGCTTGAAGCCTCGGCCGGCCACCGTCCTGCACTTCCTGCTGCTCCTGATCGTGGTGGTTCTGTGCTGCTTCTTGGCGCCGGCGGCCGTGTTCAGCGTGGTGGAGGCGTCTTGGTCGTTTTTGGACGGAATCTACTTCTGCTTCATATCGCTGTGCACCATTGGGCTGGGAGATTTCATTCCAGCTGCACGGCCAGGTCAGCCGTACAGAGCGCTGTATCAGGTTGCTGTCATGGGTGAGTGTAAACGTTCCACTGAAACTAGCAGGAATGGACAGCTACAGAAAAGTCCATGTACTTTCTTTAAAACTTCTCCTAATGGTAAAACTCTGTAACACCAAACCTGGTGGTGGTCTCATACCTCTTTTAAAACTCCAGTATGTGTTTAATAAAAAGGCGGTCCATCATTCTTATGTGGGATGCTCATATTTATGAGCTAAAATATCAGTGTATCAAAATAAAGGGAAGGGAGCTTAATGTTAGCCTAGCGCAGAACTACTCAATTACATATTTAGATGTGCTACCTCTTATTTAGTTGTTTAAGTTTTTAAGAAACTGTGGTCTTGCTTTGGGATATGATGGTAAAAAAGCTTTTCAGTCCAAGCGGGTTAAATTACGATTTTCGTTGTAAATTTTCCATATCTGTCTTGACGGACGTGTTGTCGCAAATCAAGCTAGCTTGAATATCTACGCAACATGCTAAAAAAAATCTCCACATTTTTGGAAGTTTAAGTTTTTATAGGACAATCTTAAGATTAGCAAAATAGACAGATTTCTTCTCATTTTTTTCCTAGCAAAACTATGGTCTGGACCATTTGTAAATTGGTTTTCAGCGACTATTTGAGGAGGCCTGGCGCTTCAGCAGCCTGTCTCTAGCGAATGATGAAGGTTGCAGTGTTGCCAACTCCTCAGTAAGGAAAGTAGCTATTGGCTGTCCCAAAAGTCGCTAGAAGTCGCTAAATGACGTCATCGCCTAATTTGCATAATTGGCAATTTGCAAATAACTGTAACGGACGCTGTAGGAGAGAGGAATAACGTCGTGGGAGAGACAAAAGTGAGTAAAAAACACCCTAAATATGTTTAGAACTACAAATGTACAAAAATAATTTCAACATTAACAACATTTAATGATTTTAATGCTTTGTCTAGATCCACATTACACACATCAGTTTTGTCCTGTATTGTTAAATGTTATAACAGCAAATTTAATCAAAAGATTGTTCTGTAGGGTGAAATTGCTAGCTCTACAACCAACCCTCCTCCTTTATCCGGGCTTGGGACCGGCAAAGTGACCCAAAAGACACACTCTGGCAGAGTTACTTAGGTTTTTTTTTTAAAGTTTTTTTTTTTTTTTGCTGAGCTAGCTAGCAAGATCTTATGTCACAGAGAGGTAGGCTACACACACAGTGGACGAGGTGAATAAGTGACTGAGCTGCTGAGGTTGTGTGAGTCAAATGCAGTGATTTATTTGTGTGACAGCGTCACAGCGAAGAAACGTTTACATTTAAATCCCGCTCTGCAAGCCAGCGGCGGCTTTCTTTTGCGCAAGCGCATTTCATTTGCAGTCCGGACGCCGAGTGGTGAGGGTCTCCTCTCTCTCTCTCTCTGCTCCGCCCATAGACTGTAGATGGGACTGCTGCGCAAGGCTACTGTGAGACTGGCCGCCTGTAAGTGCTTTGGGACGGGGGAGGGGCTCACGTTGAGGACAGTAACTGCAGAACAATACGTGCTTCACGCCAGAGTCTCCAAAACACCAGATAAGTCTCCAATAACACCAGAAAAAGTCGCTAGATTTGTCGCTAGTCGCTTTTTTGAAAAAAAGTCGCTATAGGGGTCTGAAAAGTCGCTAAATCTAGCGACAAAGTCGCTAAGTTGGCAACACTGGAAGGTTGGTTTTTCTTCTGGTTTGCAAAAAAAAAACAAAAAAACTAGGAGTTTGTAACCAAGACTGGACCAGATTTTTGGGTGGTGGAACCTGAATGCACCTGTTACAAATAAGTCATATGCAAAGGAACTTGTTTGGTGGAAAAAAAGAGCTCTGGAATTTTCTAGGAACATCTGTATATGGAGTGCCATCTCTCAAGTTACACAGTCAAAGATTAAAAGCAATAACTGGGTTATTTAGCCTATCATAAGATAAATAAGTGGGGGTTCATTTTTGAAAGTCCTCTTTAAGTCTGTTATTTATATTGATATTATTTATATTTACCAATGTAAGTGACCATGTTTACGAATTGAGTATTTAGCTCCAAGCTAAATATTTCAAGAGTAACTCCCTGCAGCTATAATGGCCAACAAGAGTGCAGTCAAATATCCAGAGGTGTCAAAAGTATTAAAATTCAGTTTCTCAAGTGGAACTATATATACTAGGTTTTAAAAAGACTTCTGTTGAAGTGTCAAGTCATGTTTTTTACTCAAGTAAAAGAAAGGTCCTGGATTCATAACTACTTAAAGTGTAAAAGTAAAACAAGGTTAAAACAGGCATTGACTAAAGCTTAACCTGCACCACTGGAATACTAGTATTCCAGTGGTGCAGGTTAAGCTTTAGCCAGCTGAACTATGAAGTGGTTTATGTTCTATGAAGCCAGGGGTCAACTACACACACAAAAAATCAGCATTTTTAAGTCGTCAGGTGGGTCCTACACAATCAAAGTCTAATCTATTAACATTTAGCTTTAGTTTAAATTATTTTACCTATGGATGTACAGATACGGGTACTGTAGGGATCCCAGGTTGGTATGGTTTTAAAAAAGGGGTATTGTTGCATTCCTAATTTTACCCATTGTACAACAGAAAGATCCTAACCTGAGCTGAATCAGTATCTGCATATACAGGCCCTGTCCCAATCCCCACACTGCACCCTACAGTCCTCCACGAAGTGCACTTGGCAGAAGTGCAAACAAGGGTTCAAACGCGTAGTAGACAAGAGTGCGAATAACTGCACGATTGGGACAGCGAGGATTATTTCGTCAAGCCTGTGCCACTGCGTCATATCTCCTTGACAACCAAAATGGGGGTGCCGCTCTTAGTTTATTTTTTCTGCTTGATATGACAAACAAAATCATCTAAGCTCTATAAATACAAAATTATATCTAGCAAATTCTATAGCACAAAGTTCAAAGTTTATAGTACATATTGGATTTTAATCGAAGGCACCAACTGTATTTATTTTTACAGAAAATATTGGCTGTAAAGAAAGCCTTGTGATTATTTAAAAAAGTGTATTTATTGTATTTATATTTGTTAAACGTGCCGTGTTAAATTAAAGGACACAGGAATTTTCAATTCAGTTTATTTATATAGCGCCGTTTCACAACAGATGTCATCTCAATGCATTTTACAAAAAGAGTTATTACAATACAATCTTTAATTTAGGAGTTAGAGAACCACAGAAAGATTGCGTCGTGAATTCTCAGCAATCCCTCACATGGAGCAAGCATGAAGCGATAGTGGAAAGGAAAAACTTCCTTTTAACAGGAAGAAACCTCCAGCAGGTACCGGCGTTCAGGGAGATGCCGTTTTCACCATAAATAACTACCCAAAACACTATTTTATTTAAAATGTAGAGAAATACGTTCTTTAATTATTTAAAATATTGTTAAAGCTTAGCCTAATTTAGCTATTTCATGCATTTATTTATTTCTTTTTTTACCGCTCATCTTCAAGGGGCCTCGGGGAGGGCTGGTGCCCATCTCAAGCTGTCAACGGGCGACATGCGTGGTACACACTGGAGGGATCGCCAGTCCATCGTTGTTTGTGCGACGATTTTGGTTTTAACGATTCTTCCATGCCAGCAGCCTGATGAGTCATTTGAAAAACGGTGCAAAGCATGTAGCCTACGGCTTTCAACTTTAATTAATTGAAAGATACGATTTTCAAAATCTGATAATACGCTGCCGTGGATGTTGAAATGAAACGTCAATCAGACGATTACGTAGCTAATATATTAATATTTTATCCCTAGCAATCTTCAAACCAGACCCCAGCTTATGGTTATTGTCCCCGGCAATTTTAAGAACAAACTGACAACCATGCACTTGAAAATACATTTGTTGGAGAACATTTGTTTGCCTTTTTGTCACAGAATTCGACACACAGCAATGGATTGTGGGTAATACACTAAGCTGAAGCCCGCATCAGTGCGGCCTTGAGCGGATTGTGGAGCAATGGTGTGGAAGAGGCTGGGCCAGGGGCCGGATTCTCCGCTCCGGAGAATCGGGACGGGGAAAGTTTCCTTCTGTGTGTCACCATGTGTAAGATGGATAGATGCATCCATCGTGTCAAGTCTTACAACCTCCGGGGGGCTAAACTCAACCTGGCTGTCTAGTGTCTTGTTTGGATAGTAGTGTGAATGCTTGTTTGGGTTCAGGTCTCCCTCTGGGATGGTACCAGGGGGACAGCCTTGGGCTCCATGGGGCATGGTTGTGTTGCGAGTTGGTTGTGCCAAGGCCCCCCTCTCCTGGTGGATCGTTTTGAAAGGGGTTGCCTATTGGAGTCGATGGGTGAGTTGGCTCCCTGGGAAGGAATTTTGTCCCAGACGCCACTGTACACCTGCTCCATCATTGTACCACTCATGTAGGGTCTTGGGCGTTGGGCACGTCACTGGGGTGGAGAGAGGAGTTTACGTCTTCGCTTTCCTGTGGTGGCTGGCCCAGGGTGGCGGTGGCAGCATATGTCGTCCATCGAGAACCTTCGTCAGCCAATCACTGATCGGGACCCCGCTGGGTTTGGAACACCCGGGGGTCTCCGGGTCCTGGAGCGGGGCCCACCCTGGCGTAGCCCTAGCATTATAGCTGCTGAATGTTTCCCCTGAGGTTTTCCTCTGTTCCTCTCTTGGGGGTGCGGTCAACCCTGCGCTGGCGTTCCAAGGCACACAAAGGTGTTTATTTTTCAACAGATCTGGAATAATTGGTGCCAAGGGCATTTCAGTGACGTCCTTATGTACCCATTTTTGTGTACTGTGAATGTGTAGTTCCTAGATTGTATCATTTGGTTCGTTTTGTCAACGTTGCTCTTTCCACCTCTCTGCCGTCCAGCAGCTGTGGAAGACTGCGGTGTTTTCTTGTTTCTTTGTTCCTTCCTCTCTTGTATCGTCAACTCACACTCCTAACTCTCCTGCCTCTCTCCTTTATCTTCTTTCTTGTTTTGTTTTTTTGTCTCCGGTTCCATAACTTCGACAAATTAAACCCACAGCAAGCTCTAAACCTTTTTCTCACATATATATCAAATGCAGTACTATAGCAAAAGTTGTAATGCTCGTACTTGGTACTCGGACATTAATACTGGGTGCCACACTCCCAGACAGGACAAAAAATATATATACAACAGGGACCCCAACATCTTGGTGACTAAGAAGCTGTGTTTAGCTGGTGTTTATTGTTTTCTGCTTCTATGTGAAGCTGATTGTTGTCTTAGCAGCTGGTCTTCATCCGTACCTCACATGTGAGAAGTAACACCTCACTGCTTCTCTTTTGTTTTGTTTTTTTTCCTCATTGGCACATCTGAGTTCAACTGTCACTTCCTCTTTGAAACTTTAATCTGACTTCACTCT
The DNA here is from genome assembly GCA_028564705.1 of Apricaphanius iberus. Classification (NCBI taxonomy): domain Eukaryota; kingdom Metazoa; phylum Chordata; class Actinopteri; order Cyprinodontiformes; family Aphaniidae; genus Apricaphanius; species Apricaphanius iberus. The sequence goes on from JAPXFQ010002063.1 coordinate 29,584, forward strand.
TCATGCAAGTTTCACTATTCATTTCTCGTTGTAGACATTGTTTGGAGCTGTAGAGCTTTCATGAGGAGTTATTTAAAATTGAGCTGCTCCGGTTTCAAATTTCATGGGATTTTATTTCTTGCTCGATGCAGAAAGTTTTGAACTTGATGCAGTTTTAAATGCTTTTTTTTTTATTTTTTATATAACTTAAACTCGTGAAGACAAAGTTGAATCACGTTTGGAATCAAAGGGTTTTAATCATCAAACTGCAGGGGGGAGCTTAATTTTTCACACCGCTTATTAAGTATAATGAGAAACAGAATATTTAAGGTTTTTCCTTATAATCACATCTTTTTTAGCTGTACTGGTAAAATTAACCACTCAGGGCAGGAAGGCTAGAAAAGAAATGTATAAAATGGTCTCCTTATGATCTTAAATTGTATTAAAGAAACCTGAAATGACTGAAAATTGAAGATCATAAATCAGCCTCAAAATTCTGGTCATGTAAGCTCTTTTTTTACCTATAGGTTAATTTATTTAATGTCGGTTTTGCCTGTAAGAAAACAAGTTCATGAATGTTGGAAACCCTACATCTGTTTTTAACTTTTTCAACTTTGTCTGCCCCTGTTGTGTGCGTTTCTTTTTTTTCCTGCATCAGCTGCTCAGTGACTGATATTTTTCGTTTTTAATCTCTTGGAAGGAGGCCCAGCACTTCACACGAAGCAGCCGTGTCGTTACCTACAGCCAGGCAGGATTATGTAATAACAGAATAGATGAAGTCGGATGAATTGTTAAAAAGTCCCCCTGCAGGTTGGCAGGGAAGGATTAGAAAGTGCAGAATGTCACCTGCTGACCTCTCCAGAGACGGTTGTGGTTTTCTTTCAGCTACAGTTGTTTGCTATAACTTTTACTGTTACGGAAATGTTGACTCTATTATTAGCACATACACAGCTGCAGCAGCCATTTAATTAGAGCAAAAAGGGGGCAGTTTAAAAAAAAAACACTAAAGTGCTGTTTTAGTGTTGCTGCTGGGTACATATTTTTAGGAAGGGGGTTGTTGAGTTTGAACAGTCAAAGTCCATAAACTTATCAGCTGCTGGTTTTTTTTGTTTTTTTTTTCATATCTGTTTCACTAATCTAAGTCATGCAATCCCTGGAAACCGAGATTTGACAACTTAAAAATTCTAAAAGCTGAAAGGTTGAAGCTTGTACCCAGATCGTCTTTTATTCTGTCATGGTAATGGCACGCAACCTTGTGTAATCCTGCTGTGAAGAACTGGTTTTATCAGTCAGTCTGATGCAGTCACATGATGGAGGAAAACTAATGTGGTTTACAATTTTTCCTTGAGGGAGAAGAATGAATCTGAGCAGGAACTAAATGCTATTTGTCAGACATTCACTTTAAAGGAAAAATAACAGCTTAAAAGAAGCTAAAATGCCTGGTTTTTAGGAACTCTGAGCGCAGTGCAATACTCCTAAAATGTTACACCATAACAGAAAGGACTCCCAGCTATTACTAAACTCTGCTTTTTGAGAACATTAATGGTTTCTCATGCAGCTGCAGTAGAAAAAAAAATATTGACCAAACCGGAACTTTGTGAGCGAACGCATCTTTGAACAGCAATAAGGGCCATAAAATGCTCTGCACTGAACTCCATGACTCGCCTGAAACAATGTGAAGCTGAATGAGAAAATCACTGATACTGGAGGAAAAAACCAGCCGACGTCACCATAGCTACCAGTAGCATCCAATTAGACCAAACTACTTGTTTTGTATAAAACATAAGTCTGTGCATCTCTGAGAAGGGATTTTCCAGACAGCTGCCCATGCTGCATTCAAGTAAAGCTGGGAGACTAGGCTGTCAAAACGATTCAAAATTGATTTAAGCACGTTTTATTTTCAAATATGGGCAAAGTATTACAAATTTCTAAACACCCTTTTCCAAGTTGTTCGATTGTGTTTCGCTCTGGCTATGTCTGCTTCTTTTTTATTTCAAAAAAATCAAATCAAATATCCAGTAACTTCTACATTTTAATGAAGTTCTACAGATTAAAAGTTTAAAGGCAAGTTAATTTCAGTCATTAAAAGGAAGGAATTATGGTAAAAATCGTTTAGTCATATCTACATTTGTATTTATATTTCTTGATTAAAGTATCTTTAATGCGTACCAACATTTTTTGTTTGTACTGTTACATTCCTCTTCAAAAACAGATTTAAATGTTTACATTAAATCATTCATCTTAGTTTAGAGTGCTTTGGATGCTGCTTTTGGTCTAAATGTAGTACAGTAGCTTCACTGGGAGACTAAAACAAAAAGGTTTTTGCAGAATTTAAGACATTTTTGGGCCAGTAAATCTTGGTTTTATATTAAAATCCCAAAATGAGTACAGGTTACGGTTTATATTGTCTGTTTGGTTTTTCCAGTCTACCTGTTCATTGGCCTGATGATGATGTACCTCCTACTGCGGACCTTCCACAAGATGGCCGACGTGCACGGTCTGACCACCTACCTGCAGCTGCCGCGCTGCGAGTCGTCTCTGCTGGAGGATGACGCAGAGCCCATCGTCTGCAACGAGCCGACGACTCCTCGTCTAAAACACAAGGCTGCCAGCAAGCCTCTGGATCCGGGATCCCAGCCATCGTACAACTCCATCAGCAAAGGCTGAGCCGGACGGAGAACGGATGGGGACGAAAGGATTTACCTCTGGAGATCCTCCAGGATCTGTGGGCTGACTCTGAACTCTTGTCTTAATTTCATTCAAGTGGAGATGCAAGGAACTGATGAGTTGAGATTGGCTTTATAATGCAGCCTCTTGGAAGATATATAGTGTTACAACCAAACTCCACAAAGAGGCTGCACAGAAAACGGTTTACCTCTTCTACACTGGTGTGACTGCTTTGTTTACAGTCTCTAAACAGGCACATGGGGAGGCTGGTGAACAGCTTTTTAAAAAATTCACTTTGGTATTTTGTACATTTTTGTTCTTGTGCCACATGTTACGGTTCCCTAAAACGGAACTAATAATGTATTTTCTTTTTTAACAGAATCTTGACTTAGTTCAGCCTGACATCCACATCTGCTCGCTGCTAGTAAGAGCCGTCCGTTTGGCTTTTGGACCATTTACATAAATGTCGGTCAGCTCAGTTCAAATATAGGGGCTGCGACTGTTACTGGAGCAGATCTGCTGTCAAATTGGTTGGCTGGAAGAACACAGAAAACGGAAGGAAGCTCCGTTTTCCTAAGTAAATGATTTAATCTGCTGCCCCCTAGTGGCTAATTACATGCGATGCTTCTGGAATGGATCCTTCACTGGAGCAAAGGGTTTCATTACAGATGACAAATTGAGAGAATTCACTGACATGAAACTAGAAGTTATGTAATTCAACTTGGAGAAGTACTTGAAATGCACTTTAATTGGTGTAATTAAAGCCAACATTATAGCTGTATGGTTGAGATGATGAGCATGTTGCTGTTTGTTATAGTCTTGTTATAATGTCTGCTTGCACCTGACGGTCATGTTTAAATAAAGGTTTTTGCTTGTTAAGTCGGCTCCTCGCTCGTCTCTTTTTTTTAAAAACATTTTTATGAACTAATGTGAAAACGAGTAACTACTCTTCCTGTGGGCCCGGTTCTCTCAGCCGTGGTGTCTCCGTACAGAATTGACCCTTTAACCGATGTTTTTTTTTGTTGTTAAAGAAGTTATAATAGATCTTCTGTTGAAAACATGTTTTTTTTTTTTTAGTTCTTCACACAAAATCACTCTCATAAAGGAATAACACCAACTCAATCTGTCAATTTCCCTCCCTTTCAGACTGAGCTCTTTGGGGACTCTTATTTTTATGCAAATAAGCAGCTGACCACGCTCACCCATCTTGTTACCTGGCTGCGGAGGTATTTCTCAATCGCCAGGAACATCGCCTTGATGCCTTGGTCCCACCACGGTTGCCTAGGAGATGCATCAACATGTTCATGTGCTACCTAGGAATCTGTCCTCCGTTTGTTAGCTGTTTAGCTAACTGACCAAGGATACATTCCTTCTCTCGGTCACAAATTTCCCAGAAAACAGCGCGGCAGGAGCCGGCAGCAGCTACTTTTAAATGTAAGTCAACTAATTGTAACTATAAGGCTTATATCTAAATTGTTTTTTTGTTTTTTTTAGATCCAAAGCAGTTATATATGGCTGGTTAGTTGCTTAGTAGTTGCAGCCTCAGTGGCTACCGGATACTAATTCGCGTACACATTTGATTTAATAGACATATACACAATTAAAGAAATGTAAAACGCTCATAATACATTTTGAGTTCCATGGTTTAAACAATGTTACTACGCTACAATGCCACTACGACGGGCGGGACGTAAACGGAGCACGTAAGCTGGCAGCCGCGGTCACGTGAGGAAAGTCTGTTCCATTTAATCGTTTTCTTTGACCAAGGAAGGACAGTTTCCTCGGAAGCCTTAACATTGAGAAATCCCGCCGGTTTATGGGGTTCCAAATGTGCCAAAAATGTTTGTCTATGTTCATACGCACACTGCATATGTCAAATCAACATGAAAGTTTGCATTTGAGAGCGTCTATGTATCTGGCAAAAGTACTTATGCATTTACAAATTTACATTTGACTTCTACATTACCTATGTAAATGACTAACTTGACCAAACATTTAGCCTTTTCAGTTTTATTTAATCATGTAATTGCTGTAGTCTTGTCATTCTGTCGTTAGAACCTGTCGTTTCCCTCGCTGTTGTAACCTGTCGTTTCCCTCGCTGTTGTAACCTGTCGTTTCCCTTGCTGTTAGAAACTGTCGTCTTCTTTGCAGTAAGTTACTGACTTCGGTAAAGTTAGAAAAATATTCACAGATTCGGCTTTTCCGGTTCAATAACTCTTCATCGGAAAATTGTTTTTACAAAACCGATACCTCAGTGCAATCACAGCAAGGTAGAGAGCGAGCTACAATCATATTTTCCTCCAAACGAGCCGTCCTCAGTGCTGGGAGGCTTACATTGGCCTCTAAACAGAGTCAGAAACAACAGCAGAGGAAACGACAGGTTACAACAGCAGGGCAAACGACAGTTTCTAACAGCAAGGAAAAGGACAGTTTGAAACGGCAAGGGAAACGATAGGTTCTAACGACAGAATGACATAAGACTACAGCAATTGCATGATTAAATAAAACTGAAAAGGCTAAATGTTTGGTCAAATTAGTCATTTACATAGGTAATGTAGTAGTCAAATGTAAATTTGTAAGCGCAGAAGTACTTTTGCCAGATACATAGACGCTCTCAAATGCAAACTTTCATGTTGATTTCACATGTGCAGTGTGCGTATGAACATAGACAAAAAATGTTGGCACATTTGGAACCCCATACAAGTTTGCCACCCACAGTGGGTGGGGTTTAACCGGTGAGATGCAGTCGTATTCAAAATGAAATAAAGCAGGACTTCTTGAAAATATATTTATAAAGGGTTGTAGATTTAAAACGAGGCTTTAAAGGTTAGGGAAAAAAATCAAAGTTTTCAAATATTTCATAGGGGTTATTTTGGAGTAAAATTCTGTGGGTTTTTTGTTTTTTCCCTCAGCACAAAGAATGGTTTGGGTCACTTTAAAAAAAAAAAATTCTAGCCATGTTTGGTTGTCTTTACATCTGCTTTTGTTTTTACACAATTAAATTAAAAAGAAAACAAAAAGAAATCTTTGAACTCTTTTTTTTGTACCATGGAACATTTTCTAATCATTTTAATTTCTCAACAAAATGATGCCCTTATAAAAGACTCTCCATCTGCACCAACTATGTGTTGTGGTGCAAACTGCAGAAATTCCCAATCTGAACTGGTCAAGGGCCTTGACATCCCTGTCCTAGAGGGAAATTAAGTGTTGTAGGTGATGCTGATTAGTTCAAGGGGACATAGATGGTTGTGGTCTGTGTTGCAGCGAAACTGAAGATGCCTCTGACTGAAGACACTGTATGATGATATCATGAAGAGGACGCTCAGGGTTGTCCATAATGTTAGTGATTTTATGAAGAATCCTCTTTTGCAGCATCATCTCCAGAGGTTTCACAGTTGTACGAAGAACAGAACCAGCCTTCTTTATCAGGTTGTTGAGCCCTTTTAAGTCCGTAGCTCTGATGCTGCTACCCGAACAGATGACTGAAGCGATTATGCTCTCCACAGCAGACTTGAAGATCTGCAAAGTAGGGCCTGAACAATATAAAAGAGTAGCAAAGGCCCATAGCTGATATATTGGCAGATAAATTCCCCATCAGTAAAAAAATAAACCAAGATTCAACTGCATTGTCTGCCCATTTTGATGCTGACAGATTTCTCCCTGGTCCATTCTGCACATTGTGTACATATTTCATATTGGAGTATTCTGCTCTGTTGCACATTACCATGCATAGTACCCTGTTTTTGTAACCATGTCGACGTCATTTTTTTTCTTTTTTCACCAGACTCTTAAATTGTGTTCTGTTCTTTCTTTTGCTGCTATTTAAACCAAAGTTCTCCTTGTGGGACAATAAAGGATTGTTTTATTCTATTCTACACACCAAAGAACAGTCTCAATAACTCACTGTGGATTCCAAATAATGCAACAGTTGCCATCCCCCGTCCAAAAAACATTTAAAAAATAAAATGACAGCAATTTTTTTTTTTTTTCAACAATTGCAGATAAAATCCATGATTCCCATATCGGCCGATAATATTGGCTGGGCCCTTACTGCAAACCTCGCAGGACCGAAGCTTCCCAAAGCATTCCAGTCTGATCTGTCCCTTCTTGTAGACTGCTTCACCAGTGGCGGTCCTTCCTACGGGCAACATAGGTTCTTGCCTAGGGCGCCATCTAGTTAGGGGCGCCAAATATGCGGTGAGAATTTTTTTTTAATATTTTTTCAACAGTTTTTGCCATCTCCATCTATTTTACAGTATATAATTTTGCACACAATGTTTTTTGTTTATTTTTTGTCTGGATTCTTTAGTGCGCACTTTTTGTTCTCAGATGTTGCACTACAGTTAAAGTTAAAAGTTTATTTTTTGTATATTTATTATTGAACAGCTTTATTCTTTTGCACAGGTTGTTATATTGTTATTGTTTTACTATCATACCATCATTGTTTAAATAAATTTGTAATTCTTTGGACATGACTTTTTTTTTTTTTCGTGGGCAAGGGGCGCTATCAGTCAGGCTCGCCTAGGGCACCAAATGGTCTGGGACCGACACTGGGCTTCACATTCTCCCAGCATTTAGTCTGGGTTAAAGCTGCCTTGATTTGGAGGATTGCATTTCTGACCCATGAAACTGGGTCAAACACCGTAACAGCTCATTGTCATGCCAGTGTCATCTCATGATCTTCAGAGTACAAAGCTAGGTTTGTTAAAATGAGGTAAAAGCTCACCATCTGCCCTGCTCCTTTATCTGATGTACAGCCCCATATAGATAGATAACTGTGTCTGTTTTACAATTCGTCTTCGACGTGGCTTCCTTAAAATAAAATGTATTAAACATCCTCGAGAAGGAAAAAAAAACTTGTGGAAACATGATGCTGTTTTTTACAAAAATGTTTCATACAGATTCCTTACCAACTACCTGTAACATCGCCATGTGGTAGACAAGGATAGGTTAAACAAACCCGCAACTTTTAGTTTTCTCACAGTGATATCCTAATCACATAAATAAATCCGATTTGGTCACACTGCAGACTTGAATAACACGGGCTCCTGGATCACTGGATAAGATGTACCAGTCTGTGCTTTCTAAAGCACTGTGTCCAGGTCTAAGATGATTAGATGCTCTTGTTGAAGTATACTTCTTTTTGTTCAATTTCCTACACTCTTTGTGTAAACTTGAAAATGCCTGCGGGTTTGCATCAAAATGAAAGACAGCTTGTGAATAAAATCAATATTTTCCATTCTCAGCTTTTGACTGTGTTCTCCGTTCCTGAATTCCAACTCAAGTTGCAGAAAAATCTCTCTCTGGGAGCGCTGGATGCCGAGATAGCGAGAATATTTACATTTCAGCGCAAATTTGGGGGAATTTTCTGGCTCGCTCTCTCCCCAAACACAATGGGAAGATTGGCTATGGGAGCCTTAAAAATAGTACATGAATATGTTTCGCCCATCTGCAGTAAAAAAAAAACTTCCGCCTTACCCATGACATTTCAAAATGTTAGGGTTTTTTTTTTTCCATCCTGAAGCAGTACCAGTGAAATTGCAGGACTGCACTGAACGTATCTGAAGCGGATTCGCTGTCTTTACAAATCTTGACAGCAGCATCTTTGCAGAAAAAAAACATGATTGCATAAGGAAGTGGTTCCTAATCTTTTTTTCTTTTTTTTTACTGGACCCCCCTTTTTAACATTTTTTTCCCACAAATCTCATAAAGAAAAGAAATTAATCTATTGTTTCGTTTCTTATTTTAGAATCAAAACATTTGTTTTCTTTGACTGGAATAAGAGGAGGAAATTGTTTTTTGGATAGTAGGCTACACATTGCTTCGGGGACGAGGTTATTTTTGACCAGAACGGAATTAATTTACACACAATATTTTGATGGACATCAATGTGTGATACCTCTGAGGAAACCTTAAAGTCTGGGCCATACGAAATATATTTTATGCTCACCAATCAACTAAGTAAAGTATAACTTGTAAGTATTTTTGTCCCCACAGGTGTGAACACTTTAAACCACATTAATAAATAACAGCCATAAACAGGACTTTACCAAACGGCAAGCAAAAGCATTTTCTTGTAATATATAGGAATAGCTCTTCCTGTTGGTGTAATGCAACAGGAACAGGAAATGTACTGTGACCGTCAGAAGAGGTCAACAAGCCCAAGATCAACTGGGGACCAGATATTAATCTTGCTGACTGTGCTGTCAAATACTTGTGAATATTTTGACCAAAAAGTAGTTCATTTAGCATTGTGTTTTCACTTTTTGTGTTTTTAAAGAAGTTCTTTGTATATACTTGTTTTTCACATATCTACTGTTTGTTAAAAAATAAATTTGGTCCACTTGGATTCAAAATTCAGTAGCTTTCAAGTAATTGAAATGGGAAATATGTGAAAAAACATTTGGCAAAAAAATAAATAGTATTCTATTTCAATGTATTAAATGTATTTAGTCACAAAATAATTATTAATATAGTACTCTACATGAGAAGAAGCAAATGGCACAGGTTGGAACAATTTGTGACAAACTGCCATTTTGGATATCTCACTCATAAACTGATATTTACCCCTATTTACCCATCAAATGAATTCACATAAGTGTTCCTTTTGATATTTGACCAAAAGTAATCAAACAGACCAAGTAGTTTAAGAAATATACCAATTTAATTACCCCAACATGTTTTTCAAACAGATCTCTAGAGGTTTGGCGTCCAAAGGGGTAGTTAAAGCCATGTGGATTTGGAGAGTTACATCACCGAACCATGAAACTGGGTCAAACACCAGAACAGCACGTTCTCATGGCACAAGTCATCTCATGATCTTCAGAGAACCAATCTAATTTTACTAAAATATGAAGTAAGCTCACCATCTGCCCTGCTCCTTTATCTGATGTACAGCCCAGCCCCATATCATTGTGTTTGGAAACATGATGCTGTTCTCCACAAAAATGTTTCACTCAGATTCCTCACCAGCTGCATGTAACATCACCACGTGGTAGACGAGGATATGGTAAACAAATCCGCAACTTTTCAATTGCGAAACAACTTTTCTGACTGAGCTTTTACATCTTCTGGGCGTTTGGGAGCCTGCTTCAGTTTGTTAGGTGTGGGGTTTGCAAAGCTATAAAATAAAAATTGAACTGCCACAGTAAATAATTTCTAATTTCATTTAAATAAAATACATGGGGGTATATTTTTGAGTCAGATTTTTACCGTTTTATTCATTTACAACTAAAAATGTAACTTTAAAAAATATACTCAGTTGGCGAGGTTAGCTTGCTAGCTAAATCTTTCACTTCGAACTAAATATTAGTTTGAAGCTAAATATTTAGCTTATCTTCTGTCTGAGATGCCATAGAATCTGGGTTAGACGATATTATTTATCTACCAAGTGTTCGTTTCAAACTAAATATTCAGGTAGCAAGCTAAATATTTAGCTAGCTAGCTAGCTGAATAGGCTAACTAAATATATAACTGATGTTAATATTAAGCTAATATACAAATTCACTTACCAATGAGCAGAAGAGCACTCTCAAAAGAACAGGTCTTGCTAACCTCTGAACTCCTGCAGCTGGTGCATCACAGCTGGAGTTTACAGATGTAAATCCATCGATAAACGTCTGTATTACGGTTAAACAGGTCTTCCTACATTTTAAGCAGTACTTTTGTGCATGTAAGGACGAAAATAAACAGCGAAGAAAGGAGACTTTCAGTCTCGCCAGAAGTTCATTTATAGGTTCGCAAGACCCAGCTTTTATTGTGGTAGTCCACTTACCCTTAATGGCAAGTTCATTTGCATATTAGCTAGCAGCTATTAGCTCCAAGTAGAGGGTGACACGGGAATCAATCGTCGCTCCCGTCCCGTTCCCAAAAAAATACTCCCGTCACGTCACAGCCCCCCCAAAAAAATCTTGTCCCGAAAAAATCCCGAGAGAAAGATTCCCGACCCGAATCCCGTAGATTACTATCTTACCTCCTATGGCGCTCGCTCCCCCCGCCCCCCTTTAAACCATAGCAAGGCACAGTATCAAAGATCATCTATTCAGCTTTATCTACCATCTTTAAACATATCCTGCATTCTCGTTGTTTGGCCACCTTACCACGTCATGAATGGACTCGACTCGTCTGAGTACCAAACTATTAACGCATTACCCGTTTATCCAGGTGGTGTAGCAACAACGTGGCAGTTTCAGTTTTGGTGCGTGCCGTGTAGTAGACCCGATGGAATTCAACTAAAGATAGCGATCTATCAGATTGCATTTTGCAGAGGAGTTAAAAACCACACACATTGTCCTAGCGTCATTTCTTTGAAGCTAATTACCTGATATCTGACAAGATAAATGTAAAAAAAAAAAAATCTAATTTCCGGTTTCCCGCCTGTTCCCGTTGGTTATTTCCTGTCCCGTCCCGATCACGTTACCAACAGTGAAATTGACTCCTGTCCAGCAGGAATCCTGCAGGAATCTTGTGACCTGTGGGAATCCCGAAAAATTGTCACCCCCTAGTTCCAAGCTAAATATTTAGTTAGCCAGTTGAGCTTGCTTGTGTAAACTACATATTTAGCTAGCTAACTAAACAGTTATCTTAGTTACATTTTTAAAATAATAAATAACAGTATTTAGTTGGAGCTCCTTTGGCATGAATTACTGCAGCAATGTGGCGTATGATGGAGTCTATCAGGATGTGGCACTGATGAGGTGCTATGAAAGCCCATGTTGCTCTGATAGAGGCCTTCAGCTCTTCTGAATTGTTGGGTATGGTGTATTGCCTCTTCCTCTTCAAAATATCCCATAGATTATCTATGGAGTTAAGGTAAGGTGAGTTTCCTGGCCAATCAAGAACAGGGATACCATGGTCCTTAAACCAGGAAGTGGTAGCTTTGGCAGAGCGTGCAGGTGCCAAGTCGTGTTGGAAAATGAAATCAGGTTCTCCACAAAATTGGTCAGCAGCAGTAAGCATGAACTACTCTAAAACTTCCTGTTAGACGTCTCTATTGACCTCAGAAAACACAATGGACCACCACCAGCAGATGACATGGTGCCCCAAACCATCGCCGACTGTGGGAAACGTTATGCTGGACCTCAAGCAACGTGGATTATGTGGCTCTCTGCTTCCAGACTCTGGGAACTTGATTTCTAAAGGAAAAGAAAAATGTACTTTCATCAGAGAACTTTGGACCAATCAGCAGCAGTCCAGTGTTTTTGTCTCTTGTTCAGGAGTGGCTCCACACAAGCATCTGCAGCTGAGACATATGTCTTACATGCGTCTGTGGTGGTTTTTGAAGCACTGACTCCAACTGCAGGCCAATCTTTAATCTTTGTATCGTTTTTCACGATATTCTAATTCTCTGAGCTACTGAATCTGGGACTTTCATTAGTCGTCAGTTATAATCAAAATTAAAATCAAATTATTTTAAAAATAGTCTATATGTAATAAATGAATCTAACATAAAAGTTTCACTTTGCAAATGGAATTAGTGAAATAAATCAACTTTTTCATATTCTAATTTTATGAACAGCACCTGCTGTGTCTGCACCCATCTAGGATACCTGCAATAAAAAAATTAAAAAAATGTTACGGCTGCTTCAGAACTGAAGGATGCAATGATACGACTTTTTACTATACCGATACTTGGATTTGAGTACTTGCAGATAACGAGTACGAATGCCAATACTTCTACCGCACAGAAAAAAAATGCAATGAACTGGAATACAGGTTTTATTTTCTTCCCAGTTTGTTACAAGAAATTCTGATTAATTAGCTAAAAGATATAAAAATGACCACAAAATGTAAAAGTAAAAGGTAAACATTTTCTGTGAAATTATTGCAGTTTCCACATTTAGGTATTTTTTCACTTTAACAGAGACTGATAGGAGTACATAAGCACGGTATTTGCTCGGATATTGGTGCATCCCTACTGCTAAATGTTTAAAAACCACATTCAAACCACACGATTTCCATTCTCATCTTTTATTGAGAACATTTTCTCAGGTTAACATTCATTTCTAAAACTAAAGAAAAAGGCTAAATGCACAGTATGAAAACAGAATAAAAGTACATAATTTTAAAACACCCATGGTGGTATATTAATACATTAACAGTGATTTGATTCATACGGTGCGGCTTTAAATAAAACGTCTCGTTTACAACATAACATGAAATAGAACAGATGACACAAAGTTTCCTGGAACCATTCATCTCCAACAACGCTGGTTGGCAATTAAAGTTACAATTAAATATGGAAGATATGAAATTTTTAATCACAGTACAATTAAAACAAAACTGCAACTGAAATGACCTTTTGTATTTTTACTGCAGGATTTTAAAAAAACAAACATAAAATACATGGTCGAGGCAAGAATGCATATTATTGACAAAGTGCAAAAACTGAAAGTAAACCATATAAAACTTGTCTGAGATTTATTTTTTTTTGTTTTTAAATGAACGAGGGCGGGTAGCAGCGCTGGGTTTCTTGGAGCCAATATGGCTGAAACTTCAACGTTAAACACCGACCGATTCTCTGCTGCAACATCAGAGCTCATGAGGAAGTCGTGTATTACCTGACAGTGCTTTGATGGCTCTTCAAAAATAAAATATGATAATATTAATAATGACAGGAACACTTACATGGAGCTCTGAGGGACACCCAGCGTAATCCCTTTTGTCCCAGAACTACTTCCAAGTTGAACTCTTGAAGTAACAGACACCTTCCAAGTTTTATCATCTAAGTAAAAAACAAAAAACTTCTAAAATATGTCATGAATGAAACTGTCAGCTCTACTTCCTGATCTGAACCATGATGGGTTCTAACTGACCTCTGACCTCGTTAATTCATGTTGGTGACTGGCACCATCTTCTTGGTCTGTTCCTGCGACTCTAAATAAACCATTTTATTTTATTTGCTTCCAGTCACCCGAGTCACGCTTTAGGCACATAAAACTGCCGCTCATCGCTTCCCGATTTGCTGACTCACTGCTTAGCAATGACAACCGACTCATTCTCGCCGCTACAAACAGTTTTGACTGCAACTCGTCACCGTTTCTACGGCGTTCCTACAGCTTTCTAAACACCATATTGTACTATTCTTTTAGTTGATATATAAAAAAACGCCGACAACGTGTCCATTTGCGTTCTGATTTCAGTCCTCTAGGTTAGATATTTATAAATGTATCAGTTTTTTTTTTAGGTAAACTTTTCAAGACTCCACCAGAATCTCCATCAGATGCTCCAGCTCAAACGCTTCTCTGGCTTGATTCTGACCAGAGAAAGAAGCAGAGTCGGGCGAGGGAGAGGAAGGTAGCGGACTGAAGGAGGAGAATGAGGGCAAACACTTCAAACTGGAGTTGAGAGAAAGGGACAACGGATGGGAAGAGGAGGAAGGAGACGAAGAGAAAACGTGCTCCGCCTGGGCCGGCTGTCCGGCTCTGCCGCCTCGGATCCCCAGTCCTCCCATGTCCCTCTCCAGCAGAGATGTTTCCACGTCCTGGAAAGGATCCTCCGTGGCGACGTTGCTCGGGCAGCCGGGCTTTACCGCCGCCGCTGAGCCCCTCTCGGAGAGGCCCGGGAGGTTCTCCAAGGACCCAAGGGCTGCCCGCGGAGCTGCCTGGGGGCTGCCGTCGACGGTGGAGTCCAGCGCCGTCAGAATGGAGGAAATGGCGGCCGAAAGGGAGAAGTCAGAGTCCATGGACATGGATCCCCAGTCCTCCTCCTGGTCTGCAGCCGCGGTGACGACCGACTCGCCAGCGATATTTTCCTGCTCCTCCGCCTGGGGTCCAAACGAGCCGCCAGACGGGGGCGCCGCCTCCTCTTCCTCGTCTGCAGGGGGCGCGCCACATTTCTCCAGGGCGATCTGCCGCAGAGTGTTGGCTATCAGGACCGAGCGGCGCAGGCTGGGCTCAGGCAGCTCCTGGCCCCGCTGGTACTTGTTCAGCGACACGGAGAAGACGAACTGCCGCTGGGTGTCCCAGAGAGGACTGCTTGGGTCCGACACCTCCACGTCCTCCGGGTCCAGTTTCCGCTTCTGCCCCTTCAGAATCATCCTGGAGCTGCAGAGAGAAGCAGAAACTGTTCAAAGCAGCTCGAAACAAAGGAGACGGGAACAGCTGCCCTTCAGGTTTTTGGTTTTTAAAGAAAAATATACTTTTATTTTCTATAAATATAAATTAAAACATCACTACTAATATGGACAAGCCATTATATGTTTTAATGAGAACAGTTTTATGCTCTTAACTCCCCCTTACATTGAGACAAGCCTAAAAGCAGCCATAAATAGACCACGGTTCAGTCTAATCCGGTCCAAAAGGTCCGGTACACGTTTTAGATAAATCCCTGTTCTAACCTAGCTGATCAAAAATGGCTGAATTAGCTCCTAAAGGACGCTGATTATTTTATGCCAAGTTTCCACTTTTTAAGGATCGGTTAAAGTCGATACCTGTTTTAATTAAATTTTGAACGATATCGGCCCGATACGGCATACCAGTATCGGTGCATCCCTAGTTGTAGCGATATTTACTTTTACGGACAAAATGTTTTCACATTTTGCATCATTTTTTGTGATGTTTGAACATTTGAATGCACTATTTTGATCTAGCTAGGGTTTTAACATTTATTTTTCTCCACAAATAATGAAACAAAACTACAAATTCTGCAGAGGGCTTTTATCGGGGGCAATTAAAAAAATCAGTTAATCTACTTTCTCTGCAGGAAAATGGATAAAAACTAATTATTTATTTATAATTTGAAATCAGTTAGGTGTCAGAAAATTAAACAATAAAGAAAGATTAATTCTTTGTTTGTTTTTTTGCATCCAGGCAGAGCCTAGGATCTTATTAGAAACCCAGAATTAGGACTCAGAACGTGTTGGTAGTAGGGTTGGGCATTAAGATCATCGTCAATAAAGGTGTAACGCTACACTACAAAATAAATAATAAAAAATTACGATTTAGTAAGTTATGAGGTTTCCAAAGTCAAAGTGTGTTAAGCTTTAAACGAGAGAAAAAAAAAGTGCGCATGCGACAGTTTTTAGTTGTTTTTTCTTAAAAAAAGTTGAACGTATAGAACTGACTGATGATTTGATTGGATTAAAAAAAAGGAGAGAAAAATGGTACAAGCAGACATAGCCAGAGTAGAAAACAATAGAATCACTTGAAAACAGTGTTATGCTTAGAAATATTTCAATAATACTTTCTCTATACTTGAGAATAAATAACTTTCGAGTTGTTCTGATGTGTCAACAGTATGGGGAACCATTAAGTTTCCCAAATAGCAAAGTTTAGTTATATCTGGGAGTCCTTTCGGCTTTGTTTTGGTGTCGCTTTGTAAAGTTGCATTGTGTCCGAGTTCTCCACATAAACATTCTGCATTTGTTCAGGTAGAAAACAGCTGGAATCATTCGATTCACACGTGCACCGAAAAATGAATACAAATAAATGTACTGTTACAATGCTAATTATTACTATGAAAAACTTATTTGAAAAAAAAAAAATTTTATTCATGGTGAAAACTATTAAATTCAATGAATGATGTCCAATAAACAGATTGTATAATCATTTTTTTTCTCCACTGTTTTGCTCCAAGAGAGGTGAATACTGTTTTCAGCTTGAAGATAAGAATAACACTTTGTTTTGTCCTCTGGTATCCTGAAGTAACTTATTTAAAAATGGATGCGTTTATTAAGAAGTCAGTATTTGTGTTCATGGGTTTTGGACAGTGTACAGTAACCTTAAAACAAAGAAACAACAAAAAAAACTACTTTTTATCGTCAATTTCATTATCTAAATACCTCAATTACTTTCATTAGATATTGATTTCATAGTTTAAAAGATAACTAAGACCGACAAAACTAGAATGAAGTTTTCACAAATTCTAAAAAAAAACTATATTTAAACTTTCTTCTGTCTTATTGAAAATAATAAAATATGTTACAGTTTTCCAAGCCTGAGCAGGAACCCTGTCATAACCAAAGAATGGTAAAATATCTCCTCACAGGTCAGATAAACTGACGATAAAACAAGCACAACCAGCCCAGAATCTTATGTTTTCATTTTTTAAATAACTTATTTAAAAATATCACTTGACTTCTGCATTATTACTTTGACTTGACATTGTTTGTGATAAGGTTACACATTTTACTTGGCAGGACCTGTAAGTTTCAGGGAGAGGAAAGGCAGTTAAAAAACATTTAAATGGTTCTGAAAAAGAGTAAAAACTGTGAACGTGTCCCAAAGATCAATTCATAAGTAGAAATCTAAATCCAATCTGATTACACCTCGAATTAAAAGGGTTTAATGTTGATAACATAGGCTGTTTAGATCGTATATTTAGGTTGTGATTTAGTAAAGACTGATTAGGTTTCGTCCGGGTTTCTACATTCACTCCTGAACCAACGGGGAGCTGATTTTTAAACACAAGATGGGGGGTTGCTGCCGTAACGTTAGTTTCATCGTGTGGGAGGGAAAAATGACCCAGCAATACAGACAAAACATTATAAAGTGACTTAACTAAAACAACTCCATCATTTTACGAAAATGTACCACTTTAACTTACCCGAAAATGCAATCTGTAGACTCGTAAAAAAAAGTTTAAGACACATTTAAACGTACCTGCTGAGTGATTCACTCCTCCTCGGCGAAGTTTCGTCGCTGCCGCTTAAACTAGTCGTAAATCTTCACTTCCTTCCGAAAAAAAAGACCTTTAAAACTTCGCCTTCTTTAATCCAAAATCATCCCGAATGAATTAACCCGAACAAAATATGGTTTTTGAAAAGAGAAAAGCATTTAAATGTAACGGACTTCGGAGTCGGTGAAGTTAAAACTAAAAGCTCCCGCCTGGGATTTGAGTTTCACTCCAGTCGGGTAACAGTTGGAGGCTGGATTTCGAACGGCATTCTGGGTAATAGAGTTTAGCTACGGAACGTTCCGGGAGACGACTCTTTCCGTTACAAAACAAACGACTTAAACGCAGCATTAACATATATTAACAAAAAAATCTGATAATTATTATTAATATTATCATTATCACGTCCTATCAACTCGTTAAATCGATGTTGGGTATTATGTAATTTGCATAACACTAATTCCTCAATGATTACATCACCTCACAAAAAAGGGCATTTCCGTCTGAGTTCAGTGTAAAACTCCCACCAGTGTGCCCTAATGGGGTTAGTTAATATTCAACTCAGGAAAGTTAACAACCTAAGGATATAAAAACGGAAATTAAATAACTTATATTGATAAATTCTGCCTATTTTTTTTTACCCGTTTTTGGGTGATAGTTTAGAAAACAAGCAGGAGAGGAGGTGTCCACGTCCACAGCGATTATCATTAGAAATAAGCGGAAGCACAGGAGAAGTTTACCTGAAAGCTGTGGTCCATATGAAGGAAAACAATAAGATCAATTCGAACCTAAGATAAGCGACATGTAAAAATTCCTGCTTTCGGTTTTATTCCCATAAACTTCCAGCTTCATGAAGTTCCAGCGAGTCAAAAACAGCCACTGGCTCCTCCTCCAACCTTCCCAGCCTTTACATTGGACAGAAAAGGAAAATAGTCAACGTTGATACAATAAAATCCGTTACTATTTCAAATTAAAGATTCTCACAAATCAAACTCAAAGTTCAGTTAAAATTTGACTGTAAAAGGCGACGATTTCTGTTATAAGTTTAAACAACTCTAATAGTTTAGAACTAAACGTCTCTGGAAAAAATTAAAATTGTCTTTTGCGAGATTCCTCAACTTTAAACGTGAGAGTTACCCAGGAATGATTTTAGGCCATTTTTGGGGATGCTGTCAAAGAACCCCCTAAAGTTAGCCTTTTTTTTTCTTTTCTTTTATTCTTACAAAATACAAATGTGTGAAAAGACAATAGCTTGAAATGAAATATTTAAAAATGACCACATTTTTTAATTCTGTTTTTTGCAACAATATTTTTTTTCCTAGCCATCTTCAAAGTTACTCTCCAGCAGGAGTTTGTTGCAGAAAGATGAATGTTCAGCAAACCAGTAAATGATGAGAGGATTTGCTGTTTTTACTAAACAAACTATAAATAAATCTCCAATAAATAAAAAACCCATCTTGTTATGAAATTTTTTTTGTAAAAATATTTTATAAAAAACGTGAACATTTTTTTAATTATTTTTAGCTTCTTTTGGCAAAAAAAAAAACAAGCGTTGATTCAGAAAACTGAACTTTTAATTTTCTTGTTAATTTAGAAAAACAAAGCTTTGCATTCATATTTTTGTTTCGTTAATTCAGAAAAAAACAAGTGTTTGCATTTTTTTAAGCATTTTCTTTGGTTTAGGCATCAGAAGTCCACCAAACTGCAGTAGAAGATGAGACAATCTAATTTCTCAAGATTTCAAAACGTTTTATAATGTTTTCATGTGTCAGATATTTCTTATCACTCAAATAAATCTGCCAGAGGTTATTATTTTGTCTGAATGAATGGACAGACTATTGATCCCACTGTGTGAACATTTATGTAAGGGCAAAACACACATAAAATGAATAAGAATTAAAGGCAAGTGAAAAGAGCCAGTAAGCTATGAAAAATTATAAAATAAATAAATAAAAATGACATTGTTAACAAAATAACTCTAAGTTTTTGACAGTGATGGATGCAATATTCAGGAAATGTCATGAATGGGCCAAAGAAGGAGTGATTACATTGTGGGGATGATCAGGTATTATGGAGGAATCTGAACTGTACTGAGGTGTTTGGCAGAGGGCTAAGCTCGCCAAGGTCTGCTTTTCTACGTATTTTAAGATAATTTCTGATTGATTCAGTGATTTTTTAATTTTTCTTTTATGAGCAATGACTTCCTAAGTCTTATGCTGGATGCATGTGCTGATGTCAAAGCTAAGGTGCTACTGACTAAGTGACTGGATGCCCATTGACATTATGGGCCTGATTTATCAACATCTCAAAAACAGGCTCTGGCTGATCTATTCACACAGCGCAGAGCTCATTGCGCCTGTTAAACCCACAGCAAGACGCACGCAATCAGTTTAGCGCTTTTGCCCTTGATGAATATGCAATCTGGGCGTTTCTGTAAGAAGACGCAAAATATTGGGAGGAAATAGGCTAATAAGTAGGCATTCCAGGCGCAGTGTGATTTACTAAGCATAAAAATGTTTGCGCCGGCTATTTAAGGGTCTATTTTTAGCACTTTTGAAAAGCATGTCTTAAGTTTACACTGCCACATTCAACATGAGTTTATTATTGACAAACAAAAAAACAGAATTCACTGAATTTTACCCTAATTTTTGTGCCAAAGACGCAACATGGATCTATGTGTATTACTCCTCCTCTCTCTTGCCGTGGTGCAGCTCGCATTAGCTGCCACAAACTCATTTGAATACTGCTGCATGCGCCTGTTGACAATTGCTCACGCAATCTCAGTAAATCACCCGCAAATTAAGGACAATTCACTCGCGCAAGTTTTTAGCGCCGCATGTAATTTTGCGCTCATTATCAGGAATTTTGATAAATCAGCCTCTATATCTCTTTTTGTGCGTGTCAAATTTGTCTCGCCCGGCCGGGCAGCTCTCTGGGTGCTCAGCCCCCCTAAATATCTGATCGTAGAATCATCCCTGGAGTTACCAAAAATCGTTTTTAAGAGACCTCTTGGAAGTTAGATGCAAATTAATTTATATTAGCAGCTTTTATTTTAAAGCCGGGTTTTATTTTGAAAGCCACTGCTATAGATGATCAATTTACAGCAGTTCTCAATGGAATCTCTGGCTTTTCTATTTATCACATTTGTTTCCCTTTTAACCCAAACACGGTGATTAGTAGGGATGCAACGATACCACTTTATCCAAACCGATACCGATACTTGGATCTGAGTACTTGCTTATGACGGGTTTCATTTTCTTCTATTCTTGTTACAGCAAATGATGGCGAATTAGATGAAAATGAAAAATAAACGATTTGAGCTAAAATGATATATTTTCCACATTTTAAATATCGGTTTATGATATCGGTTAACTAACTGATACGAGTGCGTCAGAAATGTATCAGCTCGATACCAGATATCAGTATCGGTGCATCCCTAATCATTGATATAATAAATAAATATTTACTTAATTTTATAGTCAGATATTGCACTTTATTATTGTATTATATGCAATATTTCTTAATTTTAATGTATATTATACATTTCTATGTCTCCACAAATAGATTTATTTATTTTATTAGTATTAGATTTTTTAATGTCAGCCATACTTTTCTGAAGATTTAACATATTACTTTATTAAAGAATAAAAAACATGATTAAAACAGCAATTCTAAGAAACAAATTTGAATTGAGGATTAATGATGATTAATAATGAGATTATATGCCCAAGCAATTGATAATCCTTGGAAATTGTGCATCACCAAACGCTTATAATCTTCCACATTTTCTGACACTGAATTTTGGGTTTTTGTTCTCTGTAAGCATTAATCATCAAAAATACAATAAAAAAGGCTTAATATATCTCACTGACTGTAATGAATCTGTTTAACTCTCACGTTTGAAATTAGTGAAACAATAAATATAACTTTTCATGATATTTTAAAATTTTTTAAATGAACCTGTATAATTTTCCAGATTAAATCTTCTTAATCACCTATTCTTAGTTCATTTTAGGAATCAGTGCAGCTGTATAATATTCTTATCCAGAAAAAAAAACGGTTCCAATAAATCCTTTAAAGTCTAAATTAAGATATTCATGCACATTATGAGTAGATTTAAACTTTTCCTGGAAGATAGAACAAATACTTGTTTGTTATTAGGAGCTGTAAATTGGATCCAGTGCAGGATAAACAGTAAAAAAGCACATGTTGTAAAGTTAGGTGGCGAGATAAAATCTACCGAAAGCTAGAAAAAGCCGGGTAAAAATGATCTCTGCTTTACAAATATCCTCAATGTTAAAGATAAGAATGCATAATGAATCCAAGCAGGTTTGGTTTGTTCACCATAAAAAATGGTTTATTAGTTTGAAAAAGCAAATCTTTTGTGTAAATGCTGGTTTTTAAAGACGGAAGAAAACTGAAGCATCTGGAGCGAGTTTGACGAGATTATTTGTACTCTCCCCAGACTCCCACAGTCTTTCCGTCCCACTCTGATGTGGACAGACACTTGACAAAGAAATGTCCCAGATCGTGCTTGGAGATGGCTCGTCCTTTAAGCATATTTTCTGTCGCCATGTAGCGCTCCGTTAGAGGAAGGTCGCCTGCAGAGAGGGAAACCCAAACGAGACATTTAATTTGAAGAA
This sequence comes from Apricaphanius iberus, assembly GCA_028564705.1. Classification (NCBI taxonomy): domain Eukaryota; kingdom Metazoa; phylum Chordata; class Actinopteri; order Cyprinodontiformes; family Aphaniidae; genus Apricaphanius; species Apricaphanius iberus. The sequence continues at coordinate 51,486 of JAPXFQ010002063.1, forward strand.
AGGACGCGGGGGATATGGGATAAACTGAGTGAAGTTTCAAGGAGCTGCATTGCTGCTAAATGCATTTTGGCCTAAAAATCTACCGACCGGCAATGTGAGGAGGCATGACAGCCACGTAGTCGAGGCCGGACGTTTTCAGCACCGTGTACATCCGGTCGTGATCCTCCGTCACTGGAATCAGACGAGGCGGGACTTTGGAGCGATCCCACAGAAGGAAAGCTGGATGGGTTGAGATGATGAACACAAAAAAGGAGAAAGATTCAATGTTTGCATTTCTGGAAAATAAACTGAAACATTTGCCTTTTCTTGTCTGTATTTGGCTTTCCTTAATGAAGAAAAAAGTAAGCTATCGGCAGAAAAAGGAACCAAAGGACAGTTTTCTTTTCATATACATCAAAGATCCACCATGTAATCTATTTTTTTATTCACCCACATTAGCTAGATAATGGCGTGTTTACGCCTCGTGTCAGAATACCTGACATGCAGCCAATCACTTTGCGGATCCCTCGCGCCTTCATGGCCTCTACGATGTTCTTGGTGCCCTCAGACATCATGGTGGTCGGGCCTAAAAAGAAGATATACCATCAGTTTAAAAATAGTGCAAAATTACACATGAATCAAGTAGGGTGACATCAGGTAAGATGAGCCACTTAAGATTTGAGCCTCATTGCCATTTACATCTTTACAACCAAAGGCTACAAAGGATTTCAAATTGTTAGCATCAGGGTTCTTGAAATTTTTTTAATAGGTCTATAGCTGCCAAATTGTGGCCTAATTTATCTGATGTAACATTACTTTTATACTGGCCGACATGAACGAAAGAAGAGCTTCTCTAAATCTTGTTCGGACATTAATCTTTTCACGGAAAGTGTTCTTCAGGTGATAGAAGGCTGTAATTATGTGTCTCTGAAGGTTCAGATACAAGTCCATCATTACTCCTACATTATAGGCCTGATCTGTAATTTCTAAGGATGTAACGGGTGTAACGTTTTTAAAAGTAGAAGGTACAGAATTGACAGGAGATTGGATTTATTTGAAGTACATAAAATAAAACCCCAAATCAGAAAAGGTTGGGACAGTACAGAAAGAAAGTAGTGATTTATTGACTTGTATTTCATTAGAGACAATATGAGCACAAAATATTTCACATTTTGCTTGGTCAATTTAATTGAATTTGTAAATAGACACCCTTTCCTGTCATTAATACCTGCAACAAATTCCAAAAAAGGTTTGGACATGAGTAATTTAGGGCTAGTTATCAGGTAAACTGGGTTAATAATGATGTGATTTGAAACAGTTGATTGTAATTATGATTTGGTACAAACACAGCATCCAGGAAAGGTCTACTCCTCCTCCTTGAGGTGCAAAGACACGCAGAGGACCAACAATTTGCCAACAAATACGTGAGGAAATTTCTAAAATATTTTAAAACAATGTTTCTCAAAATAAAGATAGGAAGAGATTTGAATATTTCACATTCAACACTGCATAAAGTAATTAAAAGATTCAAAGAATCTGGAGCAATTTCAGTGCGTAAAGGACAAGAGCACCAGCCTAAGCTGAACAACCGTGAGCTCTGATCAGGTATCATCATTCATCTATCATGCAATATCACCACATGGGCTCAGGAATACTTTGGTAAACCTTTTTTCAAGTACCACAATACCTAGTTTTCCACTCACAAATACCAGTTAAAACTGGACCATGCCAAAAGGAAGCCCTATGTTAACAGTGTCCAGAAGCACTGTGGGCTTCTCTGGACTGGGAGGCATCTGGGATGGACCATCACCCAGTGGAAAGGTGTACTGTGGTCAGATTAATTAGTATTTCTCGTATTTTTGGGGAGAAATGGACGCCGTGTGCGCCGGAACAAAGAAGAAAACGATCATCCAGTACATAAAAGTAAAAAAAGCCAAGGTCTGTCATGGTTTGGAGTTGTGTCAGCGCCCTTGGCAAACGTAACCCATTAATGCTGAAAAGTACATAAAGATTTTGGAGCGCAATATTCTGCCTTCAAGAAGACAGGGGTGTCCATGCAAGACAATACAAAACTAAATTCTGCACACATTAAAGTCCTGGCTGCAGATGAAGAGAGTACAGGTACTGGACTGGGCTGCCTGCCGTCTCCACCTGTCTCCAAAAGAGGATCAACGACACATTTTGAAGAGTAAAGTGCGATAATAAAGACCCCGTACTGTTGGCCACCTTAAGACTTATTTGCAGGAAGAATGTGAGAAAATTACACCTGAAACACTTCATCACTTTGTGTCTTTAGACTCTAAATGTCTTTTAGGTGTTGTGAAAAAGCAACATTACAAATTGGTAAGTGCTTTACTGTAACAACTTATTTTGAAGCTGTACTGACAGCTGGGAGTCCTTTCTGTTTTGCTTTGGTGTCACTTTATAAAGTTGTGTTGCAGAAACACTGCCCTGCACTCTGAGTTCCACACATAAATATTTTGGATGTGTTCAGGTAGAAAACGGCTGTATCTGTTCGGTACATTTTAGTACAGAAGCAATAAGTGAGCCGTTACGGCCCTAATGCTGTCTAGCTGTAAAACCTGAAGCTGTGTGCTGACTCTTCATCATTTCTCTTTAAGTCAGGAGAAGACAATTATGGCACATCCATGCATTAATTTGTTATATGCTTTTGCTCAACGCCTGAATAGGTTCATTGTAACATTGTAATGTAGTCTTAATACGTGTTATAATTTGGGTTAGCAGGAGCATGTACATATTTAATAAGAGGGACCCCAAAATAGAGCCTTGGGGTACCCCACATGTGATTAGTTTTTTGAGCTCCTATATACATTTGCAAATTAACAAAAAGGAATTCCCTGTTTTTTAGGCAAGTCTCAAACCAGTCACGTACTGTACCAGTATTTCTCACGCTGATGGAATATTGTTAGCAACAAAAACAAAAAGGACAACGGTGACCCCTAGTGACTAACTTGCAGTTCAACAGCCTGAAAATGACTTCCTGTGCAGACAGAGGGATTGTGTGTCAGAAAATGAACTCGTTGCAGGAAGGAATTGCATAATATACAAAAAAAAAGCACATGACAAGTTAATGGAGAACAAATCTGAGAATAAGCTTCAACAGGAAATGTTTAAACTGAACAATCAAAATTAGCAAAAAAATTCTCACATTATTTCATAATTTGCATCACCTTTTACCAAATCTTTCTGCTTTTGCCTTTTAAAACGTTTGACCTATTTTTGCATATTTTTTTTTTAAGAATATATAACAAAAACTCAGATCAAAATAAGTTGGAAAATCTTTCCAGGAACAAAATGATCATACATTAAAGAACCAAATACAGTAAATTACTGAAATTTTTTTGAATATTTTAATATTTCAAGAGGAAGTATTAGTGCTAATATTAGATTTCAAAGGAGTCTTAAAAGTGAATTGTAAACACAGGTTTCTCCATACCTTACTGTAATTTATGGATTTTATTTTTTACTATTAAGGTTTAATATGAGAAGACTGAAGCCCTACTTAGGTCACTCCGGGTTCCCAGGATGATGATGACTGCATCCTGGCCTTCCAGAGTCTTCCTCACGTCGTCTTTATTCAGGACGTCGCCCACCACCACCCTGGCCGCCTTGTGGTCAGCAGGCAGCTTGGAGGCGTCCCGCACCAGAACTGTCACGTTGTATCCTGGTGAAGGCAATTATTAGTCCATCATTACAAACCTTAAAATATAACTGCACATCGAGCCTGAGGAATGCAGCAGAAAGCTCAGGGAAGGTGATGTAGAGATTAGATACAAAAAAGAACCCCATGTTTTAAAATGACATAGTCAAAGTCCAGAGCTAAATCTAGTTTTTCTGACAGAGTTTGAGCTATTTCAGTAAATCAGCGTTGTCAAACTAATTTCTATTTTGGGCCACATAAAGCTGATTAATATCCTTAAAGGGCCAGTTGTGGCAGAAAGTATTGATAAAACTATAACAAACCTTTAAAATCCCTCTCCATATTCCAAAAGTACGTTTTAAAATTAAATATATCCTGAGAAACGTTACATAATGATGGGATTGAAGACTGTTTAAATAAACACTGATTTTATTTTATTAATAAAATTATATTGGGGTGCACAAAAATGAAACTTACATTTTTTATCTATAGGGTTCTCTAGAGTTTAGGGGGCCACATAAAATGGCCACGGAGGGCCGGATTTGGCCCCCGAGCCTTGAGTTTGACACGTGTGCTCTAGACGTTCAGAGTTTCTCTTTACACAACTGTAACTGGTGTAAAACAGACCTGAACCAACAGAACTTTAACCAGTACCATCCCCAGGAATCCCACCCTCAGTGTGCAGGCCAGATAAACAACAGCTTTCTACTATCAGCTCATTATGACTCAGGAAAACGCCGGCCTGTAACGGCTAACGTGACTCTGCAGATTTCACGCTGAGCAGAAGGAAATGACAATGCTGCTGGATGGCACCTTTTAACATGACGCGACACATTTATTCGAGATTTTCACTGCATCGAGTAAAATGTTCCAAGATCGAAGGAAACATATTTGTTTGAGAAGAAAGGGCTTTAGAATTTGTAATAAATGTAAAATCTAACAGAAACGAAAGAAACTAATTCTTTTTATGAAATATTACACTGCTAAGTTTTAGACCCAAAAAAAATATGAATCAGAGCTTGATCTAGCCTCATCAGCAATGATCAGATCAATGTCTAAACTTTAATCAGTACTTTATCAGATTACATCTGAAGGAAAATATCCAAAAGTGTGTTGTGCACATATAGAGCCCGCTATAAAACAGTGAGCTAATTTTTATTCATGTTACTTATTTCTCTAACGTTAGGCCATTCAAACTTAACACAATCTTTTCTGAAGTAACACCTAAATTTAAGTGTTTATTTTATAAATTTAATAAATATGATACAGATAAAAATGATATGACAGAGCGCAAAGAAAAGTGTGCCTTCAAAAACAGAGTAAAATAGTTGGCAACATTGATTTATAGATGTAAATACTATCTTGGCAAGAAAAAGTAGTCTTTTTACAAAGGAAATAAAAAATATGTATAATTTTATTTTTCTTAAACACGCAAATACTTTACATATCTGCAAAGGTTAAAAACAGCAACAACCGTTTAAGCAATTTTGTGTCTAAGCTTATCATGAAATTGAACTTTTGCATGTCATTAAATATTTTTACGTGAGTCTTTCGTATAACTTTATAATCATTGTATTATTATTTTTTATAAATTCAAATTCAGCTTTAGAGGAATAGAAATAAAATATTACACAAGTAATGCAGTTATGATTTCTGGTACTTTTACGCACTGCAATAAATAAAATTAAATATATCATCTTTTGACAACTCGAAAGCTCAATCTAAACAACATTATTTTATATTGAGGCACTTTTAAGTGAACCTTTACAATAAACTTTCCTGCTAATTAAACGCCACCTCGTCCCCGAGACTCACCTGCAGCCACCGCTATCGGCAGCGTCGCCAGTCCGGTCATTCCCGTGGCTCCAAATATCGCCACATTTTTTATAGACTCCGACATTATTTCGACGAGGCACAGCAGAAAACTTTAATCTGAAACTTGACACAAGCGCAAGAGGTTTTAATTTTAAAGCAATGCATGAAGAAACGCCTCTCATAAAGTGCTGCGGAGCAACTTCCGCAGCGCAGACTCCTCCTTCCAGCAGATTTAAAGGAGCAGCGCTGTTTGTTCCGCTTCCACAACTTTATTACACCGATATGATCAAATTATTATACCAGCATAATGTCCCGTTGTCCCTCTGTGTGAAACAGTAGGAAACATTTTATCTACAACCAAGGAGCTTAGTTGTTTTTTTTTTCTGGAATCATTACTGGAGAGGATCAATTTATATTATATTATATTATATTATATTATAATATATTATATTATATTGAGAGAAAGTTTAACCAAAGGCAGCCCAGACCCAAGAGGAGCCTAAGTCTCCTCCCCTTCCTGTCGGCACGTGGGTCGCCAACCCGAAAAAATAATGAATGAAAGTCAATGGAGCGATAAAAGTTATTTTCTGCTTTGTCTTACGTCCTGAATCACACATATGTTGTACTTCGATTTAAATGATAACTAATGATGTACATTTCGACTGTGTTTGTCCAGGGATTTGGGATTTATTTGATTGTAAAAATTCGCATTTAAAATACCTAAAAATCATAGGTCAGAAGTCGCATATATGACGTCATTTGGCTAACAGGAGCTAGCACTAGCTATAGCACGTAAAACACTCGCCTAGAGCTTGTAGAGCTGCTCCTCCACGCTGGCTCTCTGGTAACTTTTGCCGCCAGTCGAATATCAGCGTTTTTCTCTGCATCAAAATTAGTTTTTAAAATTCATGGACATCATATGTTCGATCCACGGCGCATTTCAAACTGGATCAGAAAATAACCTTCATCGCTCCATTGACTCTTATTCATTTTTTATGGTAGTCGGGACCCATGGACCGGAAGTAGAAGGGCGTGACTTAAGCTCCCCATATATTTTTTTCCTTCAGTGGTCCAAATCCTCTTGCATAAGATCATCATATAGACCTAGGATTATAGAAGCTAATTTTTCAATACTTCACAGCAAAGCGAGCAAGGAAGAACTCTGCCAACTTTAAAAATCAAATGCCGCTCAAATTTAACAAGCGGTTCAGACAGCAACACTACGGTGTGTCCACACCAAACACGATAGAAGAGACTATAAAAGCACGACACACGCTTGGCTGTTTGCGTTCACATTCGCACCTTGAAGCGTGTACAAAGCAAACTGGATGCGCTTAAAATATAGCATTTTCATGCGTGACCTGGCCTTCAGCAGAGCTGGGGCCAGAGTGCAGCTGCCGGTGGAATATGGACCGAGCTGGCGGAGGACTGTGTGTTCGGCGCGCGTTTCAGCGGAGCTGGGGCCGGAGTGCAGCTGCCGGTGGATTATGGTCTCCGATCTGACGGAGGACAGAGTGGATTACGTGTTTGGCCTGGCCTCCGGTAGAGCTTGGACCGCTGCACTGGGGTTTTGGTGAGCTAGTCCGCTCGGCTTATAAAAATAAAATCCCTCACGATTTTAATTCTAAAACACATTAAATTATTAGTAATTGACTGAATATTCCTTTCTTTCATAAGTGACTATGGTATAAGCGGGATAATGCCGTTCGTGTACATTATCAGAAATTAATGGATTTACCAGAAGCAACCGTTTCACACGTCGGCGTTATCCATTAATTTCCGATAATGGACACCTCGTCGGGCATTATGCCTTACGTCACGGCCGTGCTCAATCTCAGCTGTAGTCTGAGCAGGACTTTCAGTCTGTGGTCTAAGACGGTCACTTGATGTCATGCTTTAGACATCAACATGGTTTGAGTTTGCATGTTTCCAAATTGCACTGACCGAATGACCAATTAGACTAAGTTCAGCTTCTACAGGCTCCATTTCCACAAACTACGCAGACAACAGCTGTAATGGCGGCTGGCTGCCACGCCACTGAAATCACCGGATAGTGTAAATTGAAATCAGTTGTATTAAAAGCCTGTAGAAACCCCAGAAGCTAATACCTTAGCACCTGGGAGACGTTCCGAACTCACAGTGGAATATCGCCAACTATTCCTAACAACAAATTTTTAAATGAAGGAGTTTTGGGGCTGATAATTCCTTATTTAGAGGCTGCACTTCGTATGCACTCATGACTACCATTATACGGATTTTCGCTGACCGCTTATTGATACAAACTTCTCCCGAAGGACTCCAAATGGCTCCAAACTTGTCTGAAGGAGTAACTAAGGTCTAATAAAAAAAGAAAGAAAAAAAGTAATTCCTCTTTAACAGGCCACTGAATTACTTGTCTTCGCTCTTGTTCTTCTTACCTTCCTTGTTTCACCTCTTAGACTTCTGGATGACCTCATTTCCTCTTTCCTGCTGTCATGGGAATATGTTTTTCTTTTTGATTGGCTTACTTACCCTTACGCCATGTGTAATGTTGAAAATCTCTACGCATTGGCATCGTGGTGTTGTCCAGTCCAATCTTTACTCACTGTTGTGGGCACCTACTTCTGCGGTTGAGGGATTTAATCCTAGATCGCTAGCAAATAAGTAATTCATCTTGAATTACTTTTTTAAAACTACACCAGCTCGACATTCTTTTCGTGACAGAGACGTGGATTCCATGCTGTTAGTCAGCTGTGTTTTCTGAACTTTTTCCGCCACAATGTTCCTTTTTCAATTTTTCTCGTACCATGGGAAGAGGTGGAGGTCTTGCCACGGTTTTCAAGGATAAACCTGAAATTCTTAACTTGCAAATGTTTGTAATGTAATTTTTTCTGTTCTGTTTTCTTGTAAGCTGCATGAATCTGTGGATAACTCGTTAAAGGAGTGCCATGCAAATAAAATTGCCTTGCCTTAAATTTTTTTATTTAATTAATTATTTTTAATTCTTTAGCTCTTGTTCTATTGTTTTTCCTACCTGTTGTAATCTTAACATTGCAGTCTTGTCCGATTTTATTGTATTCTGTTTTTTGAAGTGCTTTGGGCGGCACTTGCTGTAGTAAATGTGCTATAGAAATAAAGTTGACTTTGACCTTGTGGTCAGATGTGTGAATCATAATCTGTCAAAATTACGGACTGCCTTCAGGTTTTTCTGTCACTGTTTAAAATAAAAGCAACAAAAAAATACCAAAAATATTATGTTAACGAAATCCCTGATTTTGACCCAATGTGTATAAGTTTGAGCTTTAGCAGCATCAATAAAATAGTCAACATACTGAAATCAAAAAGTCTGTTTGATTCCCTAAGTGCCTAGAGAATCCAATTAACATCATACCTAAATTTACTCGCAGTGTTTCTTAGTTAGCATGTCAAAACACGTATGAAAAAAAAGTCAAAAATTTATCCAATCATGGTATAAATAGTTTGTTTTTGAGAAAGTGGGTAATTGTCTCATTGTCTCATTGGCTTGTCTCATCATCTGAGTGTAATGTTTATGATAAGACAACAAATTATCTTTAATTAATGAGCAATTTCTCAGCTACCCCGTTAGATAATGACTTATCTCGTTATCTAAACATAATGAACCACTTATTTTTTCTCAAGATAATAATTTATGTCTTATAAGAAAGTTATTTGTTTATTTCATCTAGTCTGTTCGGTTATTTCTCTTGCTATCCTTTTTCAGCAAACATTATTTATAACATAATGAAATAAGATAAATTATCTCAAAAAAGGTTACTTTTATCTCCTTTAGTAGATCACCTGGAATTATTTAATCTCCAGTAAATGAGTGGTGCATGTCATGATTCTGAGGTTACATGGTACTTATGTCAAGCTTGCTGGAAGATAAAGCAAAACATCAACATAAAAAAAAATCCTCTAAGGCATGAAGTGGTCAAAATAAGTCAGGATTTTATCTATTTGCTGACATCTAGCATGTTAGAGAGAATTGAATTCAGAAAAAAAGTCAGAAAACAAGGCAAGGCAATTTTATTTGTATAGCTAACTTTCAACACAAGGTAATTCAAGGTATTTTACATGATGGTAGAGAAACCAAACATACGATAAAGGCATGGAAAGTAAAAACAGCACAAACATACGATGAAATCATAGAAGGAGTAGCAAGACAAAAAAAAACTGAGTAAAAGTATGAAAATTAAAAGCAGCAATTAAGTATAAAACATAAGAATCAATAAAAGAAAACATTTCAAGGTGCTTTACATGATTTGTTGGCAGAAAATCAAACACAGCCTATGATTAAAAATGGCAATTTAGGAAAAGCATAAAAAGAAAATGTATGTAAAACATTATATTAGAACATTACTCACAGGCAGCTCTAAACAGAAAAGTTTTAATCTTTAATTTATAAGAGCTTAATGCTTCAGCAGCTTTGCAGTCGTCTGGAAGTTTGTTCCAGATTTTTGGAGGATAGAAGCTGAAAGCTGCTTCTCCATGTTTGGTTCCAATTCTAGAGATGTTTAGTAAACTAGAGTTGGAGGAGCTGAGTGGTCTGCTGCACAGCAAAAATTGGGGAGTTGAATTATGAGTGTTAAAAAAAATGTGAGGTAATTTTAACACCAACAGAGTAATTTCAACCTTTTCGGTTTTAAATAATGAATTTCATTTTTGAAAAAAATTAAATTAGGTTTAAGTATGTTGTACTGGTTTGTCTTAGTTATAACTTATAACTTGCATGTGAGTTCATTTTACTTTCTATACATTAGTGGCTCCAACACATAATTACCTATTACTCTATACTTATTATTTGAAGTTCAATCAGTTTGCATGCTTTTGATAAGTAAGATTAACTAATCAGATTTTACAGTGATGTCTTCAACATACTTTGGTGGTAAGAGATTTAGCCATTTATAAACTAGTAGGAGTATTTTGAAGTCTATTCTCTGAGCTACAGGAAGCCAGTGTAAGGATTTCAGAACTGGGGTGATATGTTCTACTTTCCTGGTTCTAGTGAGAACACGGGCAGCAGCGTTCTGGATCAGCTGCAGCTGTCTGATTGACTTTTTAGGTAGACCTGTGAGGACGCTGTTGCAGTAATCAATCCGACTAAAGATAAACGCATGGATCAGTTTTTCAAGGTCCTTTTGTGACATCAGTCCTTCAATCCTAAAACAGAAGACAAGGCATTTTTATTTATATAGCACACTTTAAACACAAGGCAATTCAAGGTGCTTCACATGATTGCAAAATGTGAAGATTAAAACATAGAATCATTAAAAGAAAGCATAAACAAACATTTATAGCAATAACAGTAATTAAAAGAAAAGAAAAACATTAAGTGATTAGAACATAAGAGAACATTTATGTAAAATTATGAAAATTAAAACAGAAATGAATCATATCGGTAACTCATAGCAAGTCTAAATAAGTATGTTTTTATTTTAGATTTAAAAGAGTTCAGTGACTCTGCAGTTTTGCATTCAATCGGCAGTTTCCCACATGCTTGGTTCTGGTTCTAGGGACAATCAGTAGACTAGAGCTGGAGGCTGGAGAACTTTTTTCCCAAGAATTTGATGCGGCTAGGAACCTTTTAGTTATTTATTTTTTATGTTTTTTTACAATGTAATGTTTATTAATTTTAAATATAAAGGAGAAAAGTTAGGATATCGTCGTATTTTAAACTGAAGGTAGGATTGCATGCGAAACGCGCCCCCTAGCGGCTGCTTGTATAGCTTTATTATAGGCGTTCTCTCTCTTTCTCTCTCTCTCTCTCTCTCTCTCTCTCTCTCTGCACTGATGCTGATATTTCTCTCCAGCATCACCAGCGGAGAGGAGGAGGAGGAAGAGAAACAGGAGGACGGATAGGCTGTGTCAGGTGGAAACGGAGGACCTCTATGGATATCACCATCGCCCTCCACCGACCGCACCTCCCGGCCGGCGTCTCCCGCTGCGGCCGCACGGAGCCCCCTTTTTTCCCCCCGCTGCACGCTCCTGAGGTCGTCCCGATGAAGCGTTTCCTGCTGTAGCGGCGACCGATCGAGGTAGACAGGGGAAGACCCAGCAGGAAGAAAAGCGGAGCGTCAGCCTCCCCCATTCATACGCGCTGCTTCCGCTGCTGCTGCGTAAAAGCTGCGTATCGATCCGACCGGCCGCGTCTTGGAGGAGGGCGAATCCAAGCAGCAATCTGAGAGCGAACCTTAAGGTAAGGCCCGGAACACAAAAACCCCTAAAACGGACGCTCTTTTTTACTGTGTCATTCCTTGCGGGAGAGCAAGGACGGGATGTGTGTGTGTGTGTGTGGGGGGGGGGGGCTGCATTAAGGTGCAGGTTACCGCAGTGATGAGGGGATGCGCTGTTTGACGTGTTCACCCACACGTGTTACGTGGAAATAATTCACACCTTGGGCTGAAAATTGTCGATCTTCCCATTTGAGACGGTGGGACGCGTTGGGAAGCAAAGCCTAGCCTTATATTAAATTGACTTAATCGTGTTTCTGCATCTTTTTGGCTTCTTTAAGGCCTTCAACTTGCAGATGCTCCAGAGGAGACAGCAGAACAAGAACAAGTTATAAACCCACAGCAGCGCAGCGCTTCTTAGTATGTTAGTTTGGTTTCAAGTGCCTGTCAAAGGAAGTCATTGTCTTGAAGCAAATACACACAGAGAGCAGCGTTAGTGGGGTGTCCAAAGCGAGGTACGGGAGCCATTTGCAGCCCGTGTCATGGACGGATTTTGCGCACCCTGATAGCTATGATACAGCGTGGTAGTTGGTGCAGATGGAGACTTTGTACTTTTTAAATTTAGATATTATTATAGTAGAATAAAAATTTTCAGGGTAAAATGCATGGCAAAATTAATTATGGGGTGCCATTTGTAACGTTACGCAATAGTTAACAGCAATAATTTAAATTATTCAGCCTGTCATGAGAGAAAAAAATGGAGTGTTAATTTTCACCATGTTATCTATTTATTCATGAATGTCATAGTTTACGGGCTAAATATTTAGCTTCAAGTTAACCTTGCTAAATATGTATTTAGTGAGCAATGAGAATATGTTGCTTTTAGCTAAATATGCGGGTTATTCATTCATTTGTAAATGTCATAGTTTCAAATAAATATTTATTTAGCAAGCAAAATATTTCTTTCAGAAGCTAAACACTGAATTAACTTCTTTTTTTTAAAGATTTAGCTTCAAACAAAATATTTAAGCTATATATTTAGTTTACAGATTAAATAATTATCTTTAAAACAAACACTTAGCTCTGAGCTAAATGTTTGGTTTAAAGTGGGATTTGTCAGAGTTTCAAATAAATATTGACCGCTGTCTTGAACTTCTTCCATTTTCTAATTATTGCACCAACAGTTGTTGCCTTCTCACCAAGCTGCTTGACTATTGTCCTGTAGCCCATCCCCGCTTTGTGCAGCTCTACAATTTTATCCCTGATGTCCTTGTACAGCTCCCTGGTCTTGGCCATTGTGGAGAGGTTGGAGTTTGAGTGTGTGGACAGGTGTCTATTATACAGGTAATGACTTAGGAAAAAGGTGCAGTTAATACAGGTAATGAGTGGAGAACAGGAGGGCTGCTTATAGAAGAACTAACAGGTCTGTGGGAGCCTAAATTCTTACTGGTTGATAGGCGATCAAATACTTGAGTCATGCAATAAAATGGAAATTAATTATTTAAAAATCATCCGCTGTAATTTTCTGCATTTATGTATTAGATTCTGTTCCTCGCAATTGAAGAGTACCTTTGACACAAATTATAGAGCTACACGCTTTATAAGCCGGAAAATTTAAAAAAGTGTCTCAAATACTTTTCCCCCCTACGGCTGCTCCCACCTATCTCCTCCTTTTCCATCCATCTCCTCCTCCTACCTGACGTAACCAACTCAGCCGAGCCGCTGCGCCTGCATCCCTCCCCCTCCCCACTCATCTCCGGTAGAGTAGCAGCTGCTATAGTTAGCTTGGGCTAACTTGAAGGCTAAGAGTTTGGACTCCATCTTTGGAAACAATCCTAGGCTGAAATAGATCTGTTATCTTTGCGCAAATCAGTTCACAGAGGGCAGCTTTCTCAACAAAAGCCTTTTTGACTGTGGATTAATAAGCAGATTCACCCTAAAGGAAAGGCTACTCCATCTGAACCTGTACAGGTAAGAACTGTGACTTAGCATTACAAACGCCGACATCAAAACGTAGCTTTATATTTCTGTGCTTTTATGGTTGCAGTGCAAAACGTAGCTTAATTTCTCTCTACATTTGTGGTTTCAATGCAAAACGTAGCTTCATAGTGATTAATATTTATAAAATGGTGCCGAGGAGGTGAAGTATTACAAAGCAGGCACGTCTCGTAAAAGCCTCTGAATTCTCTCTGGTTCTTCAAAAACCCCACTTTCGGATATCGGATCATTTGTGTGTCGTCTTACAAGCTCCAGTGTTTCCATTGTTCACCAATGTAATTTCTTTCCTAAATACAAAAATGCAACACGCTGAAAACTTCTTTAAACTACCGGAGTCCGACTCCAGGCGCTTTGTGATAATAGCCGGTGTATGATGTTCTGCAGGGGGAGTTTCACAAAGGGTAGGAGGGCTTAGAGAGGCTCAGGAAAATATCAAGGCGTCAAATACGGAAGTGATGAGAAGGGAAATTTCTTTAAGGTGGTATTTTGATATATACAGGATTTTCAGAATAATTTAGGGTAAAACTTTAATTTGAGTTTGCTCTAGAATGGGACTGTGTGCCTGGAAAAAGCAAAATACCCCCTCCCACTTTAAGACAATTAAAGCGTAATAAAATAAAAAATGTTATGATCTGAAATGTTTAAGTGTGACTAAAAAGTAAACAGAAGAAATCTGCAAGGGTGTAAAGAATTTCTCGCCACATGCTTTGTGATTTTAAGGTCGTCCACAGGTTAGATGTTCTAGAACAGAAAATTTCTGGATCTCTGGAGGCTAAGATGGCGCTCTGTCATGATGCCAACTGTTCGGATTAAAACTTTGTGGTCTCGCTGGGTCAGAACTGGGCGTGGGTTTCCGATCTTGTTTACAGATTGTTGGAGCTTTTGGGGTTTTTTTTCCACTCTGCTGAGGTGACGTGAGAGAAAGTGACTCAGTGCGGTGTGTAAAGTGCATCCCAAGTGACGTCAAAGTAAAACAATCTGGGGCTTGGTTGCTTGAGAGGAGGGGACAGAAATCTTGCAGCTTTCTTAGAAAGGTGATGGAGGATTGTTTGGGTTGTTGATCAGAAAATTAACTTTTATTAAATTATTTTGTTCACATCCACACCACCGCATTGCTCTAAACAGCAAAGGATGGATTGAGTGTTTTAGGTGCTTTTGGATCTTAGTGCAGCATTTGACACCGTTCATCATGAAATACTATTGAAACGACTGGAGAGCTGCGTCGGGCAGTCTGTTTTAGTACTTGGCTGGTTGAGTCTTACCTTAAAGAAACTATGAAAGGTTTGAAAGTTTTTTTGCTCGCAGCCTGGATGGTAAGCTCGGGCACGAGGCCCTTTTCTTTCCACTGGACGCGCAATGAAATAGATGAGCTTTTTAAGGCGAAAGCAGCTTCCCATCGGGAGCGTTTTAGACGCGTATCATTCGCAAAAACGTTCATCCCAGGAGATCATGGAATCACAGGAGAAGCATAAACTCACCATCAGCTCCCAGAACTGCAGTTATTTTCTTTTTTCCTTTTTCATGCTATCCTTATAAAAATGATCACTGGGATCATTTAAACTGGGTGATTCTCCACTTCCAAGCTCAACCATTCCTTATCTGTGATAAAAAACCAACAAATTAGACCCGCTGAACGATTGACTTCAATCCTGGTGTCACAGGTACTGATGTTTTGTATTTTTTTCATAGTCAAGCAATCGTAAATCTGCGTGTGTCCTTTTTTTCTAAACTTCCAGGTATTTAACTTCGCTCCAACCCCATGATTTCCTGTATGGTTTAAACTAAACAGCAGAGCTTGACGCATTTTAGAAGCATAGTGTGTAGAAAATAGACCTGCCTCAGGGACGTGCCTGACTGACTCTGCTTCACGCCCTGTGGAAACGGTCCCATATAGATAATTATTACACTTCTCTGACATTACGATCCGCTTACGGGAAAGGAGGGGTGAGAGCTCAGTCCCAAACGAACAGAAACAACAGCTGAGTCAGTCCCATCCTGGACAATTTACTGATTTGCAGCCATGACTTCAACAGAGGTAAGAGATGTTGCTGTTATATGAGTTTAGTTGGAGTCTGGGCTGGAGTTTTGCTTCTGCTAAAAGCTGCTCTCTGCTCTGCTTAATCCATCCTTCACTTACCTCTTGCTCTGCGGTTGTTTATGATGGAGATAGTGAACGCTACACAAGAGTGTGAACGTGCCGCGAAGTCTGCTTTTTTTTTTTACCTGAATGGCCGCTATTTAAGTGAATTTACAGGCATATAGAGGTATTCGCAGGCTCCTTCTACTGTCAAGAGAATTGCTGGAGCATGTATGAGGAAGACAGTTTAAATGTTTATATTTTTATTTGTGGTTAAACTTACTTATAGTCCCTTTAAGAAAAGAAACTTCTTTGTATCAATAGGCAAATCTTCTTCAGAACAGACAGTAATCGCATGTAGGGTCCTCCAGGGCTCCATCCTGGGGTCTCTTCTGTATTATCTACATTCTCCCACTAACCCAGATTATAATAACCAATAAGATTGGCTACCATAACTATGCAGATGATACATGTAGATGTAATAATGGACTCAGACCTGAACCACTAGGGTCACATAAAGGCAATAACAAGGTCAGCTTTCTGTCACCTGAAGAACATTAAGGGACTGATGTCACAGAAGAACCTTGAAAAACTGATCCATGCGTTCATCTTTAGTCTGATTGATTACTGCAACAGTGTCCTCACAGGTCTACCTAAAAAGTAAATCAGACAACTGCAGCTGATCCAGAATACTGCTGCTCGCGTCTTCACTAGAACCAGGAAAGTAGAACACATCACCCCAGTTCTAAAGTCCTTCCACTGGCTACCTGTAGCTCAGAGAATAGACTTTAAAAAACTCTTACTAGTTTATAAATCATTAAATGGCTTAGCATCAAAGCTGAAAATCTGTCATAAAATTACCAACGACCCACACCACTCAGTTCCTCCAACTCTGGTCTACTAATTGGCCAAAGCAGCTTTCAGTTTCAACGCTCTCCTTATCTGGAACAAACTTCCTAACGACTGCAAAGCTGATGAAACTCTGAATTCCTTTAAGGGAAAGCTAAAAACTAATTTGTTTAAAGCTGGCTTTAAGTAAGTGTTTAATAATAGCTGGAATGTCATATGTTTAAATGTGTCATATGTTTTGTGTCATATTACAGTTTTTTGCTTTTGTTGCTGTTATCCCCAAATCACCCAAAGCACCTTTAATTACCTTGTTGGAAGTGTGCTACTGTATACGTTTCCACATATGTCTCCAATCTTGATGGATCTGTACTGTTTTTTACACCGACTGACTCCAGGTTTTATTCGGTCCCTGAGTTTCTGTGATCAGGTTCTGCTGAAGGTTTCCCTTACTAAGAGGAAAACAAAAAGGAGACACAGCGTTCTGTTCAGTCAGGCTCCTGGATTGGTGGACAAATTTCTTTTCGTTTCTTCAGATTTAGTCTGAATTTTCAGCACCAAACTGGGAAAGCGCCTAATCCTGCACAGAAGTAATCCAACTCTGTCAGAAAGTGGGATATTTAACACAGGGTATGAATGAGAACCGTGGAAGTAGAAGTACGCAAGGGTTCTGGTCTTTATTAAACCACAAATACATGAATCAGCCGACATTGACTGATTAAAACTGGCAGCTTTTATTCGTTCTTCATTCTATTTTTCTCTAATTTACTTCCATTTCTCCTACTTCTTTTTTTTTTCTTTCCCCGTAATAGCTTTGTTCTTTTGTAACGGTCACTCTCTAGTTTCGTCCCACCCTCCCACGAAGTATTTCTTTTCTTTTTGTCCGGGCTTATTAGGTCCACATCTCTCACTCATCCACTCTCCTCCAGCGTATCTCTAAATTTAACCTCTAAATGAAAACCGATGGTCAAATCCCATCATCCTTACTCTGAGCTATTCTTGGATCACTGCTGCTGTAGAAGTTCGTCTCTGTCTGAACAGTTTATCAGTAAACAGGAGGCGCATTCAGTCGATGCACAGCATCTGACGTGACGAACCTTTCTTAGCTCTTTAAATGTGGCGCAGTCAAAAAGTATCAGCTGTAATTTGGGTTATTTAGCCTGTAATAAGATTAATACTGGGGGTGTGCATTATACTTGCATCTGTTATTTTTTAATTTCTAAAACTTACAATTTCAAATATTTGTTTTGAAGCTAAATATGGAATCTAACGGGAAAATAAACGCAGTTGTTATTCTATTCCCCCTTTCACAGTCCTTTGAAACCTGCCAACACGTCTTGGATCCCGAGAGGACGGGTTCTTGGACCTTCTAAACCTCACAGAGAAGACAGCCGGTCTGTGAACACACAGTCGCACGGCTCCGCCGCAGCATTCAGGCACCGAAACTGTCTGTTTCCAATGCAAAAAGCAGCTTTACCATCTCATGAACAGAAAACGTCCGTGGGTTTGTCTCCCCACTGGCGTGCTGGCCGAGTACCAGCTCTGAAAAACACAACTTCTTAAAGCTAAGCAGGCAGGTGAGGACAGTGGGAGGAGTGGTTGATGAAGGGTTGAGATGGTGTTAAGGATTTAAAAAAAGGCAGTGCTGATTTCATCACACTTTGGGATCGGTGGAATGATTTTGGTTGTCAACTCTTTAGGTAGGTTGATAATAATGCTCAGAAAGAGATGGCAAACCCGCATCTATTTTATTCTGTTTTTGTGTGTTAAAAGCATACTTGCCAACGTTGAGAGCTCAGAATTAGGGAGACATTCAAAAGGGCCATGGTGGTTAAAAAAGAAAAATTATATACTTAAAGTTAACAGTATTTATCCATTTATTTTACAAAATAACAGTCCACAGTAATAACATAAGTTAACAAACTAAACAGTCCATCCACTTTTTTGTGAAAAAAGCTTTTGTGAAAAGTTGCAATGTTTTTGCGATTTTATTTTTAGCCAGTCCTTTAAATTGTTTGAAAAGCAAGCAGAGTTTGAGACATAAACGTTAGCAAAATAAAATTACTTTAAATGTCCTTTTAACTGTTGAAAACTATAAAATGTGACCAGCTCAGATTGGGTCCCCACTAGAAGAACATCTCTGCTTTTATTTTGATGCTACAATCCCAGCCTGGGCCCTTTTAGCCGCTCTTTATTCACCTCCTGGATACGCCCCTGCTTAGCAGCACTGAATATTTAGCAATAATCACTATGATGAGTTGTTTGTTTTTAGAAACTACAGTTTATGTCAGTCACATTAAGACAGTTCTGAAAACTTTTTGCTGGCTGCTGCAGCGTGCGTCACTAATTACAGCTGATTGCTTTCCTAATCTGACATATACGAATCATGTAGGTGAAGTATTTTGGATTAAAAATGGCGCATTTCGCCAACAGGTGAAGGACTTTTATGTCCGGAATGAGGAAACTGTACCCCATAACAACTGGCAAAATGCAAATGAAACATCATTTATTCTCCATTCCCCTAACAAAAGACACGGGGAGTGTACATTTTATGCAAAGCCGTCAGATATCGGAAGGAATTCAGGAGAATGAATCGTGTAAAAAAGAAATACGAAACGCAATATGTGACGGACGGTGTTGAATCTGTGGCGGTGCGCCACACATTCGTCTATGTGTGTCATGCCTCACTCCACACTCAGCTTCCCTCACTCACTCATCATCATCATCACCCTCACCTGTGCCTCCAATCACGCACACCAGATCCTCCTTACCTCACCTCTTTATAACCTGCCACTTCCCTTCAGTCACGGCCGGATCATTACAGGACTTCAGACCTTCCACTGTGTGTTTCTCCTGTTATCTTCGTTCTCGCCATCCTTCACCCGCAATAAAGAACTCTGCACCTTGCTTCTGCGTCTGGGTCCATACCTCACACCGCAAATCCCTGACAATGTGTGGGAAACACTGCTAACAGTAGTTAGCATGAAAGCTTTGTGAGAAATAAACACAAGGAAGGGAACTATCCAGGTTTTGTGAAGCAGATTATTTTGGAGTTTGGACGCAAGACTTGTAGGCTAACAATTTTATTCGAGAACATTGAAAAAATAAGTTATTCTTTGAGATGGATCTGAAATCGATAGGTGGGTTTGAACGGTCAGTTGGGGATTATTTTTCTTTCTGAGTGGTATGACAAAGTGTTTACTGTGTCTACAGTTTTGATTGTATCTTTGACTCACATAGAGCTTTGGTATCACAAGAATGATTTCCAATGATCTATCTATATAGGGTGTCGAGGAAAAAGGCCGAGTTAACCTAGAAATATGTCGCGTTTTGCCAACGGGACATAAAAACGAGAATATGATTTCATATTAAAGATTGTTTAGTGGGCTTTGGCTCTGCCTCCCTCCAGTCACCGCATTCAGAACCACAAGGGGTTTGGGATTTTTCACCAGGTGGGCACCATCTCTCTTAGGCTCTCTTTGTTTTTTAGGACAGACTCTTAAGAGAAATGCTGTTTACTCAGATTGAGCACTGTGTGTGTTTTTCCCCAAAGCGGTTTGAGTGAGTTTGCGTGATTGCACATTCAGCCGTGTGTCCATACTTTCAGCAAAACAGTCTTACCGACTCCACAGGATTGAAAATAAATACCTGTGTTTCCCCTACAATAGTTCAAATTTTGTTTTTCTGTATTTGCATTTAGGGTTGCAACTACTAACTATTAACCTCTGAAGCCGAAAATGTCTCTTCTTATCCGTGTCTTTAATGATGTGTAAAAAGTGTTACTATAAACATTTCATTTTATTTCAGCAGCATGATCTTAGGCTGAAGAATGTAGAAAAACACAGCCATTTATTAAAGTATAATTGTTCCCTGAGAGGAAAAACAAACCCTGAGAATTTTAATTTTAAACCTGTGTTGTTGTGTTCAGTGGCACTCCCTGCTGTTAATAACTGGTATAATGTTCTGTTTTCTGTGCGACTCCACCAGATCTTTATCAATAAACGTCTTTATGTCAAGGTTCCCAATTCACTATTCTCAGTAAGCCCACGGCATCACAGATCCTCTGCCGTGCTGAACACAAGGGCTTGGAATCGATTCAAATTTCAAGAATCGATTCAATTCCGTTTCTCAAGAGTTGGAATCGATTATCACAATTCGATCCGATTCAGTCCAACTCGACTAGATCCAGTTCCATATAGATATGGGTCATTGAAATTAAAAACTTTTTTTTTAGCTGTTAACTTAGTTATATGCCTGTAATTCAATGACTTACCTCGTGTTGATTAACAGTTCACCAGGGAAAACTGTATTAAATTAAAATGGCCATCTTGACTTGTCCTTCCTATTTTAGCTGTGAAAAGGGCAAACTATTCTAAAAAAGATAAAATTGATTTTTGAATTTGTTAATCGATTCGATTTTTATAAGAATTGATTCAGAATCGATTTTTCTATTATATTTTTTTTTCAACACAGCTGAAAACTTAGCATTATCCTTTTTTCATCCGAGACCCTCCTGTGATGTTAGTGGAGTCATTAATTGACACGACGGATATTAAATATATCATGCAAATTCCACTCTTTTAGCCCTCGAAAGCAGTCTGTTGTGCATTTAGAGTCTGTAGGACTGCAAATATTTGTCACTTCAGGAGCTGTGGAGATGTCTTTGAAAACAGTTGTCATCATTTTTAATCCACTCAGTTTTCTCTATAATCTATTACCAGGGTTTTAATAATTTTAAAATGTTCATTATTTTTAATTTTATTTAGTTTTGACTTAAGATTTTCAACTCTATTTTAGTTTTAATTAGTTTTTATCATTAGTTAGGTTGTTTATGTTTAGTTTTTTAAAAAATGCTTATTTTCATGTTTTGTTTTTATTAGTTTCAGTTTTAGTTTTGGTCTTTTAGTTTAACAAGTTGTGTACCAGGGCAAGACAAAAAAAAAGAAGAAGAAATGTATAACAAAATCTCTTAAAAAGCTTATTGTTGTTTTAAAATGTATTGACATGGGCCAGATTAACAACCATACAAATCAGGCAAGTATAAAAGATAAATGCTAGAGTAACGTTAAAAGTTCTGTAAACACAATAACAGTACCAGTACATTAAAAAGTCCAACAATTAAAGCAGGTGCTACAGTTCTATAAAAATACTGAGCGGCGACACAGCAATTCAAAAGCCATGCTATCTTAAGTACTATGATGCTTTTGATCATTTTGATCATATTCTAGTAGTAAGTAATCCCAAATTGGACTCTGGCTCTTTCTATGCTGATATGACGCTAGGCGGATCGCAGCAACACAGACGACTTGACTGACATTTTGGGATAAAGCAGCACAGCCAGTAAAAACCACCAACAACCAGAAACTAGAGAGGGATTATATGTCCAACAACACAGCGGATACACAACCTACACCAGCTACACAGCTCCGGCTCCCATTGCTGTTATTTGGAGTTTGCACTTTTGATTAGCAATGTTAGCTTGTTTGTTAGCCGTAGCTCACCTGTTATGAAGCTCTCTCTGCAGAGTGTTGCGTGTTTAATCATCGTTTCAATCGCTTCCTCTCATAGCTTGCAATCCAAAGATGTCTTTTATTTTCCTTGAAAGGTGAGTCGATTATATTTTTACTTTCCCGTTCTGTTGTTTCTATCAAAGTGATGCGTGCAATCAAAAAGGCACAACAGGTAATCGCATCTGTTTCTGGTGACAACGCGCAGGAGGCAAGGAGCGACGTAGAAATAATTCTTCTAGACTTTATGAGACACTTTATGAAACGAAAACTAAGCACATTTTCTCAACAAATTTAGTTTGTTTCAGTTTGTTTTGGGAACACTCGTTACAGTTTCAGGACAAGTATAAAAGTCAAACAGCTGCTTCAGAACGTCGGAGATATTGTTATCCATCTCAGGAGAGGAGTGACTGCAGAAGAGCAGAAACTAGAGTAGTTTTAGGTGAAGCCTAAACTAGATGGACCCACATGAAACATTTCCACTGTATCAAACACTTGGGGAAACAGCGACTTTCCTCCTGGATCGGTAAGCTAACGCACTTGCTAACTTTGCTAACATTAGCTGTCAGTTAAACTCCTCTAAAATACATTGCTCACTGGACACGGTTCAGGTTGGTCACTGGGCGTATCGGCAGCAAACCAGGCAACCCAACAGCTGGAATGATGTTTTTATTAGTGTATCTACAACCTAGACACACCAGAAGTTGGTATCATGCTCATGTTCCATATACAACCTTTAACTTCACCGATATCTGTGGAAATTTGTTGTGAGAAATATTGCAAGTATTTGCTAAATATATATTAATTTCTTTAAATCATATATGGAAAAATTTTGGCACTCTTTTTTTATACATAGTTTATGCAAGTTATTAACGAAGCTTATATGATCTGCATTAAGTTTGTGTACACTTTAAAAATGCTTTCTATAAATCAAATTAGTTGTGAAATCCTCTAAATTGGGTAGAGATGGTCAAAACACCAGAATATAAAGTAAACTGAATCCCAGCTTAATACAAATATGTGAACATCTGCGGCTTTTTTATTGTTTGGAACTCATTTTCCAGCCATTGTTTGTTTCATTGATCTGATCGATATTTGGGGTTATTGCAATCTAGAATAAGACCTCAGGCTTGATTTCAAACTACTGTTTGTTCACCTTTTTTTAATTAGTGTATTTAAAGGTTTTGTGGGTTTTTTCATTACTACCTAGAAAGGGAGATGGGCAGACATGCTGAAAATGGCCCGGGGTCGGAATCGTACCAATAACTGTGTGATCTGTTGTAGAATTGCAGCCTTGTCATAAGAAGCAACCATTAACACGGTGCTCCTCTTTAGTGGTTTTTAAGGCCAAACTCTGGGATTTTATGTCTCAGGAGTTAAATTATGAGGCAAATCTTGGCAGAAAATGAATATCCAGCCCCATTTGTATTATTGTGGTTACCCCCAGTTTGCTATGCCTTGTTTCTCACTAAACCTCATCCGCCAGATGTCCATCAATCACCCCAAGCTGCCGTGAGTGTGTGTGTGTGTGGGTTAGTCCCTTTAATTATTGGACTCAGCTGTGGAAGACTCAGTCAGCCTCAGGCAGAGCTTGATGCCACATATGAGTATCCTTTTTGCCCCCCCTCTTCCACCACAGAAATAAATATTTTTTGTTATTTTATTGTCAATAAAACATCTCATTCTGGGAATAAAGACCAATTTGAATCAAATTTAACACAGGAACATGCTAATTTACATACCGGTGGTGCAACCTTATACAGAAATGACTTCCTACATGATGCTGACCTCAAGAGCCCATAAAGGATGTTTAGTAGATGAATAATCTCAGGGTTGCAAGAGCTAAAGGACATCGTTCTGGTTGTGCAGCTTGTTCTTGACACAGATTCAGAGCAGAATCTTTTCCTTCTGTGGTGTCGGTGAAAAATGAAATTGGGAGAGACCTATTAGGACTTCCAGGGTGTTCTGCTCTTTAGTTCCTGTGAAGCATGACATTTTCTTGCCAGAAATAACTCTTCTTCTACATTTTGGCCTTCAGGGTTTTTGTCTCCAAGAAAATTACTGGTAA
The DNA here is from genome assembly GCA_028564705.1 of Apricaphanius iberus. NCBI lineage: Eukaryota > Metazoa > Chordata > Actinopteri > Cyprinodontiformes > Aphaniidae > Apricaphanius > Apricaphanius iberus. The sequence continues at coordinate 75,607 of JAPXFQ010002063.1, forward strand.
CAGAAAAAATGTGGCAACTCAGTGTACTGATGTCCCAGTTAAAGCATAATCTCATTTTTGAATACATTTTGATGCTGACCGGAAACCAGAGGAATTTAGCTGTGGGGACTATGGCTTTTTTTTTTGAACCCTCAGTGTTTTTAAGTCCTGCACATGTCCCGGTATTTTACGTACTTCCAGGTCAAATCTGCTTTATGGCAACATCCTTTCCATGTACATATACATATTATACAGTGTTTGAAAGGCAATATTCCTGTAATTCTGGTGATGTATGCCAATTAAGGATACATTGAGAACTGTAGACACACTAAAAGCTTTTGTCAAGCTACTCAGAAAGAAAAATAATGCATCTCAGCATTCAAAGCCACATATTGTAAGAACTTTTTGCATCCACAAGGGTCCAAATAATCAACTCCAAAAAATGTCTGTCCAAAACAATGTTACATCCACAATCCAACATAATCTACCACTGAAAACCCTCGTAATTTCCTTCCTTGTCTGTATTTCTCACAGTTTTCATCATAACCACCGTTAGCATAATGATATTAGCCTAAAAATAACACAGCACCCTTCTTCTTATTGTTATACTTCTTATTCATTGTGATGTTTATTGACAGCTGAAAGACAACAAATTGGTGCATTACCGCCACCTACTGGTATAAAGTGTGGACCGGAAAGTCACTTCAGTTTGCGCTTACCATCGTCCCTGCATGTGCTAGCTTTGCTCTTGTTTTTAATAAGCCAAACTCTAATGTCTGTTTTTTTTCTTCAAATGTACATAACATTTTAGATAGTCTTGTTTGATTTTTGCAATATATCATAATAATAATAATGATGCAACAATGGAAAAGGATTTTAGATATTTTGGTGGTCCGAGAACACTGTCAAAAAGGAATACTTGCTGCCCAATAATCTGAGTTTACTTATAAGGTCCATATTTATAAAGTTAATACATTTAAAGACGGGATATTGTTCAAAAATGTATACCATTTAAGGCAGCATCCAGTCTTCCCAGGAGTGCAAGTCTCTTTGAATTAACCCAAAAAAAATGTATAGCTCCATTTCAGACCCAAACGGGTTCTGTTAGCAACGTTCATGAGACCACAGTTGGAAAGTGAAGAGTATGGCTAAACCAAAAAAGGTCTTCTTTGCCACCATAGCCATGATATTTAAAAAAAGAACATGTTTTAGTAAATGTGACTGTGAGCCTTCAGAGAGATGCTTTCAGGATAAAGCCCTAAATTCCACTGCATGCGATCCGCTCCGCCACGCACAGCGCAGCAAAAACCGATCCCATTGTAGTGAAAAAGAGCATTTCCACTACCGCCGCCAAGCAGTGCCGGCCGCCGTTTCGCTCTCCAGCAAAAATACCACTGAATCGAATTTTTACATAAATAACAAAGCACAACAGGATACCGAACAATAAGAACATTCGGTTTTTCAAAATAAATCAGTAAAGACAGACTACATTTTATGAGTTGGAAAATAGTATTGTTCCAGATAACCACCTGACGTGAATATTATAGTGCGGAAGAATTGGATCCCAAGATAAAAGGTAAATGTAAAGTTGTTAGCAATATCACTGTTGTGATTGATAATTTGATGGAATGTTTTACCATTGAAATTCAGGTTGAAAGTTCTAAAAACATTTTAGTTAGCTGCATTTATCGTACACCTGCGTCCTGTATAGATCAGTTTACCAGTGACATTTCTGTAATATTAGAAAAGCACAAAGAGAAGGTGACTATTTTTTGTGCTGATTTTAACCTATTGAAGGCAAACAACCATAATAAGACGCCAGAATTTATTGATACAATGTTTAGTTTTTGGGTTCAATCCGTTGATTTTAAAGCCGAGCAGAATAATGATGGATAGTGCCACTTTGATCAACAATATTTTTGTCAATAAGATAGATGGCAGGATACATAGAAGAATGTTAGTCACAGATGTAAGTGATTACTTGTCTGTCTTTTCAGTTCTTGAAATGAACGATCAATTTTATTTTCAAGAGAAAAGGCAGATTGATTACATTGGCGGAATAAAAACACCAGAACAAATTGTGGCTTTTAAAACAGACTTAGTAAATTATGACTGGCAAAAAGTTTACATGGAAGACACTAATGATGCATATAATGCATTTTTAGATATATTTTTGTCAGCATTGTCATGAAAACTCTGAAAAGAAAAAAAACATGGTTTACACAGGGTCTGGAAAGCAGAAATCTGCAGCAGAAAAATCTGCAGCCGAAAAATAGGTTATACAAGATTTTTTTGAAACTTAGAACAGAGGAAAGTGAAGACAAATCTAAGAAATACTGAAATAAATTAACATCATTATGCGATATGAAAAGGAAAGATATTATAAACAGCTGCTTCAAAAATCTAAAAATAAAATTAAGGCTACCTTGAGTGTACTAAATAGGATGATAAAAAATCAAAATAATATCTGTTCTCCAACACGTATTGTAAAAAGAGGTAATGTAGCGATTGAGAACATTGAGAGCATAGTTAATGACCTTGACATGTCGCTAATTAAAGAAGTTCTTTATAGTGTCCTTCAGCCGTTAAGATATATCTTTAACAAATCATTTCAAACTGGAACTTTTCTATATAAAATGAAAATTGCTAAAGTGATCCCATTATATAAAACTGGTGATAAACATATTGTGTCTAATTATAGACACAATATGTATCTTTACTGCCTCCATTTTCAATAATATGTATCTTTACTGCCTCCATTTTCAGAGATTCTTGAAAAACTATTTGCAAACAAACTAGATTATTTTATTGATAAATATGATTTATTGAATGATCATCAGTATGGGTTCAGAAGAAATCGCTCAACATCCCTAGCAGTAATGGATTTTATTGAAAATATTGCAACGGTTGTGGATGAAAAACAGTTTGGACCTGGTGTGTTCATTGGTTTAAATAAAGCCTTCGATACGATAGATCATTCTTTACTTTTACAGAAATGTGAAAGGTATGGTTTAAGAGGTGTAGTACAATTTTGGTTAAATAGTTACTTGAATAGTAGGTTCCAGTATGTGAGTATCAATAACATGAAATCCAAACTTAGAAAAGTAACATGTGGAGTTCCGCAATGATTGGTGTCGGCACCCAATTTATTTGACACTTTATATAAATGATAGTTGTACAGCTAGTGACACTTAAAAATATGTGATGTTTGCTGATGATACAAACGTATTTTGCTCTGGAAAGGATATAAAGAAATGACTGAAAACAGTGGAAACTGAACTGATTAAGTTAAATGGATGGTTTGTATTTAATAAACTATCATTAAATTAAAGTAAAACAAAATGTATGTTGTTTGGAGGCAGTAAAAATAATATTAAAGTACATTTGAATTTAAATAATGTTGAAATTGAAAGAGTATATGAGACAAAAAGTTTAGGAGTAATAATTGATGATAAACTTACAACATGTGAAATGGAAATTGTCCAAGTCTATTTCTATTCTTTATAAAGCTAGGGATTTTTTGAATAAGAACTGCCTTTATTTACTGTATACTTCCCTTTGTCTGCCTTATATGACCTATTGTGCAGAGATATGGAAGAACACTTAGAAAACATACTTGGATTAAATTTTTTAATTGTAAAAAAGAGCTATTAGAATAATAAAGTGTGATATAGGGAGTCCACCAACCTGATTTAGTAGGATCTATGTTGAAATTCACGGACATTATATATTCTAAAACTTTAGAAATTATATATCGAGTGGTGTTCCAATTTGTATTTTAAGCAAGTTTAAACTAAGAGATGGAAAATATGAGTTAAGGGGGTCTTATGTGTTAGAAATACCTCAAGTAAGAACCAATGTTAAGTATAGACTTTTTGGGAGTTAAATTATGGAATGGACTTAATGTTGACTTAATGACTTAATTCTGAACTGAAGGGGTGTTTTTCCTTGTTATTTTTCAGGAAAAATTAAAAGATTTGTATCATCCAAGGTTATATAAACTTGGTTTGATGAATAACGTTGTGATGATTTAATTTCTTTATTTATGATTTAATGTCTTTTCAAACTGTTATATAGCTTATTTATCAGTGCTATTTATTTTTCTCGGTTAAGGATTTGATTATTCCTATGGGGGTCAAGGATAGGATAATCATAAGCTACAAGGCTTCAGCCTATTCCTTTTTCAGTTGCTGTTTAAGTACTTTAATGTAAAATGATAATCTGTTGTTGTTGACCAAAATAAATATTTTATTCATTCATTAATTTATTTTAAACACACTTAAGATTAATTCAGAAACCTAATTAAGGAATTTGTATACCAATATTTTATTTTAGTATTATTATTATTAAAACCTTTTTTTTAAACAGTCTGAATCTGCATCAACCTCCTTTACTTTCGGGCCAAATTTGCTCAAGTTTGCATAGCAGAATTTAGAAATAGGACCCTGTTAAAATATATTTTAAATGGTAAATGGCCTGTATTTTTATAGAGCTTTCCTTAGTCCTTGCCGGACCCCAAAGTACTTTACACTACATTTGGTCATTCACCCATTCAGGTTATCAACACAAATAAAGTACAAATAAGGGAAAAAATAAATGTATGAATTCAGAATTTAAATAAAGAAAAATATTTCCTCGAGAAAAGAAAAAATATATAGTATCAAAACCAGGATGTGTTTATAATTTTTTATGTGTAAAAACAATGTTTTTCAGTAATTTCAGCATTTTGTTTTCACATTCAATTTCAACCAAAACAAAAACAGTGGCACATCCATACTGCTCCTAACTTAAACATTTTTTTTACATTTATTCACTACAAGTTGCAGCTTCTAGTGTTATCTTTCACTGGAGTTTAATGCAGTCCCTCGTCTACCTGATCATCAGATAGAAAGCACCGTAATGCTTTGCTGTTATTCTCCCCGGGGAAAAAGGCTAAGTGCACAGCAGCCCCTCCTCTCTGTGTCTTACCCTCCATGTTGACATTTACTTAGAGGGCTCTGTTGTGTTTTCTGTGTTTTAAAGGGATATTCCAGTCCTAAGTGAAATTTAGTCAGTTATCATATTCCCCAGGGTAAGATAAGTGAGAAAAAGCTATTTGTGACCATCCCAGTCATTCTCCTGATCTGGCAGCAGTCTGTTTGCTTTAGCTTAGCATAAACACTGTGAGTGAATGGCAGCAGGTAGCATGTTATGTGCAAAAGTCTTGAAAATTACTCAATAATGATGCTAATCATCCTTGATTATTTTTTATCTTTTTTTGCCCAGACTAGTTGAAAGATCGTAAATATCTCAAACATATAGCGAAACTGTAATATTTAACATATATATATATTTTTTTTCAGAGATCTAAAAACGTGTGTGGGGTGAAAACTGGTGCACTCTCTGCATTCTCTAACTATAAAACATCTCATGGGATAAAACAAGTTCTAATTTCTATGAAATGTGTCCGGAACTATCGTATCAGATGACATGTTCTGTTACCTAACAATGAAACCACATTTTCAAATCTAAATATTTAGCTAGCAAGTCTAAATAATAAGCCAGCAAGCTAAATGCTTAGCTTCAAATTGAATAATTTGCTAGCAAGCTAAACATAAAGCTTCAAACTAAATTAGTAGCTATCAAGCTGAATGTTGATCTTAAAATTTAATAATGTCCAACTTATTATTTAGTTAGAAAATTAAACCTGCTAGCTAAATATTTAGCTAGCAAGTGTAAATAATTAGCCAGCAAGCTAAACATATAGCTTCAAACTAAATTAGTAGCTATCAAGCTAAATATTGATCTTAGAATTGAATAATGTCCAACTTATTATTTAGTTAGAAAATTAAACCTGCTTGCTAAATATTTAGCTAGCAAGCTAAATAATTAGCCAGAAAGCTAAACATATAGCTTCAAACTAAATAATTAGCTAGCAAGAGAATTATTTAGCTTTCCAGCAGAGTATGTAGCTAGTAACTAAATTGGCTGGCTAAATATAGAGCTTTGAAGTAAGTATTTCACTTAGAGATTAATATTTAGCTAATATGCAAAGAGCAGAGATGTGTAAGTGGTCTGTCAAAACAAAATCTGGGTCCTGCAAACCTCTACATATAAACTCCTGCTGTTGGTGCAGTATTTGTTGCAGTAAATCGAGCGGTGAACATCTGTATTATCGTTAAAACAGCTCATCCTATGTTTTAAGCCGAAATGTTAGGCATGTCAGGAGGAAAATAAACAGTTATGAAGGGGTGACATTCTGTCTTACCAGAAGTTTATTCATAGATTCTCAAACCCAGCTTTTATTTTGGTATTCCACTTTAACTTACTGACAGGTACATTTGCATATCAGTTAACATTTAGCTGTCAGCTAAATCTTTTTTTCGAAGCTAAATATTTACCATCAAACTAAATATTTAGCTTTCTAACTCAGTATTTAGTTCAAAGTTAATATTTAGCTTGAAGCTAAAACATTTGGTTTTGAGCTAAATATTTTATTTATCTAAATATTTATGTTGTAAAACTAATTATTTAGTTTGAAACTGTGACATTTATAAAGGAATTAATAATGTAAAAAAAAAGGAACCACCATTTATCCTACAAAAGGCTAAAAAAAACAAAACTTTTTTGCTGTTAGGTGTAACTTTACAACGTTATCCCATGCGAATTGGTGGAGATTTTTGGGGTGGTGGTGGTTTACCAGCAGCCTGGTGATGAAAGGATTCTTTTGTGTGGTTCTAGCCTGTGAAAGCATGTTAGATGCAGCGGGGGATGACTCTCGCTGCTCCTGGGTTCTGGGCACTGTATGCTTGTGTACTGGGTCGGTGTCCATATGTATAGGAGTGGTTCCCATCTTGAACTTGGGAAAAACCTATTCTAAATTTTTGATTTGAGCTCTCCATGGCTACACGGAGGCAGTGAAAGCTGATGAATATTTTTTGGGAGAATTTATTTTTATCCGTCTTTTTTTTTAGCTGTCAATGAAAGATATGGAGGAGGGGACTCGTCCTGCTCCACCATATAAAAAAAACCAAAAAAAACATCAGAGAGATTTTATTTTTGGCACGAGCTGTTGCAAAATATCTCTGATGCTCACATTTACACGCGCTGTGATCTTAATGGACGAGAAGCACCTTTTTATATGCAGGTTTTCGGCTGCAAGCCATATTATTTGTTCTGTTTTACGAGTAATAATTAAACTGGGAATTTTTCAGTGACCGTTAAAGTTTGTTCGGGCTGGTTGAGTTTAAATTAGGGTTAGGAGATATCTGACGTTAATAATCAGCTGTAGACAGCCTTTTGCATTATGTGACAGAGCATCCATGTCTCCTCAAAGCTTCTCTTCACCCGGTTAGGTGGGCAAAGCAGTTAAAAACTGTACTCGAGTAAGAGTAGCATTGCTTTATTGTATTTTTATGCAAGAAGAAGTAAAACGTCCAGAATATCACGAATCTAGGAGTCAAAATATTTGGTAAAATGCAACTAAGTTTAATTGTTTAATCATAAAATATTGTTTAATCTGTGAAAATTATGTAATCAGACAGACAAAAAAATCTAAAGTTATGCGAAAATTCTGATGTTCTAAATAATACAATAAAAAATAACATTACAAAAGGCGAAAGAAAAACAAATGTGCAAATAAAGTTATGTTCCTAAATCAAGCGGAACCTGCCTGTCTTACTGCTGTATGGGCTCAGCCGCTGTGCTACAGCTCAGATTCAGGGTGTTGACAGTCTTCTTAAGGCCTCATCCATCTTATTGTGGAGCAACACCTCTTTTTTTCCCATCCTCACAGAGTTCTTTGCCTTGAGGGGCCGTGTTCAGCTTTCAGTGTCCAGAATGAGAAAATGTGAAGGTGATTACACCAACACAGCCACTCTGTATTTTCTTATAGCAACTAGGGATGTAACAGTACACGTATTCCTATACGGATTTTTCTGTACCGCCCTGTCAGTTCAGTACTGAAAGAATCCAGCTCTTGCACCTATTACTAAACTCTGCTATTTAGGAACATTAAACGTTTATCATGCAGCTACAGTAGAAAAAGAAAGACTGATCGAACCAGAACTTTGTCAGCAAATGCATCATCAATAAGGTCCACAACACGTTCTGTACTGAACTGAATGATTCACCTGAAAAAATGTCAAGCTGAATGGAAACATCACTAATACTAGAGAAAAAAATATCTGACATTACCATGGCTACCAGTAGCATCCAATCAGACCAAATTGCAGACTTTTGGATAAAACTCCAATCGGAGGAATCATCGTTGATGAGAAGGGACTTTTTCCAGCAGCTGCCGATGCTGCATTCAAATGCAGTTGGGTGAATACACTGTCAAAATAGCAAAAACACTCTAAAGTGATTTAAGCATGTTTTATTTTCAAATATGGGCAAAGTATTCAGATTTTATTTTCAAGCGGTTATATTGATTTCTACTCTAAGTAGGTCTGCTTGTTCTATTATTTATTTATTTTTAATCAAATCAGATATCCAATTAGTTCCATACTTTCCACTTTAAGTTATAGAACATAATAAAATCATATTAACTTCAGGAAATGAAAGGAATGAGTTAAATGAGGAATGAGTTTTTTCTTTGCAGTTTATTGAAGTAAAGAAAATAAATAATATTATCATTTGTATTTATTTTTCTTGATTTAAGTGATGTTTTTGTACTGTTACACCACTACTAACAAGTCACATGACAACCGGCGAAAAAAATGGCGAACAGGTTATAATTTGTACACCTATAAGTTTTCTCCGATTTTTTTTTTGTTGAGATGTCGTTATATTGTTTACTGTATGTTCACTTCCCTCTTTGAACAATGAAGCTAACATGTACAAACAAGAAGTCTCGCATGTTCCTCCTGGAAGTACATTTCTTTAATAAAGCTACTTAAAGTGACAGTGTGTAGTTTTTGCAGTACATCTTTGAAAATAGCCATTAAAATATTATGTAATGGTAGTTTTTGCAGTACATCTTTGAAAATAGCCATTAAAATATTATGTAATAATAATTACGTAAAGCACATTAATTGCAAAATATTGGCGATATTGTAAAATATGACTTTAAAAATCAGTTTTGAAATACATAGGCGCGGGTCCTCTTTTTAGGGGAAAGCCATATTAGATGACGTCTTTACTTCTACAAGAGACGGACAAAGCGCACGGAACACGCCCGCTATTAAAACATTGATTTCCCCTCAAAATGCAAAAAAGTTTTGCCATAAATACATTTTTACCTCTTCGCTAGTTCCAAGCATTGAAAGAGAGATTGATGTGCTCGTCATGTTACTGCAAATAGATAATTCTCAGGGAATTGAGCGTTTGAAAACAGCACTAGTTGGACCTCCGTTGTTGAGTTTCTTACTCGAAGACACAGATACCGCATGCTTGTGATAATTTAGGTATGCACTACCCCCTACTGGCCGAAAATTACACACTGTGCCTTTAAACAAAACCAGATAGATACCATCCACCTCTGTGTTGCAGTATTTTCTTTCTGTACACATTACGAGTGTTCTTCATTGTCCTGGAATCTCATGGTTCATTTTGAAACGTCTCTGTCATGCCACCTTCGTGTGTTGCAGGGTGTCGTGCGCGATGGCCAATGCCTCTCCAGACCTGGACAATGCAGAAGCCCAGCGCCAGCTCAACAATAACAACCGACCGATCAGCTCTGGGTTCTGGGAGACCGAGTGTACAAGCTCCAAACTGTTCGAGTGTTCCCGCATCAAGGCTCTGGCAGGTCAGACACAACCATGCGTCATGCATCCATACAAGTACAGACACGACCAATCCATAGTGAAATTTATCATAACCTGCTGATAAAAAATGTAAGGGGAGGAGTTTTTCCTTAAAATTTAACCTCACATAGCAAGTCTCATAAGAAAAATAACTGACGTAAAATCTAAGCCTTAAAATTTTACAGTCAAGAAGGAAAGACATCAGCAAGGTATAGTAAGAAAAAATAGACGTTTTAGGCCATATTTGGTGTAAACCAGGCAGCATACCGACATAAAACACCTCATATCAGCTGTTAAGTAGGGATGCACCGACACCGATACTGGTATTGGGTATCTGGGCCGATACAGAGCCAATGTTCTTGTATCGGTTAGTTAACCAATACCATGAACCGATACTTAAAATGTTGAAACTCTGCAAAAATTTCAGATAAAATGTTGTTTTTTTACTTGAAATTTTTGCTTTTTTGGTCATTTTTATTATCTAATGTTTTATCCAACTCACCATCACCTGTTGTAAAAAGCAGAGAACAAAATAAAAACCTGTCTTCCAATTCATTGCATTCATCTGTGTGCTCGAAGTATCCGTATTTTTATTCTGTATCAGTAAGTACTCAGATCCAAGTATCGGTATTGTATTTGTTTGAAAAAAGTGGTATCGTAGCGTCCCTACTGTTAAGCATGGTGGTGGAAGGATGATGATGTTTTAATTCTTTGCAACCTCAGCACCTTGGTACCTTGAAGTAATGGAGTCAATAATGACCCAAACTGGCTCATCCAATGGAACAGTTAATCACAAAAACGTGTCAAGTCTACATCAGTATGGTGGAAAAGGTTGCAATAGCGTAGTCAAAGTCCAAACGGCATCTTGATTGAGACGAAGAACAAGGCCAAACTGTCTAATAGAGTCATGGCTCTTAAAGTTCCTGAATCATTTTCTTCAATGAGTGTTTGCTAGTCGAGTTTTCATTATAGAAATGAAGACTTTTTTCACTTTTCTGAGATGTACATGACTTGTTAGATATGTTAATTTGTACTAATCATAACTGTGTGTCTGTTAATCCTTTCAAGCTCAATTACTCTCTCTCTCTCATTCATTAGATGAAAGAGATGCGGTGCAGAAAAAAACCTTCACAAAGTGGGTCAACTCCCACTTGGCCAGAGTATCCTGTCGCATATCTGACCTCTACAACGACCTGAGGGATGGCTATATGCTGACCAGACTGCTAGAAGTTCTCAGTGGGGAGCTCCTGGTAAGAGTACAGACACTAATGCCTCGTTTCTGCTGGGGGGAAACGTCATGGTGCGGTCCGTTTCATGGTTCGCCGTGTTCAGGAGAGGGTTTCCACCTACAGTTCGACTTTTACTGGGCAGGCAGGGTAAAACCCAATAGCCTATTGGTGTCAAACTAATTTCCATTTCGGGCCACATCAAGCTGATGAAAACCCTTTAAAGGCCGGTTGTGGCGAAAAGTATTAATAAAACTATAACAAAGCGTTAAAATCACCCTCCGCATTTCAAAAGTACGTCTTAAAATGAAATGATCCTGAACAACTTTACATAATTATGTGATTAAGGACTGTTTAAATAAACAATGATTTTATTGTACCATTAAAATTGTATTGGTGTGCCCAAAAAAAGAACTTAAATTTTCTATCTATAGGGTCCTCTAGAGTTTAGAGGGCCACATAAATGACCTTGCAGGTCCGGTGTTCTGACAGAACAGCATACTTTGTCAGAAGAGCATACCGTAACTGGAGTTATCTAACCGATTTTAACCAACCCTAAGGTTTTATGTCCTAACCCTAAGGTCACAGAAGGACAAATATACTTTCTTTTAAATGCCTAAACCTAAACCTAAAATATAAATTGTTTAAGTTGATTTGAACAGAGTTTAAACACCAAAGGGAAAAGTACGTTTTTTTACTGCTACGCATGCGCATTAACCGAAAGTATGTCATTCTGATGGTTATGCTGTTTTGTAAGAACACCGGATTTTGTCCCCAGGTCTTGAGATTGACACGTGTGCAATAGCCTATCGTGGTAATATACTAAGACAACGACAAACAAGATGCACTAGTATTAGGGGTGTCACAATGTCGATCTTGTATCGAAATAGCTCGAAATTACTTTACGACCTTGCGCATCGAAATCCAAAAGAGGATTGCGATCACCTCCTCCTCCTGTTTACTGTGGGTCCCGCTCGGGACTCCGTAGCAACAGTTAGCAGGCAAAGGGGAGCCTAAGTCTCCTCCCCTTCCTGTCGGCCCGTGGGTCACCAAACTGAAAAAAATAATGAATGGAAGTCAATGGAGCGATAAAAGTTATTTTCTGGTCCGCTTTGTCTTACGTCCTGAATCACACATATGTTGTACTTCGATTTAAAGGATAACTGACGATATACATGTCGAATGTGTTTGTCCAGTGATTTGGGATTCATTTGATTGTAAAAAATCGCATTTAAAATGCCTACAATCAGAAGTTTTACGGTCGCATATATGACGTCATTTGGCGAACAGGAGCTAGCACTAGCTATAGCACGTAAAACACTCGCCTAGAGCTTGTAGAGCTTCTCCTCCATGCTGGCTCTCACTCCACCGACTGCTTTATCCCCGACATAGCTGCTACTTTCCACATGGTCAGATTTATAGAGGTTTTATCCGTGTTAAATGCTACTTTCTTCAGCCTGGAGGCTACGACCCTCACTCTCATTCTTCTTCTGCAGTTGTAGTCCGCTAAGCGTTTTTACACAAAACCTAAAGTAACTTTTGCCTCCGGTCGAAAATCAGCATTTTCTCTGCATCAAAATTAGTTTTTAAAATTCACGGACATCATATGTTCGATCCAAGGCGCATTTCAAACTGGATCAGAAAATAACTTTCATCGCTCCATTGACTCTCATTCATTTGTTTTTACATTAGGGGACCCATGGACCGGAAGTAGAAGGGCGTGACTTAGGCTCCCCATTATGGGCTAATGAAGCATTAGGCTCCCTATTACGGGCTAAGAACGCTGATATCGATACTCACCAGTTCTCCTACAACTCCCAACAACACCTGATAACATTTTAACTGCCTGTATCACATCCCCCGTGATCAGAGCACACGTCTACAGAGCACATTAGCTGACGCTAGCAAGTAGCTAAAGCTAAGCTACGGTTCGACCATAGGTAGGCTAGATGAAGCAGCGGGACTTTACTTTACTAAATTTAATGTATAAAACCTAAAAATGACATACTGTACTGTAAAAAAATTTATTAATTTTAAAAAATCAAGAATCGAATCTTGATCCTAAAATCGAACATCAAATTGAATCAAGGATTTGGAGAATCGTGACACCCCTGACTAGTATGTCTCGAGCTTGTAGCAAGCCGTGCCTTTTTTTGTCCTTAAATTAATGGACTGAGTTGTGTGACTCCAGCAGCTCCGCCCTAACCAGTGCAGTACAGGCCGCTTTTATAATGGAAAATGACAAGAGATAGAATCGATTATCATGATCCAGTTTGATATAGATGTGGGTTAGTGCTATTAAAGACGTTTTAGAGCCAATTTCTTAATTATATGCCTGTAATTCAGTGACTTAACACTTGGTGAGTAACAGTTTACCTCGAAAAAAACTGTATTAACGCCTTAAAACGGCTGTCTGGATTTTAAATTCCTATTTAGGCAAACTATGTTAAACAATTAAACCGATTCTTGAACTTCTGAATCGATTCGATTCTTATGGTTTTTATAAGAATCGATTCAGAATCGATTTTTCGATTTGTTCAACACAGCCCTGCTTGCAAGCTAACTGTTTCGTTTAAAAATTTAATGTTAAGCTAAATATTTTGTTTACAAGATACTTAGCTTGCAAGCTAAATGTTTAGTTTAAAAATTAGTTAGCCACAAACTAACAAGTTAAATATTTAGTTTAAATACAAATATCCAGCTAATATTAAAATTTTCTACCCCATAAGCGGAACTGGCCTACCAAAATAAAAGTGGACTAGTGAACCTCTACATAAACTGTTGGTGAGACTGAATGTCAACTTTTTGTCATTGTCTATCTTTCTCCCAACTTCAGATCAAAACGTAGGGTAAGCCGTTTCAACAGCAATACAGACGCTTACAGATCAATTTACGGAAACATTGATACACCAGCAGCAAGGGTTAATATAGAGGTTTGCTGGACCCAGTTTTTATGTTGATAGTCTGATTCTTGGCAAGTGAATTTGCATATTAACTAAATATGTAGCTCTGAGTGAATTGTTCAGTTTGAAGCTCTATATTAGCTTGCAATTTTAGCTTGCTAGATAAATATTTAGCTTCAAATTAAATATTTGATTTGGAGCAAAAATATTTAATTTGTAAAACTAAACTTTTGGTTTGATAGCTAAATATTTCCTTTTTAACAGTGGCATTGTGACAAATATGACATAAAAAATTGGACCCCCATTTATTTCTCTCATGACTGATTAAATAGACCAAAATTATAGCTGTTTATTTTTGACTGCGTAACTTTACAAACAGCACCCCATAGTGCTGCTCAGTATAAACGAGGCATGACTCAACTTTTTCTCGCTTTTTGATCTCCCTCAAGTGAGAAATGTTAAGAGTAACGCTTCATGACACTTTATTGCTAAACCTCATCTGATCTTTATATTTTAAAAAGAATGTTTTATAATAACAGAAAAAATGGACTGAACTTAAATAAATAAATAAATGGTGCCACATTGACACAGTGATGCACAGATCAGTAGGCAGTTCGGGGTTAGGTGCCTCACCCAGGGGCAAATTGACATGTGACAGTGTGACCGTCAATCCTCCGATTACAAGACAACTACTGTGTCTAGCGAGCCACAGTCGCCCCATTGTGGTGGCTGCACATATTTTTATCAAATGTTTTAAACTTCAGCCTCGGGATATGATTAGTCATGACGCTGCATGCACTAATAATAGTCCTACCTAAGTTAAAATGAAATATTGATAAATCCCTCTGTTCCTCCCAAGCCGAGACCTACGAGGGGTCGTATGCGGATCCACAGCCTGGAAAATGTTGACAAAGCTTTGCAGTTCCTGAAAGAGCAGAGAGTTCATCTGGAAAACGTTGGTTCCCACGACATTGTGGATGGAAACCATCGCCTCACGCTGGGCCTTATCTGGACCATCATCCTTCGTTTTCAGGTAAATTTCTAACCCAGTGTTTCCGATTGCCCTTCATACTCACATATATGTCTTATTGGTTCTAGAGAATGCATGCCATTTTGTCCATTAGGCAATGTGGGGGGGATATGGGGGTTCCCGGGTTGCTTTTAAAGATTTCCCATCTCTGCGTCACTAATACAAGAGCTGTGTACGTAATTTTGGCATCAGTTTGAACTTTTTTCAGTTTTTTTGAATCCGTCATGGCCTGTCCTTTTGATTCAGTTTGTTTGTGGGGTTCATGAGCTGGATCTCAACTAGAGGGTGACAATTTTGACATGACGGGAGTATTTGTTTGGGAGCGGGACGGGAGCGACGATTGATTCCCGTGTCACCCTCTAATCTCAACATGTAGACTTGGAGGGAAGGGAGTCCTGTTTGCTATCCTCGTGGTCTCAATGTTTGTTTGTGGAATGTATGTGGTTCTACTGGCATCCTCATGTCATGACCAACAGTGCCAGCTGGAACGGTTCACGACAGAGTTTGTCAACTTTAAATAAAACGGTAAATCAAAAGCAAAAATCTCTTAAGATCGATCTATGTGAAATATGGATCTTGATCAAAAGAAAAAAATCATGGAAACATCCCATTATGATTTCTCTTGGTCACCTTCCTGATAAAATTTTTTAGGGAACCTCCCACTAGGAGGGGACCCTGGGACACCCAGCTTTCTGAAGGAACCATATACTGTATTTTCCGGACTATACTCCACTACTTTTTTCCAATGTTTTGAGCCATACGGCCCATGATGCAGTGCGGTTTATTTATGAATTTTTACAGCTAATGACCACTAGAGGACCTCCTCAATCTATGGATTGTACAGGTTACATCCTTTGCAAAGAATACTGTGCCTTTAAGAAGACCGGATAAGAGAGAAAGAGAAGACAGTTTGCGCAAACAATGAAAGCAAATGTGGAACAGACAGACATTACAAGAGCGAGACAGTTTGTGAAAAGCAGGTTTTCATGCACAAACCCTCATTATGGAAAACAAACGAAGAAATAGATATGATACCGCTTTTAGGTTAAAGGCAGTCGATCTGGCTTTTAAAGAAGGAAAGAGAGCAACTTCACGTACCGTTGGCAGCAATGAATACATTGTGAGACCTTGCAGACACCAGCATGAAGAACTGTCTCAATGCAATAAGAGGGAAAAAAAGCTTTCAGAGGTAATGAAAACATAAAGCTTATTGCCCAAACTTGAAGTCTTTCTTGAAGATTTGCTGAACACTCAGAGAGAGGACGGCTTATGTGTTTCCACTGTGTTGAAATGATAATAAAATCAAAGTTTCCCCAAACGCCGATCACTTTCCAGACAATCCCCTCTGTACGAACCCTTACATACGGTGATTAAATGTTAAAACACCTGCAGCTTTTAATCAGGCACTGCTTGTATTTGTACACATTTGTGGTTTTTCCCTATAATAGGCTGATGCGGCTTATAGTCAGGTGCACTTTATAGTCCGGGAAATACGGTATTCTTACTGTCCCAGGATTTTTTGTTGAATGAGGAAGTGGAGTGTTATGGTACGTTCATACCAAGGGTTTTGTCAGCATCAGCAACGCCTAGATTACATGTTAAGTCTATGGCGGAGGCCGTTGGAGGAGCGTCACGGTCTCTGTGGCGCTTTGTGAGCTTTGGCTCCGTCAGCTTTTCAAGCTTTTCATGCATCAAAGCTCATAAAGCCAGCAGCGCAGAAGTTCAGCTAGTTGAACTTTTGACGACGGGTTAACCAATGAGAGCTTATAATTGTAGTGATCACTACACATATTTTGAATGTAGCGGGAGCAGGAAAAACCTACATTTTAAGTCTAGAAAACGCAGATTTAAAAAATCATAAATAACACTTACCGAAGACAGATGGACAGGGGCTCTTTGGGAGGAACAGAGAACTTGTAGTTGGTGTCCTGGTAGGAGATTTGAGCTCCGATGCAGCCCAGGAGGTCGTCAAACTGGGCGCGGGACAGACGGAAGTAGCGCAGGAAGCGTACCTCATCCATACGTAGCTCCTAGAGCAAATGGTTAAACTCCCCAAACTCAGAACGCATCCGAAGAATAGTTGTATTCTGAAGTTGCAGAATTCTGAAGTTGCAGAATTCGACACTGTCTAGCTTTATTTAGCAAATAAAGCCAAGGCACTCTCTCAATACAATCCGCCATAGTTCAGAATATCCGACAACAGAAGAAGCCCCGCCCATGCGCTCTTTTTTGCTCAGAAGTGGCAGACTTTGCAAGCTTCAACATAGAAGCGTCAAACTACATGCTTTGTGAGCTTTGCCTGACGGTGATAAAGCCTGTGGTCTGAACGCAGCATAAAGCCTAGTTTATACTTCTCCATCAGTTATTCAGAAAGAAAAATAATGTGCAACTTACCGTTGGAAGCCTTAATGTCATTGACAGAACAGAGCCATCTCAAACAAGAACTGTGTTTTTATATCCAAAAACTGTACAATGAATGTAGTTCTATAAAACAGCTAGTCCACAACAAGTTTTACGGCCTCAATCCCACATAATCTGCTGCTGAATTTTGTGACTTTCCTTTCTTGTTTGTATTTCTTATAAAGCTTTCAACATAACTACCGTTAGCATGCTCATATTAGCCTACAAATAACTTAGCAGCGCCCTTGCTTACTGGTTGCTGGCAAACAACAAATTCGGTGCATTACCACCAATTACTGGTATGGGATGTTAACCAGAATGTCACTCACGGTTTCAATTACCTCTGCACTGGTGATAAATCAGCATCATCCTTGCTTGTGCCAGTTTTGCTCTTGTTTTTATTACTGTGGTGGAAATCTGGGTGTCTGAGAGGAATCGGATCAGAGAATAAAATGAGTGTCAGCTATATTCGTACATAGTTTATTTTACGTGTACGGAGAGCCTCCTACTGAGGACTCTGAGTTTCTTCACAAATTCACAAGTATTTATAGGTGGATTTAACCACACCCTATCATATCTGTTGCTGATCAATTAGTTTCTTAACCCTGACTGGCTCATTGAGAAAAAAACACATCATGAGATAATCACAGGTCCAGTCAACATATAGAGTTTGCAGTTATGCAAGATAAAAGAACACATCATACATGGTTTTAGATATGAATCTGCTGAGAGAAGGAACATTCAGAACAATCAGAGGATAACTGCAAGATCAGTTCACAGAACCATATGGGATATGTCTGCAGGTTATTACTGGATCTGTCATGAGGCAATAGGAATGTGTTAACATGAGATAACTAGTTTTTTTCAGTGCGTGTATCAAATCAGAACAGCTTAGCAACATTTTATCTAGGCATTTGAGAGACAGACGTGCCTCAGCACTAATTCAGGACAAAAAATAAACATTTTTATCTAAGAACTGTGAGTAATGAATAGCTTGTAATAAAGATTGCTATCACAATAACACCACCTCAATTGTCAATTTTTGGCATACTACCATATCAAAATATCTTCTTTACTGCCTCAAAAAAGTCCAGATTTAGAGCCAACACCACACTCTGCTGGTTCTCTTGGGTCAATACATTGGATGGTTGCAATTTTTTACCTATTGTAATCTGTCTTGGGCAGGTCTGCCTGGCTATTTGCATGTATGGTTATCTGCAAGATTGATCAAATGTGTGTTTATTAGTCCTAAGACAATAAAACTACTTTCACAGCTGGACACATGGATGGAAAGTGGTCACACTACCAGAACAGCTCAAAAGGCTCCGTTCAGGATGTCAGTGTTGGAAAATTTGTGTTTTTTGCAGTTAGTTCCAAGTACATGATTAAATGTGACATTGTTGATGAGATTTGGATGAGCGAGGACGAGTGAGACCATGTAAAAAGCCTGCGTGGTTTTCTTAGATGCTCGGCACTTTTTCATTCAGGATAGATGATCAGATGTCGGATTTCGGCTGCTATGGGAAGCTAGCATATAACCAGCAAAGACTTTTTACTTACTTACAATAAGCTCTGAGTGGAAAACTGTCACAGCTGCTGCGTCACCTTTGTGCGACAGTCACAGCCATATTTGTTTGGTACAGCCTGAATGTCACTCAGGAGATACTGCAGCAGCCGCCTTCGGAGTTTGCTCTTTCAAAACAGTATCATCATACACGCAAACATGTATTCTTACATGCCCAGTCTGTCCCTCAGACAGGCTACTTGCACATCTCATGTCGTGCATATTTGTCTGGGGCCCTTGCAGCACTGCTACAGGATAATTTCAGCTCATGTAAGTACAACAAGCCTACAGCTTCCCCTGAATTTGCTTCTCTGCTACTGTGTTGTTTTAATCCACAAGGCTTGCAAAGCAATATTCAACCCCTTCTGTAGATTTCCCAGGGCACAGACCGTCTCTGGGGCATTGCCATTCTATGAGAGGCTATTTGCCACAAAGCACATCTAACAGTGCAGCTAATCTAATTATTGTGTAAATATGTGTTATGGGAAAAGGAGATTGATAGTCTGTGTGGACTGTGTGGTTGAAGTCTGCATCAACTGGGCACAACTGCAAGTCAATGACTCGATGCAATCTGCTGGGATTCATTAAATATAAAACGTTTTAACTGATTGGAATGTATGAATGATTGTGCTTAAATTACTTTCATTGTAAAGTCCCTTGAGATGACATCTGTTGTGAATCGTTGCTGAATTTGAAAACTGTATTCAGAAAAAGTCTAGGCCAGGCTGCAAGGCAGCAGGTCAATCCACTGTTGACACGTTGGTGCCTGGAAAAATGATAAGAACAAAAAAAAAAGCTCAAATAAGACATATCTTTGCTAGAGGAATCTGATAACACGTTAATAAGTTAATCGAACTATGTTTTAAGTTTACGTTTTTTTTCTAACAATCATTTAAATTTCTGTTTTCTGTTTCTATACTCATCCTCACACCTTTGGAAGATTTAGATTTTAAATTATTTTGAACCCGCAACAATGTTATCGGTTCTGATAAGAAATGACTCAGGCATGTGGGAAAAAATACGATTACTTAAAGGGGAATTCAGTTTTTTGTTGTTTTGTTTTTTCAACCTGGACCTTATTTTTGGTAATTTTTATGTTTTCTCACTCACCCTGAAAATTTTGGAGCCAGTCTGAGCCGTAAAGCAGTATTTATATTCAGTTACTCCATCAGCGGACAGCCGTAGAACGGGAGTGCTCGGGGCAGGACGAATTCTGCTGACTATAAGATTTAATCTGCCCAAAACGCAGTAATTTTACCAGGTTTATATTACCCTTGGATTTATAATAACCTCAGAAGTGCTTCTTCATTCTCTTGCAGGATGATTAGGACATATTACACATTTACACCACAGTAGAACTGTTGGGGGAAAAAAACAACTGAATGTGTATTACGTCCAAATTGGCCAGAGGTACAATGTCTCCCAGGGGTATAAATTATTATAAGTATAATTTTGACTGGCATGTAACTGCAGGATAGAATGATACACCAAAATTTTTTAAATGTTAACAAAATAAATTGAAATTGGTTTAAACACTAGTTTATTAATGTAAGATTCATTATTTTTGAAGCAATTCAAAGAATTGTTTTTAAAAAATAGCTAACTAGAATTAGCAAACTAAGTGACCAGAAGATGAGAGTGCCATGTGAGAAGTTCAAGTTCTGCATTAGACATACTTGTTTGTTGTTGGGGGGTTTTCAAAGTGAGCCTTTACTTTTACTCTTTTTTGAACCTATTTTGTTCTCCTATTATACTGTAGAAAAAATATAAAAAGAATTACATAAATATGTAATTAATATTTCTGTTTATTTTTGGTCATTTTGACAATTTCTAGAGATTGAAATATTTAAATAATTTAAAATAGTTAAGCAGGTTTGTTAGCTAACCTGCTTTTCTAGGAAAAACAGCTAGTAGGAAAAGTCCTTAAAAACAGATTTCTTACATCTTTTAAAGCATACGTAGCTTCCATATTGTTCATTCCCAATTTATGTTCTGTTGTGCATTTTTTGTTCACTCTAGAAGTCTGTAGTGCTGTGTTGAAAAAAAAAATCTATTACGAATCTATTCTTATAGAAATCGAATCGATTCAAAAGTCAATTTTATTTCTTTAGAATAGTTTTCCTTTTTACAGCTAAAATAGGAAGGAAAAGTCAACATGGGAATTTTTTCTTGTGTCTGAAAGGGTTGATACCAGTGTTGCCAACTTAGCAACTTCTTCGCTATTTCTAACGACTTTTCAAACCCCCTTAACAAATTTTTTTCCAAAAAAGTGCCCTCAGCTACTTTCTCTAAAACTTTGTCACTGATATTCCCTGCTGATAGACTGAGACCCGACTTGCTCTGCTCTGAACCGTCTTGCAGCAGGGGATTGATCTGTGCAAACTCAGAGAGAATAATCACACATCATAAACCTCTCTGTTAATTTCACCGAGCGTGGTAGAGACAGACAGAGCTGATTTCACCCAGTCACAAAAGAAGTCGTTGCATCTTCAACATGAATTGAAAAAGAAGTAAAAGAAAAAAAAGAAATGTGCATGAATATAATACCGATTGTTTTTTGTTTCTTTTAAGGATGCCTTTTTCTGTTATATTGACATTTTATGTATTATTAATATTTTATATGTCTGAAGACAATGGTTTTGCAGACAGTTTTTATTGAAAACTGGTTTTATTTGTATTGGATGACCGCCGCATTAGTGATGACATCATCACGTCAGCGTAACGTAATGATGTCATTGATATGTAAATTAGCATGTGACACTGATGGATACAGTTAATTCAGTGAACTGTTACCCACTGCTAAGTCATTGAATTACAGGCATATAGTTAAGCTAACAGCTAAAATAAAAACGTTTTTAATAGCACTGACCCATATAAATATCGGACTTGATCTCACTGACTTCGTATTGAATCAGATCGAATTGGATCGGGTCGTGATAATCGACTCTGACTCTTGAGTCAACATTATTTATGTCATGGCATTACCACTGACTTTGTTAGCTAACTTGCTAGCTTGCTTGAATCTGTGTACATTTCGGGTCTTTTTCCAAATGTTCAATATGTATTTTTCTTAAGCAGTTGTGCTTTCCATTTTGGTAAATATGTGTTGTTAGATAAAGATCTGCTACATCTAAAGTTTTAGTAATGTATTGTTAGCTGAGTGCTAGTCATGCTAGCAGCATCTTGTCTCCAAGTTGTTCTCTCCTGTGATTTCTTAGCCTCCTAAACCTGCAATGCCTAAATCTTGCGCTTTAATTTATTTGAATGATTGTGCAAATCTCATATTGTGGGTGTTTGGTTCTGTTACCTTTCTAAAACCTTTTCTGGTACTTTTAGCTCTAATGGTAGCATTAAACAGATAAAGGGGCTGTATGACGTCTTCAGCCCCGGCTTGATGCAAACCGTTAATAGTTTATGTTTAGAGAATAAAAAATAATAATGTCTCATGTTTTTTTTGTTCTTCTATTAATGTCTCATTGAAAGCGCGAAGCCTATTCCATTAATACAGAGTAAATATCACCTCACCACCCAGATTATTGACATAAAATGTAAATTCATATAAAAAGGCACAAAAACAACAATAGGGGGACTAGATTTAAGTTGTTCATTTGGCTTTTCTTGCTGCACGTTGTCCCTTTTCTCCTTTCCCTCCTGCCTCTGAGGTGAAAGAGAGAGTTTACTTTGCCAGGTCAGCAGATAGCGGTAAAGCACTGCAGTGACTGCACACGGGCAGGAAGAGGGTGAGACGGTGAGGGAGGGAGAGGGAAAGAGGACCTACAATGAGGAGGTAAACCTAACATATTTACAGAACTACAAATAATAACATACGATTATTATTTGAAATAAATTCAATGTTAAAGTTTTAAATAGTTTGGCTGAGTTTCATTTTGTTTATTTGCAATGCAAAGCTTTGTTTTATTTGCTTAACAAACTCCAAAGTTGTTTTAAAAAGGTGAAGAAGAAGCTAAAATTCATTTAGGTGAAATTAAGACAATAGATAAATGATTTGAAACTTGATTTATGGTCAAAACCATGAGATTAAAACCTTTAATAGCTGTTTTGTTCATTCTCTTGACTATTAATGTCTTGTTTTTACTACACCTGAGCTCCCAGCAGCTTATATTTATAAAAAAAGATATTTGTAATATCAAGCAAGGCAACATTTTACAGCTTTTTTAAGTATATCCTCCTCACGTGACCCTTTTATTTAGTTGCTCTACTTGTTTCTGTGTCCTCTAAGGTGAGAGTGGGGGTTTGAGCATCTCTTGGACGGAGGCAGCAGCTGGTTGTAGGGTGTCATGTCCCCAATTACCTTGTATCATGTCACTGTCACTGACATAGTGGGTTTTATTATATCTTTACTGTTCTTCTCCGGAGGCACATGCCGCACTGCTTTGAATTGCTTAGGAAACACAATTACCATAAAGCCCCACAGGAAGATAATAAATAACAGTAGTATTTATTTGGCTTTAAATTACAATTTCTTATTCATCATTATACAGAGTTATATTCATTTTTTATGCATCTTGCCAAATAAACATTTCCCTCTTCTTTTTTCATAGTATTTGCAGCGCTCTTTAACAATAATCAGTTGTGAAAGGTTTTACTTTGTGATTTTTCTCCTATTTATACAGAGTCAAAAGGTCTAATAAAGCATGAAGGTTACATATATTCTCCTTTACCTTTGAAGAAAAAGAAGAAGGGGTGCCAACTAATGGCTCAGTTTTAGAACGTTTCCAAGTTTGATTCCTTGTTCTTGAAATATTTGTCTCTATGGGGCTGATTTATCAAGATCTTATCTTCGGATAATGACCGCAAAATTGCTTGCGGCGCTAAAAATGGGATGTCCTTAATTTGCGGATTATTTACTAAGATTGCGTTAGCAATTCTCGAGCAGCAGTATTCAAATGAGGAGTTTGTGGCCGCTAATGCGAGCTGCACCAAGGCTAGAGAGAGGAGGAATAATGCGCATGGATCCATAATGCGTCGTTGGCACAAAAATTAGGCTAAAATGCTGTGAATTCTGTTTTTCTTTTGTCAGAAATAAATGTAATTCATGCACTGCTCTCTGCTGCATGCACACATGGTATTGCAGGGTTAGACTGATTAAAACTGCAGCATGTCTGAATTATGTCTTTAAAATGTCACATAGAATGACAAGTATTGTGGTACTGTATATGGTTACTACATTTTATTAATTGGGCTCCGTGAATGTTATCCACTACGTGAGAAACTAATGAGGATCCACTTGGATCATGTGCACTCAGTATATCTTCACCAGGTGGAGACATGAGAGCGCACAGTGAGTTATGATGCGTTTTTGGGGGAAAAACAGGTAAATATTTTAATAACTCTCAGGTTTATGGCCATTAGAGTGTTCATTACTCTTTGTTTTATTGTGTGTGAATTACATTTTTTGTTTGTCAATAATAAACTCATGTTGAATGTGGTAGCGCAAAATTAAGAAGTTTTCAGAAGTGCTAAAAATATACGATAAAATAGCCGGCCCAACCATTTTTATGCTTAGTGAATCACACTGCGCCTGGAATGCCTTCTTCTTCTTCCAGAACCACCCAGATTGCATATTCATCAAGGGGAAAAGCGCTAAATTGATTGCATGCATCTTGCTGCGGGTTTAACAGGCGCAATGCGCTCTGCACCGTGTTGATTGATCAGCCAGGGCCTATTTTTGCGATGCTGTTCAGTTTGCGCAAACTGTTGACAAATCAGCCCCTGCATTAAATCTGAGTTTTACTTTTTTCTGTACTTGTAATTGTGGTGTTTTACTTGTTTTAATTCATCAAAACTCAGAGTTAACAATAAAACCCGATATCATGTATGGTAAGCTGTTTTCTACCTGAACACAAGCAGAATGTTTATGTGGGGAACTCAGAGAGCAACGTTTCCTCAGCGCAACATTAAAAAGCGACCCCAAAAAAAAAAAAAAGGAGTCCCAGCTATCTCTGCTATTTGGAAACATTAATGTTTTTTTCATGAAGCTACAGTAGGAAAAATACAGAAGAATGTTGTCAGTGAACACATCTTTCACTCCCTGCCCTGAACTGAATGAGTCACCTGAAGCAATGTCAAACTGTTAATGGAAACATCACTCATACTTGAGAAAAACCAGCTGATGTCCACATGGCTACCAGTGGCATCACATCAGCAAAAACTCCTTATTTTGGACAGAGAGCAAATTCGCGGAAACCCCGATAAGAAGGGATTTTCCAAACAGCTTATCATTCTGCATTCACGTACAGCTGGGAGACTGTGCTGTTGAAATATCAAAATGACTTTAAAGTGATTTAAGCGCGTTCTATTCTCAATATGGGTGCAGAAATATTTAAACATTTCTATACATCAACACTGGCTGTTTTCAAGTGGGTCAAGTGGTTCTATAGTCTTCTGCTTTTGCTGTTTCTGCTGTGTTATTTATTGAAATGAAATCCAATCAAATCTCCAGTCAGTTCTATACTCTCACATTTTTAAAACTATAGAATATAGCAAAATTATGTTTTGGAATTGAAAGCAAGGAATTCAGGAAAAAATGTTTTGTGTAACACTGATTAAAGTTTAAAAACAAAGTTATGCACATTAATATTTATTTTTCTTGATTAAAGTGTTCCCAAAATTTACTGAACCGTGAGTTTTGTGCACCGTAACCCCCCCACCCCCCCACCCCCCACTGCTTCTCTCTTTCAGATCCAGGTGATCAAAATAAATACAGCGGATAACCGAGAAACACGCTCCGCCAAGGACGCGCTGCTGCTCTGGTGCCAGATGAAGACTGCAGGGTGAGCAGTGATGCAAAGAAACAAACGAAACACAGACCAGTTTGAGATTTAAATTACGAATTCATGTCTTTAGTTTTTGATGGCGCCTGCTCCTTTTGGGCTAATTTTTTGTTTTGTTTTTATTTCTGCTCCAGGTACCCAGAGGTAAACATTCAGAACTTCACCACCTGCTGGAGAGACGGCCTCGCCTTCAACGCCCTCATACACAGACACAGGTAACGCTCATTCACACTACCTAGTAACAGTTTTTGAACAGATGTTGCACAAATCTATATTTCCAGACAAAATACCTTCTATTTTTTCTCTCTCTCTCCATTTTTCTGCCCTGCAGACCTGACCTAATAGAGTTCCACAAGCTGACGCGCTCAAATGCAACCCACAACCTGCAACAAGCCTTTAACGTTGCTGAGCATCACCTGGGTCTCACCAAACTCCTGGACCCCGAGGGTGAGAACGCTTAGCGGTGATCACAGTGAGGTCGTTCAATCGGCATTATACATATAGCTTTATGACAAATGATGAATTAAGACCTTCGTCAGATAAATACATTTTGTTGCCCTTTATTCTGAAAAAAAAAATGTTTTTCCATTTATAAAATGATAATAATGACATAACCAACTCTTTATTTTTTAATACAGTTTTATTAATTGTAAATCCTAACAAGCTCAACATAGAACTACATATGAACAATGAAATTAAATGATTGCACTTAAAATATGAACAGTTCCCCTGCTGAGGCGTGAAAGCAGAGTATAAGAAATTCTTTCCGCTTTACATGGAAATGAAATGCTCCCCCTCCTTGTGTGTGGTCAAATAATGGGATTGCTGCAGAGGTTGTTGGATGAAGATTTGGATTTTTGGCTCGGACAAGCGCCACTTCAGCCAAAGTTTTGAAATCGGGAACATTTCTTGAGGTGAAGTTTAATGAAGTCGAAAGGACTCTCTGAGCAAAGTTTTTCCCTGACCGGCAATCTATTGTTTCAGTGGGATGAAATCCCGCAGCGTGCGCCCCCTTTCTGCACGACACCGGGCTGCCGTAGCTTTATGAGGCGCTGTCAGCTCCACGCATTGAATACAGTGTCCAGGTCTGACATGATGCTCAGTTGCCTTCATGAGAATCTTTTTTTTCCCAATTGATTTACTTACATGTTCTCCGCACTTAAAGTTTATAAATTATAAATTCCATAGAACTTGTACATCTTGTTTTTAACAAAGCGATTCGTGCAACAAGACACAAAAAGACATGACCACTTCTCTTTCTGCACCTGACATGGCCAGTGGTCCAGAGAGTTACGTAGACCGGTGATTCCTCTAAAGAATATTGTTAATTTCCTGTATGACAAAAGCTGCAAAAAATTGTCTTTTCTGTGAATATTTTGGAGTCACGTACCACAGACAAATCAGCGAACTCTGAAACGTGAATAGACTAGTGTTCTCGTCTATTAACAAATTTATCAGCAAATTTGAGAATTTGCTAGAAAATTTATTTCACATTTATTTTCTAAATAACAACTTTGACCATTTTCTGACCAGTTTTACTGTTGGATAATCTATCCAGAAACTGGCTAAACCAAATGTAAGTTCTTCAATAGCCACTCTTTGAAGATGTAAAAAATAATAGAATCAAACTATTCTCACAAGAGTTAAAAAAAAATTGTTCACTGCTGAATGTAGTAAGAAATAAAAGGGATTTGTTTCTCTTGATCGAAACCAAACCGAGATTTTAGCACCCTTTATCGATGAGGTGTATTTCACCTGACCAGTGAGCAGACGTTTTTGTTTCTTTCCATTTAGATGTGAACACGGAGAACCCAGATGAAAAGTCCATCATTACGTACGTGGTCTCCTACTACCACTACTTCTCCAAGATGAAGGCTCTTATTGTGGAGGGGAAGAGGGTTGGCAAGGTAACAGATGCACCTTTGTACACGGTGATAAAACGTGGTAAATACGATTTGCAAGTTGTCATCAAAGCCAGAGGAGGTGCAAGACAAATCAGGAAGTTTTATTGAGGGTTGATGATCCAGAAGTTTTTGCCACCACTTGTTTTTTTTAGTTATTTTTTTTTTAAATTAATCATCTTCCATAACTAATTACTCAGAATCTTCAGCTGTTATGTAAAAGATTTGTGTGTTATTTCTTCTTTTTTGGCCCCAAAAGTTATTATTCCTCCCCTTTTTCCTTGGGGGCTGCTTTCCAATTTGTTCTCACGGCAAAATATGAGTCGTAAGAATCACAAAAAAATTATTTAATAAAAAATGTTTTCCAATTTTTTGTTCCAGTTAACTAATAAACATAAGGTGATCCCAACTGAGCCGAAGCAGAAAAGGTTTACTCGGATTTATTGTCAGACAGTGCGTGGGTGGGGGGAGGTGTGATATCTGGTTTCAAATGTACATAAATCTGTAAATTAAAAAGAAACGAAATGTTGGCGTGAAAGTAAAAATGTAATGACTAAAAAAACTTGAAAATTAAGCATAAAAAACTTTTATCTCCATTTATATTATTTATTTATCGATGAAGAAATGTTTTATTTTATGTCAAAATTTTTTATTTTTTTTCCTTTCTACGAGGGTATTTTCCACCTCTCCTTTTTGTTTTCATGTTCATGCTTCCTTTGTTTGTCTGAACTATTTTTGTTTTGCTTTTCTCTCTAACTTTTAGTCTGCAAACACCAATGGGAATGTTGAAGTTATGGAAAAATATGGGTCAAAAAGGTGTTTATTGAATTATAATATAAAACATTTATACATGTATTAACATTTCTATACACATTTACCATTTATTTTATTGATCATTTCCAGATTTAAAAAAAATATTGTGACATTTTGAATGACAACCACATAAAAGGCGCAGAAAGGAATATTTACTTTAATAAATGTTGCCTCCTTTCTCCAGGGTGTTCACATTTTTAACCTGTCGTTTTTTATTTTCTCTGACTCAGGTGTTGGACAACTGCATCGAGACGGAAAAGATCATCGACCGCTACGAAGCTCTGGCATCAGATCTGCTGGAATGGATCGAGAAGACCATCGCCATCATCAGCAACCAGAAATTTGCCAACTCGCTGACTGGAGTTCAGCAGCAGCTGCAGGCTTTCACCACGTACTGCACCATAGAGAAGCCCATCAAGTATGTGCGCTGGTTTTTAAAAACGCCATGTTGCCATTTTATTGTCATGTAAGGTCATTTCGACTATGAAAACCAATAGAGTTATAATATTTAACCCGAATACTAATATTCAGAGGTATTTCTGTTGTTGTTTTTTTTTTATTGGATTGTAGTAGGAAAACTGGATTCTTAAAGTTGTTTTTCCAGAATAATCACTAAATGTTCCAGTGCAATATTAACCAGTGTGTTTTTGAAGGGTCCCAGACACAGACCCCATGATAAACACTGGGCCCAATTAATCCAAATTTTAAATAAAGAGTGCAAAGTTTGCATAAACCGCAAAAAATTGGCAACAGTTGGTCATCCTCTATTTGCGGGTGATCTACCATGATTGCGTCCGCAATTTGTGACATGTGCAAGGAGCACTATTTAAATGAAGACTTTGCATCCTTTGTTGCGTGTGCCCCGTGCACTGCACCACAGAGAGAGAGAAGGAATAGGCGCAGTGGGATCATGATTCATCTTTGGTAAAGCATTTCACATTTTTCATAAATCAGCTTAATGCGTCTGGTATACACGTGCCGCTCTTTAAACCATGCAGCACGATATTCCAGAGTCAGACTTATTAAAGCTGCAGCATGTCCAGAACAATTTCTAGAAGATGTTCATATTCTAATAATGTTGTTAAAATGCACCGCACCATTAAATGTCCATTTGCGGTATAGTTTACTCATACTCATTAAAAAATATTTTAAAAGCTCAACTAAAATCATTTTACAAAGAGTTAATTTGCTCTGATCAGATACACACCGATTGTACTAAATATGCTTATGATACTAAATCAATGGTAAAAACATGCTAGCATGAACTTCCTGCAAAACTCTGCTGTCTACACAACATCCCAGAAATGGAATAAATAATCCACAAATATTTGAGAACTAAAGGTCTGGTTGTCTTTCCCAAAAAAATAGAAATGTTTTGTGTGGTTTAGCCCAGATTACAACAACCAATAAGATTATTTACCATAACAACACAGATGCCAATCTGCTGAAACACTGAGTTCCCTAATATCAATCTGTTTAGAGCTGCTTTTGATTAACTTATTAATAACAGCTGGAATGTGTTATGTGTCTCAAATGTTGTGTTTTATGCTCTTACTGTTGGTTTATTGCTGCTTTTATTTTAACCTCTAATCACACAGAGCATTTTGAATTGCATTGTTGTTGAAAGTGTGTCAAACAATTAAAGTTGTCTTGATTATATTTTTAGCTAGACAGTTTAGCTTCCTACGTAAATATTTATCTTCAAATAAATGTTGAGTTTTGAGCTAGATATTTAATTTGTTAACTAAATATTCAGCTTGAACTTGTGAGATTTATAATTAGCATGAAAACAAATATGACTTTGAAAATTGAACCCCCACTTATCTCAGGTTAACTAACGCAACTTATAGCTGTTAATTTTTTTATATAACCTTAAAAACAGCACCCACACTAATCTGGCATAAAGTTGCAGTTATTTCTACATCCACAGGGTAAAATTATCTACAGTAGCTTGTTATTAACTGTCAGCATTTATCTATTTGTCAACCTCATTCATACGTTTCAAAGTGATACTTCCACTTGTGTTCGTGCCAGCTGCTGAAGTGACCAAAAAATGCAGAAAAAAACCCAGTGTCAGAGATTACGTGTCCTGGTTAAGATCCTAAATATCTGCTTAATAAGTAGTACCATCCTGAGTCTGACTTTATTGTTGAACAGAACGTCAATATGCTGTGAGTGTTAAATGATATTGCTAAAAAAGTCGGGGATCTTAAGTAATGAGATTTTCATGTTTTTGTCCAGGTTTCAGGAGAAAGGAAATCTTGAGGTCCTTCTTTTTACCATCCAAAGCAAACTCAGAGCTAACAACCAGAAACCCTACGTGCCTCATGACGGGAAGCTCATCTCAGACATCAACAAGGTCTCCGGCCGTTCTTAAAGTTAATTTTTGTTCTTGCCAGATTAGTTGACTCTTTTTCTTTTGACGTTTGTCGTCCAGGCATGGGAGCGACTGGAGAAGGCGGAGCATGAGAGGGGCGTGGCTCTGCGCAAGGAGCTGATTCGTCAGGAGAAGCTGGAGTTGCTGGCTCAACGTTTCGACCACAAGACGACCATGAGGCAAGCGTGGCTCAACGAGAACCAGAGGCTCGTGTCCCAGGTAGGAGACACATGAGACAGAGATGCTTATGCATTACTCTGTTGACATCTTCGTAATTTCCTAGCTTCATATTCTCTTTTATTATTAAATAATACAGATTGTACAGTCAATACAAATACATAAAGTTAACATTCTCCTCCGTTTTCACACATTGTTCCTACAACCCCAAATAAATAAAAAAATGGGACAGTATGTTAAATTAACATCAAATAACAAATGAGTACTTTGTTAAATCGTCTTTGACTCGTATTAAATTGAAAACAATTCAACACCACATTATTAAATGTGTTCCTCATGAATTTTATTGAAGTTTTTTTTATTTAAATAAAAACATATTCCAATTTTGGTCCTTCCAACAAATTTAAGAAAAAAATTTGATACAGTAAAGCACTAACCACTTAATGATGTAATGTTGCTTTTCCTTTTCACACCGAAAACCAAGAGTTTCCGGTGTAATTTTGCAAGTAGACATACCCTCTTCCTGGACAGCCAGGACTTGGTAATGTGTGCAGAATGTGGTTTTGTGTCGTCCTGTTAAAATATTCATGAAGGAACCTGGAAAAGATGTGTTCTTGAAGGCAGCATATTGGTCTCCGAAATCTCTTTGTAGTTTTCAGCATTAATGGTTCCATCTCAGAAGGTCAAGGGCCATGACACAACCCCATACCATGTCAGACTCTAGGTTTTGGACTTGTTGCTACTTGAGGGATTGGAGATCACGGTTGTTTAGTTTTAGGCTGGCGCCCTTGTCCTTTACGCACTGAAATTCCTCCAGATTCCTTGAATCTTTTAATTATTTTATACACTGTTGAAGGTGAAATTTCAAAACCTCTTCCTATCTTTCTTTGAGTTTAGTTTATTTTTTTGCACTAAGACATTACCATCATAAAACATATACAATAACAATAACAGATATGCAGGAGAGGTTAAGAAGCCCGAGGGTCTTATAAAGCCACCTCCCCAAAGACAAACTATTTTAGTAGCTGGAACAGACTAGTCACATACAGTTTACATTAAAAAATACTTGCAGACATCATATACAATTTGAGATTAGCATAACCTTTAACTGTGGTTTAAAGGAATGCAGTGCAGTTGTAGCTTGACAGCCCTCTATATTTAAGTGTTTTGCTTACTTGACAACCTGCAATATGGCAGATAAAGGTCATTACTTTGTCTTGTTGTGTATCCATGCATATCCGAGAAAAGGGTAGAAAAAATTAAAAAAACTTAAGTTAAATGTACATACTTATACATAAAAATGGATATACAATATATGTCTAAATTAACTGTTGTCAAAATGTTGTCTTTTATAAAAAGAAGAGCAGATGAAGACCATTTATAAAACACGTCATCCGCAAAAAATGTTTTGATTAATAAAATCCAATAAAGATATGACTGACAGGTAGCAAACAGGTGCCAAACACTAATACAATATTTCATGCACACATATATATATATATATATGTATATAAAAACTATAATAACATACACGAACGACTAATAAAATGATGAACTCTACTTAAGATAACCATAGATTTCGTCATCTTTCTACAGATAAAATAAATACGTTTCCAAGTAAATTTTTATCAATAACAACCCCTAACATTTTTGTTTGAGGCACCTGGACATTATTAAAGCCCTCGATGACTAATTTTATATCTTCTTTGCTATGTTTTTTGTTTTTTGTACCAAAAATAATAAAATTAGTTTTTTTTTATATATTAAGTGAAAATTAATTAACTTTAAACCAATCAGAGATGTTAGACAATTCTTCATTTGCTTGTGGAACATTATTTTTCGATATTTCAATGTTTTTCTCACGTATTGTTGGCAAATTGGCAATACATTTTTTGGTTGAGTTTTCTTTTTTATTTGGGGTTTGTGTTATGATTTCTCTTCACTATCACTTTGTCGTATTTTACGTGGGCCAGAAAAGGACGGCTCGTATCTCGGAACACGAGTCCCGAAGGCTTCATATTTTCTTCCTCTCTCGGTAGGACAATTTTGGCTACGATCTGCCTGCAGTCGAGGCAGCGATGAAGAAACACGAAGCCATCGAGGCAGACATAGCCTCGTACGAGGAGAGGATCAGCGTAGTCATGGAGCTCTCCTCGGAGATGGAGAAGGAGGGATACTACGACATCCGGCGCATCCTGGCGCGCAAGGAGAACATCCTAGGCCAGTGGAGTCTGCTGAAGGAGCTGGTGGCCGGAAGGAGGACCCGCCTGGAGAAGAACCTGGCTCTGCAGAAGACATTTCAGGACATGGTGTACATGATCGACTGGATGGAGGACACACAGGTACTTAGGGGTGTTTGTTTTTTGTTTTTATACAGAGGGAATCCAGAAGAAGCATTTGCTGTCAAATCCATTATTATTATAATTGGCGCTTTTCCTGTAGATTTGTAAAAAGCCTCGAGATATTTTTTTCCACTCAAAATGCCCTTTTCTCTCTTTAGAATCCTACCTTTTAAATTGTGAAACAACTCAAAATCCTGACACTAGGGATGCACTGATACTAGTATCGGGGCCGAACCCATTCTAATGTACTCATATCATATAGGTTAGTTAACCAATAGCATGAACCAATACTTATATAGCACGTAAAACACTCACCTACAGCTTGTAGAGCTGCTCCTCCATGCTGGCTCTCACTCCACCGACTGCTTTACCCCCGACATAGCTGCTAATTTCCACATGGTCAGATTTATAGAGTTTTTCTCCGTGTTTCATGCTCCTTTCTTCATCCTGGAGGTTACGACCCTCTCTCTCCTTGTTCTTCTGCAGTTGTAGTCCGCTAAACGTTTTCACACAAAACCTAAAGGAACTTTTTGCCACTGGTCGAAAATCTGCGTTTTCTCTGCATCAAAGTTAGTTTTTAAAATTCACGGACATCATATGTTCGATCCACAGCGCATTTCAAACAGGATCAGAAAATAACTTTTATCGCTCCATTGACTCTCATTCATTTTTTATGGCAGTAGGGGACCCATGGACCGGAAGCAGAAGGGCGTGGCTTAGGCTCCCCATGCTAAACATTAGGTACTGACTGGGAAAAAAATAAAGTAATTATTTTTGGCCCAACACTGTTACCTCTCAGTGATCTAAAACCAACCAACCAAAAAAACAAACAGGTTTTTAGCAGTCATTTTAAATGAAGTTTGGCTGTTTATCAGCCACAGCCTATTAGGTTATTTGCGACTTTCTGTAATAAATATGAAAAGTATTGTAAACTGACATTCATTGCACTCCAAATGGAAAGCTTTTATCCTAGTAGCTATAACTTTCCGGAAACTCATCACAACAACATATAATCAAGCTAACATCATGTCAGATTCAACCACTGTAACTGTGAGAAATTACCTAACACGATACAGGCCCTGTCACATAACGGGGGGAAAAAACAGTGGTAGAGGATTTTTTTTTTTCTTGTACATGGTTGCAGTGATCTTAGTGACTTTCATATACCTTTTAGGCTGGGCAGCCTGATGCTTTGTGTTTCTAGTTTGCTGTTGACATTGTTGATGTGCGGCGCTGTAGTTTCTTGAGACCCGCCAGCAAAAGTTTACACAAAAATGTAAGAATTTTCCCACCTGGGTCATCAATAACCATTGCAAAAATATTCTAGGTGGTAATACGAATACGCCGCTTCATTCATTGATACCAAATTACATCTGCTCCAGCAATCACTGGAGTTTGCATACTTCGCAGTTTGGCACCAGAAGCATAAGCGGTGCAACTCTGACTAGTGATGCCAGATTTGATCTTTTCTCCCATTTTACTATCACTAGAAAAAAAATGAACTGGGAGAGAGCACCATTGAATGCATAATTTACCTCACTACTGTTAGGTTTATTTGGCTGCGGTTGTGACTCCCAAGCTCCGGGTCTGAATCCATATCTGGCAACTCACGTTTACGCTTGTTTTTGATAGTCGGGAGTGTTTCGGCCATAGCATCTCTATGGTTTCGCGGCATTTTGTTTAGGGGTATTATGGGATAGTGTACACAATGCGGAGACACACATTTCCCAAAACTTATATCTTCATCTTTCAGGTGGAAAGTGTTCCAATGGTATTACGAAAGTTACTGTATTTCGAATACCATGTTTAAAAATAGCACCAGTAACGGAATACAGTTACTCATAATTAATATTCTAAATAAGTACCGTGTATTCCGTTACTACCCAACACTTGTAATGCATCATTTTGGGCTCCCAGGAGCTACTGTAGCAGAAGTGGTATGGATTTGCTGTGACAGACGTGGAACAAGAAACCCCACGCTGTTAGATTTGCTTAAAGCCCATTGCAGTCAAACGCAGCAGCACCACAAAGCCATTCCAACACCTAAAACAGAGGCAACCAGTCGAATATCAAAAATGCTAGTGTCGCTGAGACAAACAAGACCACAGTGACCAACAAACATTAGCTAAAAAACAGCTAACTGTAGCCGAATCCTTTGCAAGAGTTGTCTGCCATTTGTACTTTTCTTAAAAAATAGGGAGGAGGAATAAAAAAAAAAATCATAAATCATTTTAAAAATGCTTAAATCTGAGATTTTACTTTTAGGCCTTATGCACAGCCGTAGTAAGAAGGTAGAAAATATATATATATATTTTCCATTCTCCCTCAGTTTTTTGTTTATCCTCTCAGGCTCAGCTGTTGTCGAAGGACTTTGGGAAGCATCTTCTGGAGGTGGACGACTTGCTACAGAAGCACAGCTTGCATGAAGCTGATATTTCCGTGCAGGCCGAGAGAGTCGAGACGCTCAACGCTGCCGCACTCAAATTCACCACAATAGAGGGTAAGCATACACTCACAGGAGAAGCAAAGGGTTTCTGGTTGACTGAAGCTGTGCCCCCTTCGCCACTGTCAGGCTAGTGTGCACAAAAGCGGATGTGAGTTTGCATCCATTCTCAGGTGGCCACATATATATCCAGATGTTGCGTGCATGCAGGTATGAGAAATCACCCAAAATTAGTTTGATACTTTCTCTTTTTTGTGGGGGATCGGGGACAGCACTCTACATGTTTCCCGTCTTGATCTATTTTACGTCTAACAAAGGATCAGACTTCAGGCTCTTATTGTGACGATCTGACGTTTCTGAGGTGCACAGAGAACTGAATGGGACAAAAACAAGAAATCAGTCAATCTGAGCTCATTCTTTGACTGAGTGTTAGGCCTATTTCAGATTAAAGAAGAATATAATTTGGCCACAGAGGACTAAATTTACATTTTAAATTCTAAAACTTTCATAAATTAAAAACATTTAATAAAAACATTCAGAAATGTAAATAGTGCTTTTTTAAATGAAAATATGCTTTCAAATTCTTCCTTTTGTACAATTAAACGAGAATTCAGTATTTCTCAAACGGAACCTTATTTTTAGCTAATTTTATGTGTTCTTACTCACTGGTTTGGAGCCAGTTTGAGCCGTTCAGCAGTATTTATATTCACTTCCTTCATCAGCGGAAATCTGTAGAACTGGAGCGCTCGGGACGGGACTAATTCCACTTGCAATAAGGTTTAATCTGCCCAAAACAAAGTAAAGTTACCATGTTTATATTCCCCTTGGATTTACGAACGCCTCAGAAGTGCTTCCATATTTTCTTCCGGGCCGATTTCGACGTACTACACAATTACCCTGAAGCAGGAAATTAAAGAAATTAAAAGAAAATTCTTTTTTTTTTTTTTTTTTTTTTTTTTTTTTTTTTTTTCAACAGTCCTGCTGCAAGTTTATAGGACATTTACATACAAAGTAGTAAATTCATATTTTCGCTGCAACACAGACTGCTACAGGAAATCCTTCCTGCCCATAACCATAATGATCTACAACAACTCCTTAAAGAATTCATTGATTAGTATGAGTTAGATTGTTCTTAATTTCCCAACGGGATAAATAAAGTATTTTTGAATTTTGAATTGAATATAAAATCTCAGATTTCTCTGGATTAATTACACACATTTGCATGAAAAGCGTTAATATTATCTAATGTTGAAAAATTGTAAATTTGAAGGAAAAACATAGGATAAACATTTTCTGTGATAAATTGCATGAATTTACAATATTAAAGCTATTCTCTTGCATTGAAAGTCAGGAATTTGTATAATGGAAAAATACATTTTACTGAAATTATGAAGTAAGAACAGTGTAGGTTGTAAACTCGGGCTGTTTTCCTGTATCAGAACCACAGCTTGAGGGTGCAGATTCACCAGGAGTGAGATGCAGGATAAAACCTGGTGGTGGTGAGGAAAAAACTGCAACAAGTTTGGGAGATTTTTCTTATCCAGGAGCAGCCACATTTTCTCAATGCTGCCCCAAGGGCCTTTTTTGTAAAGAGAAAAAAGAACACTGGTCCCTCCAACTTTGGGGGGAAATTTGCTCCTCTGTGGCCACGTTATTTTTTTATTTTGATCTGCAGTGAGTCTGATACTCTGTCACGTTTTGACCATATTTAAACTTTTTTCTCTTCATCCTCATAAAAATGTCACTTCCACTCTTTTGTAGTCCTGTTCTCACTTTAGGAAAAAAAAACAAAAAAACATTAAGATGAAATCAGCACGTTCGAAACGTATTAAAATGTTGTGCCAGCAAACTGAATCCTGTCAATATAAAAGAAACTGAAGAAAGACAAGTAGGATGCTTAAAAATATAAAACATAGTTTGAAACTAAACAAAATTAAATTACTCTTAGAAACCTAAAAATCTTTGCTTTTTGCTTGAAGATCTTCTATGCAGATAATACATGAAACAAGGAGAATAATTCCTAAAACCACCCTCGCTGGTTGCTGTTAAATTAAAAGTATGATTTATTGGGGGAACCACACAAACAGGAAAGGTAGTTCCAACCAGTTGTTATAAGGTTTATTACATTTGGTAACAGGACTCTTAAATTACTGTTTTTTATTCAAGCATCAAATCAAACAAAGAGAATCCTCAATTTTTTTATTGTCATTGTTTATATTGGCTTATATTTGATGTAGATGGATTTCTTTAACACATTGTGTTATTTGCATCAGTATGCTCCTCCAGGTTCATTAATCTATGGTCTTTACATTCCAGGTTATCAGCCATGTGACCCACAGGTGATATGTAACCGTGTGAACCACGTCTCTTCCTGTCTGGAGGAACTGAAACAACTGGCGGCAAAACGACGGGCTGAGCTCGAGGAGTCAAGACAACTGTGGGCCTTTTTTCAGGTGGGATGGGTCCTTTTGTCTGCATCTCTTTTAATAATTACAAACTCTAGTTGTTAATTGTAAAGTTACACGGTTACAATTAGCAGACATAATTTAAGATATTTAGCGTGTCACAAGAGAAAAAAATGTGGGTTCATATTTCAAAGAAATATTTGTTTCCTTGTTATTTTTTCATCTGTAAATATCCCAGTTTCATACTAAATATTTAGCTTTAGACTAAATACCTAGCTGGCAAGCTAAAGTGATTAGCTTAATGTTTAGCTTCAACCTAAATGTCTAGCTTCCAACCAAATATTTTCAAACAAACTAAGCTGGTTAGCTTCAAACTAAATATTTAGCTTTAGAGCTAAAGTTGCTAGCTAAATGCTTAGCTTCACACTAAAGTTTATAGCCTGTAAGCTAAGCCTGCTAGGTAAATGTCTGGCTTCAAGCTAAATATTTACCTAGCAAGCTAAACTGGCTAGCTTCACACTAGAGGGTCACACGGGAATCAATTGTCGCTCCCGTCCCGTCCCGATCCCAAAAAAATACTCCCGATCACGTGACAGCCCCCCAAAAAAATCTTGTCCCGAAAAAATCCAGAGAGAAACACTTTCGTCCCGATCCGAACCCCGTAGATTAGTAATTTACCTCCTATGGCGCTCGCTCCCCTTTAAACCATAGCCTAGCACAGTATCAAAGATCATCTATTTAGCTTTATCCGACATCTTTAACCATATCCTGCATTCTCGCTGTTTGGCCACCTTACCACGTCATGAATGGACTCGATTCGTCTGACTGCCAAACTATTAAGATACACGCATTTTCAGTCGGCTATCATATGCTTACCAGTTTATCCAGGTGGTGTAGCAACAATGTAGCAGTTTCAGTTTTGGTGCGTGCGGTGTAGTAGACCCGATGGAATTGCATTTTGCAGCGGAGTTAATAACCACACACATTGGCACCGCATCGCAGCTTCATTTTTTTAAAGCTAATTCCCTGATATCTGACAAGATAAATGTATAAAAAAATGTTTTTTAATTATAATTTCCAGTTTCCCGTCCTATCCCGTTGATTATTTCCTGTCCCGTCCCGATCACGTTACCAACAGTGAAATTGACTCCCGTCCCGCGGGAATCCTGCAGTAATCTCGTGACCTGTGGGAATCGCGAAAAATTGTCACCCTGTATTTCAAACTAAATATTTTGCTTGCAGGCTAAACTGGGTAGCTAAATATTTAGCTTCTAAATTCATATTTTTATAGTAAACTAAGCTGGCTAGCTTCAAACTAAACATTTAGCTTGAAAGCTAAACTGGCTACCTAAATATGTAGCTTCTATATAAATCTAAAGTAGCTAGCTTTGAGCTAAATATTTAGCTAATAAGTTAAACTAGCTAGAAATCAGTCTGACTTCAAAAGGCATAAGGAGATGCTCAATCCCAACATTGATGTTGAGGACTATGATTTGTTGTTGCTGACATGTTTGAGACTCTGGAGTAACACTAAAGAAGCATGCAGGCCTCCATATTTAGTTTGAAGCTAAATATTTTGCTAGCAAGCTTAACTGGATGCTTCAAACTAAATATTTATTGTGTAAGGTAAATTGTTTAGCTTCAAACTAAATACTTAGCTTGCAAGCACAACTGCTTATCTTAATGTTTAGTTTCAAACTAAATGTCTAGCTAGTAAGCTAAACTTTCTACCTAAATGTTTAGCTTCAAACTAAATGTTTAGCCAGTAAGATAAGCTTGTGAGGTAAATGTCTAGCTTCAAGTTAAATATTCACCTAGCAAGATAAACTGGCTAACTTCGCACTAAATATTTAGCTTGCAAGCTAAACTAGGTTGCTAAATATTTAGCTTCTAAAGTAACATTTACCTAGTAAGCTAAGCTGGCTAGTGAAATATTTACTCTCAAATTAAACATTTAGCTTGCTAGTTAAACTTGATTGCTAAATATGTAGCTTCTAAATACATTTTTAGCTAGTAAGCTTAACTAGCTAGCTTTGAGCTAAATACTCAGCTAATAAGCTAAACTAGCTAGAATCAGTCAGTCTGAATTCAAAACTTGATCCTCAACGTTATTAACCTGTAGGCATAATGAGAGAAGCTGGTCAATCCCAACACTGAGATCAAAGACTACTTTTATTTATCATTGCTGACATGTTTGAGACTCTGAAGTAACACTAACAAAGCATGCAGGCCTCCATATTTAGTTTGAAGCTCAATATTTTGCTAGCAAGCTAACCTGGCTTCTTCAAATTAATATTTATTTTGCAAGCTAAATTGGTTAGCTTCAAAACTAAATATTTAGTGTGCGAGCTATACTGCAAGCTATTATGGCTAAATTATTTAGCTAATATACACATTTACCTACCAATTTAAGAAGACCAAAATTAAAGCTGGATCTTTTAAACCTCTAAATAAATTACTGCAGATACTGAACGTTGATACTCTTTATTATTTATTTTTATTATTTTATTTAATATGCTTATTATTATTTTATTATATTATCTCCTCTTTATTATTGCATATTCCACCTTAAAATGTAGGATTAACCGTTTTAACAAATACTGACGGGTTTATATGGAGGTTCACATGAGCCAGCTATTATTCTGATAATCAACTTCCGCTTATCAGAAAGTGAATTTGCATATTAGCTAAATATTTAGCTCTGGGTTAAATATTAAGTTTGACTGTTTAACTAGTCAGAAACCTAATTAGATATATAGATAAACTGTGACATTTATAAATGAAGGAACAACATGGCTGCAAATATTACTTTGAAAAAACAGGGTGCATACTCTAAATGATTGCTGTTAGTTTTTGACTGTGAAACTTCACAAGACCATACCTTTCCGTTCATTGCCCTGTTAGGAGCTGGAGGAGTCGGAGGCCTGGATACGGGAGAAAAGCTCCATCCTGGCCTCTCAGGGGTATGGGAAGGACCTGAGCAGCGTACTAAGGTTACTTCAGAAACACAAAACTCTGGCTGGGGAACTGCTGGCTCACCGCTCACTGCTGCAGGTATGTGATTTTTTTTCGTTGGTGCTGCTGATGTGTTAGTCTACAGTGCTTGCACGGACACTGAAATCCTTATCTTGCATTTCTATTTCATTTTGTTTCACTTTGATTATTAAAAACAACTTCATATGTTTAAATGTTTGTGTAGTAACTAGGCAGTCTAGTAACTAGTTTCTTTGTAAATACTTATTTTGTTGATTTTTTTAAAATTGTAAAAATGTTGCAAAAATATTTAAATCAAGTACAGTTGAAAGAATTCAAATGTATATACTATACCTTTTTAATTTAGAAAAGATGTTAATTATATTTTAAACTTTTGAATCAAATAAAAATGATGCCCAATCATTGAAAAGTATTGACTGCTTCCTAACATATTACCATAAAATGCGGATCTAAAATACATGAGCGCAGGACCTATTGTATGTGGGCTGACATATTGGACGCGGTTGTTTCCTTCTACGTGAGCCAGTATGGACAAAACACATTTACTGATTTTTGTATACCTGGTTACATCCCTATCCCCTCGTTCTCATTAGAAGTTTAAATGAAGAGCTCTATGAACCGACTTAAAAAAATAGATAAATAAATAAAACTTTTTCCAACCCTGACCGACCGATCAACATGATGTGAGATGCACCCAACCCGGGTCGCTGTCCCCGCCCAGGGAGAGGTGCGCAATTAGCTGTTGTGTCCGAGCCTTCGTGCCACACGGACCCACAGAGACGGTCAGTACCGCAAACATCGGCATCGCATTCTATTAATGGAAATAACTGAAGGAGCAGCAAAATCTAAGGCTGAGGTCGAATGCTTTCTGCTACACAGGTAACAACTTTCATCATAATGTTTTTGGTTTTGCTTTGTCTTGAAACTAGCGCCAGTCACGGTGAAACGATCCTGAAATGTGTCATTTTTTTCCATTCAGGTCATTCCGTCTAACAATACAGTTTATTCATTTACAAAAATATCTGAATAATATCACTAACCTACAAAATGCTGAAAACATTTGCCTTTCACAAATGTAGTTGTTTTTCCACATTTATCTTCACACTCTGCCTGTGATGAAAGAGAATCTGATTTGTTTCTCATTTGGTGTCTGTCTTGTCGTAGTGGAAAACTGCGCAATTGCGATTTTTTGCCTGTATGTCGTCACTCGAGCACAAAAATACCGCTTGCTTGCAATGAAATAGGTGTGTATTGCCAACTGTCGTCAGGAAACCACACACTGTCACTTTAACCTTTCTATTTAGCTTGAGCTTCAGATTGTCTGAGGTGATATTGACAAAGAACTCTGATTGATGTTTTTAGGATCCGACAAATAAACTCTGCCTACTTTCATAGATTAGACCAAACCTTGATTCAAACGCTGTTATTGTGGGTAGTGGTTTTAACAGAAAGGCCACCCCGAGTCAAAATCTGCTTAAAGTCCCATAAGACTTTTGGCTAGCCCTGGCGACATTCAGAAAGAATCTTAATGAGAGATGCCCGATATATTTGTATTAACGTCTGGATCGGCCAATGTTGGTAATTATTTTGCTTCCAAAATCTGGAGTCTAGTTTATACTTTTGCTTTTTGACAGAGACGGAGAGTCGCAACACCATTACCCATCTACACAGGGCTCTCCGTCACCTACGAAAGGACGGGCGGAGTCTAGCCCCATTTTCTACCTATCCGTCTCCGTCAAACAGACTGCGTATGCCTTTGATTGGTCAGTACAGAAACAGCCAGAGACTGTTTCGCCAGAACGGTGCTCTTTAGTCGCTGTAATCAGTAGATAATGCAGCGTTTGGGCACCACATGGTTTATATTGAAAGAATAATTGATCTAATTTGGTCTTTTGCCGATTTTGAGCACAAGGTGGTGTCGAGAAACAACGGACCGCTGGGTTTGTTTCAATGTGTTTTTAGAGTATTTTATGAGCTGCACTTCTAGTAAAAACCGTTACAGCTTTATCAAAACTCTCTCCAAGTCGTAGATTGCTCCTTGAGGGGGGAATGTGTTCACATGCTGAACAGAAAAACTCAAATTAGCCAGAAACTACGCTGCAATGGTAGGCAGACCCGCCATGAAAAGTTAGAACCCCCTGCTGTCAGAAACACAGAAAAATCAGCAGAGAACGGAGAGAAGGAAATGGAGTAAGAAAAATGAAAAACGTCTCCATCAATACGTCTGCGTCTGGGTGCAAGGTTGTTGTCGGAGGAGTTTCAACTAGGTTTTAAAACTTGTTTTACTTGAAGTTTTTCTGCCTTTTTCTCCAGAACACTATAAAGCGAGGGAAACAGATTTTGAGTGAAAAGAGCTTCGGCACGGCGGGGATCCAGGATCGCATCACGGAGGTCAAAGACGAGTGGAAAACGCTGGAGGACCAAGCCGCGCAGCATCTCAGCCACCTGCAGGAGGCGCTCACCTTCTT
Organism: Apricaphanius iberus; assembly: GCA_028564705.1. Taxonomy (NCBI): domain Eukaryota; kingdom Metazoa; phylum Chordata; class Actinopteri; order Cyprinodontiformes; family Aphaniidae; genus Apricaphanius; species Apricaphanius iberus. The sequence continues at coordinate 119,148 of JAPXFQ010002063.1, forward strand.
CCAGTTCTCCACAGAAACAGACGACCTGGCCGCCTGGCTGCAGGACGCCTACCGTCTGGTCTCCAGCGAAGACTTCGGTCACGATGAGTACTCCACACAGTCTCTGCTGAAGAAGCACAAAGGGGTCACTGAGGCGATCGATAAGCACAGGTTGCATGTAGTTGCACTGCGCAAACACATGGTGGTGCTGTCTCTGCATTACAGAGAACAGGAGGTGTGTTGTATTTTTTTTTAAAGATGCTAAACTTGTTTAATTGCGTTCTTTTAAAAATTGTCCCGTTTCCTTCCCTGTCTGCAGGAGGTGCAGGTGCGTCTGGACGAAGTGGAGCAGCTGTACACAGAGGTCGCGGAGGTCGCCATACTCAGACAGCAGTGGCTTCACGATGCGCTCGCTGTGTACCGCATGTTCAGCGAGGTCAACGCCTGCGAGCTCTGGATCGACGAGAAGGAGCAGTGGCTGGAGAAGATGGAGATCCCCGAAAAGCTGGAGGACGTGGAAGTGGTGGCGCACAGGTACGAGAGTCTCGATGCCCCGGATCAGAGAAACAAAACCAAGACTGTCTCTTTTTGTCGTTTCTAAATCCACACATCTCTTTAATTTAGGTTTGAAAGCTTGGACCAGGAGATGAACAGCCTGATGGGACGAATCCTGGACGTCAATCAGATAGTACAGCAGCTCCTGGATGGGGGTCATCCATCTTCTGCTGAGGTCAGAGGTTGTCAGGATCACCTCAACTCAAGGTATGAAAATAATACAGATGTTTCAGCACCAGTTAGTCGGAACTGATGCTTCACAATTTAACGCTGGGTCCAGAGTTTATTGATTTGGACAGATGGAAAAAACTGCCACAAGTCAGAGTACGAGTAAAACTGCTTGTTATTTGTGGTCTACAGCCGGTTAGTATTAATGTAACGCTCCATCCAGGGAGAAAGTTATGAGATACTTTGGGTTTAAACTAGGGGTGTGAGGAAAATATGATTCACGTCTGAATCTCGATTAATATTTAACAAGATTCAGAATCGATCTGAAATGTTTGAGAATCGATTCTCAAAAAATATGTTTTGTGAACCTTTTTAGATTTTCGCTTCGCGTAGTGTTTGTCATCTTTATAAATCTGCAAGTATATAAGAGCGATCTTTCTTTATAAGCTACACATAAACATCCAGCAGCGCTGCAAACCTGTGGCGCTTTCAAGGAAGTCTGAAATATATGCTGAGTTCAATAACGTTAGGACTTTTAAAATTTCTAACAAAAACAATGAAAATAATAACATAAGCCATAAATTTCTGTTTAATGATGGTTGATAAGCAACATTTGGTGCATACTAAATATTTTCAATGTATTTTCTACTACGTACCATATAACAAACAAAATACTTATTATTATTTTTTTCTTCTTAAAATATATCAGCATTTTTTTTCAAGACTAGAAATTTTGTTTAAAAGGTCTTGGATATCCAGTTGCAATTTCATGTCTTGTTACTTTTTAACCAGTTCCCTTCTCTGAACATAGATTGTAAAATCAATTTTGTGTTGATGCCCTATTACATTCATGGCTCACTTCATCGCAGACACTTGGCAGATCAAGTTGTGTGTATTACAAACACAAATGATGAATGAAAGAGTATTGATTAAGAAAAGAAAATGGATTTGAATCGAGAATCGCTTCTGAATCGAATCGTCACCCCAAGAATCGGAATCGAATTGAATCGTGAGATGTTGTAAGATTCCCATCCCTAATTTAAACCTCTAAAGTTGAGACTAACTTACCTCTAGATGTCAATAAGTCTCAAATAAAACATTTTAAAACATTCTACCAAAAAGCTTCCTTCCCAAACATGCAATGTTTCAACCTCAAAAAAGAATAGATTAATAAAAGTTTAGAGAAGAATAAATTATATCTAAGCTACTCCAACATGCTGTCACTATGAGTGCTGCAAGAAATATCAACATTGTGGCTTCTACTTCTGATTTCTGATTACCTCCACCCTTTATAATTCGTCACTCCTCCTCACTCTGTAGCCGGATCATCACTGGTGTCTACTGCAGATGTCCACCTTGTGTGTGTTTTCCTGTCGTCTTCCTCCTGCTACTCTGTGTCTCCGTTCCTGCCGTCAGCATCACTTTGGTCAGCATTCCACTTCAATAAACAACCCTACACTCCTGCTTCTGCGTTTGGGTCCATACCTTACACCACACACTTCCTGACAGAAGGAGCTCAAAACCACCAAACCTCTTACGGTGCTTACACACCGAACGCGATAGACGCGACCAGAGAGTCAGGTTTACATGTAAAGTCAACAGAGGAGCGCGATTAAGCACGACTCAGAAATCCAGCGACTCGTCAAAAGAAGATTTGCGTCTGCCTGATTTACGCGACCAAGTAGTGCGGCTGGTTTCGTTTTAGGCGCAACCCAAAATACGCGCTGCATTTTATGTCTGCCGCAGAAGTCGGAGAAATTTCAACTGCAGCTTCAAGTCGCGCCATACCAACCAATCAGCTGAGGGTGTCAGTGATGCCATGACTGAATGGAGTCACAGCATCAGCAGGACATGAATACTGACACCGTGGCTAATCACCCCAAACTACATGACACCAGCTGTTTCCTATACAGAGACACGAATAAAAGAAATAAACATTAAAAAGAGGTCAATTTAGACAGGAATGCTCTTAAGAGGTTTGTGGGTGGCTCTTAACGCTACGTTCAGACAGCAGGCTTTGTCAGCGTCAGGCAACACTCATAAAGCGACTACTTCAACGCATATACATAGAAGATACATTTTTAATCTGAAGTTTGCAAAGCTCGTAGGCGGGCCATCCTCTGCTGGATGTTTTAAACACTCATGGATCGTGGTTGGCTACGCAGCGTCAACGGAGGGCAACGTCACTACAGTGAGTAACTCTGATTGGTTGCCGTGCATCGTCAACAGCTTTAGGACCGTGAAAAGTTCAGCTAGCTGAACTTCTGCGTTGCTGGTGTTATGAGCTTTGAAGCTTGAAACGCAGGAAAAGCTTGAAAAGTTGACGGAGCCAAAGCTCACAAAGCGCCGCAGAGACCATGACGCTCCTCCAACGGCCTCAACCGTAGACTTAACATGTAACCTTGACGTTGCTGAAGCTGCCAAAGCCTGCAGTCTGAATGCAGCATAAAAGAGCCACTCACATTTAAACTTGGTATTTGGTGTGGTGGCGGGGCAAAGCCGGGGTGTTTACTGATCTTTCCGCTACTGCTCGACTGGGTCTACCCCCGCAGCAGCGGTCCTGACATTTAACGTAGTCAGCTCATGGACCAGAGTCCACAATGACAATGTCCGACTCTTTGCTTTAGCAGAGCCAAGCCATCTCGAACAAAATCTTTTCTTTTTACCTCCACAGAGGTAAAGTTCATATATACCAGTAGAACAGGAAGTCAACGAAGAGAGTGATGTTCATAGTCCATTAAAATCTGGCATGGAAAATTATAAATTTTTTTCTTTTGTTCCGCTTCCCATACCATAACGTCTGCTAGCATGCGAATATTAGCCTGAAAATTTTCCAACGCATGGCTGAGAGTGGTATCTTTTGATTGAGACCTTACTTGATCCAATAGCTGGTAAATGTTTAACCAAAAGCTGATGAAAAGCAGCTTTGTCATTCTTCCGTGTGTCTTTTGAACCACTGTCGCGCAGTATAATGAAGACTGACGCTTCGAATAGCCAATGGAATACTGTAAATGCAGATAAATCTCACATGAGGGGCGGGCTTTATTACACGACTTGTATCTACCGAGCGTATTTTCTTCTGGAAGATATGTGAAAGAATTTTTCTTTTAATTGAGTTTAAACCAGATATTTTGACATCAGTTTGTTTTTTTCCTGGAAAATTTTGAAATTTAATTCTAAATATGTCTTTTCTTTTTTTCTCAGAATATTTTTCTTTTATATATAGTGTCTCTAACACACCGTCATACAATCTTTCCTGCTGCTGTAGTTGATCACTGGAGAAAATACTCAACAAAATGACCATAAGACAAAAAATATATACAGGGCAGTTCCGGGATATTGAAGTATTTAAAAAGTTGTATTCAGTGGAGTCAAATTTAAGGCCTTAAAAGCATTCAATTTCAGATAAAAGGCTTTTTTTATCGTTGTAGAATAATTAACAAACATAATTTGTCTTACATAAGCGTTTAAATTTGGTATCTATAATAAAAGATTACAGCGAAGTGCATTAATACCATAATACACTTGTTGCAATGGTTCCAGGGCACTGCACCTGCAGGAAACCACTGTCCGGGAAATGTTTGCCATCTTCTAGCTACAACTTGATGTGTTGCCAGTTTCTAACAACTTTTCAGACCCCTTAACGACTTATTTTTTCAAAAAGCACCTACTGAAAAAATCCATTAACATTTTTCGACCGCCTTTCTGTGAAACTCTGTCGCTAATATTCCCTGCAGATTAGAGACCCGACCAGCTGTAATCTGCATCAGATCCGTCCTCCAGTAAGGGAATTAACATAAACCTGTCTCAGTTAATTTCTCCCAGTACCATACAGAGAGATGGTTCTGATTACACCTAGCCACAAACAAAATTGCTTTATCTTAAAATCAATTGAAACGTAAAATTTTTTTAAAATAAAATCTGCAGATATAGAAGACTCATCTTTCTTTTATTAGTCATATACAAACCTCTCCTTTAATGTATTACAAAACAAACAAAAACGATGTTCTCTCCATTAAGTTTGTCTTCTTAAATAAACTGAATTAAGATCTCAGCAAACTTTTTCAGAACTAGAAAATTTGTTTATAAGGTCTTGGATTCCCAGATGCAATTTAGTATCTTAAATTTTCTACTATGTCCCTTCTCTTAACAGTATGGTTCAGGCAAAATAATATAACATGTTCCACAGTCTCTTCTTGAAGAAAAAAGTCGCATTTTCCTGTAGCATGCTTGCCCTGTTTAAATATTGTTTTGTTTAATCTTGTTTGCCCTAATCCTAATACCGAGATAAAATTATTTCCTCCTTTCTGTTTCGATCTGTTTTCCTCATTATACCACCTTTCCTTTGAACGTTATAAAGCCCCCAACCAGTTCTGTTTCTGCCATATTTCCTTCACTTATAATTATTCAGCCGGGTAATTAACAAGACTGTCTACGTACATTACCAAACTTAGACTTGCACCATTTATTGCAAAGGCACTAATTCAGGACTTCCGTGATTTTAAATTTAAATGGAGTTTAATTTAACCAATAAAAATAGAAAATATATTTTTTTCTGTTATAAGTTTACACATGGATATTTCTGGCTAAAAACCTGGCATTAAAAATTGACTGAATAGGCTTAAAAAGGTATTAAATTTTACTAGTTCAAACCTGGAGCTACCCTGTGTACAGAACCGCTGCCAAAAACATTTGCATACACCAGATCCCTGATTACACTGTAAAAATATTTGATATGCTCCACACACGTTTGTTTTATTATAGAATGATCTTTTATTTGTCAATCAGTAGCAAAATATCAAATCAACAGCAAATTTACAAATGGAAGGACACAGGGACACAGTACGGATAAGCAAATATATGAAGTAAAATAGTTGCAGGACTAAATGAAAGGTACATACTTAAAGTATTTCAAAACTTATATACGTGGTATCATGTCTGCTGTTTTGCCAAGCAGGAAAGTAACACTTTTAAACTGCATATTCTTGGTCTAATTCTCCTCCGCTTATTGGTTTTGCGCTAAATAGGGAATTTAAATATTTGCCAAATTATAATTAATTATATTTTTAACAAAAAAGAAGTCTGTACCTTCAAAAAAATTTCAGATTATCAAATATTTTTCTTGGTATCGTTCTTCGTGGTAGGGCTGAACGATTTTGGAAAATAATCTAATTGCGATTTTTTTTCTTCAATATTGCGATTGCGATTTAATTTGCAACTATTTTAATAGGGCTTTTCTCATGCATTTTTTAATTAATGCAAGCAAAAATATTGTGTATTATAAACAGATTTCTTTATACATGATTTATTCTATTCCATAAAATAGACTTATTTTAAGACAAAGGCAAATATAAACAACTTTATCTACTTTTAATCATCACACTTGATGGTCATCGGCGCCGTTCTGCAATCAAGGTTTTCTTCCTTTTGATCCCAGCTGTCAGGTCCCCCGGTGGGGTTATCTGGGAAGTAGGATGCTTGAAGGAACAAGCTCTGATTTTTAATTCTCCATCGATCTAATGCACTTGCAGTCTCTGGTATGGCTCTGTAGTGCGGTTTGATCACAGGTCAGTTGTTTCAAAACACTCCACTGTTTTCGGTGCGGCTTTTAACTTTCTGTCGGCATTTTTTATACAGCGCAGGTAAAATGTGGCTAAAATGTGTTCGTGAGATTAAATCCTAGCTTATTCATCATGCTTATCAAAGCAAACCCTTGCTTATAAAACCCATTAGGGTATAGCACGAATCATTTCCGTGTGTCGTTTTTTATGTTCGTAAGGAGAGATTCTTTCAAACAGCTCGGTCAGCGATCCCTGTCGCCTCGAAGTTTGTTGACTGGAAATTTAAACACTGGTGGCGGTCATTTTAACCTTGCAACTCTCATATATGGTGGTGTGATGTTCTTAGTTGTAAAGGTTCATAGTGTATCTCGTGAGGCAGCAAGATGGGTTCTGCATTACCTGGCGTTGCGCAGCATCAACATTTTCATAGCTGATATAATTTCTCACAACTGATGTACTTTTCCTCTTAGGTACTTTATTGTGCAGCGTTGGATTCTGTTAAGCTTCAGACTATTTTATAACGGGTTAAAGTGGAGCGTTTCCTTCTCTCTCTGCATTGTTTGAGCTGCTTGCAAGTCATGTGACTTTACCAGATATGTTTACATCAAGTCAAATTGCAGCCTTTGCGATTAGGAAATCGCATTTGATCAAATTGCGATTTAATTGCAAATGCAATTAATCGTTCAGCCCTACTTCGTGGTAGTCATTGTTGTGACGCACCTACTGATAGGTAGGGCTGCACAATATCACAAAAACTGTTTATTACTTATGATAGATGAACGAATTATTAAAAGTTTTTATTGTTTTTCTGTTGTTGGTTAACAGCAAACATGGATCCCAGATAATAAATATTCAATATTTTCAACTCAAAAGCAAGATCGTATTGAAGAAGCTGCATTAGACAGCGAGCATCACCAAATATATGAGATGCATAGAAAGCTTGAATGTGTGGTACCTAAATGATTAGCTAACATTTAATCCAGGCAGTTCGTCACTGTTTGATAATGTGTATGTTGCAGTGATGAGAACTTAATCTAATGTTAGCTTTTTCGCTTAAAAGGACCCTTTAGAGCGAGTGTGTGTGTGTTCATTGACTGCTTTAATGTCTGGCAAGAGCGGGTCCTTGTGACCTTGGCTCATCTCTTTGTCTCAGGATGACCATCTGTGCTGCTTTTCTCGCTCAGGATGAGGTCAGCTAAGATCACATGTCCAAAATTACAGAACAAACAGAAAAGATGTGACTCTGATGTCACCTCCTCTGGTGTTAGTATGTTAATCCGATTTACAGTTTAAGCCCCATATCCAAAAGAATATATTTTTTATTCAAATTTTGCCGTAAATTCTGTCACTTTTATGTAAAACAATTGCACTTTCTATCTGTAGAGTATATAATGTTTGGATTAGCTTATCATTTCTATTCCTCATGGGTCTCCAGGCAGCAACTGTTCACTTCCTGTAGGACGCGTTTAACCTGAGAGTATTAGCTGTTGAGCATTATTAGCTCATTACAGTCAAAGGGATGTGTTCATGTGTCAGATGGGTTGGGTTTCTGTTGTCTGAATGACTCTGGATACTCAGACCTTTTGGACTGGACCAGATTTAGGGGAACAGATGGATGGATAGATGGATGGATCTATCTATCATGTATCTATCTATCTTCTGGATGTAAGTTCTACCTTTTATACAGTAGACCACACTGTTCTTTTAACCTCACATGTGGTGTGCCCCAGGGTTCAGTTTTAAGCCCAGTGCTTTTTTAACCTGTATATGCTCCCTCTTGGCAGTGTTATCAGAAGACATGGAGTTAACTTCCACAGTTATGCTGATGATACACAGTTTTACATCTCCATGTCTCCTGATGACACACGGCATATGGATGCACTTTTTAACTGCATTTTTCGACATGAAATGCTGAATGGCAGAAAACTTTCTCCAGCTCAACCAGGACAAAACTGACGTTTTAGTTATCGGTCCTGAGGCTCAGAGAGATAAACTTACCAAAACTATGATCACTGGCTTTAAATCCGTTCCTTTACAAGTGAAGAACCTGGGCGTGATTTTTGACTCTGAGCTGCCTTTTATCCCACACATTAAAAACATTACTAAAATAGGTTTTTATAATCTGAAGAACATCGCCAGAGTCCACCCCATTCTCTTCATGGGCCAATATGGATATACTAATGCATGCTTTTATCACCAGTAGAGTCGATTACTGTAATGCCCTGCTTTCTGGTCTTCCCAAAAAGACTACCTCAGGTTTACAGCTTCAACAAAATTCAGCAGCTCGTGTCCTGAAAAAGACCAGGAGGTGGGAGCACATTAAGCCGGTTTTAAAATCACTGCATTGGCTCCCTGTATGTTTTAGGATCGATTTTAAGGATCTTTTAATGGTTGTTAAGTGTGTTATGGTGTTGGGCCTTCTTATCTTTCTGAACTGCTTTTACGATATGAAACATCTACTTGTCACACATACCCACGTGGAGGCACCTTTCCAGTATTATGGCCCTCACATCTGGAACAGAGGACCTCAGGGCCGCAGAGAACGTTGACCTTTTTAGCCTAGCTTTTATTTATTGCCTTTTTATTTGCTTTTAGGGGCTGATTTATCAAAGGTTTGCGCTTGTTAAAACCCGTGCAAAACCACACAGCATTACAAAAGCAGGCTCTGGCTGATCTATCAACATGGCGCAGAGCACAAATGCACCTGTTAAACCCGCAGGAAGACGCACTCAATGCATTTAGCGCTTTTGCCCTTGATGAATATGCAATCTTGCCGTTTTTGTAAGAACACGCAAAATATTGGGAGGAGAACAGGCAAAGAAGTAGGCGTTCCAGGCGCAGTGTGATTCACTAAACAGAAACATGTTTGCACTAGTTGTTTTAGCATCTATTTGTCCCACTTCTGAAAAGCATGTCTTAATTTTGCGCACATTCAACACGAGTTTATTATTGACAAACAAAATATGGCATTCACACACATTATAAACTAAGAGTAATTAACACTCTAATGACCATAAACCTGATAGTTATGTAAATATTTACCTATTTTTCTCCCAAAGACATATATTAAACTCACTGAGCTCACATGTTCCTAGTGGATCCATCCTTATTTTCTAACGTAGTGGTTAACCTTCCTGGAGTCCAATTAATAAAATGTAGCAATCATATACAATACCACAATGATAACTGGCATATATGACATTTTTAAAACAAAATTCAGACATGCTGCCGATTTAATCAGTCTAATCTTCCAATACGACGTGTGCATGCAGCAGAGAGCAGCACATCCACACAGCATGAATTACATTTATTTCTGACAAACAAAAAACAGAATTCCCAGCAATTCAGCTCGCATTAGTGGCCGCAAATTCATTTGAATACTGCTGTTGCACATTTTTTGCACTGCACATAATTTTGTGGTCATTATCAGGAATCTTGACAAAATCAGCCCCTTAATGTTTTAATTGCTTTTATTGATCAGTGCTTTACTATTCGGTCTTGTATTTATCCCGTTTATTTTAATGAATTTTTTTATTTATTGAATGGATGGATGGATATTTCTGTTGTGTCAAAGTATATAACTGAATATAATTCTGCCCTGCCAGGTGGAACACCATCGTAGAGCTTGTGGAGCAGAAGAAAGATCAGCTGGAGTCGATGTTACGCCTGCAGAACTACCTTTTGGAGTGCGCTGAGATCAAGTCCCAGATCCAGGATAAGAGGAAAGCCATTGACGCCACGCAGTACATGGGCAGCGATTTGGGAGGGGTCCTCGCTCTGCAGAGACGCCTCTCTACCATGGAGGGCGCCCTGTCTGTCTTGGAGCCAAAGCTGCTGCATCTACAGGTACAGGAGTCCTGCAAAAGAACCTCTCGCTCTGAAGAAGGCAAGCTGCTGATCGCAGCTATCCCTTTTCTGCCGATGTAGGAAGAAGCAGAGTATCTGGCCACTGCTCACCCCAGTCGAACCATGGAGATCCTAGTGCCGTTTGATGGCATCAGCGTTGAATGGGAGGAGCTTAAAAGGACCCTGCAAGGATGTGAGGACTCGCTGATGGTGGCCAGCAGACTGCAGAGCTTCATACAGGTACACATTACCATATTAACGTGCAACATGAACGGTGAAACGAACTGTTGTGAAAAAACAGACTAAGAACACAATGCCAGGACGGAAAGACTTTTGCAATTAGAGTTGCAACCGATTACTCCATATCACACGTTTTTCAAAACCATTTGAAGTCAGTAAAATTCTTTGGCATCCCACTCAGGCTTCGTAGCATCTGTTAACAGGCAACCGTCTATTTACTCATAACAGATTTATTTCCTTATCACATGAACAACAAATTGCGATTTTCCTAACAAGTAACTCTCACCGGTTCTCCTACAACTCACAGCAACACCTGGTAACATTATTACCTGCTGTACCATAATAAAAGCATTTCGTGTGATCAGACCACAATAGCTGAAGCCAGCTAGTAGCTATTAGCTTCTGCTACTCTCAAGTCACTGATGTGGAAATATTTTTTGTTCCCTGTGAGTTCCCACGTTTTAAACAAGAAGACCACACATTTGCTCGCTCCTCTCAGCCGTCATGTCTCCTTTATTTTTTTGCACGATGCAGTGAATAAAAAGAGTCACTAGATGGCAGCCGCACTGTGAATACTCATTTTTGTTATTTATTATGTTTGCTGTGTTTCACTGCGTTCGACTTGGGTGAACAAGATTTTTAGAATTATATTGTAAATAAAAAATATTTGAATTTGACCGTTAGTGCCTAATGTTAAACATTACACAAGGATAAAGGAAATTGCATCCCTTATATGTAGTTCCATGTTTTGAAACAAGGTTTTCTGTACAAAATGTCATGAATAAAATCAATGATTGTGGACTAGACTAGTCTAAAAATGGCATAGGGCTCTGTACGGTATAAAAAAGAAATATCAACTCAAATCGAGGATTTGGAGAATCGTGACTCCTGAAGCACAGCGGTCACAATAACCAAATATTTGCTGTATTTGACAGGGTTTTTTTTTTTTAATAGTATGGTAAAATCTTAATCTCGTCTGTCATTTTAATAGATTACTGTTAACACCCAACACCTCAGACATTTTTAACATTTCACACAAAGTATATGAAAGAGTCAGAGTAGCATCTGAGACCTGGACACTGTACTCGATGCATGTCGTTAACAGGGAGCTGACAGCATGTGGAAGAGTTACTGAGACCTTGGGGCGCGTTGCTTCCAAGAGCCTGGTGTCATGCCAGCCATCAATCCTGGCTGCGGGATTTCCTCCCACTGAAGCGATAGATTGAGGGTCAGGAAACAACTTTCTGACTTCCAAACACATAAGTTTGACTGATTTATAAACGTTAGGTGAAGTGGCCAATATCCATTGCGATAGGGCAGTGCGGATTCAACTTCCAAAACAACATCTAGACCTCCATGAGAAGTCATCTGTCTGATTTATTTATTTTTTTGTGTGTGAAGACATTGCCGAGGCATGACAAGCTCAGAAGGGAATAGTGGTAGCGATTTAATAACAAAACATTGGTTAAATGAAGGAGTTTTGTGGCAGAAACACTCCCATTATATGGATATACGGGTTAATCACGACTGAATATAAATTTCTAGCCAAGGACTTCAATTGGCTCCAACATTGTGTGGGTGAGTAAATTAACGTAATGCTGTAAATAAGGTTCAGGTTAAGAAAAAAAAGCGATCTTCCCCTTTAATGAACTGAAGCAAGGTTCACCTAAATTCCTCCGTAACCTTGAGATCTGAAAACTGTTGAAGGTGGTTCTGAATTCATACCTAAGCTTCTACGACTTCATCTAACAACAGCAGCTGTGAAATGAGAACCAATATCATTACCTGTCAGGACCTGGACTCCTTCCTCACCTGGCTGGTCCAGACCCAGACAGCCGCCGCCTCGGACCAGCTCCCCAACGACCTGGAAGAGGCGGAGAAACTCATCAACAAGCATGCTGCTCTCAAAGAGGAGATCGGACGGTAGGCGGCTGCTGTGCAACGGGTCTCTGGCTTTTGCCACGCATCACCTAATGTCTCTGTCCGCTCCGGACGCAGGTACGAGGAGGACTACGAGCGCCTGCAGGGCATGAACGAACTCCTGGAGTCCGAGGACGCTCCTCTTCCCCAGGCCGCGCTGCAGCAGTGGCTCCAGAAGCTCGACGTCGGCTGGAACAAGCTCCTCGAGATGTGGGAGAGCAGGAGAGAAGTTCTGGTCCAGGCTCACATTTTTCACCTGTTTCTGCGAGACGTCAAACAGGCAGAGTCCTTCCTTAACAACCAGGTGAGCCATAGCCTTAAAAAAGTCTCGATATCTTCTAATGGTTCTCTACTTTGCTTTACTCCACTTCCTGGCCTCCGTGCTGCGCTCTTCTTCCAGGAATCGGCCCTCGCTCACGTGGAGCTTCCCACCACGGTAGAAACGGTCGAAGGCGCCATAAAGAAACACAAGGACTTCACCACCACCATGGAGCTGAACCTGCACAGGATCAAAGCTGTGATCGAGGCAGGAGAAAGCCTGATTAGCCAGAACAATATCTACTCCGAGCGCATCAGGGAGCGCATAGACACCCTCGCTAGCAGGTACTGAAACACTCAGAGTATCAACATGTCAAATAACTATCAAAAACCTGAGAACATTATTGTTTTCGCTCTAAAACACAGTTAATTAACAAAATTCAGCAAGTCTGTCCATTTTATTGCTGCTGGTTTGTACCAGAAAAACGTTTTTAACATGTATTTAGCAGTCATTGTTATTGCCTGCAATAAAAACTAAAATTGTTTAGTTAAGGTAAGTCATCAAGGCTTTTAAACTTGAACTCTGTACACTGCCCTGGGTGCATCAACCTCAAAACCCTGAGCAGCTGGTAAAACACAACAACGGTTATGAGAACAATGAGCTAGACTCACAAAGAGACTGACAAAGGATCAGTTTGGTCCAAAAAAAACAGGATGCCTCGCTGTGAAATCTGTGTGACAGCTGAGGTTTTGCTTTGCTGAAAAGACGAGGTATTTGTATCGGATTAACATGAATCACTACACATGCATGAATGTATCCATGTTCTAAATATTACAAAGTAGAGCTTGCTCTAAAAACTGCACCTAAAACAGCTCAACCGACCAGAAAGCATCTGAGCTCTGACACAACTTGCCCACGTTTAACCCTTAACAGTTCGTAGTACAAGAGACTTATGGAATATTACATCATTTTAATTATTTTTGATCCAGGTCCCCTAGTTTACTATAATGTAAATTACTAAAAAGGGTGAAATTAGGTATTTATAGTATGCATTAGTGCTGAGTTTATCAGTATTTATGTACAATAACCATTGTTCTTTGTGAATTCACTGAATAGTGCAATCTCCTTCTTTATTGCAACTATTTTGTATGAGGTGCTGTTTGTAAAGCTACACAGTCAAAAGTAAACAGCAATCATTTTGGTTATTTAGCCTTTTCATAAGAGAAAAATAATTGGGGTTCATTTTGCGTCCATGCTATTAATCAGTTTAAAAAATGTCTAACTAAATATTCTGTCATCATGTTAAGACGTTACTTTACAAATTAAATGTTTAGCTCCAAGCTTAATTTTTAGTTAGCAAATGAAATATTTAGTTTGAAGCTAAATACTTAGCTAGCTTTTTTTTCTGCGTTTATTTTACTAGTCCACTTCATCTTATTGGCAAGTAAATTATCTAAACTGTTCAGTTAGAAGCTAAATATTTAGCTAGAAACATTAGCTTGCTAGCTAAATATTTAGTTTCAAAAATAAACAGTTAGATTGCTGAATAAGTATTTATTTCATAGTTTAATTTATAAACTACAGACTTAGTTCTACTACAAATTTGCTAACTAAATATTTTGTTACCTTTGTTACTAACCCCAATGTCTTATGACAGGCTAAATAACCCAATTTTTTTTCTTTAAACTTTGACAGTTTACAACGCCAAATAGGAAAAAGTTGGGACGGTATGTTAAATTAAAATTACACTGAAAACAGTCCTTTGATAAATTATCTGATATATTATTTGCGTGTACATTTGAACACACAATTTCAAGTATCCAAAGTTACACACAAATGTATTTTACGGTTTGCAAATCATGTTTTAAACGTTTAAGTGCCAAAAGCTACACACAAACAGGCTGACACCAGTTACAAATCAAATTTTACACACGCACAGATGTTTTGAGTCTATTTTCTCTCCATATTACTCTCATCAGAACGGTGCAGATCGTAGGATGTGTCACAATATGACAATATGTCCCTCATCAACAAAAACTAAGTGGTGCTCAAAATGTTTGTTGATTGTAAAATAATTAAAGCTTTCTCTTCAAATTAAATATATTAAAGGAAAATGTGCCCTTACTTCTTGTTTTTTTCAATGTAATAAATGAAAAAAGGGGGATTTGGCCACCACTCCTGCTCATTTATTTCTTCTTACCTAAACACAATCAAGTAAAGTTATTTGATTAGAAATATTATTTTCAATCATATCAAGCATTACTGGAAAACCAGGATTTTTCTCCCTAACTTGTTTTTTGTATAAATTGTGCAGCAGGTATCTGTTTTCTTTTTCATCCGGCCTTCAGAAGGTGGTAGTTTCATGCATTTCTTACGTTTCAGCTAATTAGCATTACATGTATAAGATACATTTATATGAGCTCATGTCATAATCAATGTCTTTTCTTAGTTTGCTTTTTCTCTGATACCATTTTTTGTTTTTCTCACTGGCATAATTATTTCTTCTTTTGTCTGTGGTCCTCCAATCGTGTCCTCAGTTTGTCTGGTTTCCATAATATGGTTCTAGTTGTTTCATCTTCCTGTTTTATTTGTTGATCTTGTTTCTTTTTAACGTTTCTGTCAGCTTCTGTCACTTTCTCTTTCAGGGGAAACCAGAACAGGGAGCTTGCCCAGCAGTGGCTGGAAAAACTGAATGACCAGTGGGAACTTCAGAGATTTCTCCAAGACTGTCATGAGGTAGGAAGATACAGGGATTTCCTTTTGTAGTTGTATCTACAAATGACAATTTTCTTCCCCGATATATGCCATATTTGAGAAAGAGCATCAATCAAAAATACAGACAAAAAGAAAATTTTGCTTTATATGTCACTAAGTGAAAAATGTGTTTGGTTCTAGTTGATGTTCCCCGGGTTTGGTCACATTTTAAAGATGCGTCCTGTCACTTTAAAACTGCATCAGAGCAGATCTGTTTAGCTGCAAATGTCTCCTAGACGAATCTACTGAAGGAACTACAGCTGCAATTAAGTTTTAGTTTTTCATTAACATAGAAAATACCTCTGGATCAGATCTTCTGTGTTTTTTCTTTGTATGCTGTGTTCTCTCAAACCCCCAGTCGGTCGGTGCAGACAGCTTGTCACCCCGAACCACATTGTGGTTCTGGCGGAGACTTCTTGCTAAAGGGGAGTTTTTCACACCGACTGAGTCGTTGTTCTTGGCCATACTTGAAAACCAACCGATGACAAATCTTCTGGCTAAAGGAGAAGCTTTTCTTTCAATAGTTCTTTGGTTTGTGACCCTGTTCATTGGACGTTTCTCTGTAACCTTAGCCAGTATCGTAATTCCTCCACCCAAGACAGATGACAGCTAAATTAAGTTGCAACTATGCAGTGTATTGGTGGCCAAGACAACCAGCTATTAACTCTTTAGGCGCCTAAGTTGCAGTATTGCGACAACCAGCATTGATGACTGTAACGAGTCACAGGTGCAGATATGACCCCTAGTTAATTGCTACTTTACATCAGGAGATGGCAGATATCTGGAACTTTAATGTAAACCACATTTTTGGATTTTTCACTATGGAAAATTTAGGAGTAAATCAGCTTTTTAGGCAGCGCCACCAGTAGGGAAGATGAGGGTGCAGACGCTGCAGTCACACCAAAGAGAGCGCGTTTTAGAAAGATCAAACTTATGATGCCGAAATGTCTGAGTTCCCTGCATTGAAGTAATGGCCGATTTTAGATTCTGAAGAGAAATATTTACCCTCTGATCAAGATGTTCAGTTGTCCAGGGAGAAAGAAAGTGTGACTCCAACGGCGCACAGTAACAGCCACGTTCGCCATGAAGCTCCACAAGCAGCACATTCCAGCTCCGAAGCTGTGCGTCACGTTCTCCCGTTGGGAGAAAGGTATGTGATTGAGTAGTAGGGATGGTCATAACAACGCTAATCTTTAAAGAAGTAGCAGGAATGTAAAAATAATTTGAAAAAGCTACAATTATTATAAACAGAGCGCCACCGGATACTAAGGAACATTATTAATAGCCAAATGTTTCAGTCTTAGTTATAGTTTACCATCTGCCTAGTTAAGGCTGAGGTAAATAAACAAGGTGATGGACTGAGCTCTAGACCTTTCTGCATGTGTATGTGGAATAAATGGACAAACAACAACTTTCCAAAATACAAGAATTTATTCACAAAATAAGAAAAATAATAACACAAACACTTTAATCAACTAAGCTAGAAACACACACTATTAATTAGAAGAACGCAGTGATTGGATAAATATGCGGAAGGAATGGAAACTATTAGAAATTAAGATTAGTTTTCTGTGTTTAAACAATCTACGTTAAACCGATCTCTATTTTCAATATCATCAATAGCAATTTTTGTTTTTTATGAAATTCAGTCCTACAACAACCCACATGTTCGCTTTAGCATGTCGCTTATAGAAAAGCGAGGGGGTGTCACATTTTATGTTACTCCTTCGCATAACATTTAACATACTTCCGGTTAAAATCTGCATTGAATTGCTACATCCTTTCTACATACATGTTATACATTAATGGGAAGCTAAGATTCTTGTGATTCCAATGATGCATGCCGATCAAGGATACAATCACAACTGTAGATACAGTAGACATTTTTGTCAAACCAATAATGTGCAGCTCATTTTTCGAAATAATCATTCTTAACATCATTGAGAAAATCAAGCTACCTCAGACAAAAAAAAACTTTTTACATAAACAACGCTCCAGTTAATGTCCTTCAGTGAAGTTAGTTTGTAAATTAGTCGACAACATGTTTTACGTCCATAATCCAACATAATCTACCCTTGATAATTCCCTTCCTTTCGTGTATTTCTCACAAAGTTTTAATCATAACCAATGCTAGCATGCTCATATTAGCAAAAAAAATGAGCATGCACCCTTCTTCTACTTCGCTATGTTCATTGGAAGCTAGCAAAAAAAATTGGTGCATTACCGCCACCTACTGGTCTGGAGTAAGGACCAGACTGTTACGCAAGGTTCCCCAATGCTTCTCTAAAACTGGTGATGTATTAGAATTTTTGGGTCACACACAGCCATTTGGTGGCACTTATCTACATTTTAGCTCCACGGGAGAATAAGAAAACCCAGCTCCGATAGGAAAAGGAGGGGTGGAGAGGAACAAAGGTTTTATATCGGCCCCTCCGGCTGCAATAGAGCCTCTTCCACGCACAGCCAAGGCCCCACTCTGATAGGAGACACATTTCCTTCACTGGTGAAGGAAATGTTGTCTTTGTGGGAGAAACTAACTCCAAGGTACAAAGACTGCCGATATCAAGTGAATCGCAAACAGTTATGAAACAAATACCACTGCTCTGTCTTAAAGCCTCAGAAGCTTTCTATATCACAGACTGTCGTGAGGAAGGAGGCCGCTAAGCTACTTACTGCCTGCAGTGGGACCTGAACCAGCCAGAAGTTACAATCATTCACTACCACGGAGCCGATAGTAGGTGAACGGCATGCTGGAAAAGACTCCAAAGGTACTGTTTCAGTGTAGGTTGTAGCCGCTCGCTGTGTAGCCAAGCCAGAAAGGACGAACCTTGTGTCCCAGCTAAAGTGCTACCCGCGTTACCAGCTACTGAGCAGCCATGAGGTCACTGCTAACTCATAGCAGCTTAAAACGGCTCAACAACCTGATAAAGAAGGCTGTTTTTTTTCTGGCGACACCTGTGGAACAACTGATGAGAATGATGCAATGATGATTCGTCATACAATTAAAAAGATTATGACAACCTCTTCATGAGAAAATGTTACAGTTCATGTTATGTTATGCAAAGGAGTAACATAACATGTGCCCCTCCCACCCCACCACCACTATGTTCTTGGTGACTGTGGTCCCAGCCCCCTTCTTATCATTAACAGAGATTTTAGAGTTAAGAAACTGTCTGGGAGTAGATGTATGTGCAGTATGAGTTCAAGTCAGGATCTTTGTGACATATCTACACTCTAAAGACTCTATAAGAGCTACAGTTTGGCTTATTTTACAGAAGGATGAGTAAAACAACCAAAGCTCCCATGAAAAATCACAGATTGTTAATTTGTATATGTAGGAGCACTTGTATGTTTAGTTGCATGGTTGTTTGTCCTGTCTGTCTCTATGTGTGGCCCTGTGATAGACTGGCGACCTGTCCAGGGTGTACCCCGCCTCTCGCCCGTTGACAGCTGGAGATGGGCACCAGCCCCCCCGCGACCCCTTGAGGAATAAGCGGTTCAGAAAATGTATGGATGGATGGATGTATGTTTAGTATTACATCTATATTCCCACAGAAGGCAGTGTGTTCAGGCTGATTGGTCAAGCACCGTTACTCTTGAGGGCCCCCTGCTGGAGTAAACCCTCAGGCTCACTACCACTGCAGTCTTATTGCAGCCTGCAGAGACACCACCTTCCTCCTTCCTGGGCCAAAAATCTTGTTCAGTTTCAGCAACTTTCTCTCTTTGGTTCCCATGAATATTTCAGCAGCCTGTTCCCTCATCACTAATTTAAAAGAGGAAGAGTATACAATAAGTTGCTCTGCTAAAATATGACTGTGTATCACTCATGAAGTAATTCTGTGTTTTTGTACTTACAGTTTCCAGCATGCATAAGTGAGATAACATCACAAACAGGCATTTGCTTTGCTTTTTTTTTTTTGTGACACTGTGTCAGTCTGCTGGAAGCTCTCAGTGTTGCAGGTTGTGTTTTTCTGACCCACAAATACGTCCTATTTATAAAATGTAAAAGTTACTGTAAAATTTACTTTGCCCTCTCATCTCAAATTTCTGAGTTAGAAATAAGTCAAAGTTAAGTTTAGCTTAAGACACTATGACAAAACATCACCTTTTTTATTCTTTATTGCACATTTTGATGTATTCTTTTTTATATCCTTAATTAACTTAGATTAACTTAATTTCATTACTCTCAAAACTCTGAAACTTAATTTTAGTTTCAGTTGTAACTTTGGATGTTTTTCTGGGTTCCTCACTGATCTCCTGGATGAGTTGTTTATGACCTCTTGGATTGATTTTGGTACACTGACCTCACCTAGGAAGTAGGGCTGGGTGATATTACCTCAGATCTATATTGTGATGTAATCTAAAGCATGTGCAGGAAAGATATACATTCTCTTTATTTTTCTTTAGATATATCAAATAGACTGCCTACAAAAACATTTTCACTTTCCAGACACATTGCAGCAGAACAACAAAAAGTTTTAGAATGCCATTCAAAGAACATTTATTGTGCAAAATGCGTTTAGGAAATAATTTTGCCAAAAGAATAAACTCTAAATTTCTCACAAGATAAAGATAAAGCTATTTTAAAGAAAATACAATCTAAATAATATGAAAATTACAAATTATCTGCTTTCTTGGTTACTTATTTATACATTTAATATTGCACAGAAACGTGCATGTATTTGAATTAAAAAAGGCTTCAAGTTCAACTTTCTTTTTAGTTAAATGTTAAACAACAACTTTTAAACTTTCAATATCTAGTGTGAAGACAAACGCTGAACATTGGTATCCTTGCGTACTTGGTACAAAGTATGTACGTACAGCTTGATGACATCATCAAAATGCATAACTGCAGTATGGCGGTATAGTCAAAATCTCTATCTTTGGCTACATTTACCAGCGTGACAAACTCTCTCAATGCATTAAAACGTAAAAAAGCTTTCAGAAGTAATAAAGCAGATGGCCCGAACTTGAATATTGGCTCAGAGAGAGGATGGCTGAGATGTTTCCACTGTGTTGAAATGTTAATAAAATCGAAGCTCAAACGCCAATCACCTCCCCAACAATCCCCTCTGCACGAACCCTTACATGTGGTAATTAAATGTTAATACACCTGCGGCTTTTAATCTGGTGTAGTGGGATTTTAGACTGTGAACTTTGTAGATCTTTAAGGATGCCCGTTCGAACAGCCATCTCCATGGCAACACAGGATGTGGACTATCATTATCAAAACTCTCTGACCATGACTTGGGTAAAGATGTCACTCAATAAGACTAAACATTCAAACTAATACTACAACATTTAGTAAACATGTGTCACAGTTGATTGCAAAGTACAAATAAATCATAACACTAAATCTTTCCACCACACTGGTGCAGCTTGTTTATGTACACATTTGTGTTCTTTCCCTGAAATAGGCTGTTGCGGTTTATAGTCAGTTACACCAAGGTTGTTTGGACGGTTATTATAGGGAAAGGTGTTTTTTTATGTAATCTGAACTTTATTTTTAACATTTATGTGCATTTACTCACCCAGACAAGTTTGGAGCCACTTAGAGTCCTTGGGAAGAAGTTCAGCAATCAGTGTGTATCCATATAATGGTAGTCAATCAGGGTGGGGGATTTTCCTCCTGTAATAAGGCATTAAAACTCCCTAGTTTAACCAAAACTCCCTAGTTTAACCATGTTTTGCTGTGAGTAGGTAGTGATATTCCCCTCGGACTTCGGAAAGTCTCGGATGTGTTGCAGTGTAAAATTCTGTGGATTTTACAGGTTTATAATCCAACTGATTCAAATTTACACTGACCTGGGACTTCAGTGACGCTGCAGTCGCCCGCCATTGCAGCTGTAGTCTGTGTAGGTTGCGGAATAGGAGCCTGCAGAAGTTGAACTTAGTCCAGTTCGTCATTCAGCTAGTTCCATTTGGAAAGACGCAAACGTGAACCATGTTGATGAACAAATAAGCATGTTCTGAACTCCGAGGGGAGTAGTGCGATTAATAACAAAACATGGTTAAATGAAGGAGTTTTGGGGCATATAATGCCTTATTACATGCGGCAAATCTCCTTCTCTGATTGACTCCCGTTATATTGATATTCGCTGACCGCGATTGGATATAAACTTCTCCTGAAAGACACAAAGTGGCTCCTGTCTGGGTGAGTAAATGAACGTAATAAATGCTAAAAATAAGGTCCAGGTCGGGAAAAAAAAGAATTTCCCTTTTAAATAAAATGTTTCTGTATTTCATCAGGTTTTTTTGTCTGATATTGGAATTAATTTGATCTGAAACATATTAAAGGCGAGATGCAGTGTGTTGGGAAGGGTGAATACTTTTTCCCTGTACTGTGCTTGTAGCAGGGAAGTTGGGCTTTATGTCTGTTTATTATCGGGGCTGAACCTTAAGGAAACAAAAATTATGATGAAATATGAGCTTCCTTATTCCTTCATCCTCCCATCAGACCACGAACCTAAATGAAACCTGCACCCACGAGACCCGTGCGAACCGTTATATATATATTATACGCAGCCGTGCAGGCGCTCCCGTCAGCCTCAGAAGGTGTGAGCCGCGTCTGACGCGTCGGCACGGTTGGAGGGATCCTAAAAGAGGCGACGACGTGCGAAAACCCGATTCATAAAAACTGTGAAGCTGCTCATCCATCTTTGCCTCCTCTGCTCTTCCTCTCATCTCTCTCTCTCTCTTTTTTTTCTGTCCTCTATCCGCTCCACCACTGCAGCAGCGTCAGGCAGGCTGGAAGCTGAGAGCACAGCTGCAGAGACGGAGAATGGAAAGATGCCCTTCCGTACCTCGTTTACGTAGCACTTTGAGAATAAATAAAATTGTTGAATAACAGTTAAAAGTAACAGAACAGCAAACGTCAATTCCTGTCTAGAGGTCAAACAAAAGCAGCTGCAGAGTGGTTTTGATCTTGAGAAATTTAGAATCAGGAGAAGAAAAGATGCTATTTTCTCTCCCAGCGCCGTCTACCTCCTCGCATCATTGGCTGTGACCGGTGAGGCTGGAGGCGTTACCTACACCCCTCCCCCTGCTTCCCGCTCCTCCCTTTCCTCTCCTCCAAGCATCCGATGCAGGGGAGGGGAGGGGCTCCTCTGGGCCGGCTGGGCTCACTGCCATTTTATTGTTATTTTTTGGAGGAGGGTGCTTTTCAGTCATCCTCATTTTCACTTTCATCCCCTGCATCCTCTCCTGGTTGGGCGTACAGCCTCCCCCCTCCTCTCTTCACTGTCCGTCTCCTTATTAACCATTTTCCACTCTCGGCTTTGAGTCACCGGAGCTCCTCTCCTTTTCTTTTTTTGGTACTTTTTTCCTCCCCGCTCTGCGTTTTTCCTTCTGCGGTGAAGCGGCGTGGAGCATCTTCGCATGTGCGAGGATGCGGACATCAACGCCGCGGGCTGCTCAAGTTAACCGCCGCTGGTAAACCAGTTTTCTACCTCTCAGCTGAGTGAGACGAGAGGAGGAGGAGGGACAGGTCAGAGACGAAGAGATGAAGATGCTGCATGATCAGGGAGGCTGCCGATGCTGACCTGAATATATTTGGTTTTTTTCCTTCTTGAATGAAATGTGTGCAGATCGTATCCTGAGTTGGTGGGAGGGGTGGGGGTTGTGTCAGGAAGGAGATGCTCGCTGCGTGGGTGTTGGTGGGGATACTGTAAGCTTCTGTGTTGTGGGCGCATGTGAATTCCTGCAGCCATGCTTGTTGTTACACGTGTGTCAGGCTACATGTGACCACCGTGCGTCATTCGCCACGGACGACTCTGTGACCTTGTACTTAAACGTGAAACTCAAGCAAAACATGCTTCAAACATGACAAACTGAATGTTTATATCTCTCAAGCACGGCTTACATTACAAAACAAAAATAAATAAAAAACTATTTTTTTCATGCATCTGTCGGTAAAAGTGTGTGTTGATCTTTTAGAAAGCTATCTTAATGTCAGTAACTGTATTTCTCCGCCTCCTCTGTCGTCCTCCTCTCTCTCCAGCTGGGGGACTGGGTGTACGAAAAGATGCTGATGGCGAGGGACAGCAGCCGAGACGAGACCCAGAAGCTTCACAAGAAATGGCAGAAGCACCAGGCTTTTATGGCCGAGTTGTCCCAGAACAAGGAATGGCTGGATAAGATCGAAAAGGTGAGTTGGGTTTCTCAGATAATGCTGCTTCTCCCGCCTGGAGCGAAGGGTTTTTGGGTCATTCTGTTGTTGAGTGCTTTCTCCCTCAGCTCGGTCAAAGGAGTGGGGAGCAGTTTTTGTAAAGTTTATCGTGAAGAGGAAGCTTTTCACTGAAAAGTCACAATCTTAGGGTGTTAGGTTTATGGCTATGGGAGTCTTAAATGCTATTAGATTAGAATGTGAGTGAAGGGTTTTTCTATTTGTTTGTCAGCAACAAACTGATGTTGAATCATGAGTTTGTTACTGAAAAACAAAAACTTGGTTTTGCTTTTAGAGGCTGTATAAACAGATGTTAGGACAGCTAAAGTTTGATCACACTGCGCCTGGAAGGCCTACGTATTCGGGTGTTCTTCCAATATTTTTTGGGCCTTCTGAGAAAAACACCCACATTGTTTAGTCCTCAAGAGCAAAAGAGCTAAATGGTTTACACGCATCTTGCTGCGGGTTTAATGGGCAAGAAGCTCTCCATGCCTTGTTAGTAAATGACCTGCTGTGTGTTTTTGCGACACTGTGAGGTTTCCGCCTATTTTAGCAAGGCGCACACCTTTGATAAATCAGCTTTGAGAATAAAACATGCTTAAATCACTTTGGAGTTCTTTTTATATTTTGACAGCCTAGTTTCCCAGCTGTACTTGAATGCAGAATGAGAAGCTGTTGGGGAAATCCCTTCTAAACAACGAGGAATCCTTGCACCCAGGTTTAATCCAGAATCTGGAGTTTGGTCTGATTGATTGCTACTGCTAGACATGGTGTCCTCAGCTGGTTTTTCTCCAGCATCTCCAGATTGTTTCACTGCTTCAGTTCAGTGCAGAGCGTGTTATGGACCTTATTGCTTATGAAAGATGGGTTCACTGATCAAGTTCTGGTTTGGTCCATCTTTCTTTTTCTACTTTAGCTGCATAAGACTCTATTAATGTTCCCACATTGCAGAGTTTAGTGATAGCTGGGAGTCCTTTATGTTCTCTTTTGGTGTCACTTTTTAAAGTTTCCCTGCGCTCTGAGTTCTGCACATAAACATTCTGCGTGTCTTCAGGTAGGAAACAGCTGGATTTGTTTGGTGCACGTGTTCACCCAAACAGACAGAGCAGTTCCGAAAAATCTTAATACAAATACATGTAGGCTACTGTTACACCCCTACTATTTAAAACAACTAAAATAGAGCGTTATAAATGTTTTTATAGGGAGTATTTGTCAGGTATTTGTGTTTTTTGGGGTCCACTGTTGTGCCAGATGATGCATTTTGAACCAGTGACCCTCTCAAAAAGGTGATGTTCCTGCATTTTCAGTAATAAGCCTGAAACTGACTCTAAGTTAACAGGTGTTGGTCTGATCAGTTCTTCTCACAAGCTTTCTGGAGCCATCAATAGCCTCCTGGTATGATTTGGAGCTGGGTATTCTTCCACTGATTGGTTGGTCTCCTTGTAAACATCCTGCTGTTAAGCATGTTGTACAGCAGTTCAAGAACCTCAGTGTTCGCCAGTCTTACCATTTCCAAAAACAGTTTTGATTAAATTAAGAGTTTGGATTAAATACTCCTTTCCCACTTTTCTATCCACTTCTTGCAGTCCTCTGTTATTGCTGCAAGTGAAATCGCCCAAAAACATGATGCTGCTACTACCTGGTTTAATAGTTGTTACAGTTTTTTATTTATTTAATTTAATAGATTTCAAGAAAAAATACATATCATTTCCTTTAATACCACTCAATAAAATAGCTAGGAGGGACAAAAGAACCTTTGTTTAGATTAGTAAATCACAGTAAGTTTGGATTCTATTCGTAGGGAGATATCAGGCAAATTGGGTCACATTTTGGCGTAGACTAATTAAATCAGTTGTTTTTTGTTGTTGTTTCTTTTAGAACGCTTGGGCCAACTACTGGAAATATTTTGCAGATATTGTCTGTACAAAATTAGAAAACTAGGGGGCTTACACCTTAAGTTGCTTATCTTATCTGATGGCCCAATTTACCTAATGTTACCCTACATATTTGAGCCTAAAAGTATAATAGAGAAACTCCTAAATAAAAGAAAAGCTCTGAATCCAATTCTTTATAAATTTTTCAATCTTGCTCAAAGATTGGTTTAAATACATCATTACAAGCACAGAGTGTATTTGATTATATAAATAGAACTTGCGAATCCTCTCCCCTCTACCAGGAGGTGCTGCAGCACCCTCCGTACCTCTGCTCACCATGACCCTGTGCTTATTTTTCTAGGACACTCAACATAAAAAAAAACAATCTCATGGGATTTCGCAAAGAGGTAATTAATCTGGGGGAACGGCTAGAAATGGATAGCATGAAAAAAAGAACAGTTATGCAAGTGAATGTCACGTTTTCTGCTGCGCTGAAGCCAAACACATCGCCACACACACACACACGCAAACCTGACGTTAAAACTCCACAAATCAGCCAAAACGTAAAGACGTGCCATTAGAAAAGTGGCCAAACTCTCCAGCTGTACTGAGCAGTAATGATTTTACTCATCCGGATCAATGTCACAGGAGCCAGTGAGAGGTGTGAACACAACGTTACAAAGTCCTCCCTGTGCAGCCCGTCTGGCGAAGCACTAAGTAACCCAATTACATCTGTGTCAGTTTCAGACAAGAGGCCGAATAAAAAAACAGATCCTGTCAATATGCAGAGGTGCACACTGTGCCTGTTTGTGATCTATCTTATAAACTGCATGGTAAGTTTATCAGTTGGTACGAATCGATGATTCCTTCATTTAAGTTTCAAAAAGGGACAAAGTCATTTTCTATTATATGGCCTTAAAATGTGGCTTCATCTCTGCATATGATCCTCCCCGTTGTTTTTTGGATCCTCAAGATTCTCTGCTCTGAAACCCAAATCTGCCAGGAGGAGCAGACGGTTATCCAGCCTCAATGTAAACTTAACAGTCAATAAATAATTTGGATTATTTAGAATGTCAAAAGAGGAAAAAAATATCCTTTTTTCCAAAAACATAATTTCATCCATGTTCTTAGTCAGTTATAAATATCAGTTTCAATCTAAATCTTTAGGTAACAAATTAAATATTTAGTTTAAAGCTAGATATTTTAGGTTAGCAAGCTAAACTGGCTACTGCTATAGAAAAAAAAGTCTTATTTTTTAAACAAGGATGAGGCTGAAGTCCTGATTGCTGTTTTTATACTTAATAGTATATTCTTGTACAGGGATTCAGAGCTGGGCAAAAACTCAAACCTTTTAGCACCCTTCCGTGACTTAAACTGCTCCCCTTTAAAATAAAACAATGTTTTTAATCCTCACAACAGCTTAAAGGGAAAGAGGTGAAAGGGCAATCTGATGAAATTTCCTCCTCACTGACGTCCGTTTAAACACACTGATCTCCTATATGACACATTCCCTAGATGCATTTACTAATATTTAATTAATCAATTAATACCCATTACCTTGAAATATTTCCATCACACTAGCTAAATTAATAGTTTCGGAGGAAATATTTACCTCAAAGCTAAATATTTAGCTAATATTCAAAGACACTTGCTGGTTAGCGGAAGCGAAATATCAAAACAAAAGCTGGGTGTTACGAACCTCTATATAAACTCGGCTGCTGGTGCATCACGGTTTCTGATGATTTATGTCTTTATTGGTGATTAAACAGCTCATCCTATGTTTAAAGCCCTCGTGTGTAAGAATTACCTCCAACTAGCGGTGCGCTCAGTGAATGCAAGCAACTGAGCAGTGTTGTCTGGCTTCTCGCCGTTATAACACATCATTACTACTACGGAAGCCGCAGAGTAAATTGTCCGAGTTATACAGAAGATAAAGTATTTGCTGGACTAAACTGTCTTGTGTCAAACATAATGCTAACATAAACTTAATTGTTTCATGAAACTAACTTGCCTGTCCATCAAAAAAGCCTGCAACCTCCGCATGTAGATTCTTGTTTTCTCCCGGTTATTTCTTTTTCTTTTCTGTGGAATGGTTTCCTCCCTCTCACGGGGCAAAGAGTACGGCTGGTCCTCCATTGAAATTGAAAAAAATGATCCACGGTCCTCTATGCTTGTCTCTTTTCTTAACCTGCCCCCCTCCCCTCGACGTCTAGCTAACAAGTTTAACCGCTTTTTGGCTAACGTATTTAAAGATGGCGATGCAATATGGCAGCCTCAGATGGGGGGGCGGTGCACCCTCTGGAACGTTTTCATGATTACGCGATTGTGATAAGACCTCGGTAAAATACGTATTTATGAAAGCAGTACTTGATTTTTATTCATAAAAAGCCGAATTTATTACACAGTGGGCCTTTAAACTAACCTGAGGATATGTTGGGATGAAAAATAAATATTGATTAAGAGGATATTTAGTACCACCAGCAGTTTATATAGAGAATTTTAAGACCCAGCTTTTATTTTTGAAATCCACTTCCGATTAACAGTAAATTAATGTACATATTAGGTAAATATTTAGCTGTCAATTTATCTGGTTAGCTAAGTATTTAGCTTCAAACTAAATATTTATTGCTCACTTATTTTTTAGGTAGATGGAGTAAAATTTTGTTTTCAATTTAAATGCTTAGTTTCGAGGTAAATATTTAAATTTAAAACCAAATATTTGTCTTGAAAGCTAAATATTTTTATTTTAAACTAAATATAGAATAAAAAATATATATTTAGCCTGATTACTTTTTAAAAAAAAACTTTTTGTGGCCATAGTAGTCAGAACATAGACGGAGGAGAAAAGTGAAAGAAGACATGTATCAACGTCCCAGTTACTAAATATTTTGTTTGAAACTGTGACATTTATGAATAAATGTATAGCATGAACCCAAATATGACTTTAATAAATGAACCTACATTTTTTTATCTTCTCACAGGCCAAAAACCCCAAGTTATCGCTGATAGCATTTGACTATATAACTTTAAAAACGGCACTCCATATAAACTTATCTCTAGGATAATTTTTTTGTAGGCCTATACTATAGGGTAGTCAGTGTTCTTAGAGCTCTAGAAACAGGAACAGAGTTCACTTTTTATTTTCAACGTACAGAAGAACATTTTTGAAGCTTGTCAGTAGAAACTGTGTAATCTCCAAGGTTTTCCACATATACATTTTTTTTTAGCATTTTAGCCAATTATTAAATCATATGGCATTTTAAAGATCACGCTGAAATGTGGTTTACCTATTATGCCAATCTCATTCACCCCGATATAAAAGTGTGCATTGTTTTTTTTTTTTGCCGTTGCTGGTTCCTGCTCTACAGCAGCAGACTGTGGTCACTACAGGCTGCCTGGCTTTTTGGCACCATGACAGTGTTTAGCTTCTGAAGTCATATGTGGAGCCCATGTTCACCCAACAACCCCTCTAACTAGGCATCGCCTTGCAACCTCCAAATATAACTGTCAGTTATTTGCTGCATTTGTTTGCAGTGCTGATTTGGATTCATACATCTTCATTTCAAGCATCACAAATAGTGTTTAGAGGCATTTTTTAAAGTATTTTGCTGAGCTTTGTTTTTAGTTCTTTACACTCGTTTTAACTGTACAGTTTAAACATATGATTTTACCAATTTTCTTTTTATAAAAGTTTCCAACTATCGTGTTACGGCTTGAGTAATACTTGTTAACACATTATATTTTGATTTGGCATACCCATCATCAAAGCTGCCGTGATGTAATTCTGCCTTAAAATGGTTACCTTTAGGATATGATTGAAAATGTGTCCAACTAATTTACTTTTTAAGGATCAATCATTTCTCAATATATTTTCAAAATTTTCAGCCTGATTGTTTAATAACGGGCTCTTCTGCAGAATGCTTTATAACATGACTACAGGGTTTGTTCTTCTGCACATTTCCAGAATGTTTTATTTGGATCTGTATTTGCTAAAATAAAGTGTTTGTATCAGTTATCTTTTACATTTCCAAAGAGGGGAACAGCAGTGGGTTAATGAGAATGGGTCAGCAGTTATTGTAGAAAAATTACATGTTGATTTGACTTCTTTGGTTTTCTAACAGGCTCCATCTAAGGGTCTAGCCTTAATTTTTGGCTAATTTAGAGAATGATCAAAGGTTACAATGATCACAAACCGTGTCTTAATAAATCCATGTTCATGAATAATCTGGTTCTGGCATAGAACAGGCTTAAAGGTTACATAAAACCTCAAAATTATTCTAAAAATATAACAAATAATAAACTGCATCTTAAATAATACGAAAGAAGTATAGTATAATTCAATAATTCAGATTGCTATCCCAATCCATTTGAAGTGGTCCTACTAACAAAAATCTAAATTTCTTATGTTTTTGCAACTTCAGTCTTGATAATTTTCTTTTGAGCACAGAAGTATCCATTTCAGGTTTGGATTATGAGCTACAGATTTATAAATATTCTCTGGATACATTAGAAATCGATGAAACTTCCCTTTATTTTAGTGGGGTTTCGGAAGCTAATCGTATGCTAGCCTAAGCTTTGTGTGTAGAGGCTAAAAAGAAATAAATTGATGTTTAAAGAAAGCTACAAGAATAATTCATTTCAAAGAATACAAGTGTAAGTATTGGTGTGTATGTGTGGGGATTAAAGTGCCAAAGGGATGCTAACATTAGAATCCATAGCTTGCTGCAGCAATATTTTTTCTACAGTCCTTATAAGTCAATTTGATGAATGCTAATTTAGTTATAAAAAGTAATCCTAGCTGCTACTGAATACTGGTTAGTAAAATAGCACGTCCTCTAAATGAGAAATATTTTGACATTTACTAAGAATCTGGTACAGCTGAAACCAAATGTTCACATATAGTCACTCTGTAAAAAGATGCTGAAAGGCTCATGTTTTAGGTCAGTAAGTCTTAATTTTCCCAAAATATTTATATTTGCCAAATGCCCCAATGGTAAGATAAGAGAACATTTTTAGAGATTTTTTATTTTTTTCAAAGTTGGATATTTTTAATTTCCATTTTATTTGGTTTAATAAATAGCCTTTCAAACTATAATGCTTGCTTTACACAATGTCTCTGTCCTACTGGAAACTTCTCACAAAGTTTGCTGGAATTTTAGCCCATTCTTCCTAACAGACGCTGCTGTTCCAGGGTCAGGTTTGTAGGCTCACACAAAGATTAATGCTTTATGATGGTCACTCCAAAACTTTCCTGTGTTCTGTCTGCTGCTTTTGAAGTAATGCTACCTTCCTTGCTGAGGGGCCTTTTAGCTTATATCAGAAAACACTCGGGATAATGACATTTCCTTAATGTTTCGCTTCAGGGACAACTTCATATCTGGGTTACGGAAGACTGCAAGTACGCCTTCATATGTTTGAGCAGATTTTGATTTTGTTTCATTCCCCCACAGCATCTTAATATCATCCAACCTTGTGCCACTAAAATCATGTGGATTAACCCAGAAGCTTTCAAAGCCATGACATCATAATTTTTGTGTCTTCAAACTGTTTAAAGACACAAAAAAATCTCTTCATTGTGGGATTCCGCAAATAGACATATTAAAATAGTACGTATTATTAAAATAAATGGAAAAAGTAATAAAATAAGTTTTCCAATTCCAATGAAAAATACAGATTTTGCTATATAATGCATCTTAATATCTGGTTTTAACTATAATTAAGTTGTCTTTTAATCATTGAGCATTGAGCTTTCCTGAAGCGGAAATTGAATGCCTGGATCTAATGGTTAAGTTTGTAAGGTTAAACAGTCAAAAGTTAACTGCAATAATTAGGGTTATTCAGCCTGTCATAAGATAAATGATTTTAATTCATTTATAAACTTCACAGTTTCAAACTAAATTATTTACGTGACAAACTAAATATATAGCTTCTAACTAAATTTAGCTAGCATGCTTAACTGTTTAGCTAAATAAATAGGTATGAAGTAAATGTTTTTGTTTTAGCTGTTCACAGACGTTTATAGGAAAGTATATTTGCATGTTAGCTAAATTTTTTGCGCTAAGGTAACTATCTGGCTGGCTATCTGGCTGGCCAAAATATCTTGCTGGCCAAAAGTTTGAATGATAATTGTGGGCGACTGTGGCTCAGTGGTAGAGTAGCTGGCTTGCAATCGGAGGGTCGTAGGTTCGATTCCAGCTTCCTCCAGTCACATGTCGATGTGCCCCTGGGCAAGGCACTTAACCCCCAAATTCTACATTGTCCTACCGAGCCATGTTGGGTGTCAAGTGTGAATGGGTGAATGTGGCTTCAATGTAAAGCGCTTTGAGTGGTCAGTAAGACTAGAAAAGTTACTAAAAAAGTTCAGTCCATTTACCATAATTGATCGGGATCCAAGCAGAGGAGACTTGATTTAATCATCCTAATTCACCTTTCCTTGATGTCTCTGCTTCTGGTGACCGCAAGCGGTGACTGGAGCAACATGCCTTGTGTTTTTCACGCTTATGATGGCTGCCAGGCAGTGACTTCCCAATCAGCTCGGTTGTCTCCTTCCGGCCCCCCATTTCGGTAAGCGTGCCGCTCACGCATGAAGGTCATTCCTCCATCCCATCCTGTTCCCGCTTCCTGCTAATCTCTGGCTCTCTCCTTCAACCTCCCTGGTTTCCATTCTGTTTGTTCCCGGTCTTCAGTTCCAGACTGTAAACAAGAATCTGATTAAGATCTGTTTTCGTCGAGAATTTTCCAGCCACTCGGATTTCTTTTAGAGAAGCTTTTAGTTTAGAAACAAAGAAACATTCTTTGAGGAATATCTTTATTGGGAATTACCACCCATTAAGGTTCATACTGATGCCTCTGCTAATGTTGCGACATATTAATGGATAAATTATATTGACTCATGTTATATATTGGAGTTTAGATAAACTATATGTGCAAGAACTAGCAATGTCTCTGAGCTCCCCACACGTTAAGTCCAAAGCAGGTTGTTTGTCAAAAACTGGAGTACACGGTATGCATATTTTTTAAATTTAATTACACTGCAGGCTTAAATTCGACACGTTTTGCCATGGAGTGAGTTTTTGAAGGGAAGCTGAGTAGTTTGCCACTTGATTGTGGAACACAGTCTCTCCTTTGATTTCCTAAAAATTAAAATCACCCTTCTCCTCCACAAGACCATACATAAACATCAATCCAAACGCTGCAGTTGAAACAGGGAGATCACTGGGGAAAACAATGTTGCACAAAATAATAAGAAAAAAACAGGTTTTCAAGTTATTTATGAAGAAACTTGATCATGGAGAAATGAAGAGGCAGTGAAGTAAAAGAAGCAAAGCGCCCAGAGTAGTATGTGTTACTGTAGTACAGAGATCCGGATCTATAAGCTGACGTTTGCATTGTTCTGAAACCCTAATGCGCTGTTTAATCAATATGTAATATTCTGTTGCTGCAGGATGACTGGACTTCCTTAATGAGTCGGAGATGCTCAACTGAAAAGGCAGGGTTCAAATCCCACCAGTGATTTATGACATTTTTGTGAATCAGAACTTGAAAGAAAGACTAATATTGCGAAATATGTTTTGTTTGGGGAGTCGGTCTGTTCTGTCCAGAAATGCAGTCCAAACGGCTTCAGAGGATCGTATGAGTGCAATAAAACGATCATGAGTGCGATGTGAACATGCTCTGTTCTCTGTGGGCTCTTAATCATAAATCCATGGGGCTTTGGATTCTCGCTCCGAGTCCTCGTGATAATTAACTTACCTCATTAACTTTAAGAAGGACGAGGTCAGCTTCCCCTCACTGAATTTGCTTCGCTCACCTTCAAATTTTTTATTCACTTTCGATTGTATTTTTAATTTTTATTTGGAATGATAGCACATGGGTACTTCTGCATATGTATGGTGAGCTGTTTGTAAAGTTACACAGTCAAAAGTTAGCAGCAATAATTTGGGTTATTTTGCCTGTCATAAGATGAATAAATAAGGTTCTTTTTTGTTTCTCTAATTCATATTTGCGTTCATTTTATTTAAATAATGTTCGCTGCTAAAACATCAGGGGTTGGGGTCCAGTAGGTGAAATAGGCAGTGTGGTCGGGGACCTGGGGGGGTGGGCTCTGACCGACGGGGTAAAAGACAATTCAATTCTTTAATTCTAGAGTATTTATGCATTTGAAAAAATAACAGTCCATAGCAATAAATGTTAATTAAAAAATTAAACATTCCATATAGTGAAAAGCTGTGAAGTTTTTATTTCTGATTGTATTTTAGTTTTTGACGATATCTTAAATTGTTTGAAACGCAAGCAGTTAGGTGAAAATTTTCTTATGCAAAAGAAAATTTGCGAGAAAAAAAAATCCAATTAAAGGCATATATTTTTTAAATCTACAATACGATATTTCATATATAGACATTGTAAAGTCAGAAAATTGAAAAATAAGTATGCCTTTAATCATTGAAATTCTTAGTTTTTTCTCAAAATTGTTTATAATTTTCTACATCGGAGAATTATGTTTTTTTTCCTATAATTTATCTTAAATTAATCTCGGAAATTCTGAGTTTTAACTCGTAATTTTACAACTTTTTTACAACAGAGAGTTTCAACGTTTTTTCTGGAAAATAAGCTTTAATGTCAGAATTTCTGCGTCTTTTGGGCGGAAATTTACTCCAAAATATTTGTCTATAGTGGCCCTAGTATTCCATCGTACAAAGACAGACCATGCAATGCTAAAGAAAACTGTAGAGCTGCAACTCAGAGACTGCCAACTTTAATTAGGATGCTTGATACTGAAGTTCATTAAAGGCCAAATAGAAACAGATTTAATAAGTAGGCCGTGTTGGTAAGGACTGTTGGAAGAAAGGATTCTCCTCTCTGAGAAGAATATGATGGTATGACTTGCAAATTTCAATCTGAATGGAGCGAATGTTCTTTTACCAAAGGAGAATGAAATGAAAATGATTCCCCACCTTAAAGCCAAACACATCACAGACCGAGGTTGAGCTAACTTAGGTGAAATGGAAATACCTAAGAAATGAAAACAGGATATCAAGAGACTGGGAATATGGAGCATTTTGGGGAGTTTTTTTAGACTTTGAGTAAATATTGACACAGTAGCTGATGTGACCTGAGCGTGACCGATGCACTGACCAGCAGATGTCTGCTGAGAGATCCACACCACACAGCACGGTGAGGATGAACTGTATGTTAATGTTAGCTTCAGTGTTCAGTGTAAGGAGTCACCTCTGGCTTACCTGCAGCTTTCCGTCTTTCCCTTGGTTGGTTTCTGACTTAAATGTCCTCTTTAAATATGAATTAAGGCGAATACAGCCTTTCTATATTTAATTTTTCTTTACAGAGTCATATATTTGCTAACAATACCCAATCCACAGTTGTTGTTTTCTTAATATAGTTTTCTTGTTTTATCCTGTTATTAAAAACAGAGTTTTAGGTGAAAAAATGCACCAGTCAGTGAAGAACAAATTGATCTATTAATTCCCAAAATAAAACCTGATGTCTTCATTTGCTTCCCTCTGGAGAAAATGCAAACACTGTTTCCGAGCTCATATGATTGTTCAGCAGGAAGAAAACCTGGACACCTGGGTCCTGCAGTCAGTTTGACCTAGAAATAGGGATGAGGACTCTGATCTACGCTGCGGGTTGTGTGTAGATGACATATGCATATGCGGCAGAAGACCATGCCCCGGTTTGAAGCGCAGACCGAGCGTTGCAGGAGCAGCTCTGAGCTCGTGGGCGAAGCCGCTCGAGCCCACGCAGCCCTCCCACTCACTGCAGTGGATGTCACACATCGGCAGCCGCAAAAAGCGCAACATCAGAATGAAAGCTGACGCAACCCACTTACACTGGAAATTACAGGGATGTAGTGTGGGTTGCTCTGTGTGTATAAATAGAGCAACGCTGCAAGTTTCGTGTTGCTTTGAACAAAAACATAAACTTTTTAAACATAAACGTTGTAATCTCACTGATGTTGGTTCTTTTGAGCTATGCTTCTCTAAATGTCCGCCGACGCAACACTATTATTACGACTTAATAGGCTCATGGAGCGGTGCTGAATGTGGATGTAAGTGATTCAGGCTGGGTGTTGTCCTCAGTGGATGATGAGTCACTGCGCATGGAGAGTTTGCTGGTCAGGTCTGAATTTACCCCCCTTGCTAAGCTCCAAATGTTGGAAAACTTTTTCTTTGCCAGTGAAATTGATCAGATAGAACAAATTTAGACTTAGTTAGATAACAGACTTCAAAGACAACTAAAATACCCTACAGTCCCTTACTAAAAAAGAAAATAAGAAAAATTGGAGAAAAAATTAACATTAATAAATAACTGTGTGTGAATAATGACATCTAAACATCAATCATAGCAAAGCATTAAAAGCTAGCCTCTTTTCATCCATTATTTTTATTCACAACCACTTTTATTCCCGTTCATTGCATTCATCACATCCCACTTTTTTTCCTCATCTACCACCTTCACAACCCCTTTTCATTCCATTTAAATGAAGACCTTTAAACATCCCACCAAGGGAAATTTAGAAAAAAACAAAACAAGAGAAAACGAATAAAAACATCATCATTTCACAGACAGATGCAGGCAATCTGTGGTATTGCAGCCAGCATCAAGCAGCACTCCATATGTAGATAAGACAGAGGATTTACAATAGGTTAGAGTTGGTGGGTGAGGGAGAAAAGAAAAACTCTTATCTATGTCCTGCTCCTAATAACTGGGAACTTGACAGAGATAAAAAAAACAACTAATTTTTCCTCCTCATCAACCAATTTACAACCCCTTTTCATCCCATTCGTCCTCCTCATCTACCATCTCTACTACCTCTTTTTTTTATCCCATTTATCCTCAACAATTTATCAACAACAAAGAGACATTCAAGCTGAAGGTTGTTGTGTGCGAGTGGAAGATTTTTAGTGGTTTAGAAACATTTTTCATTTTAAAATAATTGTTTTCGTGTTTTTAACAACGTGTGCTTATAGATGTTGTTTTTTCATCTTCTAATGAGCCTAATTCATTCTAGTTGTACACGTAAGCTTACAGGCTGTATTGTAGCGGTAATAGATGGGATATATCCCCTCCCACACAGGCTCTGCAGGAATTGAATAGAAGGATTTCAGTGCGGAGGGGGTGGAATGAGGAATAAATGAAGTGGAGCAGGTGAACGTAAAGAATCCATCTGTTCGTCCGATAGGGAGGGAGGATGTTCAAAAAGGGGATAAATAGAAAGGGGGCGGTCCAGCCTGAAGTTATTTATTTGCTTCTCTAAGCCAATGAGGTTTAGTCTCTCTACACTCGACCTTCTTTAACCCGGCTGCCGATCATCTGCTCATCATTCTGATGGGATACCTCGAAGAAACGATGGTTGATGAGATGAAATAAAAAATATTTTCCGGTCGACACAATCCTATTATGCTGACCTCCCGTTTTCCGTCCCAGATTGAGTTGAAAATCAAATATTTTGTTGTTATGTCTTTATGCTCATAACTGTACAATACTACATGATGTAAATATTTTTTCAATTTCTTTTCTCTTCTGTAAAAATCGTGTGTTTCTGTTCTGTGTGTACATCTGTTTTTTGCTGCCGTTACTATTAATTGTCCTCATGCGGGACAATTAAAGGATTATTCTATTCTATTATTTTATTAAATGTAGGCAACAACTATAAAACCTAGTTTAAAGCAATTGTTGACACTGACCACAGTTAGCAAGTTAGCGTTAGCATGCAGTTTTGAAGTGATGATGTTAGCAATACAACAGGAGCGGGACGCACGATCTGTATGC
This sequence comes from Apricaphanius iberus, assembly GCA_028564705.1. Classification (NCBI taxonomy): domain Eukaryota; kingdom Metazoa; phylum Chordata; class Actinopteri; order Cyprinodontiformes; family Aphaniidae; genus Apricaphanius; species Apricaphanius iberus. The sequence goes on from JAPXFQ010002063.1 coordinate 156,258, forward strand.
AACATTTATAATGAAGGCTATACTTAATTGTACTTATTATTATTGTTTTGATGAGAGAAAAATCTAAATGAAAATCGCGATCGTCCAATATAGTGAGAATAATCACGATTGATTTTGAGAATCGCCCAAACCTGCATTCGCTTTATTTATTGAAAAGTATTGATATTAGCGATACTAGCCCATAATGGGGAGCCTAAGTCACGCACTTCTACTTCCGGTCTATGGGTCCCCAAATGCCGAAAAAAATGAATGAGAGTCAATGGAGCGATTAAACTTATTTTCTGATCCAGTTTGAAATGCGCCGTGGATCAAACATACAATGTCCGTGAATTTTAAAAACAAATTTTGATGCAGAGAAAACGCTGATTTTCAACCGGAGGTAAACGTTACTTTAGGTTTTGTGTAAAAACGCTTAGCGGACTACAACTGCAGAAGCTCTACAAGCTGTAGGTGGGTGTTTTACGTGCTATAGCTAGTGCTAACTCGTGTTAGCCAAATGGCGTCATATATGCGACGTCCGACTTCTGTTTTGTAGGCATTTTAAATTCGAATTTTTACAATCAAATAAATCCCAAATCACTGGACAAACACAGTCGAAACGTACATCATTAGTTATAATTTAAATCAAAGTACAACATATATGTGAGATTCAGGACGTAAGACAAAGCGGACCAGAAAATAACTTTTATCGCTCCATTGACTTCCATTCATTCTTTTTTCGGTTTGGGGACCCACGGGCCGACTGGAAGGGGAGGAGACTTAGGCTCCCTATTAATTTGTATCAGATTGATACCAAAATATGCAGTATCGCACCACCTCTAGACGTCACTGCAATGATACGCAGAGCCACCAGAAAAAGTCTACATCCCCTGCTTGCAACGCTGACACACACAACCACCAATATGTGGGCAAACCTGTTGACATAGAAACATAAACTAATTTTAAGGATAAATAAATGAAATAAAAACCTTTAACTTGTTTGTTTTTTAACTCGTCCTCCTTCTTTGTCCCTTTTCCATCCAGGAAGGCCAGCAGCTGATTAAGGAGAAGCCGGAACTGAGCGCTGTGGTCCGCAGGAAGCTGGAGGAGATCCGGGAGTGCTGGCTAGATCTGGAGAGCACCACTCAGGCCAGGGCTCGCCAGCTCTTCGAGGCCAACAAGGCGGACCTGCTGGTACAGAGCTACGAAAGCCTCGACCAGAGGCTGTTCCAGCTGGAGGGTCAGCTGGCCTACGTGGACCAGGGTCAGGACCTCACCACTGTCAACAAACAGCTCAAGAAGCTACAAGTGGGTGCAGATTCACGGCTTCATGCCGACGTTTGGTCGGACCGGATTATTTAATATCCTGTTTATTTTAGCAAGTGAAAGGGTTTGTTTTCTCTTCTACAAATGATCTGTCAGCACTGCGTTATTATGCACATGCGTGGCTTGGAGGGAACATTGATGGAGAGTTTTTACCACAGAGAAAGACCGAGTTGAATTAATGCAGATATGCAAGGTATCTACTGTATCTGGGCCTTGGGGAAGAAACTGTTTTGGATCACCAACCTGAAGGTAAAAGTCTAATCCAGGGCTGTCCAAAGTGCAGCCCCTTGACTAATCATGTGCAGCCCCTGAATTCAGTTGAAGAATGACACAAATCTGACCCCCCACCACAGGTGGCGGATCCAGATATAGACTTTATTTTTAATCAGTACATAATTATTCCATACAAATAAAAAATCTTCTTACAGCAGAACATCTTGATGACAACACCAATTATTTGTCTTTAAATAACCACTCTTTTTGCCATCTCCTGCAATGAGCAGGGATATCCCTTTGGCTGACTAGTTAGCGCGCATGACTCTCACCCGGGAGTCGTGGGATCGAATCCCACCTGGACCCTCATTGTGTACCTTGCCACATCTATTGATTTTTATTCAAAAGCAGACCTAGCTGCACCCAAAATTAACTCAAAAATTACTTTAAGAAACTCACCTTAATACAGGAAGCATTTTAAAAGAAAGAGTTACCTAAATCCTGATTTTATTGGTTCAATTTTTGTTTTGTTTTTTTGTTTTTTCTGAGACCTAATGTGCTAATAAGGCAAATCTGCTCAATCCTTAAAGTTTCACATCCAAAATGAATTAAATATCCATTTTCCAACAACAAGTCTGAATTATTTAATTAATTAAAGTATTGCATACTTAGTTTATTGTTGACTATTTAAAAAAAATACATATTTTTTGGCCCTCGAGTCCTTTTAACTCGACTATATTTGCCCATGTCACAAACATTTTGGCCACCCTCGGTCTAATCACTTAGTGTCCAGGATGTGGGGGGTCTGCAGAGATATTAGTTTATATGAGAGTAATTGCTCCAGATTTAAAGGTTTTAAACGTGTTTTATGAATAAAATAATTCCAGGGGAACACTGAAATGACTAGATCTGTTATCGTCGTCATGCTATGCATATTAAACCCTTTATATAGCGGGAACATGCATGTGATGTTGGTTCATACTCATGTTCTCCTCCCACAGTGGTTGTTTGGAGGATTTGGACTTTACAGCAGAACTTTTTCCTTTCTATTTTTTATTTTCAACCTGACCTCTTTCAATCTGCTGCTTACAGCTTTCCTTTGACATGCCTGCCATTAGCACTGCTTTCCATCACCGTCCTAACTCTGAAACAAACTCCATTACCCACACTGTAAAATAAGAAGAGTTAACTGAATTTTAAAAAGCAGAAGATAGTTAGCCAGGTCTAAACATGTCTTTGAGCTGACACAACTTTTGTTGTTAAGTTGAATTTATATATTTGATCAACTTTTGTCACAAATTGGCTCAACTTTAAGAACATCAAACTTTAAAAAAAAAAACAATAAGGCAACCAGCTGCAAAGCATCTTTGAGTAAACTGAACAGCAGGCTTGTGCTGGGTCAATTTTTTGACTTTTTCACATGTTTAAATTGAGTCAATTTTTTTAAAAAAGTTGGCTCAACTTGATCAAAAATATAGTTTCAACTTAACAACATAAATTGTGTCAGCTCAGAGACATGAGTAGACCAGACTAACTATCTTAAGTTTGTTGAATTTAAGATTCTGCTTTGACTAAACCTCTTTATTTAAATTCACACAATGTAAGCACATTAGTTTAGTTTACTCAAAAAGGCTTTGCAGCTGGTAGCCTTTCTCTTTTAACCCCTTAAGCCCTAGGCCTATTTTGAAGCCTAGCTCTCGAAAATTGCTTACCCAACAAAAAATGGTTGTATTTCAGCAACCAAAAAGAGTATTTGAACCATTTTGGTGTCATTGTAAAGGTAACATTGAGTAGAATTGATAGATGTGTCATTATGCATGTTATCTGTTACTGGTTATGAGAAATTGAAGACGAAACACAGCAGAAATATATTTCTTTTTTGCTCTGCCTAAAAAAAACATAGTTCTATATTGAAAAACTCTATGGATATTGCTTGAATAGCAGTGATTACTCAATGAAATGTAAATACGACATGTGGACATTATCTCTGCAAAATTTGAAACTGATTATGTGAAACAGGACAAAAGTAGAGAGGTTTTAGTACAGGCATATCAGGCGAGGTGTCCAGTTTGGCGCAGTTTGGCACAAACAGTGCCATTTTTATTTCTGTTGTGTTTAAGTTATATTTTTCATTTTAATATCACAGTGTTCAATAGACCTAAATTAAACACTTTTGGGCATCTTTCTGGTGACATTTATCAGATATAAACAGTGAAAGCAGCAAAACAAAGTTATGTCGGTGCGTCTTGCGCCATCTTGTGTCATAAGACGGTCTTGCCGACTGACACTATTATTTTACGCATAAGACTTTCACTCGGACCTGATTGGTCAATTTGCATGAGTGACACCTCGTTGGAATCGTAAAAGCCTATAGAATAACGCCAAAACTTGCCAAAAAAGATTGACAATACAGTTAGCCAACCAGGGAGCGGAGAACAGAGGCTCGCGGGAACAACAGGCTTTTACGAGGATGAAATAATAAGTCTGCCTAGGAACAAATAACCGTGATAGAAACACCTGGACAGTTTTAAATGATGCACAAGTGATGGACTTATCAGAAAATAGTGTTTATTTTCTAAAGAAATATTTACTTTCAAAGGTAAGGCTATTTTTTCAATTGTGATTCTGAAAAGTGATTTTTTTTGTTGTGTTATGCTTTGGCTTATATGTCCGCGGTGCTTCGGCGTTGCGTTTTGGCAGATGTATTTTTGGAATCGATAGAGTCTCTGCTTTCATTTGAGTGGTTAAGTGTGCGTTTAGCACAAAGGCTTGCTGCGGTAGAGGCCGAAATGTGGCGGCTGGGTTGACGAAACTATGATAATACGATTTTGTTTACAAATATTTATTTACGTCGCATCTGAGTTGTGTTTGTGCTTGGTAAAAATAGGTTAGATAGCTTTGTAGCGCGTGGTCTTCTGTTTAATTTTATGTGCATTATTACTATTTTTTTGTCAGATGATGTGTTGTCTCAAACCTATTAAAAAAATAATTCCGACCCTCGGGCTTAAGGGGTAAGTTCATTCAACTTTTCCTTTTTTTAACAGTGCAGGATCCATCCTGCCTAGGTGTACAATAACCCACATCGCACATCACATGAGTTAGCCATCTATTGCTTTGCTTTTTTTTACCACTTTTTTTTATCTTTTCTTTTTAATTTAGTTTGTATTTCATTTTATTTATTATTTTAAAAAATATATATAAATGAATAAAGAAATAAAAGCTAATATTTTATTGTAGGATAAAGTAAAAGTGTAATTTCTGTTTCTGGATAACTTTCATACTTTGCCGCCATCTTCCTCCTCCTCCCTCTCTGTTAGACCATTGAGGGCCAGCTGGAGGAGTGGTATGAGGAGGTGGGGCAGCTCCAGGTCCAGACGGCCTCCATCCCGCAGCAGACTCAAATCCAGGGCACGGTGGTGGAGCGACAGGCGGCCGTGGAGACCCGGATGGCCCGACTGATCGAGCCGCTGAAGGAGAGACGGCGCCTCCTCCTGGCGTCTAAAGATGTTCATCAAGTCGGGCGAGACCTGGAGGACGAGCTTGTGAGTTGGAGACGACACATGGGGAGAACATTAGGCCTGCTTCACATCCCTTGCAGGATGATTATTCGCTTTTGCACATTTGAGATTATTTTCTTTACATTTTTTTGTCACGTCAATATACAGTTACATTTAAAGGAAGTAACAACAAACAGAACTGATTGCAGCTCAGTGGTATTAGATTAATGTATAAATTCTGGCCCGCTCAAGACAATAGGGGTAAAAAAGAAAAAAATCATGTCCAACCAAAGTATTAAGTGATAGGAGCCCATAAATCAGTAAACAAGTCCAATCTCCATGAAGCCTTGCAGTAATTTTTTTCTATCGAGTAAACACTTTCATGCCATTGAGGAAGAGTGGGAGGCAGTGCCTGGAGCCACAACCGTGTTATCATCTTTTTTGCCACTGGTAAGCAAATTTTAAGTAATTGAAATATATTTTTTTTATCCAACCCTCCCCCAGGGATCAAATATTATCGATCAAATGGTAAATCGAATTTTAGAGTGGATCGGACCAGTAGGGTTTTAATAATGATTATCTTTATTTCATTCAACAGTAAGATAGCATTGGTTAAAAAAAAAAACTGAAATAAATGTAGCTTGAATTGAAAGGAGCAGAAAGAAGGTTAAACTTATGACATCTACCCCTTTTACTTATGCGCACACTTGTACTCTATGTTGCTTATCTGCAATTTTGCAATTACAGTGTAGTTGTTCCAAAATATTTTTACATTTTCTGGTTACAAATCTTTACATTATATGTACATTTCTTCCCACATTTTCAAATGTAAAAAAAACAACATACAAAAAACATACAAAAACCATCAAATCAGTTATTTTTTCCAATTTTAAGTTTTATATGTATATAATGTTATAGTTTTAATTTGCTTCTTAAATGCCGCAATAATTTTTCTTTTTTTTATTTCTCTATTGAGTTTGTTCCACAAATTAGATCTTTTCACTGAGACGGTCCGTTCCATGAATTTGGTTCTAAATCTTGGTTTTGTGAAGAAGACATCTGTTCCTTTAAGATTGTACTGACTTTGTCTCTTTTTAAAGTTTTTCTGGATGTTTGCTGGTAACGTTTTATTATTAGCCTTATACAAAAACCTGTAGGATATTGTAATCTACAATGTCATGGAATTACAACACATCGTATTTCATTATTTTATTTAGAGACCGACTGATATATCGGGCCAATATATTCACATTTTTTCTATATGCGCCATCGGGTCAAAATTTTAAAACCGCTTCTTTACTGAAGGAAGGACCCCCACTGTGACCCAGCCCACTAATATTTTACTCTTAAGTCTGGTGTTTAGGCTTCGACTGCTCTTACTTTTATATATATGTTAGATTTTATTATGTACCACCATGTGGTAGTGTGCTTTACTTTGTGGTGATATTTCTTTGATACTCTAAATCAAGATTCTACCTCAACCAGCTGTTTGCACCATTATTCTGGTTACTGTTTGAATATTTTTTATTTTGTATAGTTAAAGAAAACTTGAATCTGTTATATTTTCTATTGTTTTGAAACACTCAGGTTACTGTTTTGATTTTATTTTTATATTGTCTTATATTTGAAGTTCGGCAAATATTTAAAGAGCTTTATTGACTTTTTAATTTAAACTGCACACGGTGCGTGTTCGATTGTCTTTCACAATCAATGTGCCGCTAAAAAGTGTATTTGTGTGTGTGTGTATATATATATATATATATATATACATATAGCTGCCATGAATATTGGCCTTAATAATCGACTTTAGATGATTATAAAAGATGATTTATAAGAATCGGCATCGGCCTTTAAAAAAAAATATATTGGTCCGCCTCTAATTTTATTGATGGATCGCTGTATCTTTTGTGATTTATTATTCGCAAGGCCCTTTTTTAAGATGAATATTATCCATGATGGACTGTTTGTAAGTTTAAACCCCTCTTTTACATGTCTCCCCCCATTCTCCATCCTCAATTGTTATATTGGCCTCCAACTCCCGCTTCTCCTTCAGGTCTAAAGAATTATCGGACCAGTGGGATTGTAAACACTTATCTAAATTTGATATTAATTTGACCTTAAGTCTTTCTTCAGTGGCCTTAATCAATAAAAGTTTGGTTGTTTCCAGGGGTGATTCTAGGATCAGAAATTCAGGGGTGCTGAGCAGAATTTGGAGAGCTTAGCCATCTGCCAAGCACCTCAGTACAGTTCAGATTCCTCCATAATCATCCCCAAAATGAAATCACTCGTTACTTGGCCCATTTCCTGAATATTGCATCTAACTCCACCAAAGATTTTGAGTTACTTTGTTAACAGAAAGTGTTATTTTTATTTATCAATTTTATGGCCTCCATAGCTTACTGTCTATTTTCACTCGCCTTTTATTCTGATTCATTTTATGTGTGTGTTGCCTTAACATGTAAATTTCCTCACTGCGGGATCGATAGTCTGTTCATTCATTCAGACCCAAAAGATAAACATCTGCAAAATCATAACCTCTTTGGCAGATTTATTTTAGTGATAAGAAATATCTGAAACATATGAAAACATTAGAAAACTTTTTGAAATATTAAGAAATTAGTTTATCTCATCTTCTACATAATTCAGAATTATGAATATAAAACTTTTTTTTTCTAGATTAACAAGAAAACAATGAACTCAAATTTGTTTTTTTAACAATACAAGCTACTATTTCTTAAAGAACTATGAAAAATAATTCAAGTTTTTTAAATAAAGATAATTCTTACAAAAAGTATTTCATTACAAGATTATTTTTTTTAAATTGGTGATTTACTAATAAAATTTGTATCAATACAGTGTTTTTATGAGATGATCTGTAGGTATAACTAAAGCAACCAAAAGTGCGTGCAGTCCAAGGTGAAAGACATTTCTCAATTGAAAGAAACAGGAACTAAAACATGTCCTGTTTGTTTAGTTGAATTCATCATTACTTTTTTTTCAATTTAGATGCTAAGAAATACTCACCTCTAATGTATGTATATATATTTTTTCTTACATAAAATGTATTTTGTTGATATTGTTGTTAATACAGAAACAGCTTTTCTGTACAGCTTTACTTTTTAATCATTTTCAGTACACTTCTGTAGGATGTAACAGATATCAATAACTAACTTAACACAATATATTTGCATGTATTAACTAATCATTCAGCAAAGATTATCTGCATGCAAAAACAGCTCAATGTACAGTTTGTTTAGTTAAAGAACAGCAAATATTTTACTGGTTTGCTGAACATTCAGCTCTCTGCAACAGACTCCTGCTGGAGATTTACCAGACGCATATATGTGTAGGATGCGTTTAAAGACGGCTCAGAAAAAAATATTGTTGAATAAAAACAGAATTTAAAAAAATGTGATTGTTGTAATTTGAAAAATATTACATTTCAAGCAATAAAGTATGTTTTTTTTACACTTTTATCTTTTGTTAAAAAAAGCAAATAGTAAAAAAAAAAATTCTCCAACTTTAGCACCCCCAAAAATGGTCTAAAATAGCCCCTGGTTGTTTCACACATGTGAGATTAGATGGAGCTAATTTCACATCTTTAAAAACATGAATTTTTTTTTTTTTGTTATGATGGGCTTTTCTTTGTACTTTGGGTTTTCCATCATCTTTTAAAAACCTTCCAACTTCTGTGTGTCCCGTTGTGATTGCTATAGTTGTGGGTCCAAGAGCGCCTCCCTCTGGCCATGTGCCAAGAGCATGGCTCGTCGCTGCAAGCTGTCCAGCAACTAATGAAGAAAAACCAGGTAAGAAACTAGCAGAGTATTATTATTATTATTATTATTATCATCATTCTTCTTATTATTATTATTGACTGCGTAGAGCTCTGCCAGCCTCAGTGATGCATCATGTGCATTATCTGCATCTTAAAATATTTTTAAATCATACTTTTGAGTAAAATGTCAAATTTCTCCTGTAATTTTGCAGTGATGGCGTAAATCCCCGTTACTGAATAGGGCCCATATTTTGTTTCAATTTTCAGCTTCTAATTTATTAAGTAAATAGGTCTAACGGTACGTCTAGTATTCAAACACACACGCTGATATGGTTTTCTTAGTTTTTGAGTGACATTGCATTTTGCCTGGATATAAATTCAGTCACAATCAAATCAGACACGTGAATGCACATGGACGAAACAAAAGTTACGTTTTCTGACAGATTCTTTGGACATGAAGCCAAGAGGGATCTAATAAAACAGAGCAACAGCTTACTTGCTAGGAATTTGCTTTTTAGATTGTGCTATGACTGACACTAGGGATGTTACGTTGCAAAAATAAAAAAATTACATTTCTTAACGTTTTCGGTACGCTTTAGATGAGAAAAATAAATACAAATGTGTGCATGACTTTTTTTCTTTCTTCAGAATTAAACAAAGAACCTTTTTAATTACTTACTTTAAATCTTTGAGGTTATTTAGATTTAATTATGTTATATAACTTTAAAAAGTTAAAAGTATATAACTGACTGAAGATCTGATTGTTTTAAAGAAATAGTACAAGTAGACATAGCCAGAGTAGAAAACAAAAATAACCACTTTAAAACAGTCTATGTTAATGATGATGATACTTTGCCCAATTTTGAGGATAAAACATGCTTAATCACTTTAGAGTTGTTCTGATATTTTGAGCGCCTAGTTTTCCAGCTGTACCTAAATGCAACATGGGTAGCTGTTACGAAAAGTCTCGCCTTATCGACGGGGATTCCTCAGATTTATCCAAAATCAGGAGTTTGGTCTGATTGGATGCTACTGGCAGCCATGGTGATGTAAGCTGGTTTTCTCTAGTATTAGTGATGTTTCCAATCAGCTTTATGTCGTGTCAGGTGAGTTATTTAGTTCAGTGCAGAGTGTGTTATGGACCTTATTGCTGTTGAAAGATGCGTTCGCTGACAAAGTTCTGGTTCAGTCCATCTTTATTTTTCTACTGTAGCTGCACGAGAAACCAATAATGCTCCATATTAGCAGAGTTTAGTAATACTGGGTGTGTTTTGATGTCACTTTTTAAAGTTGAACTGTGGAAACGCAGCACTCTGAGTTCCTCACATAAACGTTCTGCATGTGATTAGGAAGGAAACGGCTGGGCCCGACTGGGCCATTTAGAAAAATACAAAAACACTTAGGCCATATCCACACGTAGCCGGGATTTTTTTTTAAACAAAGATTTTCCTCCACCCCTTAAGAAAAAAAAAATCTCCATCCAAACATAGCCAGATAAATGCGTTTTTCAGCACAGTTATAGACGTGGCAAACCTGTAGGGGGAAGTAACTAGTTCTCCCAAATCCTATCCGCTTAGAGTAACTTTCCATCCTCTATCTTCAGCACGCAGCAGTGATAGAGTTGATAAAAGTAAACAAACTAAACGCGATTTAACAGTGGATGATATTTAGAACGTCGGACCAGTGTGTGTTGCTAGTTCCGAGAACTAGATGCAAGTCTAGGGGTGATCGTGGTTTTTCTGTCTTGGGTCCGAAGCTATGGAACCAACTGCAACTGAGTATCAGAAAGGCCACCTCTGTACAGAGTTTTAAAGCCAAGTTGATCCTGCATTACCGTGCCTTGTTTTCTGCCTAGCTGCCCTTTTTCATTGATTCCCTTTTATTATTTTTTGATGGGATTTTATATTGTATTCTGCGGTGTACAGCACTTTGGGCCTCCTTGATTGGTGGTGGAAGGTGCTTTATAAGTAAATAAATGAAATGAAATGAAATACCAAGACAGCTCTGCGGGCATAAATGCTGTTTTTGAGATTAAACGCAGGTCCCAAAAGTGATGTTTGAGTAGATGTTTGAGCATTTTTGGTCACGGATAGTCACGTTACGGTTCCTAAAACTCCGTTTTTGGCCGTCCAAACGCAGATACTGAAAACGGAGAAAAAGCAAATCTCCAATTTGGCCGGAGTTTTATAAAAAGATTCGTTTTTGGTGCCAAAAGATCTCTGTTTACGTGTGGATGACAGGGTCTTATACTGGTACATATTCTGGTGACTTGTAAATGTAAAGCTCTAAGGGCGAATGTTCATAAATAAAAATTTTGACAATTTATGAAGGAATAAAGAACATGTTTGCAACAACCTCAGGCTGGCTTAATCAGAATAAACATTTAACTGAAGACAGTTGATTCGCTCGGGCAACCCCTTAAGGGAAAAGCTGAAAGAGAAAGTTGAATAATTTTAGTTTGTCACAAAAAGCAGTGGTCTTTGAGAATGAAAATCCTTCAGCAGCAAATTACACAAATATAGGCGGTGTTTCATCCGACCTCATCGTTTAATGGGTTTATTCTCTCGCTGCAGACCCTTCAAAGGGAGCTTGAGGGCCACAGGAGCAGGATTGACGACGTCCTAGAGAGGGCAGCTATCATCGCCTCCATCAGGAGCCCAGAGGCCGACTGCGTCAGGGCGGGCCACGACCAGCTGGCCCAGCTGTGGGCTCTGCTGTGGGCCGAGACGGAGAGGAGGCAGCTGGTCCTGGACGCCATGTATCAAGCCCAGCAGTATTACTTCGACACGGCCGAGGTCGAGGCCTGGCTGAGCGAGCAGGAGCTGCACATGATGAACGAGGAGATGGGGAAGGTGCGGCGGTTGCCGTTTCACTGAAGATACAGACGTTTGATAATTTTGTATGGTGAATGACGCGCTGTTTTTAACTGCAGGATGAGCCGAGCACGCTGCAGTTGCTGAAGAAACATTTGCTCCTGGAGCAGACCATCGAGGACTATGCTGAGACCATCGGACTGCTGTCCCAGCAGTGTCGACAGCTGCTGGAGATGGGGCATCCAGACTGGTGAGCTCTAAAAACCAGATTACCCAGTGACTGACCACATTTCAAAAATCCAACCTGTTCCACAAGCAACAGAGGTTAGAAACCCCAAAGAATACGTTTTGACGTACTTAGGTTAGCCTTCATGTTGTCTGCTAATTGGGCAGCTCTCTCCCGCTGCATTGCGGCCTAAATTTACTTTTCAGCCCACTTTCCTTTCAGCTTCTCGCAAATTTGTGCTGCTTCTGGCTTTATTTAAACAGAAGTGGTCAATATTGATAAAGATGAACACGCCCTCCGTCAGTTTCGCTGCCACCTCTGCTTTTTGTGGTACATATTGCAAAATATATTAAACTTGAAACTTACTTACTCCTTGCATAGACTATGAAGTGATTTGGGTGTAGCACAGGTCTCCCATCGTTCCCCCTTCTGCACGTCCTTCCTGTCTCCGTGTTGTCCTCCGCAGCGAGCAGATCAGCAAGCGTCAGTCGCAGATAGACCGACTGTACGTGTCTCTGAAGGACCTGGTGGAAGAGAGAAAGAGCCGCCTGGAGCAGCAGTACTGGCTCTATCAGCTCAACAGGGAGGTGGACGAGCTGGAGCAGTGGATCGCCCAGAGGGAAGTGGTCGCCAGCTCGCCTGAACTGGGTCAAGACTTTGAACATGTCTCTGTAAGTCCGTTTTCAGACGTCCAGGGGGTAAAGCGGACATTTTTACTTGCTTTGACCATATATCAACACATGCAGCAACATATCTTGAGGTATTTTTCTGTTGTTTTCTTACCTGCCTTAATGTTTCCATACTAAAAACTATTTTAATAATTTGTTGAAGTGAAGATGAGTTTTAATTATAGTAATGCTAACCTTAATAATGTTTCCGTATAGGCAGAAAATGATAGGTTAAAAATGATAGGAATATAGCTAGAATTTATTATGGTGATTATTAAAAAAAACAAAATTTCAAGCACTCTAAATTTGAAACAATTGTTTGTTGGCACATTTTACATTGGCTTATTGATTTTATTTTGTTTGAATGTATTTGTCAGCTTTTTATGTGACTATTCTTAATTATTTAACCGTCTGCATAGTTATTTATTTTGAAATGAGATAGTTAATAATTTTATGTATTTAGTTATGTATCTGACAGATTTATGCTTGACTGTTTTTTTTAACGTATTCATTCATTCATTTTTGCAAGCTTTAATTGTTGCGGGATTATTTATTTAGTATTTGACAATTTTATTTATTTTTTTTATTCATCATTTTCCATTGTTGTATTTGTGTCTTAATATATGTTATTTATATAACAAATTTAATTTATGTACCTGTCTAAATAATTATTTAAGTAGCAAGTTGTTAGTAACTAGTTTATGTATTTAACTGGCTGATTTATGGCTCTTTTTTTGTTGTTGTTTTGTCTTTTTTTGTTTTTTCATGTATGTAATTAATTTATCCCTTTTTTGTTTATTTAGTCTTTCATTATGTGACTTTGCTGATTTATTTACCAATAGTTTTTTCTTTTTTCTTTTGTGTTATGTTTTCCTATGTTGTATTTGTGACTATATGACTAATTTATTGTTTTACGTTTCAGTATAATTGCTAACTAGTCACCAACTTATTTTTTTATTTATCTAGCTGATTATAGCTGAGTCTATTTTTAAGTAGTAATTTAATGTTTTTACTGTTTTATTTGTTGCAAGTTTAGTTATTTATATTTGACTTATTCATTATTATTTTCTCTCTTTTTTCTTTATTTTTTACTGTTTTGTATTTGATGTTTTATATATCTTACATATGTAACAATTTTTGTGGCAATTAGTTAGGTATTAACTTCTTTATTTACTGTATCTGCCTTATTTATTATTATTATTGGGGTTTTTTATGTACCAGTTTATTTGTTTTATGCGCGTTTTATTTGTTGCAAGTTTATTTTTTTATTTTTTATCTGACATATTTATTTAATTATATGACAAAATTTATTAATCCAATGATCTGTATCATTATTTATCTGGCAGTTTGTTGAGTATTTACTTATTAATAATTCAGATTTAGGTAGGACTTTTTATGTCAGGCTTATTTTAGTCTTTTTTTACTTTTTTATTTATTGTATGTTTATTAATTTGTTAATTTTATATAGTTATTCCAACACCTCTGACATTAGCACACATGTCACCATCCATCATGTGAATCTGTTTTATGCTTTGTTTACTTTTATCTTTGTCCCAAGTTTCTACAGCAAATGAAGGATAAAAACATTACTTTATATATAATTATAAGAAGACTAAAATGTTTTGTTTTTGTTTCTACCTTCGCTTCTGGAATGCTTCCAGGTCCTCCAAGAGAAATTTACAGAGTTTGCGTCAGAAACGGGAAGCGTGGGACAGGAACGGGTGACGGCTGTCAATCAGATGGTGGACGAGCTGATAGACTATGGTCACGCTGAGGCTGCCACCATCGCCGAATGGAAGGACGGCGTCAACGAGGCCTGGGCAGACCTGCTGGAGCTGATGGAGACCAGAGCGCAGATGCTCGCTGCTTCACACCAGCTGCACAAGTTCTTCTCTGACTGCAAAGAGGTAAGACGCAGAGCTGCTGCAGGTGTCTTTATGATTATTTCACGGGGCACTCTTTTTTTTTTTTACAGTGAATGCAAACCACTCTGAATATTTGATAACACTGATTAGTTTCGGTTTCAGCAGATTCATGCTACATACACATTTTTCCAGGTTTTGGCCCAGATAGAGGACAAGCATCGCAGACTACCAGAAGTCCGGGCTCGGCAGGGCAGCACTTCCAACACCAGCACCCTGCAGAGACTCCTGCAGAGCTTTGAACAGGACATCCAGCTGCTGGTCACCCAGGTACAGCAGCACAGACAGAGCATGGCCTGATTGCTGCTTGTCCTGTTCTTGCCATTTATAATTTTTAGTTCTGAAAACTATATTTTTCAGGCTCTCTTGAAGTTTTCACAGATTTTTTTGTTAAACTTTTGGATTTGTCTTTACCCTGATTTTCAGTTCTGTCCAAGCCTTAAACAGAAAATAAACTGAAAGTTAGGACTTCTTGGATATTAAAGAGAATACTGCAACTTGTGCAGTACATTTATACTTTATTAAATCATCATTAGGGTCTCGTTAGTCTGAGTTTGTTTGGTCAAAACTACTAAAATTACTCCAGAAGAACCTGCGGTGCAAAAACAGTGGTTAATTTTATTAAACCCCAGCTGCTCTGTGCAGCTCTGATAACAGCAGCACAGGCAGTTGTGCCCAGTGCGTCATTGGGATAACAAACTTGTGCTGTTTATGCCATTTTACAAGGTTTTGTTTTTTTTTGTCTTCTCCTCACCCTGTCAGGTGCGTCAGCTGCAGGAAAGTGCAGCCCAGCTGAGAACGGTGTACGCGGGCGAGAAGGCTGAAGCCATCTCTTGCCGCGAGCATGAGGTGATGCAGTGCTGGAAGGAGCTGCTGACGTCCTGCGAAGAGTGTCGGCTCCAGATCACCACCGAGACGGACAAGCTGAAGTTCTTCAGCCTGGTCCGGGATCAGATCATGTGGATGGAGTCGATCATCTGTCAGATAGGCACAGGAGAAAAGCCCAGGTATTCATACAGAAAGAAGCCCAACAACTGGAGTTTTATTATCAAAATCAATTAAATAGTAATTAATAATTCTTAGTTGTGTTAATTGATATTATTTGTTGTTATAGTCTGGCTTAATGGGAGCATGTAATTGCTAAATAGGAGGGCCCTAGGATGGAGCCCTGTGGGACCCCGCTTGTGATTTCTGAGTTTTGTGATGAGAACTGGCTAATCGACACAATGAAGTTCCTGTTCTTGCGGTAGGATTTAGTAGGCTGACATTTTTTTGCGATCCCAGTTGGTCCCACGATTCCTGCGGGATTCCCGTGGAATGGCAGTGAACATAATTATAATCACGTAACTCGGACAATACCAGGTGACAGCTAATCAGTGCAGCAACTGTTATGTTTTGAACCTGTAAACTATTTAAGACAGAATATTGAGAAAAAAAATCCAGAAAATCACATATAGGTATAAGTATTTCTGGTGCAGAAAATAATTATTTGTCATCTAAAACAAACAAGAATTCTCACCCTAACAGACATTTTACTTCTTCTTTAAGAATATCTTCTATCCTCCACTCGTTACGTGTATTAATGTCACCTGTTTGAACTAGTTATCTGTATAGAAGACACCTGTTCACACCTTCAAACAGTCAGACTCCAACCTCCACCATGGCCACTGGGACAAGATTGTACACATGCACAAGAATGTGATGAGTCAATCTACAATAAACAAGCATCTTGGTGAGAAGAGATCAACTGTTGCTACAATTATTAGAAAATGGGATCACTAAATATCTCCCCCAACCTGGGGCTCCATTCAATGTCTAAGCTTTAGGGTATTTATGATCTACAGAACAGTGAGGAAACGTGGTTTGAATTGTCCTTCTGGGCTGCAGCCCTCGAAAGGTCCCCCTACTTAAGCCAGCACTTGTTCAGGTCCGTCTAAAGTTTGCCAGAGACCATCTGGATGATCCAGAGGAGGATTGGGAGGATAGTATGTGATCAGATGAGACCATAAAATAGAAATCTTTGGTATAAATGTCGCTTGCCATGTTTGGAGGGGAAAGAATGCTGAGTTGCATCCCAAGAACACAATACCTACTTTGAATCACGGAGGTGGAAACATCATTCTTTGGGACTGTTTTTCTGCAAAGGTGAAAGGACGTTCCATCAGTGAGAGTATTTAGGATGAAACATGGAGGAATCTTCCAGCATGACAATGATCCTAAACACACCGCCCAGGCAAAAACGGAGTGGCAACATAGAAGCATTTCAAAGGTTCTGAAGTGGCCTAGCCAGTCTCCATACCTTTATCCATTAGAGAGTCTGTGAAGTTGAAAGTCAAAACATGACGGTTCTAGAGACGATTTGCATGGAAGAAAGGGCCAAAATACCAGCAACAGTGTGTACAAACCTGTGAAAACCTACAGGAAATGTTTGACCTCCATCACTGCCAGCCAATGTTACATAAAGTATGGAGGTGAACTGTCTTAATCTACCAAATACTCGTTTTCTGCACCCTTTATATAGTAAATTCTTTAAAACTCATAGAATGTGATTTTTCTGGATTTTACCTACATTTGGTTCACAGTTGAGGTGTTCCTATTAGGGATGCTCCGATCATCGATACCGATCAGCCAAGATGCCGATCATTGCCGATCACCGATACCCATCACATAGTTTGGCTGTAAATTTTTCATGTAGTTATGATGAGTGCTACTGCATGTGTTATATGATTCGGAAAAAGGAACAATAAAATTCACTTTAATTTAGAGAAGGCAGCGGGGTTCCGAGTGCGTTAGTAGCCGGTGGAATCCGATGTCTTCTACCCCTGAAAAAGGCTGGACGTCTAGTCCGATAAACTCGATGATTTTCCGGGTAATTTGCATAGCTTTCTGACTGTCGGGCTCATATGGGCGAGTGTTTCCAAGCGTAGGCTGCATTAGCTGCCTTCTTTTCATTCTCTGCCGTGAGCCTCGAAAACTCACCATGCTCCGTCAAGTGTTTATTCTTTAAATTTCGGATCAAATTCGTTGATTTTAGACGTGCTTTCTTCGCGGGGTATTTTTTCGTTGCAAGTTTTGCAAGACGCAAACTTAATATAATTCTCACAGACTGAAAAAAAAGTTCCACATGGCAGACATGTTTGTTATTGTGGGTTTTGCCTCCATACACACTAAGTAGAGTGAAGGAGAAATGTAAACTACAGCGCCTCTGCAGGCTGGGAAGAGTAAGTCAGTAAATAGACTATACAAATAAAGTCAGTACCAGTACTTGTGATCGGGAATGAAAGGCAGTGATCTGCGTACACTAATCACACACTTTTCTATGCAAATCGGCCGATAATTATCTGTGGCCGATCAATCGGAGCAACCCTAGTTCCTATGGTGAAAATTACAGACCTCTTTCATATTTTTAACGTGACAGTGTGTATTTTTTGCAGTACATCTTTGAAGATAGCCATTCAAATATTATGCAATAATAATTACATAAAGCACATTAATTGCAAAATATTGCCGATATTGTAAAATATGAAAAAATCTGTTTTAAAATACATAGGCACGGGTCCTCTTTTCAGGGGAAAGCCATATTAGATGACGTCTTTACTTCTACAAGAGCCCGGACGGACAAAGCACACGGAACACAGAATAAATACATTTTTACCTCCTCGCTAGTTCCAAGCGATGAAAGAGAGACTGAGGTGCTCGTCATGTTGTTGCAATAGATAATTCTCAGGGAATTGAGCATTTGAAAACAGCATTAGTTGGACCTCCGTTGTCGAGTTTCTTACTCGAAGACACAGATACCGCATGCTTGTGACAATTTAGGTATGCACTGCCCCCTACTGGCCGAAAATTACACCCTGTGCCTTTAAGTTGGACAACTCGCTCAGTCATTGGCTGCCAAATGCTGTTTTTTTCCCCACTGTACTTCTTACTCAAAAACTGTCTTGAAATGATTTATTTACGGCTTAGAGTCAGTAAGTTTAAAAACCGAGCAGATGTGATGATTCTCTGTGGTTCCTGCAGGGACGTGTCCTCAGTGGAGGTGCTGATGAACTATCACCAGAGCCTAAAGAGTGAAGTGGAGGCCCGCAGCCAGAGTACGCTGGAGTGCATTGAAATGGGCAAAATGCTGCTGGCTGCTAGAAACCCCGCAGCCGAGGAGGTGAGATGAGGTCAAACATACCAATAACGCAAGCTTGCTAGTCAGTATTAACAGATAGATGTGATATTGAATATGAACATCAGACAAGATGTTTTTCTGGTAGAAACTTTATCAAGATCTTGGAAAAAATAGTTGATTTGCAAAAGGTGCAATTGCAACATTTATTCCTGCAAAAAAAACGTCTTGAATAAATTTTTATGCCTGTTTGACATCTAGATGGATTAAACTTTTTTACAACAGTCAGGATGATCAACATTACATCTATTCTTCAAATCCCATTTGCAAATTCTTCTCTCAAGAATTCGTTTAACTTCAGACGTTGATATTTCCTCAGTGTTTGGGAGAACTGTTTGACCAGGGTTAACATTTTGGACTCCTTTCCATAAGCTTTTTTCTGTCATTTTCTGGATTTTTGGCCCATTTGTTTGTGACAGAACTGCTGCAAATAGGTCAATTTTAAAGGTCTCGTCCTCTGAAAATGTTGCTTATCCATACTGCACCTTAATATTTATTCCTGCCCCCTTCGCCTGCATTAGCCATAGAAAGAAGATAGAATTAAAAACGAATGAGTCGGAAAAAGCCAGTCCCTTCTACGTCACAGAGAATATTGGTTTTTATCGCCTCCCCTGGGAAGGCTGTATTGATTCAGGGGAGAGTGATCTGCATCTTTAATTGGAGAAGCTAATCGTTAGCCACTCGGCTTGTAGAATCTAACTATTAGCAACTCTGCAACATGGCGCAACACGTTTGGGCTTTTTTTCACCCAAGAAAGAAGAGCTGAGGAAGAAAAGGTTGCCAATTTGTCTTTTGAACACAACCAGCAAACTAAGTTAAGTTTATTATTTGTTTAAAGGCAGCGTAACAGTCTCGCTGCTTTTAACCAGTCAGAGGCGAGACGTTAGCATATCGGATATCATGAATATTCAGATACAAAAGGCACATTTACGCTTGAGACCACGGCAAATTTATGGAATAAATGAGTGAATGAGACCTTTAATACCTTTTTATGGGACTGAGATCAGGGTAACTTCAGAACGCTCTTTAGTTGTCCTTAAAAGTGTGTTCCAGAAGAATGCAAAAATGCTGAATCGTTAGGCTCTTTTAAATCAAAGATTGAAACAATACTATTCAGAGCTGCCTTTGAGCCCAAAATTGCACTTTCTGATCACTATTTGATTCTTGTGGCTTAATTTTTATTCTTTTTATTTTATTTTTAATCTATTGTTTTTTATCTGTTTTTATTCTATATTGCATAAATTTGTTCCTAACATCATCTTTCCTTATTGATTGATTGTGTCCATCTGTTAAACCTATATGTTTCTGTTTTTCTCTAATCATGATTGTTTAATCATGTATTTGGTATCATTATCACCAAATCATGTAAAGCACCTTGAATTGCCTTGTGTTGAAAGTGTGCTATATAAATTGCCTTGCCTTGCCTGAACCTCTTTTTGTAACTACTTCTTAGACCGGATAGTTTCAAACTCAAGCCCAAGGGACCACGTCTGGGCCCCTGAAGCCGGTTAGGTGGCCCCATATAAATATAACCTTTAAGGTCTATTTATGTGCACCTAAATGCTATTTTATCACTCAAATAAATATTTATTTGAACAGTCTTAAATCACATTGTTGTGAAATTATGTTAATTATCATTTAATTTCAAGAAGTACTTATTAAACTTTAGGAAGTACTTCTTGAGACAGATGTTTACTACTATTTCAGCAGTTTGTTAAAGATGATTTTATCAGTACTTTCTGCTACAACCGGTCTTTTTAGGCAATTCATTGTCTTAATGTGGCCCAAAATAGAAATTGACACCACTGGCTTAGACTGTTTGTCGACTTCTAAGACCCATTTCAGACTAAGCTCTCTGGCTGATGTCTCGAGAGGATGCCCTAATAATTTGGTGCAATAAACCTTACAAATAAGCTAGACCACATGTGTCAAACTTAAGGCCCACGGGCCAAAACCGGCCCCCAATAGCCATTAACGTGGCCCTCTAAACTATATAAATATTTCTATTGATTTGCACATAAATACTATTTTATTAGTCAAATAAGCGTTTATTTGAACATACCTAAGTCACGTAATTGTTGAATAGATGTTCCGTATTGTTTGAATTTTAAGAATTACTTGTCATACCTAAAGAAGTACTTGTTGAGACAGATATTTTTTAAATATTTTAACGGTTTGTTGAAGACAGTTTTATCAATACTTTCTGCCTAAACCGTACCTTTAAGGACATTCATTATCTTCACATGGCCCAAAATGGAAATTAAGTTGACACCCCTGATTTAGACAGTAAGCAAAAACAAAAATATGCAACTCAATTGTCTTCATTGTTTGTCCTGTTTATAGTTATTTGTTTAGTTATTTATATCTTATATTTAAGTTTATCTATTTAAATTGTATATTTCGCTTTCTCAATGTGCATGTGTACTCTGTACTGCTGTGCAATGACAATAAAGACAAGGGGGGAAAAAAGTGGCATTTCAGCCCATGTGGGTCAGGGCTCATTTCACCGTCTATAGCTTTTGCTCTGGACTTGATACTCGTAATTTAGATCATAATTCTGGGACACAGAACCCTGTATCCAGATTTACCTTAATTCATCTAACAGTTATAAGCTATGTTTTAATTATGGGATTGCTGGTTTTGAATTCTAGATAAAAGACAAGCTGGAAAGGGTTATCGCAAAGCAGCGTGAGCTCTCTGAGAAGTGGGACAAGCACTGGGAGGTCCTCCAGCAATGTGAGTTCAGACAAGTAAACTGAGATGCTGTCGCACTTTTCTTTCGTAAAACATTCACCTTGTTTCCTCTGCTTTGCCGTCAGTGCTGGAGGTGCATCAGTTTGCCCAGGAGGCGATGGTGGCGGAGGCCTGGCTGACCGCTCAGGAGCCGCTGATCAGCAGCAAGGAGCTGGGAGGGAGCGTGGACGAGGTGGAGCAGCTTATACGTCGACACGAAGCCTTCCGGAAAGCGGCGGCCACCTGGGAGGAGAGATTCAGCTCGCTCCGTCGGCTCACCACGGTAACGACTGTCATCAACGCCGTGCCAAATGCTCATATTAGCCTGAAAACAAAAAACACAGCACCATCCTTCTTTGTTTTAATGTTTATTGACCGCTGCCAAACAACAAATTGGTGCATCTCCGCCACCTACTGGTATGAAGTGTGGACAAGAAAATTCACTCAGAGTTGCATTTACCTCTCTAACTGTGTGTTCACACCACCCCAAACGCCAGCGTTAGTTGCACCAAGATGTAAAGTCTACGGTCGAGTACGTCAGATGTCTGTCAAAGTCTCAGCGGGCGTTGGCTACGTCAACTTTTCAAGCGTTGCTTGCGTTGCAAGCGGCAACGTAGCAAACGCGAGCAACCCAAAAGTTCAGCAAGCTGAACTTTTGACGGACTTTATGCACTTGACGCAGTGCGTCAACCAATCAGAGCGTCTCAATGTAGTGATGTCACTACACGTATCTTGAATAAAATGCAATGCAGTGATGTCACTACACGTATCTTGAATAAAATGCGGGACTAGTGAAAACATTTTCAAAAAACGCAGATTTCAAAAATCAGAAATAACACTTACCGAAGACAGAGGGACAGGCGCTCCTAATGGCAAACTGGGCGCGGGACAGATGGAAGTACTGCTGAAAGCGAACCTCATCCATACGTAGCTCCTGGAGCAAACGGTTAAACTCCCCGAACTCAGAACGCATCCGTAGAATAGGGTGTATTCACAAACGGCGCTGATGTTGCCGAAGTTGACGTTGTCTAGCTTTATCTAGCAAATAAAGCCAAGCCACCCTCTCGATACGATCCGCCATAGTTCAGAACGTGCGGCAACAGAGCAAGCCCCGTCCACGCGTTCCTTTTTGCTCTGACGCATGTACTTTTGCACCAACGTTTGCTTCTAACTACATGCGTTGGGTGCGTTGGTTGACGCAGACAAAGTGTACGGTCTGAACGCAGCATAAGACTGGTAATGTATTAGGATCACCCCTGCATATAATAGTGTTGCTCCTGTTTTTATTAAGCCAAACGCTAGTCTCCATTTTTTTATCCAGCGTATCAAAGTTTCTTGTTTACTGCCTCTAAATGTCCAGGTCATTGCCTATAACACCCTCTGCTGGTTTTCATTCTGCTTACAAAAAACAAATTATTAACGTTAACACAATCAGCCTCGGACCTTGCTGTTACAGAATGGGTTGATGTCGCCCAAGAAATATATGTTATGGAAAAATTTCCAGTTACCTTTACAATTCAACGTGACATTTTTTTTTTACGAAATCTGGTCAAAATGGACTTGAGTATTTTACATTTCTAAGATTGTTGGATTTAAAGCCATTCTAAAAACTCCTCTGCTATGTGTGAAAGCTATTTCCATACATATAAATTTAATCAGAGATCACAGGAGAAGAATTAAAATTACATCAACTTTGTTACAATGGATTAAATATTCAGTTACAGAGCCTCTGGGTCAGTTCACGAAGTCTGACTGCCTTATTTTTCCTGCACAACACATTTTTAAAGCATAGAGCATTAATATTCCTTGGGTCCTCCTCTTTCACAGACTCTCATTCGTCACGCTGTCGCTGTTTCCAAATAAGATGTGATCTTGGGGGGGTTAACTATTTCACACAAATAAGCTATGGTGTGAATTAGCTTTCTTTAATATAAGGGCGCAATTCTTAACAAAATGAGCGTATTTCTTAACAAAAGGAGCGTAAAACAGGTTGGGGAGAGGGTAAAAAGTTTACTGTGGGGAGTAAAGCAGTTATCACAAACACATACATTTTGTAACAGGGTGTATTTAATCACTTCTTTTCCTCACACTACCAAAATCTGTTCTCACTTTCACCAAACATTCTCTCAGTTTTTTCTTCCTACACTTGCTTCTCTCATCTGCGCCCTCTTGCTTCTAGGCGCTACGCTCTCTCACGTCTCCAGCTGCGCCCTCTCTGTTCCTGATTTCTCCAGCAGTAATGTCACCAATCCAGACTAGATTAAACGATGCAGGATTTTACTTCCCGTGTTTCTGGTCTACTTTTACTGTTAATTACAAAGAAATAGGTCTCATATTTAATGTAAGATTTTTCTGTAATGTCTTACAAAATGAGCTATAATTGTTACTGTGTAATTTGAGCTATGGAAGTCTATCTGCAGTTTAATATTTACTGTTTTATTTAAGAAAAACTTTAAATATGTTAATATTAAAAGTCTTCTTTAAGTAAACAGAATATAACTGAAGTGTTTCAGGACTGGACTAAAATTGCTATTGTCATTTTACCCTCTCCCCAACCTGTTTTACGCTCCTTTCGTTAAGAAATACGCTCATTTTGTTATGAATTGCGCCCTTATATTAAAGAAAGCCAATTCACACCATAATAAGCACTCACAGGTCAACACAAGTAAACAAACCTTCAGGTCAAATGAAAGTCACCATATTAGCGGGGGCGATTTAGAAACAAAACAAAGGGGCAATTTAGATTTGAGAAGATATTGGGGAACACTGGTCTACTAGTTTATCTTAAATCTGACTTTCCTGACTAGTGGAATGGGACATTAATACACTCTGCTTCCTCCCATGAACAAGCAATAAACCTCTATCCTCAGAAAAACTGTGTGACTCAATTTGTATGAGGACCACATCTTTTTATTACAGTTTCTATGTTAACTAAGCTTAAGCAAGCAATTGTAAACAAAGAATGGAGCTCTTCAAGCTTATTCATTACTTTTGAGATCCAATGTTTTACTTATAATTTCTCAACTGCCATATATTATGTTGTAATAGTGACCCTCCAAGCTTCCTGTTCTTAAAAACTGTTTAACAGTGTATAAAAAAATATATATATATATTTTTTTACAGGAACAGGGGGCTCGATTTCTAAAACAAATTATATTCATGTTCAGTTTTGTAATTGTATTGGGTAATGAAGTGTTTTACACTAAGTAAAATGAGCCCACCCATGTGTAATCCCATTATCTTGAACAGTCTGTGTGTTGCAATGTAGTCTGTGATTCGGTGGCCGAATATTCCGGGCTTACAAGCAGATGCAACATCAATCTGCAATTCTTGCACACTCTCGATTTAACAGGAAGAAGGAACAGAAAGAAACCGGACTTCAGGGGCGGTCGGTTAAACACTATTACTTACTTCATCGCTAGACATGTTGCTTTCTGTCGTACAGCTGGGTATGTGTGCATTGTGCGGTGGCCTGAAAGTACTCTACGTCACTGATTTATTTACTTTTTGTGCTCGCTGTCGCTGCAGTTACTCGCAGTGCACGGCAGTCGCGAGTTTAATTTCTTCAATCTGGCCCCCTGCTCCTTTAAAAGATAATACGGATAATACATGATTGTAAAAGGCTCAGATGGTAAATGGAGTGAACTTACATACCGCTTTTCTATTCATATTGACCACTCAAAGCGCTTTACATTGAAGCCACATTCACCCATTCACAATCACATTCATATACCGATAGCCAACATGGCTCGGTAGGACGATGTTGAATTTTCTTTAGGGTTAAGTCGCAACAGTCGCCCATAAACATCTGTAAAAGGCATGCAATCCAGTATTGCTAACTCCTGATGATAATATGGGAATTAGATGTATGAATTTGCTTCCGTCACAAACTTTTGGTCATAATGAAAATCTTTCTCATTTACAGTATTCCTTTATGACTATATTGAACTTAGTGATTTTAAAATTAAAGATTTCATAGAAAATACTGTGTCTAAAGGTGCTACAGAAATATCACAGTAATACAATAAAATTACAATGCCTTAAAAACACCAGTCTGACACTGCTACAACATGGTCTGGTACCCTGCTCAGCTACAACGCCCCCTGCTGGATGGGGAACATCGGTCCAGATGATGCTCAAAGTGAACGAGCATCCTCCATGCTGTCTCTTCTCTGTCTTCTCAAACCCCCAGATGACCGCTTGTACTAAGCCAGGCTCTGCCGGAGGTTTCTTCCTCTTAAAGGGGAGTTTTTCCTCTCCACTGTCTCTACATGCTTGCTCAGTATGAGGAATTGCTGAATAGATTGCTGCGGTTGGAGTCTGCTTGATCCGGCCACAACCTCACACCGATGACTCAACGCAATCTGCTGGGATTCCTTACATAGAAAACTTTTAACTGATTGGAATGTTTGTGTAATTGTATTGAAATTACTTTTGTTGTGAATTGGCGCTATATTAATAAAAGTGAACTTATTAGATCCAGTTTAGCTCTAAAGTTCTTATTTTTACTTTCTGCAGGTGGAAAAGCTGAAGGCAGAGCAGAGCAAACTACCCCCAACACCCCTTCTGGGCCGTAAGGTTTTCCTGGACTCGCAAGACGCAACGTCCGGTCCAACGACCCTCCCCCGCCTCCCGGTCTCCCCCACCATGAGACAGACCATCTACGAGCAGAACGAAGCCAGCTCTCCTCCGTCTCCCTCGCCCGCCACCCCGACGCCGTCCCCGTCGGCCGCGGCACACCGGCTGGGGTCAACGGTCGCCAACTACACCCCAGTGATGAACGGCTCCAGCTACCGCCACACCCTGGAGGCGCGGCACGGCGGAGTGGTGGGTGTGGCGGCCGGACTGGGCCAGCCAGCAGCCTCGTCGATTGCATCTGTTGCCACGGCAGCCATGTTGGTGTCCGCCAATCAGATGCGGGAAAGCGCCGGCCCGGTGAGTGACCAGGCCACGAAGGCGATGAGTTACCTGCAGCCGGGGCAGGCGGGCAGGGACCCGGAAGGGAAAACCTCCCCGTATCTACGGCAACCGAAGATCAAACACCTGGACGATGCCGTGACGCCTCTGATCGTGGCCAGCCGGCTGGAGAGAGTCCGAGAGAGGGGGAGAGAAAGGGAAAAGGCGGGGGAGATGGGAACGGAGAGGGCGGAGGTGGCGGTGATGGCGGAGGTGGTGCTCCAGGAGCCGGGAAGAGAGCGGCTGCACAGCGAGCCCACCAGGGGACCTCGGGGATCCAGAACCGACCCTCTGGGCCACGCGGAGCCTCAGGTACAGACATACCAGCGGCAGCTCTCCAGCGAGCAGCTGATCCAGGCACGCAGGGACGAGCTACCTCAGGAGGTGTGGAGGGAACAAGCAGGGAGGCGGGATCGGCGGACGCTGGAGAGGCAAACGTCTAGCGAACACGAGGGCCACGAGAGCCGGCGGAGAGAGCGGGACCGGCACCGAGTGGAGAGGCAGGACTCCAGTGACAACGACATGGGGAGGGAGCACTCAGACCGACGCTCCACTGGAGGGTGAGACATATCCTCCGAGCTAGAAATCGCTGCTTGGGATTTTTCCAAACGGAACCAAACTAGTTCTCACCATAACTGTTTGATTTTTTTTGCACAGAGAGAAGAGAACCACCATGGCAGAGATTGTAGAGCAGCTTCAAGAAAGAGAAGCAGCGCAGGTGTGGAGTTTTAGGCCGAATCACATTTAACTTTTTACGTCCGCCTTGTTCAAACATTTTCTTCAAAGAAGAAAATTTTGGAAGGAAAATTTTGTTTGTTTTTTTAACATGGACCTTATTTGCAGCGAATACTACGTTCATTTACTCACCCAGGCAAGTTTCGAGTCACTTGAGGTCCTTCGGGAGAAGTTTATATCCAGTCCCGATCAGTGTATATCAGGGATGCACCGATACCGATACTTAAAATGTGTAGAATCTCCAAAAATGTCACAGAAAATGTTTATTTTTTAACTTTGATTTTTTTTTTTTGTGGTCATTTTTATTATTATTTAAAGAAAATAAAACCTGTCTTCCGATTCATTGCATTTCTTTGTGTGGTAGAAGTATCGGTATTGGTACTCGGTATCAGCAAGTACTCAAATCCAAGTATCGGTATCGTATCAGTTTTTAAAAATTGGTATCGTATCATCCCCAACATAAACATGTGTAATGCATTCACAAAGTAGAAGTTGCTTTTCCGCTGTGGCTGACCACAAAGCAGCCTCTGTGAGTTAGTTAGCTTGTTAGCCGCTAACATTAGCATCAACAGTAGAGCGATTTTCTCCTTTCTATCCGACATGTCAGCTTTTTTCCTTCTCTCCTACGTATCCAGAGTTATTGATAGATTGATGAAAATGTCCAGATTCTCTCATAGAACATCCTCTACGGCCCGAGCCGCTGCTTGGAGGCTGGTTCTGATCTGTCAGACAGAACAGTGCAGCAGCAGCTGCTTACAGGACATCAAGGCGCAGGTGTTGCAACAAAAAAAACTGCTGCTTATTATTTTTATTATTGCATTAAAATACTTATTTTCTCAGAATGTTATTTTTACTCTGACTTTAGATGTTAAATGGCTGTGGGAGGTCGATTTTCTAACGACGTTTCTCCGTCAGCAGAGAGCGTATGGCTGTGATTGGTCCATTCAGCAACAGCCAGAGATCGTTTCACCAGAACGGTGCTCTATAGTCGCTGTAATCAGTAGCTAATGCAGCGTTTGGGCCATAGACTGTAAAAAAAGAATAGAGAGCGCCTCCTCACTCCTCCCCGTTTACCAGAATGACACACTTTCATGGGGGAATTCATGGCGGATTCACAGACTCCTCCTCCCCAGGTCTGACGAAGCATGTTCCTAAAAAGGGCATAGGGGCAGGATCTTTACTATAGACTCTGCCCTCGTGGGGCGTGTATGGGCGTGTAGTTTGGTCGTAATCACGCCCATTCTGCTCCCGCGTCTTTAGCTCTGATGCTAAACTTGGCTCGGCCCCCTCATTAATTATGCAAGATTTCAAAAAATTATCTTACGAAAACCAGCCTGGTGCCCAGGTTTTTTATGAGCCCAGCGTTATCTCAGGAAGAATATGTAGCCATAGAAAGTTTAAAACAATGGGGCACCAGGCATTAAAGTTGTTTTTAACGTGTCTAAAGTCCAATGCTTTTCAATGGGGGCCTAGCGGCCAGATGGAGGTACTACAGCAATGGAGGAGCAATGGCGGCCTCCATGGTATGTGGTCACAAAGCAGAGCAGCCAGAAGCCATTGGTTTAGGCACTACATGCTTTATATTGAAAGGACAATTTTTCTAATATGGTCTTTTGCCGATTTTTGAACACAAGGAGTTGTAGCGAAACAACAAAAAAGGCTGCTGCGTTTGTTTCCATGTGTTTTTAGAACATTCTAGTGAAAAGCTTTACAGCTCAATCAAAACGTACTTTCTATCGTCCATTGCTCATTGAGGGGGGAATGCGTTCACAGGCCTAAGAAAAAAAACTGAACCGACACTGCAGTAATAGTACTCTTTAGACGCAATGAAAAGTTAGCACCCCCTGTTGTCCTGGTCGAGAATTGCTTTGCAACGCTGAAAAATCCATGGAGAACCGAGAGAAAGAATGGGAGAACCATAAACGAAAAACGTTTCCGTCAATAATTTGCTGATGAAGTATAAACTAGGCTTTCTTTGATTGCTGCAACATAAACGTTCATGATGATAGTTTAACTACGTTTACCAGACGTCATGTGTCTGCTGTAATGCTGTTTTATTTTATAATTACTTCATAAATGTTGAATGAGCTATCATCTTAACAGTCAGTATTTTAGATCACACTTCGTGGTAAAACGAAAATAGTAGAGCAGCTGATTGCTCCTGAAATAATATGCATTTCACATGTGATCCGATTAGTCGACTAATCAGCAAAATAATTAGTGATTAGTCGATTATCAAAATAATCGTTTTTGGCAGCCCTACACTACTGATTAGTTGTGTACCAGTTTAGGAAATTATCGAACGTCCTCAAGAAGTTTAAAGTGAACAAGCAAGCTCATAAAATCCTCAAAATTCAACAAGCAACCCACCCTCCTTTCCCTCAGGCCCGTGGTGAGGTGCCCCGGCTGCCCAATGGTCTACCAGAGAAGTCTTCCCGTCCCGACCGGCCCAGAGCCCGGGACAGACCCAAACCGAGACGAAGGCCACGTCCCAAAGAGCCGGGAGAGACAACGCGGAGGTCCCGATCTGCTCCGGCTCAGAGCAGCCAGGCGGCCCCCCAACCACCAACCCACACGGCACACCACGAGGGCTTCCTTTTCCGCAAGCTGGACATCGAGAGCATGAAGAAAAGCACCAATAGGTGGGTCTTCAGGGTCGTAGACGGACGATGCACCCAGCTGTCAGGAGGATCCAAATTAGGCAAATCGGATTACTAAGAATGCCTGTAATGATTCATTTCTTCATTCGGTTGTAATCCAGCAATATTTTTAAAATCGTCCGCCACTAATCCCTGTTGTTTTTATCGACTGATCAGTGGTAACGGGGCGCGCGAATTGAGCATGCAGAGTTGCAACTGCATCTGATTTGTTGGAAAGACGCATGACAGGCATTGGCTCAGCTCACGTGTGGTCCTTACAAGCTGCAACCAAATCAACGTTTAGCCGTGGCGCTGGTCAGTTGCGAAATTAGCGCAGTGTCGTGGACTGAAGTTCTCTAATAAAGCAGGTCAGCCAGGTTCGGAGTGTTTCTCTTTAAGCCTTTTTTTGAGGAGTCATTTACATGCAGCAACAGCACCCTCCGTAATTATTTTAACCCTGTCAAAAAAAAATTTTTAAACGGATCAGACTCCATCCTGATGACGTCTTTGTTGCAGAAACGATCTTGCAGTTAAAGTCAAACTTAAAATTTTTACATTTGTGAATGTAGGACTGAAATTATGTTGTTTTTTCATATATTTTTTTTACACGCATTCCAGTAACCAGTTGATACAGTGGAAACCAGAATATTAAATATTAAATATTAATATATTTGTGAAATGTCAGAATATAGAGAGGGAGAATATCTTATGAATGTGTTTATTATTTTAATCAAAGTCAGAAGAATATATATTCTGTATTTGGAAGAATTGCACAGGAGCGTTTTTATTGGGCGTTTCTGGTTTCCCCCCAGCAGCTTTCTACAATAATTCCTGGAATATTGACCCACTACTTTAGAAAGAGCTGGAGGAATTGGGTCAAGTTTGGGGGCCTTTTCATTTTCAAATTTCAGATTTTCTATGGGATCGAGGGCCTTGTGATGGCCACGCCAGTACCGTCACTGTGTTATTCTGAAGCCACTTTGTAGTTAATCTGAAGCACAGGCGTCATTTTAGCCTGGGACAACGGGGACATGTCCCCAGCAATATTTATGATTGACGGGTTCGACGCCAGCAAACATGAAGCGTAAATTCTTTACCACTTGTGCTCCCAGAACAGTTTCCACATCAGTATCTGAACCAAATATTATTTAAATCACTCCGTTCCGCTTTCTTGCGCAGTCATGTTTGTTTCTACGCATATACAAGATTCTTTTCAGTGGATATGTTAAGGTTTTAGAAGACCGGTAGTCCACTCTAAATACTTCAGGGCAGAGTCCTGAAATGCTGTGGGTACCCATATAGCCATACAGTGGTCCCTCGCTATAACGCAGTTCACCTTTTTTTTTTTTTTTTACTTTTATGTTCAGAATGTGAGGACCACAGTAACATGAAAATAAAAGAGGACCCCACAGCATGATAAAACTTCATGCATGATGCTTAATCTGCTTCCTGAACGACACACAGCTGAGGTGGTTGGTTTGCTCGCAGACTAACTTGCTGGATGAAGAATGCAGTGAGAGTGGACTGAGTTGCTGGCCGTGCACAATAAAACCCGCACATTCACACCACCTAACCACCCCCAGGCAAACTTCCTTCCTTCCTTCCTTCCTTCCTTCCTTCCTTCCTTCCTTCCTTCCTTCCTTCCTTCCTTCCTTCCTTCCTTCATCAGGGAAAGTGCCTGACTCTCTCTTTCTCTTCACTGCCCTCTGGTGGCTGACCCGATAATGCACAGCCAAAAGCTCATCCAGTTCCTGCAATGGATGAGACCCACTCATGCGCCCACTCAAGGCAGTGGATAAAAGTGATCATATGTACATGCCCGCTTATGTACATGGTAAGGTAAAGCATAACTGTGAATGGCTTTAATCCAATCTGCTCTTTGTGGGGCCTGCCGTTGAGCAGAGCGTTGAGATTCAACCCGTCACTGTTACGTCACGACTCTACACCATCGTTCTGTGGTTCTGTGCCGATTGATGTTCTGTTGAAACCCACAAAGCAAATGTTGCTGAATAACGGTGCATATAGATTGTTTTGAGATTTAAATGAACCATTGAACATTCCCTTATGGAAACGAATAAATTCTACTTTTAATTAGGTTTTAAATTTGTGTAAGTTCAGCCTCTATTGTACAAAAATCACTCAATCGATATTAAACAACAAAATCTGTGTTTAAAAAGTACGTACACCCTTACTATTTCAGACCTTTTATTCCTATTTTTTTAGCTGATCTGTTGCAGTTTGTCTGCTGTGTTTTGGAATCATTCTGCTATTGTTGAGGCAGTTTGGTCCAAGCTTCAGCTTTTTAATCGGCTGCCCAAAGTTTCATCCTAGAAGACGTCCGTAAACAGAGGATATCACGTCCGACTCAGTGACTGCAAAGTGCCTCAGTCATGCTGCTTGAAAACGGCCCAATTATCTCCTCTTATACAGCTTATACAGTGGTGTAAAACGTGTTTGCCTCCTTCCTGATTCCTTTTTTTCATGTTTGTCACACTTAAATGTTTGAGATCTTCAAAGAAATTAAAATATTAGTCAAAGGCAGCACAAGTCAACTCCAAATCTATGTGAACCCGAGTGACAAACTGATCATAAAGAACATAAATTGAGTTCAGTTTTTCTAGCCATACCTACGCCTGATTACTGCCACATTTGTTCTCAATTAAGAAATAAATTAAATCAGACCCGTCTGATAAAGTGAAATGGACCAAAAGATCCTCAAAAACCGCACATCATGCCCACAAAAAAAACCCCAGCGGAAAACATTAAGGCTTGTCTCAATTTAGCCAGAAAACACTTTGATTATCCCCAAGACTTCTATGAAAATATTCTGTGGACTTATGAGACAAAAGTGGAGCTTTCTGGAAGGTATGTCTCCTGTTACATCTGGAGTAAAAGTACAACTGCATTACGGGAAAAGAACATCATATCAACAGTAAAACATGGTATTGATTGTGTGATGCTCTGGGGCTCTTTTACTGCTTCAGGACTTAGAAGACTTGGTGGTGATAAACGGAACCATGGATTCTTACCGGCTTTCTGTTGGTGACCTCAACCTAGGGGTGGTAAATCTTTTTTTTTTAGATTGATCGAATTTTCTCTTTATGAAGATATTTAAAAAACATTTTTTTACCAATGCACTTTTTGGATTCTATAGTTCAGAGTGATGTAAAACCACCCAGAGCCTACCATCGACAGAGATACTTTACACCAAGTTTTTAGTTGGAGTTTGAATTCAGGTCAGCTCTTGGACACGATGATTGAAATAAAGGCAAGTTTTTGTAAAACATTTTTTTTGTAACTTGTGTTTTTAAGAAAACACAGGTGAGACCAAAGTCGATTAAAGTCGTAAATCGGATTTGGTATGTAAAAGAAAATCTGCAATTTGATTTTTAAAGGTCCAATATGTAAGAATTTTAAAGTGAATTGATCACACAACAGTCAAATGTCCTAATCATGTTGGAAGGAATGTTACAATAAACAGATTTCGATCTCAAACGGCTGTTTTAAGTTTTTTGTCATTTTAAAAACGCTGCTCTGGGATGTAGTCACTCTTTAGAAAATCTTTACCGGGTTCACACTTCCTGGTTCAGGGTGAATCACATGTGAGTCCGCAAAGTGACCAAGTCTTCCACACTAAACGGCGCCGCCATTTGTAATCTGACACCAGCCGGCCTAGCAGCTAACGTTAAGCTAACAATGCTATAGCAGTAAAATTGCCGGCTCTAAAAAAATCTAAAGCTACTTTTTCAATTAATATCAACTCGATATTGTGGGGAAATGTATTTATGTGTGTAACTCGTCTTCACCCATCATTGTGTATCTTATGGCCGGTCAGTCCTACTAGGACTGCAGTACTCCAATTTGACCACAGGATGTCAATCTTACATATTGTACCTTTAAGCCATATTGCCTTTCCCTACCTCAACCTGAAACCAACCTGAAGCAAACGATCCAAAATGCACCAGAAAGTCCACCTCTGATTGGCTGGAGACGGACTAAATGAAGTGGCCTAGTCAAAGTCCTGACATGAATCCTTTAGGGATGCTGTGTCGTGACCCTAAAAAGGCCATTCATGCTAGAAACCCCATCTATGTGGCTGAAATTCAACAATTCTGCAGAGATTAGTGGGGGGGGGGGGGGGGGGGGCAAAGAAAAGAGCCTGGAAGGGCGGCCATACCAGTTATTAGAGGGGTGCCCAAAGTGGGGCCTGTGGGCCAAAGTTGGCCTTTGCTTCCACAATCAAATCAAACTACTTCCATAGTTCGCAGGTAACCATGCTACCTGCTAGCTTAAGCAGCTATAATCAACATGGTGCGTCATCGTCAGTGGTACACAGACGGGAGGACGAGTATTTTTTCACTGACATCAATGCTAATTCCGTCAAACAAGCAAGTTTGGATCTAAATAAAAGACTAATTTTTCATTTTGTTGTTATTTACACAGAAATGAATCTTGAATAAAGTACTTTAATATTCTTTACTATTGATATGTGTGTTTCAACTAAATTATTACATTTAATTTGGGCACGTTTGAGTTATTAGATTATCACATAGATTCACGTAGGTTTTCTTCTCCCTTAATAATAAAAAACTTAATTTAAAAACTGTGTTTATGTTGCATATGATTTATATTCAAGTTTGCTTGATGACCTGAAACATTTAAGTGTGACAAAACAAAGAAATCAGGAAGAAGGCGAACACTTTTCCACACTATACTATAAGCTGTTTGTCACTACATCTAATAGTAGGATGGTGGATGTCAAGTTGCTTAGAAAAGACCTAAAAACAATTCTTATATTGATTAACAGCAGTAGTAGCTCTGAGACCCTTGCTGATGTCTTCCTATCTTGGTGTCTTGTGTTTTATACTCCTGTTTTAGTAGAGGCGCTCCCACCGATGAAGACCAGTTAATGAGCTGTGTTTAATTAGCAGCACCGGGCTGCTTTTTACCTCTTAAAACGTCACAGAAGTTGCAGGGGTGTACTTAGTTTTTCAAACACAGCTTCATCTTTATCGGTCGCCAAATCTTTCATGTTTTGATATTTGGACCAACTTCTCACTTTCACCGTGGGTTTTTGTCCACTGCCTTTTACTCATTTGCTGGTATTTTCATCAGGATATTAAGCGGCATACTTAGTGCTGTGCACACGTTTAAAGGCACTGAAGATCACTCTGCTTGTCTATTAATGCTTTATTCAGCATCAATATTCTTATTTGAATGTAAGCAGCTTAGGAAATAGAAGCGTTATCTAAAACAAAACTTCTAAGGCATTAAATTCCTTTTTTCTTGTCAGTATACATATATATTTATTTATTCTTAAAGGTTGAATGTGGAACTTTTTCATAAAAAACTATATTCAAAAAATATATATATATACATCCATGGGTCCTTTAGAGGGTTTGCAGAATTAAATTACATTTCCTTTAAAAAAATTATATTTGAATTAAAATATATTAAAATGTAAATTTTTAACCGTGCACGACAATGACGTTACGTTTACAACTAGCAACCAGTAGAGGCCATGGGTTGTGGGTGTCCAGGTACGGTCTCTATGATCCAACAATGTGGTCGGCACGGCTCAGGTGTCTCTGGGAAAAATGGCGAAGTCGGTGAGTCCAGCCGCTGCATCAGAGCCCCAGAGACAGAGCCGGCCCAAAGTACAAACAAACAAAATGTTTTCTTAGGGCCCCCCAAAACCATCCAGGGCCCCCCATAAATGCTGAAATTGAAATCAATCTACAGATATTACAATTTAGGAAAATGTGAATATTATACATTTGATTTAGTTTTGTTTCAGTGTAGATTTTTTTTTATTTCAATCGTTTACATTTTTTATTATTTTATTAATAATTTCTTAAATAAAAATGTATTTTTTTATGTCGCAGAAATATTTAAATTAAATATATTTTATGGAATAAAAATGTATATTTAGTAACTTTTAATTTAGAAAAATTTTAATTATATTTAAACATTAAAATTAAATTGAAATAAAGTCTGAAAATAAAGTATGATGGTTGTTTTACTACTGTTACAATCTGATGCTTTAGTTTAACCTTTTTGTTTGTCTTCAGATTGTTCCCGCTAATATTAACAATTAACGTCTGATTTTTAGGATCAGCCAAATAAACTCTGCCTATTTTCCTATATTAGACCAAATCTTGATTGAAATGCTGTTATTGTGGGTAGTGGTCTTAACGGAAAGGGGGCGCCCCTAAGGCCCCATAAGACTTTGGGCCGGCCCTGCCTGGAGATATTGTTAGTTTTAGGTGAAGGATACAATAGATGGACACACACAAAACATTTCCACGGCATCAAACACACGGCGACTTTCCTACTGGATCGGTAAGCTAAATTACTTGCTAACTGCAACGTTAGCTGTCAGTTAAACTCCTCTAAAATACATTCCTCACTGGACACAGTTCAGGTTGGTCACTGGGCGCATCGGCAGCAAACCTGGCAACCCAACAGCTGGAATTATGTTTTTATTGTTGCAGCTACAACCTAGACACACTAGATGTCGCTGTCGTTTTCATGTTCCATATCCAACCTTAAAATTCGGCTTTTTATACTTTTGATACTTGTGTGAAGCCGGTGCTTCTGTCACTTTGCTGCTGCTACATCTGAATTTGTGAAGCAGTAAAGGATGATTCTATCCTATTTCGTTCTAAATCAGACGTCTCAGTGGTCAGATCAAATCTCTCAACAAGCCAGAGACTTGTGCACAGTGCTGCCCTTTAGCGCCCCCTCTCAGTTGTAAAGCATCATGCATGCAGCGGTGCCTTATTGAAATTGCATTTAACCAAACTCCTGTTTATTTTTATTTTTTCTCCTTTTTTTTTGTCTCTCTCCCGCTGTGCTTCCGGCTGTCCCTCCGTTCTCCTCTAAGGTAAGTCATAACGAGGCGCCACACTCAGGACCACACAAGCCGTGCGTAGACCCCCTCCACCCCCACCCCTCCACCTCCCATCACCCCTCCATCCCCGCCTCCTCCGTCCGTTCATTTGTGTTTGTTCAGCAGTGTATATCCTCCTCCCTTCTCGGGGCTGGTCCATCCCACCTACCTACCTGTCTGCTCTGGTCAGGTGAGTCGGGTGTTAACCTAGCAACAGAGACTCTGCAGCTCTTCCTGACTCCTCCCATTCTCCCCCCTCCTACCTGCCCCCCTCCTCTTGTTCCTCACTTTTCTCCCGACCCGCCCTCCCCCCCCCCCCCCCCCCCCCTCCCCGCCTGCCTACACCACAGCAGGTCCTGGGTCAACCTTTACTGCGTGCTGAACAAAGGGGAGCTGGGCTTCTACAAGGACGCCAAGAACACCGCCACGCCCTACAACAACGAGCCCCGGCTCAGCCTCTCCCACTGCCACTGCGACGTCACCAACGGCTACAAGAAGAAGAAGAACGTCTTCACACTGAAGTGAGGAGATGATTTTATGGTTCTCAGCTACTGTCTTGGTGATTAAATCCAGGCCGTAACTTCGTAACTGATGTCCTGAGATCAGTTTCTGAACATAATGTTGATCCCTCGTGATGTCGTCTGATTTATGTGGTACATCCTCTGTAAAACTATATGATGCTGCCAATGCCGTGCTTTACAGTTGAGGTCTGCAAGATTCTGTATTCCTCCAAATTTCCTGTTTTGGTCCATCCATCTCTCCATTGACCCCTTCATCCAGCCATCCATCTATCTTTTTACCTATCCATTCCTCCATCCCTTCATCCATCTATCATCCATCCATCCTTTATCCTTCCATCCATCCTTTAATCCATCTATCCATCTATAATTTTATCATCCATCCATCCATTCTTTCATCGATCCATCCTTTCATAAAAAAGTCAAAGTAGGCTTTTGTTTTTGGAATTTTTAAAATTGGTGAAAGAACGTGGAACTCTGGAAATGTCTGGAAGTGTGAATTTTCTATTTCAATAAATAAGAGATTCTTCTAATCACATTAAGTAGAAGTTGGTTGTTTTTATCTACTGTATTGGAAACTTCGAGCTTTCTTTCTCTTCTTACAGAACGAAGGACGGGAGTGAATTTTTGTTTCATGCAAAAGACGAGGTGAGACTTTTGGTTCAGTCCTGCCTTTTTATTCTATTTTAATCCAAGCGACTGACTTTGGCCATTGTCTGTCGGTTCTCCCCCACAGGAGGACCTCAAAGCGTGGGTGAAAAACATCACCGCCAGTATTTCAGAGCACGAGGAGATTGCCAAATGGGGCCAGCCCCAACCAACTACCTCATCCACCGACGAAGGCACCCGGCGAGACGGCAGCAAGGTGGACAACAGGTCAGAACGTGGCGGCGAGCGCTCCGACCTCGGAGACCGGATAGAGCGGGCGGACAAAGAGAAGGACAGGGAAAAGGAGAAAGAGAAGGAGAAGGAGAGAGAAAAGGGGGAGCGGTCGGAGCGGGCTGGAAAGTCGGACGGAAAACGCTCAGAGAAGTCCAGCAAGAAGAAATGAGCCTGGAGACTGTTGCTTTGGGATTAAAACCTATGAACTCTGGATGGACAGGGGGCGGGGCCATGGACAGAAGGTGGAGGCCCCGCCCTTTCACTCCAACTCTCTCCACCAGGCAGCTGTGCTTGGACGGAGCGCAAAGACTGACCCCGGCTCACCCAAACGGTGGACAGAGAGCAGGAGACGTCTTCTTTCTTTCTTTCTTTCTTTCATTTTTTGTTTTTGCTGACCAGACACGGTTACGGACGCCCCCTGGTGGCTTTTCCGAAAACTGCAAATGGGCTGAATTTTTCTAACGTAGGAGAGACACAAGCATCACTTTAATTCAGAGGCTGTTACTGATTGCTGGTAGCACGGTAAAACGTAGCTCATACTGTTCCGTGTTGGGTTTGTTTTCCATGAGATGAGCTGTATCTGTATGTAACTCTTCTGTCTATCTGTCTGTCTGTCTGTCCTATCTACTGTAATTATGCGTCTGTCTGCAAGTGGAGACACGGCCCACAATCGAAGTCAGTCAGACGTAAATTATGCCGAAATACAGGGGAATCGTTTGGTTGGAGGTTCTCTCCGCTTTGCTGTTTGAAAGTTCACCTGGTTTCGTTGTGTCTCCAAGCAGCGCCATCCATTCGTTTATCAGAGGTGGTGGAGGCGGCACCGGAACTGTCTCATCCCCAAAATGTTTGATGGTTTGAGAAAAGAAAAGAGCAGGAGAGAAATAAATGCTAGCATGGTGTTTGTGGCCTCGGTTTAGGATCACAGCTACAGGTAACCTTGATTCCAGGTTTTGTTTATAACACTGTACGCAGCTGTTGAATCCAAAGCTTCTCTCACAAAACACTCCGACCTGGGCCTGAGACACTGACCAGGGGAGAAGGTAAATCACCTCACTGCTGTTACGCCTCGGAACATCCATTCCAGGTGTCTCAGTGGCATAATGCTTGATTTTAAAACATAATCAATACTAGGGGTTTCACGATCTCGATTTTGTATCGAACTTGATCGAAATGACGTTATGACCTTGCACATCGAAAGACGATCGCCATCCTCTCCTGCCATGTTAACTTACTGTGCGTCCCACTCGGGGCTCCGTAGCAACAGTTAGCAGACAACCGTCTCACCACAAAGGACCACACATTGTATTTTCCCTAACAAGTAACTCTCACCAGTTCTCCTACAACTCACAACAACACCTGGTAACATTTTAACTTCCTGTATCACATCCCCCGGGATCAAAGCGCACGTCTACAGAGCACATTAGCCGACGCTAGCTAATAGCTATTAGCTAAGCTACAGCTTGACCATGGCTAGAATAGATGAAGCAGCGGGAGCAGAGCTAAAGCCGCTCCTTCTACTCTCAAATCACCGATGAGGAAATTTTGAGTTCCTGTTCGCATTGTGAACACGAGGATTGCTGTTTGCTGCATTTTGCTCTGTCCAATGAGCTATCTGGAGCTTTGTGTCTCCAGTCGTTCTGCAGTAACTGTAAAGAGTCTCTAGATGGCAGCCATCCTCCGTTACTAATCATTTCTGTTATATAAACAATACTGTTACACTTTTATTGTAAATAAATTATTTCAATTTGACCATTATTGCCTAATGTGATACATTACACAAGAATAATAAAAACTGCATCAATTTTGTCTTTTAAAATAAGATTTACTGTACAAAATTTAATGCGGCCATTTTTCACCATAGATCGTAATCCTAATAGACTATGAAGGATCGAAACTGAGATAATAAAATAAAAGCATATATATATATATATATATATATATATATATATATATATATGTGTGTGTGTGTGTGTGTGTTTCCCTTTTCCTCACACGTGCATTTTTGTGGAGAAATGTAAACTTGTTTTTACATTCCCTGGTCTCCTCTTTTGTCTTTACCTTATTCCTACGATTTTGGCTGTTTCAGGAGAACGCCATGTTTGAAAGGAAGTAAAGTCCTACCAGAGATGTCTCAGACGACTGCAGAAGAATTAAGGCACGTTGCTATTTTAGCTGAAAGTAACACTGTCAGTGATGACTATTAATTGTTTCGCATAGACATTTTGGGCGAGACGCTACTCCAGGTGGCTGCAGACACGGATGATGAAGCTGACCTGTTAGTTCTCCAGATTTTGGAGGAAGGGGCGTGTTGCTGGCATGCACGATCGATCTGCACATGGATCCTGCTCCTTCCGGTTTATTGACCAATGGTGGAGGAGTTAGACCAAGAGGGACAGCCCTCCTCCTTAGCATAATGAGGCAGAAATGCGTAACGTAAAGTAAAAAGAGGAGACAAGAGAATGTAAAAACAAGGAACGCATCTATAAAGAAAAGGAAAAACAAAATACAAACATTTCTTTGACAAAAATGCCCGTATACAGAAAAAGAAAAACGAAGAATAAATATCTCTACTTTGATTTTTGATTATGTCAGTTTTTGTCCTCCACCATAAATAACTGCCGTGGCGATGTGCAGTGGACCCAATCAGTTAACCAAAAATCTGATGCAAACGGAGATGTTTGCCCCCACTCAAGAAGGGATTTATGATCTGCCGTAGGTAGCTTAGAAGAAGGAATCTTTTCACGGCCATGTTGTTGAGCTCTTTTGTGGAAGAGGCTTACTGAAAGCTGTGATCCCCCAGCGGCCTCGTTCATTAAAATCCAACAATTAAATTCAAGATTGCATCGCTCTGATTTCGAGGAACTGTCCAAAGCCACATCTTCTATTTTTATATCAAATGCTAATACCTGAATGTCCTTTTGATCTACTTGTGATCCACTTGTTTAATACGACGATTTCCATAAATCGCAAGTTTTCTTTCTTTATAAACACAGAATCTGTTGTTTTATTTTAATGAACGAAGCCAGACGGCTGCCCTCGTCTGCTCTTTCATTCTCTTACATCAAACTGTTGGTTGGATCTGGTCTTTGATTTGTTTTCCACGCATCTGTCCTTCACACCGAACAATGTTGTCGGCGTGTGAATGTGTGTGCTGCTGCTCTCTCCCAGGGTCTCCACAGCTCTCAGGTTCTGCCGCTGTGATGAGGTTTGTCCGCTCGGATGCCGCCCCAGTCTTCCAGGAATGTTTCATGACTCAAATCTCCTCACACACAGCCTTTTGCTTTATTGAAGTCTCTGCGAAGACCCTCATGGTAACATCACAGCTACAGTCCCAAACTAAATCTAAATGATGTCAACTTTGTACCCGAAAAGTCGAGATAAAACCAACTGCATGGTTTGGATTTAAGACTCACTTGTCTTTGCAGCCCTTCATCTGTATCTACATTTTTTTTTTAGAACCACAACATTTTAAAAATAATTTTAATAGATTTTTTTAGCATTTCTAGCATTTTCTGACCCTGTATTTATTTAATATCTCTGGTCCAGGGGGCCGACCTACAAAGGTCCTGCAGAGAGCCAACCTGAATATTTAGTATGGCCCCCTTCACGCCCTTTCAAGACGCCGCTATACGGTTTCCTGGATCCCCAAAACAGTTTGAAACTAACTGAAGCAGATTATGAGTTAAATAATCACTGAAAACTTTTGAGAATTTGTTTTAGGGTGCTTTTCATTGTCTGCGGAGGCCGTAACTCGTTGTGACGTCACACTGAGTAAACGGGGTTCCAGTTAACGTAGCCAGAGAGGTCGGGATTCCAATATGGCGACTCCCGGCTGGCCCGTTGTCGGCCATTTTAAGCTGTACTTTCCCTTTGCCAAAAACATTTATTACTTTGTTAGAGATGCAAGCTATACATGTAACTTTGATTTTAGTTGCACTCTTACTGGTGTGACTGGTAAAATAAAAACTTTTCACCACAACTTACTGTTGTTGACGCGGTGGGCGGCCATATTGAAAGTCAAAGCCAACTGTCCCAGTGGGAATTGCAATTGGAGGTATATTTGGTGCAAAAGGTATTAGTGCCTTGTAACTTTGAAGCTGAAATCACACAGAAATTTATCATGTTTTTGAATGCAACTGCAAAAAACCCTGCTAAATATGAGTCTCGAAAACTGCTTTAAAAGCTACACCTGCGTCTCTCCCCTCTCCTCCTTTTGCTCCATTTATAACGCAAGAAACTTTCTGTGTCGTGTATAATCCCTATACTCGTACAGCAGGGGGCGCTGCAGGGCTCAGTATCAGTAAACCGGACATACCCTCATGCTGTGTACTTTTTTGAATTCTTTTGTATTTCTTATTTGTATTTACACATATTTACAAACTCTCAAAAGGAAACAACAGTACAACATCACCTGAGAAAATAAAATAAAAACAAACAACGTACAAAATTATAACAGAAGACCTGCTAGAATACAAATATACCAAGGCCACACTCTCATGTCATTTTAAACTTTTTCTAGCAGAACTATTATGTAAATAATGCTCTCTCGATATAAACATAATACACATTCATTAAAATGATAGGTATTGGTTCACATTTTCACACATCAAATCAGCACACTTGCATGAACTTTTCAGAAGAACCAAAGATGAGAAAGGTAATTTCAATTCAATCTTTAAGACGTTTAGGAAGGGGTTTTTTTATTTTGCCATTTACCTTTATGATTGTGGTATTTACCCAAAATTATAAACACATTACTTAGTAT
Organism: Apricaphanius iberus; assembly: GCA_028564705.1. Taxonomy (NCBI): domain Eukaryota; kingdom Metazoa; phylum Chordata; class Actinopteri; order Cyprinodontiformes; family Aphaniidae; genus Apricaphanius; species Apricaphanius iberus. The sequence goes on from JAPXFQ010002063.1 coordinate 198,971, forward strand.
AACAAGCTCCTTAGACAGACTGTGCTAATGTCAGCAGAGTTTATTTTTATTCACACTAGTTCACTAAATCCTGCCAGAAGTCATACGTTACTGAACAGGAAAAAAGCAAATGTTCAACGCTCTCCTATTCAAGGAAACATTTTTGCAACTGGGTAGTATCCATTTATTATTTTAAATTGCATTTCTTTAACTTTGGGGGCTGGGGGAATTTCATAAAGTTTGTATATTTCTTTGTCATCTTAATGTTACACCCCATTTTGTGTTGCACGTTTTTGGTACTGTGGGGCCTGAGAGTGATGCTGCGACGCTGTGGCTGTAAGTCAGACAATTCTCAGCAGATTAAATCCCCAAAGCGTTCCACAAACTCCTCAAGGTGCGACTTTAAATCTGTCTGGGATGAATCATTATTTATTGGCTGTTGATAGAACGGCTTAAATAAGGTGATACAAAGCTGAAGTTCGTTCGATTAGGGAAACAGCTAAAGGGCAATTTCACCTAATTCTACGAGTGGTCCATGTGCAACAAATAGTGCTGGATTCACCTTTTTTTTTAGGTTTAACAACCCATATAATGGGTTCACAAATCCCAAACTGGGGATTACTGGTGTAGAAATATCTAGACCAGGGTGGAAAAGTCTAACGAATTCTAGAAAAAGAAAATATATGATACAATTCTGTGTGACTTAAACTTCAAACCACAAGCCAGAAACACTTTGCACCAGAAATACCTTTATATGTCCCAGTACACAGTGAGTTGTAACTCCAATTTGAAGCTCGGGGATCAGGAAAAGGCTCGTTTGGAGAGCCTCTCCGATTTTTTTATTATTTCAGTTCAAAAGATGTTCCCTGATTTCAAAACTTTGACTGAAGTGGCGCTTAACTCTGGTTTTCACTGCGGCAGCAGAGCGCAGATTCAGGCTTCAGTTACAGCATCCAAAACTTAATGAGAAATCATCTGTCTGAGGCAAAAATCCAAAACCTCATGACTATGACCTATGCAGCAATCCCACTATTTGATTACGCACAAATTGGACATCATTTCAGCCCCCTGCAGAGGAGTTTGAGGATGGGACGATTTTTTCAGGCCACAGCAGGCGAACTATTCGTATTTTAAGAGCAGTCGTTTCATTTTATTGTTTACGTGTGGTTCTCTGTTCAGCTTGGTCACATTTAATTTTTATTAAACGCAATAAAAAATACAATTCAGTATGTTATTCTAAATTTTGACTGATACAAATAGATTTTGAAGGACAACAAAGTCTAGCGCAACCTCTGCTCCCTCCTCTACAGAAAGGCTAAACTCAGCGCAAACTGAGTCGTGTTACAGAAAACCAGACGTTACGATTTTGTTTTAAGTAACCACTTCTCAGATAATCGAATTACTAAATACAGTGACATCAATTATTACTCAGAATTTCAGATTGTGACGTTCTTTTGTGACGAGTGATTATTTCTGAACTAACGTGTGCGCAATTTGGAGGTGTGCGTGACCTGGCAGCTGTATTTGTAAAGCAGCCCAGTGCAAGCCTTTCCGTACATGCCCGTGTTTTCATTTTCAGAATACATGAATGTTTTCTGAAAATGATAACAGCAGGGCACACAGCAGCTTTAGTCCAAACGTGTTAAAGGGAATCAGGCTAATTGGACTGATTCCAGCCAAGTGTGGGACTCGTTCAACCGATCATATGGGCATCAGTTTGTGTTCTTGAGGCACCCTTAGATGTCCTTTAAAACAAAAAATCACACAGCCTGGTGTGAAAGAGGTCAAAAGAAGCGGGTCAGTATAGTTCACTGAATTATGTTGACATCATAACAAAACCCCAGAACAGATTTTTATTCCTTCAAGGTCTGAAATATTGAAATTATTTTCAGCTAGAAACAGAAACTTGTTCTCTAGTTTTTATCTTTTTTTCACAGATGATTTTCTTTCTCCAAAACCCTGCAAATCCCAGTGTTAGTTGATATTTCTGGATCTGACTTTAAAACCTTCTTCTAATCTTTTAATTTTATTTGTATTTATCCCAGATTAATCTCCACGACTGATTCGTCCTTTATTTTCTCATGCATCCGCATCGAGTGTGAATACCAGATCAGTGCGTACATTTACATGCATGCCGGAAACGACGGCCGCAGTCGGAGGCAAAGGAAGCAGAACTTTGCAGAGGGAAACGATGCGGCATTACTCTGCTGACAGGTTCGAACCGCCGTGCTGATCCGAGATGGAGGGGTAAAGTTCTGTGATCGACCACATGTGAAACAATCATATTATTTGTAGATCTACTTTTAAAACATCACGGCACAGATGTTGGGAATGGGTCTGAAAACGGAACATGCTTTGGATGAGCTCTGCCTGTCTGTGTGTGTCTTTTACCGTCCTGTTCACATCGACCTGTCAGTCCCAGATATAATCACCAATAAAATATGTTTTGGTTACTCACGGATTGTAGCTATTGTGTGTTTTCTTTCCACTTAAACTTTCATACTGCAGCATCCTTTTCAGTCCAGGAAGGATGAGCAGAGATGTGGCAGAGCTTGGGAATCCAGCAGAGGAACATCAGATAGAAAACTGATTTAAAAAAACCTGCAACAAACCTCAATATGAGGAAGTTCATGAGTAGTGTAAAGGGGATGAATTGTGCAAATTTCACTCGAAACATGAATAAAAACCATCCATCCATAGTCTTGCTGTCAGAAATCCTGTACTTCTACAAGCAGTTTGAAAAGGTGCCTTATTATGACGTCACAATTGGTGTAATTTACATTAATCCGCCCATCAGACCCCGCCCACAAAATTCAAATTAAATCACATTCTCATGTTTTATACGGAGGACTGATCCTGCCAGCGTGAAAATAAGTAAATATGGGAATAACTACCATGGGAATAATTTAGAAATAAGTACATTAATGTGTAAGCTAAACTGAAACAGTTAAATAAACTGAAATACATAAATATGAGTGGAAATATATTTCTAAATAATTATGTATTTACGCATTTATTTACTTATTTCCAATATAAAAATAATTATGTATTGCCACATTTATTTATTTTACATTTTGGCAGTAAAAGTAGCAAACCCACAGCCTATGTGGACATTGAACAGCTGTGTCATGTCTTTCAGAACACTGATGGTGAGGAAAGTTTCAATTCAATTCAGGTTTTTTATATAGCGTCGTGTCACAACAGATGTCATCTCAAGGCACTTAACAAGAAGAGTTAGTACAATACAATGTTTAATTTAGGAATTAGAGAACCACAGAAGATTGCGTCGTGAACTCTCAGCAATCCCTCACACCGAGCAAGCATGCAGCGATAGTGGAGTGGAAAATCACCCTTTTAACAGGAAGAAAGCTCCAGCTTCTAGATGAATTTGTAAATTTAAAGATTCCAAAGTTCAGATGGGCTGAGTTTATTTACAAAATGCCAGACGGTTATATATTTTGCTTTTTAGGAACTACAACAGTTAAGCTCGGTGAGTTAGAATATACAGTGCATTTCATTTAGTAATGGAGTAATGCTTACTTAACTAGATGAGTTAATTAAATTGCCTGTCAATCATTATTTAGACTAAGTATTTTTAGTTGTTACAACTCTGTTTTAGTACATTCAACTTAAGTCTTCAATTGAAATCCATTAGGGGCTCAGGTACATTGAACGTACTTCACTACTCTCATTCAACTAATGCTTCATTACTTAAAAAATTTTAAGGCAACGAGTTACCTTGGTTTTTTTAAGTAGATTCAACTTATCCGGGTTCACTCTGTAACAGGATGGGTGGGCATGCACTCTTCGCTGAATTAGTCAGAAATACATTTTGGAATATTAGCATGAGCTTTAAACTTATGCTTTTGTTGTAATTATATATATGTATTTGTGGTTTGTTTCATCATCGTTGGGTTTTCTTCTTTCTCCTCTCTCTGCCATCCTGCAGGTACAGAAGCGGACCAGGATGTTTTCATTTATTTTCTTTATTCCTCTGCCTCTCTTATATCTTCAATTCACTCTTTCCCTCTAAACTTTTTGTCTTATATATCTCCATCTTCTTTCCCCCTTTGAACTCTGTCTCTGTGTCCACAGTATCTCGAGGGGGGGGGGGACACACAACAATTTCAGATGAAGATTTATTACACATATATTTCAAGTGAAATATTACAGCGTTAGACATAAAAAATGTACGGACCCTCTTAACAGGTCGTTCTGAAAGGGGCTGAAACTGTCAAAAACTGAGCTGCTGAGATCGCTTTATGGGAGGTGAAAAGGTCAAACATATTTGTACGGGACATTTATAGCAGCGATGGCTGTCCCAAAGTGCTGAACAATACAACACAGTTATAATAACAGCACAGGATACTGTAGATACAAGTACACAATCAACACAAGAACAAGAAAAGAAGCACAAATAAAAACCATTCAGTCAGTAGAATTTAAATTCTAACCATTTGGATTCTCTGAGTTTGTGCAAATCATTCATAAACATGTCTTGTAAACACCATATACCTCTTAGAACTTGTTTTAAAAAAAAAAAAAAAAAAAAAATATATATATATATATATATATATATATATATATATATATATATATATATATATATATATATCTTTTAATATCTCCTTTGTGACAGTTCATGCCTAGAAATAAATTATCTAATTTCGCTTCCATCATTGTCTGAGGAATTTTGGTCGGATAAATATATTATAATGTGCAGTCATTATAAACAGAGGGTTTTAATTTCCAGCATTTCAATGTATGCAGACAGATTAAAAATGAGCTACTGGTTATCTAGGTTCTAAAACCCTCTAAATCTTTGCGAAACAAAGATGGACCGACACTGGGTGTGATGCCGTGCGATGACTTAACTGGTTGTCGAATCACTTTTAGCGGCAGTAGCTTTTTATCTGTGTCTCACCTCATTGTGGAGGAACTCTGGCCCACTTTTCTGTCCGGTTTCTTTCAGGTTGTGGTCTGGACTTTGACTAGGCCATTGCAACACCCTTCAATTATGCTGCAGTTCCGTTGCGATGTTTTAGATCATTTTCCTGTTCAGGTCTGGCTTCAGATGCACACTCAGCTCAGGTTGTGGGCAGTTAAACAAATTTAAGGTACCTATGCCATTTTTTTCTGCAAAACAACCAAGATCATCACCCCTCTACCACCGTGCTTTACAGTTGCCATGAGGTGCTTGAGCTGATGTGCAGGGTTTGCGTTTCTTTTTTTCTGGCGCTTAAATCCGATGAAAAACTTCAAGCCAAAGTAGGGATGCAACTTTTTTCAAACCGATGCGATACAGATACTTGGATCTGAGTAATTGCTGATAAGCGGTATCAATGCCGATACTTCTACCACACAAAACAATGCAATGATTAAGATGGGTTGTTTTTCTTCTTCTCTGCTTGTTACAGTGAATTAGATTTTTTCATTTAATAACAAAAATTTCGAGTAAAAAATAAAAATTTTCTGTGAAATTATTGCAGCTTTTCCACATTTTAAGTATCAGTTAGAGGAAAAAAGTGAGTCACCTTTATGCTAATTTAAAATCATCATGGGCGGAGTAATTTCAAGTGACAGTGTGTAGTTTTTGCAGTACATATTTGAAAATAGCCATTAAAATATGTAATAATAAATACGTAAAGCACATTAATTGCAAAATATTGCAGATATTGTAAAATATGTCTTTAAAAATCAGTTTTAAAATACATAGGCGCGGGTCCTCTTTTGAGGCGAAAACCATATTAGATGACGTCTTTACTTCTACAAGAGCCCGGAAGGACAAAGCGCACGGAACACACCCGCTATTAAAACATTGATTTACCCCTTAAAATGCAAAAAAGTTTCGCCATAAATACATTTTTACCTCTTCGCTAGTTCCAAGCGATGAAAGAGAGACTGGTGTGCTCGTCATGTTGCTGCAAATAGATAATTCTCAGGGAATTGAGCGTTTGAAACAGCACAAGTTGGACCTCCTTTGTTGAGTTTCTTACTCAAAGACACAGATATCGCATGCTTGTGATAATTTAGGTATGCACTGCCCCCTACTTGCCGAAAATTACACACTGTGCCTTTAACAAGATAACGAAGAAAAAACTTTGAAAAATCCGCTCAGAGTTAACTTATCTTAAAAGAGAAAAAGCACATCGAGAACTCTTCTAATCACAGGGAAACATCACAAAGCCCTTGTACACTGAGCATGGATAAGTATTAATGCAGATGTCTATTTTACACTTGTTGATGTTTCAATTCCTGAAAATGTAATCAAAATCATTCCATAACATTTTAAGTTCTGCTGCAAAGATACGAGTTAACAAATCCTGGCAGAAACATCACGTCTTTGGTGGAGGTAATAATATTATTATTGTTTTATGTCTCTGTTTAATGTGTGTGTTTCCCTATTAGTCTTACACCTCTAATACAAAAAATGCCCTGGGAGGATTAATGCATAATATAATAATAATTAAATAAGTTAAAAGCTATACTAACAAGGTGAGTCTTGAGCCTGTTCTCAAAAACATGAACGTTCTCTTTAGCCCTGAGGTCCTTCGGCAGCCTGTTTCAGAGGTGAGGGCCATAATAATTAAAAGAAGCCTCACCATGAGTGTGTGTCCTGACTTTTAAGATAAGGAGACGGCTGCAGGAGGAACGCAGAGAATGCGAGGATTCATACTGTAAAAGCATTTCTGAAAGATAAGAAGGCCCAAGACCATTAAGACACTAATCTTAGATATGTATACATTCCCTCCTGTAAGTATTAGCATTTCACTGAAAAAAATAGGACTTTATTCGTCTATTTGTCCCCCTATTTTCTGTTTTTGAAATACCAGAATTTGTCCATAATCTGTATTATGACAAAATGAATTAACCAGATCTTACCCAGTACTCAAGTAGCCAGTTTACTAAAGACTTTTTTACTCTTACTCGATTTAATTTTTTTTAGGTCGGGTACTTTTTACTTCAGTAAAATTATATTAAAGTAGTGCTACTCTTATTGAGTAGGCTACTCTGGCAATGAGTAGTAGTATTTGTAGTATTTTATTGATAATAGAGTGGACTGGTTACAATTTTTAGTCTTCCACACTCAGTGTAAAATGCGTAATTGTTTATTTCACGAAAAAATATGTATCAGAATTTGCATTAGATCCGCGATTTTAAATCAAACTTGCGGAGATAAATGTATCCGTCATACGCGCGGAACACATCCTAGAGGGGTAGACGGAGAAAGCGGAAGTCTGGTCCGGAACTATTTCACGGTCGCACTGGTTGTCATTTAGAGGATCAACCGTTAGTGTTAAAGCTGAAAAGAGGCTGTTTTTGTTGCTTAAAGTTCACTCGACGCCTATTCAAAGTTTGTATTTGAGCTCAAATGTGTGTCAAAGTCCAACACACTGAGGTTTTCAGTTAGTATCTTTTTAAAATGGAGGCGCGCTTCGGGAAAGAAGTGGCGTCCGCTGTGGAAGTCGCTCTCCGAGCCGCCGTGTCCGTGTTCAGGGACGTGTGGGCCGGGGAGGCGCGAAACTCGGACTGGGACGAGGAGAAGTTCGGCGAGATCCAGGTGATAGAGAAGTTCCTGGTCGCTCAGATCCAGAAGATGTTCGCGGAGCTGTGGGAGGAGAACGAGGCTCTGCGGGCCAAGGTGGAGCAGCTGGAGGACGTGCTGCAGAGGAAAGTCGGGCGGCTGGAGCAGGAGCTGGAGGCCAGAGTGGGTCAGCTGGGCAGAGACATGGAGCTGCTGGAGAAGGAGCTGAAGACCATCAGCGAGGGGCCCGGTAACACCCAACAAGAGGGGCCTGAACATGTCGAGGACGGGTCAGCAACGGGTGAGATGGATCCGCCAGTCATCAAAATTGGCGTTCCTGCGCTGGTTAAACACGTATAGAACTCTTAATATCTTAATTTATGCACAGCTGTACACATTGGGGTTGCAAACTTTCATAAAGAGACACTCAAAAGCTGTAAGTTAGGCTACAAAAAGCTGCAATGAAATACATAAACATAAAAAAAGGAATATAACAAAGTGTACCCAGCTTATGTAAACATAATGTAGTGTGATCTGTTTGTTGAGCTTCCTACAATGTATTACTAACATTTTATTTCTGGGGATATTCTAGAAATACTACAAACAACTTTAAACTTGTTTATCTGCTAATTTAAATTCAAATTTAGGAGTGGGATGACAAATTTTGAATAAACTGGCTTGCATGGCTTATCTAAACAACAGTCGCACCACACTAATAAGAAATTGTTACGCAATGTTCACTTAAAATGTTAAGGATTATTTCTGTAAAATATAAAATTTCAGCAGCCAGAAACCAATCCAAACATTTGTGTTTTTCATTTCAATCTTATTTCATTATGGGGTCAGAACGATATCAGCTTAAAATGAAACTGAAAAGAAATGTTGGCACTGAAAAATATAAATGTAATTGAAAAGCTTAATTTCTAATCTGAAATAAATTTGAACATTTTTGTGTTGAAATGAAAATTAAAGTTGACAGTGAAAAAAAAAATTGAAACTGAAAATATATGCATTGAGACAATTTAATCACTCAAAATTTCTTTCTTTCTTTTAAAGGCAGTTAGCATAATATTAAACATAAAAAGAATGATTAAGGTTATTAAAAACACACAGTGTGCTAAAAAACTGCTGTAATTAATCGCAATTAGCGCAACAGTTTGACAGCCCTAATTGCAATCTGAAATAAATATTTGATTCACATTTTTTTAATACTATTTCTGAGAATTTACTATTTCCACAATTATGTCTTTTTTATCATACATATGGTTTCTTAATACTAGTATTACTAATTTCCCTTCCTTAGTTGTCTAGTGTTTTTAAAAAAAGCGTCAAACCCAAAATTAGAAATTACTTTTACAAATATTGTCACATATTGCCAATTTTAAATAGTAAATGGCCTGCATTTTTTTTGCTCCTTTTCAGCCAGAGGACCACAAAGCCCTTTACACAACATCAGTCATTCATATATTCACTCACACATTCAGAGGCTACTATCTTGTGGTCTCATCAACCTAACGACCTCCGTTGCGGTCCAATTGCAACGTTTTAACCGACTGGAGTGATCAGAAATGAACCACAATGTTTGCAATTTACATTTAAACTATAAGGAACTGTGTGATGAACACCTCTAAGGTTCCGGGTTCTTTTGCATCATGGTGTAGCGGTGAATTAGGTTTCCCCGAGCACCATGTAACTTTAATCACGTTTCAGCATCAGGCATCTTAATTGTGGCTAATTTTAGATCGCCATTTAATTCGTCGGCATGTCCTTGATCACAGGTGAATCGGTGGTCTCCGTCAGTGCCCCAGGATTTGACCACAACGACCCTACCATGACCCAGGAAAGCTCAGAGGTCATTCCCTCCTCTCCGGACCAGCCTGTGACCATTTCGGCTCCTGCGGCGGCTCAGATGGTGTTTGTCGGCACGCTTCCCTCGGCCGCCACGGTCCTGCTGGTGGGCGCCAACGAAGTCGTCGCCCAGGACCTGACGTCCGCGTCTGTGGTGCCGGAAACCGTGATGCTGGAGCTGAAACCCGAGTCGTCTCCTGAGTATATCCCGGAGGGCAGCTGCAGCCCTGAACCGAGTACCGTCGGTGTTCTCGACGCCGTAGAGGTGGGGTCGCATTGTGTTACAAAAACCATGTAAAAAAAAATATTACATCTGTGTTAAAATGTAAAAATAACAAATATGAACCAAATATGTTGTGGTTTTCATTTTAGGAGCCTAATTTGAATTTTTAAAATCCATCCTGGTTTGCAACAAAATCCAAACAAGACGCTCTTCAGTTTGTCAACCAATTCAAGAAAACTACTGAACCTTTGTATAAAACACATTTCTCAAATGATATTATAGAAAAACATTTTTTTTGTAAGGGACCGTTTCAAACAACAAATTCTCCTTTATTTCATTAAAGTGATAGAAAAGATATAAATACGCATGGAAGCATCCGTCAATATCAGGGTAAATAACGAAAAAATGTATTTAGTTTTACTCTTCTAACTAAAATTAATTTAACTTTCATACATACTTTTAATACACAAACTATGCTACCCACCAGGGATCAGCTATAGCACACAGCTAAGGACAGATCATATATCTGAATTATGAAAAAGAATAAACAAAAAATAAATATCGTGGCAACAAAATGGGCAAAACAATTTGTTCAAATCAAAATGTAAGAATAACAATACTAACAACAATTTCTGTGTTTTGTGCTTCTAGAAAACTAAAAATGGCCTTTATTGCAGATTTATGAATCAAATAAAAGTTTCAAAAATCACACTCTTAGTTTGAACTATTCTGCTATTAATAGAGAAAAATCTAGGCCCAGTTTGAAGAGTTATGTAGTTTTTAAACTAGAGCAGATTGAAGATGCCGTGTAATTTTGTGTAATTGCCCTTTAGCCATTTCCCAAATGGGAAGCTAGTAACTTAAAACCAACATTAGCTTCGTTAAGAAATGTGGCGAGCGTAACATGGTTCATTTATCCGCTTAGCAGGTGTTTCCAGATCGTCACGTTCACTGCAAAAGCAATGTTGGCGCATTCTAGTTTTCAACTTTTATCTCATAAAAAAAATACATCTAAGTGAATTTACCTTAGACATTCAGTCCATAAATCTTTTCTTCTTTTTCTCTCAGCTGTGAATAGTTTCTACTGTTGTCTTCCCATTTAGCTTCACGTTTCAATAAGGCGGCTGATTGGTTCTCTACTCAGCTAGTCTCTTCCATTTGCTCATTTGTTCTTTTGTCTGTTCCTCGCATCTTTTCCGTCATCTGATTGGATTTTCGTCTCTTATTCATTAACAAAAATTGGCGCTCAATTGATGAAGGTCTGAAAATAGAAGACATTCTTTGAGTTGCTTTGTAATAGATGAAAAATGTTACTGCTGCGAGCATTTTAGCCCAAAATTATGGACAAGCCCGCTATTATCTCCTGATTTCATCAACTTATTCATTCTCATTGGAAGCAGTGTTATTTAAATTTTTTTATTTTTTTTTAAGTTTGTCAAACAGAAACCTGTGAAAAAAAGAGAAAAAGCATAAAAAATGCACCTCAGCGATTGAGAAAATATTGAATTAGCATCAGAACAGAAGGTTGACTTTAATTAGATTTTGTGATATGATCCTGATGGTAATAAAAACGTAAATGAAATAAAAAAAATGGTAATAGTATTAAGACTGATGACAGTAAATAACTTAAATGAAAAATTTTAGATATGAAAATTATTGTTATCCGAAAAATAATGAAATAATAAAATTCTTAAATTACAATTAATATTATTACATAAATATTCAAATAAAATGATGGTATTAGTAATGATAAATAAACAAAATAGTACTAAAAACAATTGATAAGTGATAAAAAAAAGACAAATCATGAGTGCAGCAACAAATAAGAAAAATCAAAAAAATGATTCTGCTTTAAGACAGTTGATTAATGTTGCTGGCTTGTCAACTTCAGCTAAATGATTCTTTAGCTGCAAAATCTTCAGCACATTTAAAATAAAAACGACTAATTTCTACATGATTTCATTGGTTTTTTCTGCACAAAATCGCTACAAATAATCCAAATTTTATTCTGTACACATTCAAAATGAACAAAAGAGGAAGGAGGACTTACCCACAGTCATGGGGAATTTTATGGTTTTATTTGTTGAAAGCTGAACAATTGGGAATTTCAAAACGAGGTTCCTAAAAGCATTAAATATATGAATTTTGAAGTATTGCCTTCAACATACTTTTACAAAGTAGAATTTTGATATCTGGGGCTTAAAATTTGTGCTGTATTTAACTTTAAAGGTCAAAATAATGAGAATGTGACGTTAAATGTCTGTAAATGAAGATTAACGGGGGGAAAAAACAAACTTAATGAGTGTTAAAACAAAACTTTACATTTTTAGGCAGATTTTCACACCCCTGCTTGGCTTGTTGTCATGTTTTACACATTCCACATTTCTCTGAGAAATAAACACAAGTTCACGGATTTTTATTTTTCTCTACCCGCAGGGCTGTGGTTATCATTTTTTTTTTACATGAATAGTCTTAAAAAGTTCTTTAAAAGACTTTAATTTAACCTAAAGAAACCTGTAGGAATCCTAAAATATGAATAAACTAGAGAACATTCGGACGGTTTTCTGAGGAGAGCAGAAGTAAAAGAATTTCTGATTTTGTATTTTGAACACAGAAGATTTTAGACTTCCTGTCTCTTTCCAGAAACCTGTAGAGAAGGAGCCGTCGGGGAGATCGAGGTGCACAAAGATGGCGGCGGATGCAGCTGAAGAAGGTAGGAGTTTCTTAGCTCATATAGGGAGCTGATTATGTCACATTCACCGCTGATTGGTTTCCTCCTCACTTTCAGTCTCCTCCAACAACACAAGCGAGGTACAGGGGAGGAGCCTGAGGAGGACAGCGTCACAGGCAGGAAAGCGCTTCTTCTGCGAGCTCTGCGACACAGGTTTCCACTGGAAAGGTGACCTGAAGAAGCACATGAAGGAACACAAGAAGCCTTTCCCTTGTGAGCAGAGCGACGAAAGCTTCCCGGAGAGGGACGACCTCGAGAGTCACCGCCTGGGTGGCGAGCCGACGAGGGGCCAGCTGCCGTTCCCCTGTCCTCAGTGCAAGAGATCCTACAAGAAGGAGGAGTCGCTCCAGAATCACCTGAAACGCCACCAGACGTCCAAACCGCCGAAGCCGTTCCCCTGCGACCAGTGCAACAAATCCTTCAGAGCGCAGCGTTCTCTGGAGAACCACCTGCTGCGGCACGAGAAGTGGAAGCTGCTGTTCAAGTGCCAGCAGTGCGACAAGACCTGCAAGACGGCGGTCCAGCTGAAGGCGCACATGGCCGTGCACTCCGAGGAGAGGCCTTTCAGCTGCGCCACGTGCGGGAAGGAGTTCAAGAGCAAGGACACCCTCCGCTTCCACCAGATGGTCCACACCAACGCCAAGAAGTACAAATGCAACATGTGCGAGGAGTCCTTCAAGTACGCCCACTCGCTGACGGTGCACAAGAGGAAGCACACCGGGGACAGCCCGTTCGTGTGCGACGTCTGCAGCCGGTCCTATCGGACGGGCACCGCCCTGAAGAGACACAAGGTGATCCACACCGGGGAGAAGCCCTTCACCTGCCACATCTGCGGCGCCAGGTTCAACCTCAACAACAACCTGAAGAGGCACCTGCGCATCCACACGGGCGAGAAGCCGTTCGCCTGCAAGGACTGCGGCAAGAGCTTCTCCGACAACAACAAGCTCAAGTCGCACATGCTGGTCCACGGCGCCAGGAAGCCCTTCATGTGCGACCTCTGCGGGAAGACCTTCCTCTTCAACTGCAGGCTGCAGATGCACCAGCGGTACGTCCACGCCGACAAATCCCACGGGTCGGACGGCGGCCCCCAGAACAGGCGGCACAGGTCGCAGGTAAAGCCGTTCAGCTGCAAAACGTGCCTGAAAGGGTTCAGCGCCGCCTGCTCCCTCAAGCTGCACGAGAAGGGCCACAGCGAGCACAAGGAGTTCAACTGCGGCATCTGCGGGAAGGCCTTCCACAACAAGTACTCCTTCAGCTACCACCAGCGCAGCCACTCGGGGGACAAGCCGTTCGTGTGCGAGATCTGCGGGAAGAGCTTCTTCCACGGCGCCAGCCTGAAACAGCACGAGCGCATCCACACGGGCGAGAAGCCCTACAAGTGCGACCAGTGCGACAAGGAGTTCAGGACGGACGGGAACTACTACAGGCACCTGAGGATCCACACCGGGGTTAAGCCCTTCGAATGCAGCTTCTGTCAGAAGAGGTTCCACCAGTCCAACCAGCTCAAATCCCACCTGCAGGTGCACACCGGCCAGAAGCTGTACTCGTGTCAGCAGTGCGGCCAGGGCTTCTCCGACTCACGGCAGCTCAAGAAGCACATCTGTGACGCGCCGCAGTGACGAGAGGCGCCGGACTCATGAAGCTTGAATGATTTGCTGTTGGACAAGATGTTAAACTGTCTTTTAGTACAAAAAAAACTGATTCAAATCTGTAGTTTCGTAGGGTAAAAGGGAGGTTTGTTGATTCCATTAAGCCTACATTTGCAATTGCGATGAGAGTGAATATGAGAAGGAATTTATTAAGAAATTATTGATTTAAAAGAAAGCCGTTTTGTTTGAAGAAACCGTTCAAAACACCAGTCTTACTTGTGTCTATTTCAGAACTCCGGATTGATTCTGATCCTTTAATTTATTTTCCGTGTTCAATACTAACCAAATGATGGATATTTTTGCAGAGTTAAAAAAAACAAAAACTGAAGAATTAATGTAAAAATCTGTAAATATATTTTCTTCCTGTGTGCAGTACTTTGCCATTAAACAGCGATTGGAACAGAAACTACACTTCGAATTTTATTTTATTTAAAACTTTCCCCTAGCCTAATTCCATTTCCGGAAGAAGCCGGCTGCCGCTCGAGGTCGCGCTTTCCTCGCCTCTGATTGGATAGAACTTCTCTCGTATGATTGTTTTTTTCTTTTACAGGCTTTTTTTTTTGTGCTCCTGATTGGCTAGAAAGTCTTTCTAGCGACTGCAAAAGCACTCTTGTAAGTGTTTGCTATCATATTTAGGTTTCAAGTGTACAGATCTGGTTGATTATGTGAAATTCCGATTCGTAATGTGTTCTGGCTCTCTGGTTGTTGCTGTTAAGTTATTGACTCACTGGTAAAGAAGTTTATTCTGGACGGGGAATCATGAGCTCAAATCTGAGAGTTATATGTTGTCGCATTTTCCATGCAGTCGAAACTATTTTGGAGAATTTTGTGATGAAAATGTAAACTAATAAAAAAATGTAGTTGATTTGTTTCTGTTTGCGCTCTCAGCACTGAAATGTCACGATATTAAAAGAGGGTTTAAATGATTAACAGACGTGCCTTAATTGGGTGCAAGATGTATGAAATATAATATAACTACTATCTCAGCTATGAGCAGGTCAGTTCCTAGCAGCAGGACAATTAACAGGAATCGACACAGAGCCCATTAAGGCTTCCTGAGGCAATAAGATGTCTTCCCTAACTTGCATCCTGCTTGTTTAGCAGCCTCAACCTATGAATATACTCTGTTCAAATTATCAAATTAAAAGTACGATCATATGTTTCATTGTATGCAAAAGGTGACTAAACAGTTCCCGGCCTGGATATGAACTCATGACTTTGAGACCAGAACATGTCCTTTTACCAGAGAGACAGAAGGTATCATGAATCACATCATAAACCGGAACTGTAAACTTAAAATCTAAATATGACAGCAAACGCTTATAAAAGTGCTATATAGAGTTATTTTTGTTCTGTTGGTGGACGGACTAATAATTGAAAAAAAATGAAAAATAAAAAAACTTACAAAAATAAACCAGCTGATACTTTTCCCTTAAGGTATTGCTGTGACGTTTTGTAGTCGCTGGAGACACTTTCTAGCCAATCAGAGGCCCGAAAAGGCGGGACTAGCCCAACCCCTAAAATAAATAGCCAATCATGCGAGTGACGTTTCTATCCAATCAGAGACAAGAAAGGCGGGACCTGCCGCTCCGGTTAATAAAAAGTTATAATAAAAAAAATGGCTGATTGCCCCGTGTTTTATTACGAGGTGAAATCTATAATAGAGGTGCTCATAATGACAGCGGTCGATGTTCTCGGGGCTTCCGGGGGAAGAAGCGATGAAACTGAGCGGGTTTTGAGGCGTGGGGTGAGTTCACGGTTCGGGTCAGAGACTGTTTTATGTGGGGGAGAGTGGATGGACGCAACGAAGCCGTGAGCGCTAACGCAGCGACGCCATAACAAAGATGGCGGATAAACGTTCAGCGAAATGCAGCAATAAATGACAAACGTTTCGTCTTTCTGGTTTAAAAATGTCATTAATCACTCATGTCTAAACGTATTTCCTCCTGGCTAGTTTACATTATGGAAAACACATTTTAAAATGTCACATTTATGTCTGTATCGTATTTAATCCAGAGTATGAAACAATATATCAACTTGGAAACAGTCAGTGTTAATGTTGAGGAATGTTTGAATAATACTCTGCCCTTATTTGAGAATAAAATACAAAATTATTTTGGAGTTGTTAAATAGGAACTGAAGCGTTATCTATGTTAGCACCCCCAATAAATAGCATGGATGTCTAGATAAATATTTGATATTGATAAATTTATCTTAAACACTCAGTAGGTTTATTAGAAGATAAATATCTGCTGTCCTTTTGTGTAAAGTGAAAAAGGAAAAATGTAAGTAATAGCAGCTGAATTTCTTCCAGAATCTCTTGTTTGTTCAAAGTAGTACAAAAATTGTGTCAACCTTTTAAATGTTGAAATATATAAAATGTATGCAGACTTTTTAAAGGACATTAAAGTTAAATATATCTGAGGGGGTCATACAAGTTTGATTGTTCTCTAAATTACTTTAAATTCACATTGTGCATCAGTTAATCTTAAACTGGGTTTAGAATATCAAAGTAAGCACTAAAACAGGAAGTTTTGCGAACAAAATCCAGGATCCAAAGTTACCAAACCTTTCTATAAATAATCTGCGTTTATTCTCAGATCCTCAATTCGATAGAAGGGTTATTACATTTAAAACAGAACAGCTCTGATGGCAAAAACCCCAACTTCTAACACACAGGTGCACATTTTGAGAATTTTTCCAACTGGGTAAAGGTAATGGTTTGTTCCAAAATAATGTTAATAAAATGCAGGAGAATCATCTGTAAATCAGAGTTTATAAAACATCATTTTCAGTGCAAAGGAGCACAGTTCATGATCAAATTATATTTCCTAGTGTTTATTATAATCTGCTGGCTAAATATAGTATCTCTGTTGTAAAGGAACCCCCAAATTTGCTTCGTTTAAATCCCTGCAGTCACGTTTAGTGGAGATCTTGACACGAGAGGCAGCCAGGAAGATCAGCAGCATCTTCTCCCAGCTCTCCTCGTCGCTGCTGGCCGAAAACGCCACCCTGAAGGTCCGACTGGAGCGGCTGGAGGCCGAGCCGAAGAGCGTTCCTGAAGGCTCGGAGAACGCCCAGCTGGGGAGGGAGATGGTGCTGAAGGGCTGCTCGGTGCTGTTGGAGCGGAGCGGCCTCATCTTCGCCCAGAAGACGAGTACACAGGCGGAGAATGCTTCCCAGGGAGGTGAGGGTCCTTCTGCAGCTGCCGCAGAAGATGGAGGTGAGTTTTTCACGAAACGCGTGGACTCAACAAGGCATCTTCTTTCAATCTGATCCCGACTTTTGTCTTTCAGACAGTGGAGAGACGATGGAGGAGACGCCGTCTTCCCAGCCTGCTAAAAGTGGTCAGATTTTTCTTCAGCGACTATTAAGTAAAATGAATCACATTCAGTCATGTCAAAAAGAAAGTAGACCCTCCTTTCTCCCTAGGGTTTCATGTATCGGGACCTAATAACAAGAGGAGGTCTTTAACACATTGAAAAATGTTTCTTATTTTAAGGATTTATGCGGAGTATAGGTTAGTGATGTTATGATGTGAGCCGAAGCTACAAAGCGTGTGTGGAGCAGTGGAGGGGGCGTTTCAGCAAAGCGCGTATCGAGGCCTTTTTCATTTAGGGGAGGAGCCGAAAACGATGACTTCCCGCTGACTGCCTGTACCACATGACTGCTTCGGGAAGCAGTTCAGTGTTTGCTGAGTGGTTTGACAGCAACATAAATCCCTCAGGCTCCATTCAAAATGTGGGTTTGTGTAGGAGAGTTGCAGTCAGTTTGGACAGAGTTTAAATAGTTTTGATCGGAGAGTTTGGTTAAAGTTTATATAGTTTGGAGATAGTTTTGTGAGTAAAGAAATAGATAGTTTTGAAGGCTGCAAAGGAGGAGTTTAATATATTTCCTCTGGGATTGATTCTATTTCAGGTTGCGCACGTAACTACCTCGAGCTGTGCATCATGCTCAGGATGTGTGGCCGCTGTAAGTTCATCGCACAGAAAGCTACGTGAAAACGTAGAAAAAAACGCGTTGCACGGTTAAAGCATTCACACGTGTTTCCCAGGAGAGATAATGGAGCCAGCTAGGAAGAGGAGGATTTCCCCTGTGTGGGAACATTTTAACCTGATAACTCCTAATAAGGTAACCTCAATCTAACTATGTCAGACAAGTTAGATCTGCTTATTAAGAGCGGTATATATTTTTACCGTTTCTGATTTTATTTAAAGGTAAAGTGTTTATTGTGTCCCAAGGAGATGGGATACAATACCACCTCATCCATGCTAAGGCATGACCATAAATTGCATGAGAATGAGGAGCCAAATATTAGCAGGCTGGAAAGCCCCCTGGAATATTGGGAAAAGCAAAGATTACTGTACCCCAAAGTTTTTGTGTACGCCGGCATCTTCTGTGCCTTGTGAAAGACCGTTTTCGAAGGCTGGTGAGGTGGTGTCCAAAAAAACAAAACAAAACAAAAAAATAGCTTTAAACCAAAAACTGTAGAGAAACTGCTATTTTTGAATAAAATTGTTTACATTTTCCCTGTTCTGTACATCATTGTCCAAGTAACACAATCATTTTCAGTCCACTCCTCCTAGTTCCACAAGCATTTCCACATTCCTCCACCTGCTTAAGCCCAGGCCTTTTGCCTCAAGTGCCATAACATTTGATATTACCATTTTTGGGATAATTTACAGACAGAATACATTAAAAATATTATTATTCACATTTGTAATATTTTATGTGGAGAAATCTTTTTTTTTTTTCGAACTCAGTGCCACAGCAGACTTATGGTGCGTTCAGACCGCAGGCTTAGTCGGCGTCAGCAACGTCAAGATTACATGTTAAGTCTATGGTGGAGGCCGTCAGAGGAGCGTTGCAGTTCTGCAGCGCTTTGTCAGCGTTATGGCACGTTCCGACCGCCCTTTACTGCCAGGCATCAGGACAGCTAGATTACATACAAATTCTATGGTATCTATACAGCAAGTGAGCGTCAAGCTTCGCCAAGCTTCCATGGATATCCAGCTAGTCGTGTGTGTCGGCACAGCTGGCATCAACACATCAATGCAGCTGCTGCTCGGGCGGTTCTTTGAGGCGGCCACGTAGCCGCTGCATGAAGTTGGGAAAATTGAACTTTGGGGCGGCCGACGCGGGGCAGCAAACCCAAAATAAAATCACAACTATAGCCCCCGATCCCCCCCCCCCCATCTGCATCGGCTGCAGCAGATCAACAGCAGCAGCCAAGGCACTACCCAGGGCGCCCAGAAAAGGGAGGGACCACCGCCCCCCGATGCAACGGGCTCCCACAGGGAAAACACTGGAAGGATGATTAAAATAAGAAGTTAAAACATTAAAATAAACAGTAGAGAAGGAGATTAAGTAGTAAAATACTGATAAAATGTTAAGACCGATAGCATCCCAAAATAAAAAATATAAGACAATGATAAGATAAAAATGCAAAGCAGATAAATAATTCACAAACAATAATCCGTTATAAACTAAACTAAAAATTCATGTACTGACGTGACGCGCCGCAGCCGACGCGGCGTACTAATGTGCCAGCAGCTGAGTTTGAATTTTAAAAGTAGCAACTTTCGTCCATTTGAGCTGTTTGACGCCTGGCAGCAAAGGGCGGTCTGAACGTCCCATCGGATCAGTAATTTTTCAAGCTTTTCCTGCGTTTGAAGCTTCAAACTAATGCTAGCAACGCAAAAGTTCAGCTATGGCGGTCTTAACGCTCTTGGCGCAGCACGGCAACCAATCGGAGCGACTCACTGTAGTGACGTTGCCCGACGTCGACGCTGACTAGCCAACCACGATCCGCTAGTGTTTAAAACATCCAGCAGAGAAAGGCCCGCCTACGAGCACCGTTACAACTTTAATGCATCACACATTCAGTGACTAAAGCTTGGTTTATGCTTGACGCGTCCGTGTGGTCCGCACGGCTCCACGCGGCCAAATTACGTCATTTTAGCAACCACAACTGTCTGGGCGGCCATCACGGAGACCCGAATTTCAGCACGGCGCACCTAGGAAATTTTGTAACAACGCGGACGGTCCCTCGCGGAAAAACATGGCGGACTGCCAAGAGCTCCTATTGCCGGAGGTTCGTAAATACAGACATCTTTATGATTCGGTCCATAGATCACTGTGATCAACTGTGTTTTAATGGACGAGTGGACAGTCTCCTTTTTCGCCTTTTTCCTAAGTAAACAACATAAAAGTTCTGCTTTGTTTAATCTCACGGTTGTCGCCATTTTGTAAACAACAGTGATAACTACTTCTACTATGGTGTGGTGTTGTATGCAAGCTGTAGAGCCCTACGCCGCCCCCTACAGTCTTCAGATATAATGGTTCTCAGCAGGGACAAGCCGCACAAAGTATAAACGCTGCTAGAAGGCGTCTGAGACGGTTCCGCACGTCTCATCTCCGCGCGGAATGTACATGCGGCAAGCATAAACCAAGCTTAAGATCTACAGCTGTCTGTGATTATGTATCTGGCCAGTAGGGGGGTTTGTGTTCATATGAAGCCCTGTGAGCAGAACCCTTTCTTGAACCAATTGGCTCAAATGGTTCAATGCCTCATGTGGCTTCATCTCACCATCACTAGTATGGGGTAATTTAATTTCAGTAATCTTCTCACGTATTTATTGGCAAACTGACGATCCTTGGCCCTAAAGGACTAGACCTTTCCTGGATGCTGCTTTTGTACCACATCATAATTACTATCACCTGTTGACCTCGCCTATTTCAAATCCCGATTTACCTGATTGTTCCCAAACTTTTTTTGGAATTTGTTGGAGGTCTTGATAACAGGAAAGGATGCATATTTACAGATGAAATGAAGTCGACTGGACAAATCATTAAAGATTTTGTGTATATTGCCTGAAGGAGATTTAGAAATCACTAATTTATTTTCTATTTTTGTTTACATACTTCTCTGATTTGGGGTTGTAAATACTATGGAAGCAGAAAGGGTGCACTTAGGTTTTCCCCTCAGAGATTTTCTGTGTTGTCCTGATTTTTCACCCAAAAAAATTAATTAACGATTTTTAGCTCTTTTGAATTTAAGAGGATTTAAAAGGGATGTACTTAATTGTTACTTACTTGTGAAATATTTGTGAGATTAAGCATAAACTGGCTCGGATGATTTCTTAGTTTTTGCTGTTTTATTTATGTATTTTCTTTCTGTTTAGAAACTGCTGTGGATTTTACCGCTGCAAAAGTCCCCAAACTGGAGAACTCTGATTCCCGAAACGCGCAGGAAGCGGTGCTGACGACTAAAGGGAAGGTGTTCGTGTGTGACCTCTGCAAGAAGAGCTTCAATCGCCGGTTTCACCTGATGAAGCACATGAACACTCACAAAGAGCAGAGGCTGTTCGCCTGCCACCAGTGCCCCAGGAAGTTCAGGAACGCAGACGGCTTGGAGCAACACCTGCTGCGACACGAAGAGAAGAGAAACGCCGACTTCAGGTGCCAGCACTGCGAGAAGTCGTTCAAAACGAAGACGAGTCTGAAGACCCATCAGCTCGTCCACACGGACAGCCGGCCTTTCAGCTGCAGCGTCTGCGGGAGGGGCTTCAAGACGAAGCAATCCCTGCGGGGTCATCAGGCGGTACACCTACCCGAAAAGCCACACCAGTGTTCAGAGTGTGGGGAGAGTTTTAGGAGCGCCATCAGCCTGCACTGCCACCGGAGCGTCCACACCGGCGAGCATCCCTACGCCTGCGCGTCGTGCGGCAAAGTGTTGTCCAGCAAGCGGTCGCTCAGGAAGCACCAGGCGGTCCACAGGGGGAAAGTGTTCACGTGCGAGATGTGTGGCGCGGGATTCAACCATCGGCAGAACCTCAAGAGGCACGTCCGCATCCACACGGGCGAAAAACCGTACGTTTGCGAAGTCTGCAGGAGGAGCTTCATACAGGACTGCAGGCTGAAGATGCACATGCTTCTCCACGGAGCAGCCAAGGCGTTCATGTGCGACCTGTGCGGGAAGACGTTTCTCTACAACTACCAGCTGAAAAGTCACCAGAACGACGGTCACGGGGAGAGGAAGGCGTCGAGGAGGCGAAGCCGCGAGCTGGGCCAGCGCAGGGTCATCTGCCGGCGAGACAAAACGGTGGTGGACGTGACGCCGTTCAGCTGCAACTCGGCCGCCTCGCTGCAGAGTCACAAGGTCCTCCACGGCGGCGGCAAGAGCTACACCTGCGACCAGTGCGACAGATCGTTTTTCTACAAAGCCACCTACGACTACCACCGCAAGATCCACTCCGGGGAGCGGCCGTTCGCCTGCAACGTGTGCGGCAAGCGGTTCGTCATCCGCCAGGCCCTCAAGTCCCACCAGCTGCAGCACACCGGAGAGAAACCGCACAAGTGTAAGCACTGCGGCAAGGCCTTCCGCACCTCCACAAACTACCTCCGACACCTCCGGGTCCACACCGGGGAGAAGCCCTACGAGTGCGAGGTCTGCGGCACCCGGTTCCGACAGCTCGGACACGTCAAGTTTCACATGCAGGTCCACACGGGGGAAAGGCCGTACTCATGCAGTAGCTGCGGGCTCGGGTTTTCAGACTCCAGGCTGCTCAAGAAACACAACTGCTGCGAGAAGTAGGAGGAAAAAGTGCAGGAAGGGTGGATGGATGAGAAATACAAAGTCGTAACAACCAGACGCAGGGACAAATATTCCAAATGAGTGCAAATGTTGCTTTATTTATTTAATCGTTATTCAGACTACTTCATAATCTCTTTTTTCAAATTCCACACAAATAATAAAATATATTTCCAAACTCTTGAAGTTTTTATTTTGCAATTACATCCGAGAAAATCTCTGTCACCACCTGTTGCTCAGGATGAGGAATTGATGCACATTCAGTAACTCGGAAACGGATTTCTTTCGATAGACAATAATTAATAAGGTAGCCTTAATCCGATGTGTAGAAAAAAAGACAATTATTATCAAGGAATGTAACCCGAACGTGGAGAACTCAGAGTGCAGTGTTTTTTAGCACAGCTTTATAAAGCGAACGCATTTTTCAATGGCTATAAGGTCCATAATACGCTCTGCACTGAACTGAATGACTTACCTGATACTATGACAAGCTGAATGCTAACATCCGGTAGCATCCAATCAGACCAAACTACTAATTTTTTATAAATTGACAGAATCCCTGTTGATAAGATGTGATTTTCCCAACAAATGCCCATGCTGCATTCAAGTACTGCTGGGAGAAAAGGCTGTAAAAATATCAAATCAACTCCAAAGTTATTTTAGCACGTTTTATTCCAAATATGGGCAAAAGTATTATTTAAACATTAAAACTGACTTTTCAAGTGCTGTGATGGACTGGCGACTTGTGCATCTTGGACATCGCCTCTTCCCCAATGACCCATGGAGATGGGCATGAGCCCCCCTACACAGCCCTACAAGGATAAGCGGCATAGATAATGAATGGATCCTTGTTTTGAAGCGATTATGTTGTCTACTCTGGCTAAGTCCGCCTGTACTATCTTATTCCAGAACCCGGGACCTTCTTGCTGCTTTTTTAGATCTGAATTGGGTCAGTTTTTTATTTATTTTTTTACGTTCCTCAAGATCAATCTTGTTATTCTTCGCCAATAACTGTTGGTCTCATCCAGAACACGTTGCTATGAAATATGTTCTCTGCTGTGATAGTGTTGAGCTTTTAGCATCTGATGACAGTTTGAAACTCATAAAGCAACAATTGCTTCAATCAGATGCTTCTCCAGATTTGGTGCAACACTGAGTGCTACTGGAGACCCTTCCTGTCCACGTTAACCATCCACAGTGACTTTTTTTGTGTTTGTTTTTGAAGGTACCAAGACGATGAGTTACATTTAATTACGCTTTGAGATAAATAAACATTTTTTTATGAAATCTAACCTGAGCAAATACCGAAAGATATTTTTGTGAATAAAACTTAAAGTTATCCAAACCAACCAGGTCATATATGGGAGAATAAAACTTAAGTAGTTGCCCATACAAGTGGACATAGGGTTTTAGAAAGGTGCCCTCAAATAAATGTATTATTATTAATAATATAATTATAATAAAGGTGAAACAACACACTATTTACTGATCTAAAAAATGCTCATGATGGAGAAATATAGAAAATATCATAAACTATTGATATGTTTAAAAATATAAAACTTTGGTTTGCAGTTTATGGTTTGTCCACCAGAGGGAGTAGATCGTTTATGTTGTTTGTCTTACGTCAGGGGCAGAAACACCGACGTAACGGTGCTTCCGGTTGAATCTTTCGTAATACCACTAAACTGAGAGACATTTTGCTTTAATGTGAACTTCTCTACTTTCTCTGTTTTATAAAGCATTCCCTACTATATTTATTACCATAAAACAGGTTTTCATTCTTTTGCTTGCAGTTATGTGAATTAAAAGGCACGATGCTGCAGCGACGTGTTTTATTTTGAAGGGCGAGAACCAGGAAGCAGAAGGCGAAGACTAGATCAGGGTGTCACGCGTGTTTTCTACACCTAACTACAGTGTTTCAGCACCGAGGCGGTTGGTTAAAAGTTACACAAAGGAGACAGAGACACACCGAACCGATCGAGCCGAGCGTGAATTTCCTGAAAATGTCGGATCTAGAGGCGCGAGTGTGCGCCATTTTGGACGTCATGGTAACAGCCACCGTGTCGGAAATGGACAAAGTTATCAACAGCTCGGAACCATCCCGTCCAAATGAGCTTCCGTCCGCTACTGAAAGCGAGCCCGAGTCCTCGGATCAGAAGGTAGCTGAGAACGGTGCTGGTTCGGCTCGCCGTTCCTCCGCTTCCCGTAGGGATCCAGACAAACAGCTGATCATAGAAGTACAACAGCTAGCTGGCCGTTTAGCAGTTCACCGCGACTGTTTAGCTGCCCCGTGTTATATATTTTCGCTAAAATGACCTGAAAACAGGAGGCTGCTATTCACCGAAAAATAATTATAATCTATAAAATGTTCCAGGTTTCGACATCTGGCCGAGGCCTGTCTACCTTATGTAGATCTATGCGCATCTGGCCCAGCACTAATGTTGATTGAAATTACCACATAAATTCCCGTTGCTACAACACTTAGACATGCTTTCTGAATAAAATTATGTTTCCACTGCATACTGTGTAGTCAAATTACTTTGTCCTACATCAACTGATGTATTTGTTAAAGTAGCCCTGATCAGTTAGTTCTAGTTAGTTAGCGTTTCCCTGCTATTTCGGAATTATTTCTGAAGTCAATGCGAATGAATTAATCACTTGTTAATAGGAATGCAACGATAACACTTTTTTAAAAACCAATATTTTGATCTGAGTTCTAGGCTTACCGATATGACATCAAATATATATTGCGATAATAATCTAAATTATGTGCGTTAAGGATATCTATCACAATATGTTATCTTTGTTTATATATGTTAAAATAACAAGAACATAATTACTTTCTAGATACGTTGCAGCAGAACAACTTCAAGAAGGTTTAGGATGCCATTGAAAGAAATTTTATTTGCGTAAAATGCATTAGGAAAAAAAAAAAGAATAAAATCTTTTTCTAAAATAATGAAAAACCAAAATTCTCATGACATAAATAAAGCACACGAGTTATTTTCAATTATTTAAAAATTGTCTGTTTTCCTGGTTAATTATTTGTAAATTGAATATCGCACAAAAGGAAATCTGCATATATCCGAATTAAAAATACTTCCGGTTAAACAGGTTTCTTTTCCGTTAACTTGTGGCAACAGTTGTAAAGACAAACACTGAACATCAATATTTATCCTACTTGCGTACCTACTACAAAGTATGCAGGCACAGCCTGATGACATCATCAAAATGAGCAACAACAATATGGCGGTATTGTCAAAATCTCTATTTTTGACTAAATTCATATAATTTCACACACACAAAAAAATTCAATAAATTGGAAGACAGGTTTAATTTTCCTCTCTGTTTGTTGCAGCAACTGATGGTGTATTAGATTAAACATAAAATATTAATAAAAACCACCGCAAAACAATTTTTTTTTAGAGAAAAATAAAAATTCTCTATAAAATTATTGCGGTTTCCACATTTTAAGTGTGTTTCCCTACACCCTTATGCATCTAGGGAATATGTCATGTAGAAGATCAGCGACATGTTTACACAAGCAACAGTGAGGAGCATATTTGATTATGAGGCCTCTGACCCAATTGTGTTAATTATCTGAAACATTTAAGAGGCAAAAATGCACAGGAAGGGGGTAAACACTTTTTCCCACCATTTTGACATTGGTATCTTTTGTTTTTTTTTAGCTGTGATATTTTTTTATCATCTGACAGAACTGAGTGTTTTTCTACCCAAGGTGATGCAAATCAACCTCTTGATGGCGTCTCTGGCTCAGGACGCCGTGGAGAAGATCTGCCAGCTGTTTGAGGACTGCTCGTCTGCGCTGCGGCTCGAAGTATCCGCTTTTATGACCGCTTCCCGTGACCCCGAAACCCACGTGACTTTGGATTTTAAAGCCCCTCTGTTGGTGCCGCAGGTGTCTCGAGGCGCGGCGGAGATAGAAGACCTGAGGAGGAGACTGAGGGGGGTGGAGATGGACCTGAGGCTGATGATGGAGGGAGGTGCAGAACTGGGAGGCCAGGAGGAGGTGACGGAGGAGCGGAGAGAAGAGGGAGAAGGTTCTCCTCAGAGCTCCTTTAGAGGTGAGTCTATCACTTTGAGATCCTACACAGGTGATGTTTCTTTCCTATATCTGGTTCTGAACCGTCACAGCGAAAAACTTCCATCAGTTCTTCTACGCTACAAACAGGATGGTGAATAACAGACTTTATTTTTAGTTTTCTGGGTCAAAGAATTATTTCTAAATGGCTAAAAGTGACACAATTAAATCATAAAAAAACCATGGATTAATGTTTCATTCACGTAAAAGTGGAAACTAGGGATGCACCGATACTGGTATTGGGTATCGGCCCCAAAACCGCCTAATGTACTCGTATCGGTAACGATACTTAAAGGCACAGTGTGTAAATTTCGGCCAGTAGGGGGCAGTGCATACATAAATTATCACAAGCATGCGGTATCTGTCTCTTCGAGTAAGAAACTCAACAACGGAGGTCCAACTAGTGCTGTTTTCAAACGCTCAATTCCCTGAGAATGATCTATTTGCAGCAACATGACGAACACATCGGTCTCTCTTTCATCGCTTGGAACTAGCGAAGAGGTAAAAATGTATTTATGCAGAAACTTTTTTGCATTTTGAGGGGAAATAAATGTTTTAATAGCGGGCTTGTTCCGTGCGCTTTGTCCGTCCGGGCTCCTGTAGAAGTAAAGACGTCATCTAATATGGTTTTCCCCTGAAAAGAGGACCCGCGCCTATGTATTTTAAAACTGATTTTTAAAGTCATACTTTACAATATCGCCAATATTTTGCAATTAATGTGCTTTACGTAATTATTATTACATAATATTTTAATGGCTATTTTCAAAGATGTACTGCAAAAACTACACACTGTCACTTTAAGATGTTGAAACACAGCAATAAGTTCACAGAAAATGTTAGTTTTTATGTTCTGTGGTCATTTATACTAATATTTAATTTTTTCCTAATTCACCATCATTTGCTGTAACAAGCAGAGAAGAAAATAAAACCTGACTTCCTATTGATAGCACTTTTTTTGGTGTGGTAGAAATATCGGCATTGGTACTCGGTATCGGTGAGTACTCTGATCCAAGTATCGGTATGGTATCAGTTTTGAAAAAAGTGGCATCGTTGAATCCCTAGTGGAAACAGATGCATGGATAACTCAGCTAATGTTAAAATATGTGGAGCAGTTCAATAAAGAATTAATGAAAAAAAATAAAAATGATTAAATGAATACTCAAGGGTGTCATTAACTAATTAATATAAATGCAAAAAAATCTTCAAATATAATTTATTTTGGCACATTGAGGTCTAAAAGTGGTAAAATAAATTGTTACGTCAGTGTAAATATTACAGTTTTGAAACACAAATAAACTATAATATAAATAAAAAAACTGTATAATTATGATCATTATAGGCAAAGAACTTATTCTTGAGTACCCAGAAATTGTTCTCTGCATCAAAGGAACGGAAGCGTTTTAAGATAAACTTTCTCATCCACTTAATTAGCAGGTGGTTACTATTTGCTTCCAGTATCGCCCTGATTCGTCCCCGGAGGTGTCAAAATGCTTCCAGCTCTGTAAAATGCTTCCAGCTCTGTAATCACACGACGGCGTGATGCAAACTTCCCCAAAGACGGAGGTCAGCAACATTATGAGCTCAACTGACTTCCTTAAGATACTGAAGTACTAGGGGCCTCTGTAGGACGGCAGAACCGTCAGCTTTTTATTATTGTTTTATTGTTTAGCCCCCAAATTGGCCCAGAAGACAATCAAGAAGCACTTCAGAGGCGTTCGTAGATCCAAGGAGAATATAAACGTGGTAAAATTAAGGCGTTTGGTGCAGATTAAACGTTATTACAAGCAGCGTTTCTACCGTCCCGAGCGCTCCTGTTGTACGGATGTACGCTGATCAAGACTGGATGTATAAATACTGCTGAACGGCTCAAACTGGTTCGAAACTTCTCAGGGTGAGTTGAAAAACATAAAAATTGCACACAAAAAAATAAGGTCCAGGTTGAAATACACAGAATTCCCCTTTAAGACATATCTTCAGACTTCTTAGACGTGTATACAGAAACACAAGACAGTCACACACACTCCCCCATCTGTGAACTGCGAGTAAAAACGAGAATCTGAATGAAAATATTTTGCATATACATTTTTTTCCCCCTGATGGTCGACCATATTCAAAGATGACAATCCCAGGATTTATCAGATTCAGATTATGAAACAGGGGTTCAGGGAGTAGGAGACGTCATCTTCACCTTAGTGTCGCTTTATCTCGATTGAGAATCTTTCAAATGTCCAAGGTTCTGTATGTTGTTTTTTTTTGTACATTTTAATCAAGAAGAAAAATACAAATGTTCCGGTGACTTCTTTTGAACTTTTATAATCATTAAACAAACAGCATTTTTTCCTGAATTACTTTCCTTAAATTTCTGAAATTAATTTAACCTTATTATCTTCTATAACTTGTGTTAATTTTTAGAAATGTTTAAATAATACTTTGCAAAATTTGAGAAGAAAGCCTGTTTCTGCCGGAGAAACAATTAACGTTCCGTTGTAGTAGAGTTCAGTGACAGCTGGTTTGGTTTGGTGTCACTCTTTAAAGTTGTGCTCCGGAACGTTTCACGGCGCCCTCAGTTCTGCACATAAATATTCAGCATGTGTTCAGGTAGAAAACAGCTGGATTTGTTCGGTACACAAGCAAACCGAACCGACCGCGACGTCCCAGGAAATCAGAATAAGGTCACATGAACTCCTATTCAAACAGCGGTCAGACTCTCCTATCATCAATACACGGTTTTGGTGATAAATTAATTCAACTCTGGATGGAAACAAATGTAGCACCATAAACGTATCGAAATAACACCACCGGCCACATTTGTATTTTCATTTGTGTTTTAATTATTCAGCATTGGGTTTATTATTTAAGGAATGATGCTTGTGGCACTTTTAGAACCCCGTAACTCAGCTTGATCCTTTTCTTTGTTCTAGTTGTGGTCGCTCGTGAAACCAGAGTGAGGAGGTCGCCTATAATTCACCTGTGGAAAAACAGAAGTTGTGAGGTAAAGCCAGGCTTCATGGTTGGAGGTGCCATTAGTTTCGGTGTCTTTAATAATAAATATATTCAGAACATCCCGACTTGTTTTTGTTTTAAGTTGGCAGATGACTGTCTTTGATGAGAAGAACCATGGATGTATGACAGTCTGATGAATGCTCAATTTCCAGGCGGCGTAGACGATAGTCCACATGTCATCGGTCATTATCACCTGAAAGCAAGTCAAAAATAAGAGAGCAGGGTGTAGATTACGACTACTATAATGGCAGCTGGACATTATTTACTTTATTTTTTTAAAACTGTCCTCAGGCCATCACCAAGCTAACACAGTGGTGAGCAAAATTTTTTATAAAACATGTTAAAAATACATTTTAAAACAAAAGTAACCGACATGTTACCTGAAATGATCTCAGCAGGTCCTTTAATGACAGCAATGAAATGCAGAGGAAATTTCATGGCATAGAAGGACTATGCAATTCATCTGATCACTGTTCATAACATTCTGGAGTTTATGCAAATTGCTATGATAAAAACTCGAGCAGCAACTTTTCCGATTTCCAATATTTATGTAATTCTCAGAACTTTCGGCCACGACTGTAGATGCCGCTATCGTACTCATGTTCCATATCCAACCTTTAGTTCTGTTTTTATTTACACCCTTATTTTGTAATCATAAATGCTTCTATTATCTGTCACAGCCAACATTCCACCTTTAAGGGACGAAATAGGATTAATCTATTCTATTTCTAAGAGTTTTAGTTCGAGATGGTTCAGTTCTGTCAGTGATACGAGGCTTCAAGCTGTGAGCGGTCTGACAAAAGCATCAGCAGGTATATTAGTGTCCTTGATGAGCATACATCAATGGAATTACAAGAATCCTAGCTTTCAAATGATGTATAATATGGATAAGTACATGGAAGGGGTATTGAGAAAAAAGGTTGATTGGACCCAGAGGTATGTAACTTACCGCCAGCGTGATGTAACAACATGAAGGAGTTATATCAGACGGTTTGCTCCTGTTCCTAGCGCCGGGTCTGTAGAGTCGTATGTGTGAATTGAGGCCAGAAACCCCTCTCTGTCTGTGTTTTACCTGCGGTTTGTCTCCTTATGCTCCATCAGGACAGCATCCAGTCGGTTCTAATAAAGCAGCAGATGCTGGAGTCCTCCGTCAACTCTGAACCGAACCGAGATGACCCTGCCCCGGAAGATGATGATGATGATGACCCAGACTACACGGTCAGATGCTTTATAAATCGCTAGGTCTGTCTTGAAGTTGTAGATTTCTTTTTCCCCAGATGGTCGTAAGCCAATTTCTGTTATTAAAACTGTCCATTTCCAGAAACTATTTCACCTAACCCATCTAACCCTAGAAGGTCGTTCTAGTAGGTTCTTTCTGCAGTTATAATTTATAATATGAGCTAAAACCTGGAAAAAGCAGCAAGTTTGCCTTCGTTTGATGATGCTGTTTGTGATCATAGAATGATCGCAGTTTCCCTCTTCTGCCAGGTGGAGGAAATTGATCCAGAAGACCGCACTAACCCGGTTTACGTGATCAGACCGAAAGGCCCATCGAAGGCCAGGTCCCGGGTCCGAGCGCCGGGTGAGAGCCGGGCTCAGAAGGAGCAGTCGCTGAGCTGCAGACTCTGCAGAAAGACGTTCAGCAATCTGCTGCAGCTTAAAGCCCACCAGGCCGTGCACGGAGCGAGCGCCGAGAAGCCCTTCGTCTGCTCCCAGTGTGGCCGAGGCTTTTCCTTCCAGCGGAGCCTCAGCGCTCACATGCTGATTCATACAGGCAGGTGTCCTCCTTCGGTTCAGGTGCAATCTGGTTATGAAACCATAAAGTAGGGCTGGGCGATTTGGTTTGAAAATTAAGTCTTTCTTTTTTTTACCAAATCCGATTCATCGTTTCTTCTTTTTCTGCCTGTTGTTTTCTTAAAAAGAAATTGCACGTGACAAAAAATATTGGCTAAAAGTTGCTTTTATTTAAATTGTCGCGTACCAGTGCTGACCTTGGTAGTATCCTTAAACAAGATGGTTGGCCCTGAGTGGATTGACATTTCTCTGAGCCATGAAAAAACCAAGTAGTGCATTGGTTAATAAATCTATATATAGTCTCTCCATTTGAGGCTTGGAAAGCCTTCAGCTCTGGTTTAAAACACAAACGAAGGCAAGATGAAAACCCTTAATATCTGGTAATCTGTCCTATCATGATCAATTAACCAGCATGTGATCACAATCATCACCTTCAACATAAAGAACCGCACAATTCTGTATACCGGGTAGATGTTAAAAATAGACAAAATGGGGCAAACGTGGGTTGTTTGTCCACAAATATAAAGGCTGCTCACCTATCTGTATCGGTCACCCCATGGTGGTTATCTCATCCCCAGCAGTCTAATTAGCTGAGCCGTCTATTACAATAATATGGCGTACATTATTATTATTTTTTTAATCTGTAAATTAAAGCGTCACGAATCGCGATGCGCAGCGATGTAAAAACGCCTGGTGGCGTATTTAATGTTCTGTTTTTCTACAATAAAACATCTCTAACAGGCGATGGCATTTGATTAGACGCACACAGCTTAGAGGTCTTCCAGTCGTGTCCGCCTGATTGTGTAAAATGTGATATCTAGTGGCTGAGAGCAAATTAGAATTCCGCCGTGACGATAAAGTATGCATAAAAGTGTTAGCTATGTAGTCCAGCACTGTCTACGTCACTGGCAGTTCCGATCCACAGTGCAATGGCACATATATATAAAAAATACTGCGTATCCCATAATTTACGGATTAATACAACATGTTGATATGCACCTTATTTTTGAGACCAACAGATTCCCACAGTCTAAGCTGATAGCAGCATAACTACAGACATAGCTCAGGATAACCTAGCCCGTTAGAGTGAGACATGAAAGTTTTATATAAACGGTAGGTTTTAAACCTGGTCTGTTTCATGGACTAAAACTAGGAGCTGGTTCCACAGGAGATGAGCCTGATTACTAAAAGATCTGCTCCCTTTTCTGTCAGTCTGAGAGCGAAGTGCTGTCTTGGGCCTGGTTCACAAGGCAATATTTTTAAGAACATTTTACCACGATTCTCCGCTTCCTACACCCCCCTCTTAAAATAATCCTCATAGATATCCCTGCTGTGTGGTGTGTTAAAAGCATTCAGATGATACTTTGACCGCTCCGTTTGATGAAAATTGTGGATCTTTCATCTTTAAAGTTGGACAACTTGTACAGTCGGTGGCTGCCAAATACTTTTTTTCCCCTCACTGCAAATATTAACATGTTTGAATCAAAGCTGCTGTAATGTGCTAAACGAACTCTGTGTTTGGGAGGATTTCCTACATTTTGCTGCCATTTACAGCCTTTGTCCTCCTGCCTGTAGGTGAGAGGCCCCACACCTGTGATGTTTGTGGGAAGGGTTTCACCTTGAGGCAGCTGCTGAGGAACCACCAGCGTCTCCACGCCGACGTGCGGCCTTTCAGCTGCGACCAGTGCGGGAAGAGTTTCTACCGAGCTCACGGCCTGAAGCTGCACCGGAGGGTCCACACCGGGGAGCGGCTGTACGACTGCCACTACTGCGAAAAGAGCTTCACCATACCGGGGAACCTGCAGCGCCACCTGCGCATACACACCGGCGAGAAGCCGTACAAATGCGAAACGTGCGGCAAAAGCTTCAACCAGGCCGACACGCTGAAAGCACACCAGCGGCTGCACACCGGGGAGCGTCCCTTCAGCTGCGAAACCTGCGGCAAGTCTTTTGTCCAGAAGAACGCCTTGAAGACGCACCAGAGGACCACTCACCAGGACGAGAGGAAACTCGCCTGCGTCGCGTGCGGCACCGAGGTGCCCTGCATCGTGTCGCTGCGCAAGCACACCCAGACGCACGCGGCGACCATCCCGTGCATGTGCGTGCACTGCGAACAGCGCCTCTGCTCCATCACAGAGCTGCGCGAGCACCAGGAGCAGCACACGGTGGAGCGGCCTCACAGCTGCGGCATCTGCGGGAAGAGCTTCAAGTCGTCCAGCTACCTGAAGATCCACCTGAAGGCGCACAGCGGCGAGCGGCCGTATGCCTGCGAGATCTGCGGGCGCCTGTTCACGCAGCAGAGCAGCCTGAAATCGCACCAGGTGGGTTCCCTTCCCGGTTATCCGATCAAACAACGTACGTTCCATTATATCTTTTCATTTACATCTTTTCCATTGTCTACATTAAAACTGCTTATCTTGTGTGCTACGTGCGCACACAGAAGCATACTGAGAGAAAACAGAGAAAACTGAAATCCGTATATCGCACTTTGGAGGACCACAACGTCGAAGTGATTTAAAGCCATAAGTTATAACCTAAAGAAATAAAAGCTGCCGGCATGATTCCCTCATAAGCCACTTAGTATCGATGCTAACGCTAGGCTATCTGTGCTTGCCTGCTAGTATACGTGCGGCTGGCTTCAGGCAGCGCTGACTCAGGGCTTTGAGCCAACAGCTCGAACTAATAAGTCGTTCTGCCGCTGTGCTCCATAGAGGCTCTCTTTATCTATGGTGGATGGCGGAGAGGAGACCTCATTTCTCCCTTTACTGTAGGTACAGAGAGGATCTAACTTTATGGAGGTTGGCGGCCCCATACCATATTAGTCCGAGTTGGTTTTGTCTTCCAGACCACACCCCCGCCTCCCCCCCTCGCGCTCATCCGCCACACCTGGCCCTGCCCACTTTGGTAGAATTTTTCAAGTGTTGCCCGGGGGTGGGATGATGCTTTTAAATGGGGTTTAGTAACTCTTTAAAAATGTTTTAATGTTTAGAAATGTGTTCAATAATGACTTGCTCAAATCGCTTTGGAGGTGTTTTGATCAACAGCCTAGTCTCCCAGCTGTACTTGAATGCAGCATGGGCAGCTGTTGGTAAAACCCAGGATTTCCTCCGACTTGCGTTTTATCTAAAATAAGCTGTTCGGTCTGATTGGATGCTACTGGTATCCATGGTGACGTCGGCTTCACATTGTTTCAGGTGAGTCATTCAGTTCAGTGCAGAGCGTGTTATGGACCTTATTGCTGCTGCAAGATACGTTCGCTGACAAAGTTCTGGCTCTGTCCATCTTTTTTTTCTCCTGAATTTTTTTCCGCAGAATTTAGTGAAAGCTGGGAGTCATTTATAGTTTGTTTAGGTGTCATTTTTAAAGCTGCACTCAGGAATGTTGCACTGCAATCTGACTTCCTCATAAAAACGCCCTGCATGTGTTCAGGCAGAAAACGGCAACAGGTGCGACTATTTTCAGGTTTTTTTCTGCGGTAATGTGTAGCGCGTTTTGACAAACATTGATAAATGTTCTATGGGGCTCTCCTCCAAGTTGGAAACGGAAGACACTAATTGATCGAGTTGGGAAGATTTAAACATACCTGCTCATTTAATCTTTATTGGTTTTTTTCGAATAAAAACAGAAGCTTGGTCAGAACCTCTGTTTATTCTGGTAGAACACACTACTACAAGATCGAGTGACATCAATGGGGTCACCAAGTCTCCATAGCAACCATTATACACTATAAACAACCGGTTGCATTGTAGCCTTGTCAGCAAAAGCTTTTACAGTCCTACCATCTTGGTGTGCAAAATGTTACATTTCCTTAATTGAGGCACTGCACTCTGGTTTATAATGGAGCATGAATTGTTAAGTATGGTGGAGGATCCGTGGTGCTGTGGGCTGTTTGGCATTATAAAAAAAAAGCTTTGGGGATGTTGTTGGGTTGGATGCCACCACAGAATCTCTAAAATACCAGGAGGTTCATAAAAAAAACCAGGCGGAAAACAGAAAATGAGTTTTCATTTTGTGTTTTTTACACATTTAGCTGAATCAACACAAATGAAGCTTAAATGAAAAATTAGCATCTTTTTTTGTTTAAAAAAAAAAGTTGTTTCTCATTTTAATAAACCCAAGTTAAACTACTTTAATAAAAATAAAAACTATATATCGTCTTTACTTCCACGCCATGCTGCAGGACTTCATTCTGGTGCTGTGCAAGTTCTCTGGATTTAACCCTTTCTCCCCTCCTCTTCCTCAGGTGGTCCACACGGGCGAGAAACCGTTCAGCTGCGACACGTGCGGCAAGTCTTTCGGCAACACGGGCAACCTGAAGAGGCACCAGCGCATCCACACGGGCGAGAAGCCGTTCAGCTGCGACGTCTGCGGCCGCTGCTTCAACCAGGGCAACAGCCTGAAGGCTCACCAGCAGATCCACACCGGGGAGAAACAGTACATGTGCGACAGGTGCGGGAAGAGCTTCTCCTACCTGAGGAACCTCAAGGACCACAAGTGCTTCTACGTTTGAAGCGACCAATCGTCATCACTAGATGCTCTCTAAGCTACCAGTTTATGACTTCTGGACCGGTCTCTGTAGTCTGGACTGCAAAAGGTTGGCCTGTTTCTGAGTCTGGACTGTAAAAAATAGTGAAACACTTTGCCCAGTG
Source organism: Apricaphanius iberus (assembly GCA_028564705.1). NCBI lineage: Eukaryota > Metazoa > Chordata > Actinopteri > Cyprinodontiformes > Aphaniidae > Apricaphanius > Apricaphanius iberus. Next base: position 235,067 of record JAPXFQ010002063.1, read on the forward strand.
TTGACCCATCAACCGATTGCAGAAAGTACATCTTAGTTCCCAAACATTTGCTAGACTTAAAACGGGACATTATGTCTCTCTTAAAGTTAAAATAAATCTATGGTCTGTACAAAACACGTGAAGTTCTACCAAAGCAATCTCGCTTAAAAGAGATCTCACCAGCTCAATTTCTTGACAATTTCAGTCTTTTTCCAAATGAGCCGTTTAGAGGGCTCTGTCACTTTTATGCAAACTAGCAGTGGCAGACCACGCCCACCCATCTCGTTACTAGGTTGCAGGTTTGCCACGCAAGAATGGGACGAAACTGGAGTTGTTGGGCAGGCTTTGACTTGAAAACCTCACGGGGTTTACAGGTTTATTTTCTGCACTTATTACATTCATTTACTCACCCAGACAAGTTTGGAGCCACTTGAAGTCCATTGGAAGATCAGCGTAAAACCATCTGATGGGATCCTTCGTTTTAATCAACGTTCTGTTACGAATAGTTAGCGATGTTCCCCTTGGAGTTCAGAGCGTGTCGGAAGTGCTTCGCTGTTCTCTTCCGGGGAGTTTTAGAGGCTTATAATCAAACTACACTAAGGCGCGATAATAATTACGTCCCTGCCATTCTTCATCCCAGTTTTAGTCTGAGCAGGACTTTCACTCGCAGACTAGAGGATGATGCATTGAGTTTTTATTTTTTTTTTTTTATATATACGCTTTCCCGTAATAAAAAAAAAAATCCCTCCCATCCCAATCTGGATAATATAATTCCCGCTCCACTCCCAGTCCCATCAGCCGCACCGACTCGTCTTGCTTCCCGTCCAGGTTGTTTAAATTCAAATGTGGCGACTGTGCTGGCAGTTGTCTCTGACGGATGATCTCACAAACTAATTTGCATAGTAATCGTCATCGCATGGCGTCGAACGTGATGACATCACTCCTGAGGTGGTCTTTGTTTTTCTTTTCCAACATCCAACACCAATAAAAGCAAAAATATATTTTTTTGAACACGGCGTCAACGGCGGCAAAAGCAGTCTGGAAAAAAAGCAACAGTAGCGTTTAAATGTGGTCTCACATACCTTCGATTTTCTTTGTCGTGATCTGAAAATTAAACAGCTTATCATCTCATCTACTGTCTTGCATGTTTGTTTTGTTTCTACCCCAAATGTCCGGTCTGAGTAGTGTGCCTAGATAGAGACATTTATATAGGCGCACTCTGTCTGAGCTCTGTACTCTGCCCCCTAGTGGAACTCTCCAGTACTACGTCCCATGCGGGTGTCAGTGTGAGGTTAAAAAGCAAATATATTTCAGGCCTTACTGTTAAAACGCATGTCCAACAAAATGAGTATTGCGGTTAATAGCTATGGAACACCAAAATGCTCCATATTACATGTATTAATAAAACCTTATGATATAAATGTCTACATGAATACATATCAGACAAATATGTAATGTAACAATAAAATCGTGAAAAAACTCAATTCAAATCAAAGTCTAAGATCATTTTTATGAAGCATTTTTTCTTTTAAAAATGGATTTACTAATATAAAAAATATTTAAATGTAAAATAGAATTATAAAAAAAAAAATTTTGTATTCATTTTTATCTAATTTCATTAGTTTTTATTCCAAAGCGTCTTTTTTCACAAAATCAGCTTTTATTTCATAATGTTGTTTTCCCCAATGGAAAACTAAGCCTCTGGTTAGCTGATGATCTCGTTCAGTGGATAAATGCCATTTTGAAATATGTAAGCCTCTATCAATTCAAGGCAATTTTATTTATATATCACATTTTCAACACAAGGCAATTCAAGCTGCTTTACATGATTCAGTGGTAAAGAAACCAAATACATGATAAAAATTTGAAAATTAAAACAGATAATCACTAAATAAAATGCATTTAGTAATGGAAGCATAAAATAAAATTTATGTGAGACTCTGAAATTAAAAAACACAACAATCCATTAATGAAAAGTGCAAGGAGCAATATAGGTAAGGTATGAGAAACAAATTTATCCAAAAGACCGTAGGTTAAAAACAGATAAAACACAATAGGTCAAAAAAAAAACGTGAATCAAAGAGTGAGAGAGTCAATTGGGGAAAAGACCATTATGAAATAAAAGCTGATTTTGTGAAAAAAATATGTTTTGGAATTAAAACTAATGAATTCAAATCAAAATGACTGACAAAAGTTATAAAATCTTTTATGTTTTAATCAAATGTTTTTATGTAAAAAAAAAAAAAAACTTAATAAAAATAATAAGCTTAATTTTTTATATAAATGTAGTCATTTCACAATTGCATTGTCACATTATATAGTTGTCTAATATTTATTCATGTACACATTTATATCATAAGGTTTTATATATTGGCGGATGCTGAAAGTAACTAATAATATAACTTGTAACCTAACATAGTTACTTTTTAAATAAAGTAACAAGTATAGTAACTAAGTCACTTTTGGAAGGACTAATCAGTAGTAATCAGATTACTATTTCAAATTAAATGTAAGCTTGTAGGCTGAGTGGAAAGCGCTCACTCTGACCCGCTTCTTTCCCCACAATATGACGAAGGTTGTTTGTAACAGAAGTCTGATTCCGATCCATTTTTTCAACTTTTTTACTTGTACTATGTATTATTGTAACTTAAAGATAAATGTATTTTTTTCCAACCTGGGCCTTATTTTGTTTCACTCACCCTGAGAAGTTCTGAGCCAGTTTGAGCCGTTCAGCAGTATTTATACATCCAGTCTTGATCAGCTTACATCCGTAGAACAGGAGTGTTCAAGGCAGTACAATTGCTGCTTGTAATAAGGTTTAATCTATCACAAACGTCTTAATTTTACCATATTTATATTCTCCTTGTATTTAGGAACACCTTGGAAGTGCTTCTTGATTGTCTTCCGGGCCGATTTTAACAATAGAAGAAGAATAAAAAGCTGACGAATCTGCCGGCAGGACTATAAAGCCTGGTGAATCTGCCACGGTAAAACACAAACTGGCAGTCCTGCTTTGGCGTAATTTTGTATTACATCCAAATCGGTCTGAAAGAAGATAGATGCACTTCCGAGGCGTTTGCTAGTCCAAGGACAATATAAATATGGTGAATATGAGTCGTTTGGGGCAGATTAAACCTTATTACAAACAGCATTTGTCCTGCCCTGACCACTCCCGTTCTATGGATGTCCGCTGATGGAAGAAGTTAATATAAACACTGCTGAACGGCTCAGACTGACTCCAAAATTCTCAGGGTGTGTAAGAAAACATAGTTTGCTAAAACTTAAGGTCCAGGTTGAAAAAGCAGAATTTAATCAAGTCGTGACCTGGATTCATATATTATTCATTAAAACTCTTCAGCTAAATCTCCCTCAAAATGTCAAAATATGAACGATACTAGGTCTGCTTTTTTAGCTACTTTTGTTTGCTTCTGCATTTCTGCTTTAGCCGGGTTTGCAATGATTCTTCTGCACGTCTTTTGATCTCCGCGGCTTACAGAAAGCTTCGAACCACTTCAAAGGGGACCGTGGGCAGCAGCAACAAGGGAAAGTACTAGCGCACTCAGCAGTTCTAGAGGAAGTAGAGATGAGCAGCCTGCGGCGGCTGCTGTGCAGTGATCCAGTAAGAAGAGGGGCGGCGGTGGCGGCGGCGGACTATCGGTCCAGGAGGACGGGAGCGGAGCCGAGGGAAAGTAGCAGGCTGGCTCGTCGCTTAGTTTCCCTCTGTGCACGGTGACCCATTTGCACAGGTAGAGGACGTCCGCGCTCGTGCAGTCCCACAAATTATCCGACAGGTGGATGAATTCGAGTCTTCTCAGAGGCTCCAAGGTCTTTGCCTCCAAATGTCGGAGCCGGTTGGACCTCAGGCTCAGCTTCTTGAGATCCCCCAGCCTGCGAAAGACGCCAGGATCGAGGCAAGCCAGCCCGTTTGCGTCCAGGTTCAGCTCCTTCAGCATCGGCAGCGGGTGGAAGAGCTCGGGGGGTAGACTCTCCAGGCTGCTGTTCTGCAGCAGCAGCGTCCGCAGGCCGCCCAGGTCCTGGAAGGCGTCGTAGTCGACGCTGCGGAGCGGATTGAAGCTCAGTATCAGGTTTTTAAGGCGGCTCAGCCCTCTGAAGCTGTACGACGACACCTCGGAGATGTTGTTGCTGCCCATATCCAGAGTTAAGAGTTTTCCGAGAGCCGCGAACCCGTTTGAGGGGAGCTTGACGATCTGGTTCCCTTCCAGTTTCAGCTCCTTTAACTCGCAGAGATCCCCAAACAGGTCAGGGTGTAGAGATGAAAGCTGGTTGTCGGAGAGGTCCAATCTGGTCACTGCCGTTAAACCGGTGAAGACCGACGGGTGGAGGGAACTGATGTGGTTGTCGTGCAGGTGGAGCTCTCTGAGGGCCTGCAGCTTGTGAAAAAGGCCGTCGGGAAGGTGCTGGAGAGCGTTGTGCGCCAGTTGAAGGTTCTGCAGGGACGCGAGGTCAGCGAACAGCGCAGGATGGAGCTCCAGGATGCGGTTGTGAGATAGTTGCAGGTCTTGTAGCTTGCGCAGCGCATGGAAAACCCCCAGCGGCAGGGCGGAGATCCGGTTGCCGTCCAGCTGCAGCTCCAGCAGACCGACGCAGTTTCTGAAAACGACCGGTTGAAGGTTGGTCAGTTGGTTCCCGTACAGATCCAGAAACCTGAGGCTGACCAGGTCTTCGAAGACGCCCGACGGGAGGGAAGACAGCAGGTTTCGACTCAGGTCCAGATCCGTCAGGTTGCTCAGGCCGGCGAGGGATCTCTCCGAAAGAGTCGTCAGGTTGTTGCCTGTCAAGCCGAGTTGGTTGAGCTCCGTCAGGGAGGAGAAGCTGTCTGCTGGAAGGGCAGCCAAGTGGTTATAACCTAGATTCAGAGACCGAAGTCTTCTCAGGTCCTTCAGCGCCTCAGACGGAACGGCGTACAACCGGTTGCCACTCAGGTCGAGACTTTTCAGACCGGCCGCTCCTCTGAAACCGGCCTCCCCCACTTTAACGATCCCATTGTTGGACAGAACGAGCTTTTCCAATCTGGTGGAGCTCTCAAAGACGCCGTTCCCTACTTCCCTCAAACCGTTGAAGTTCAGGTGAAGCTCGGCGAGGCAGACGGCTCCCTGCAGCACGTCCCCCTGCAGCGTTTCGATGCGGTTGTGGCTCAGAAACAGGGTCTTCAGGTTAGCCAAGCCGCCAAGGAACCCCACGGTCAGATTCTTGATCTGGTTCTTACTGAGATCCAGGAAGACGAGAGCGGGGCAGTTCAGGAACTGGCCCGGATGCAGCGACGTCAGGCCGTTGTCACGCAGGAGCAGCTTGGTCAGATTGGTCATACTGGGCCAGACTGGGTTCTGGGATAGGAAGACACTCAGCTGGTTCTTCGTCAAGTCTAGGACCTAAAGTTCACACAAGAAGAAAACTAGGTTAACACCTACGCATTTCTACCCAGAATTATTTAATCCAAAAATTTATTTTACCCCTAAAAACACAGTTTTCTCTGTATTTCCATACATAACAATCAGCTAAACAGCTACGTTTACATGGACACAAGTAATCGGATTAAAAGCCTGATCAGAATAAAAATGCTTCATGTAAACATGCAGTTAAGATTAATCCGACCCGTTTACACTCATTAAAATCAAAGTTTAATTCCGAATGAAACAGTTCGCTTATGCCGATCGTTACAGGGGAATTCCGGGGTTTTTATTCAAGCTGGACCTTATTTTTTAGCGAATTTTATGTTTTCTTTCTTAATCTGAGACTTTTGGAGCCACTCTAAGCCTTTCAGAAGTATTTATATCCACTTTCTACATTAGTGTACCTTCGTAGAACAGGAGTGCTCAGGGCAGTCCGCATTCCGCTGGCAATGAAGTTTAATCTGCCCCCAACACTTGGATTTATTCTGTATTTTCTTCAGGCCCGATTTAGACGTAATACAAAATTACGCCGCAGCCAAACAGCGAATCTGTGTTTTACCACAGCAGATTCCTCGCTTCTCCTGACAGCGTCTTCTTTGGGGGTGAGAAGCTGGTCCAGCTCAGCGTCCAGCTAGTGCACACCTCACTACTGTCTCCCAGCTCTCGTACATATCCTCCACCACTCTAACATACTTCTCCACCACTCCAGACTGCCTTAAGCCTAGTTTATGCTTCTCTGACCGCAAATTTGCACTCCGAAGCAGACGTATTGACGGAGACGTTTTCTGTTTATAGTACTCCGCTCTTCCACTCCATTCTCTATTGTTTTCCTCGACCAGGACAGCAGGGGGCGCTAAGTTTTCATGGCGTCTCTGCCTATTATCACACAGCGCCTCTTGTTTTTTTCTAGGCTTGTGAACGCATTTCTTCCTCAAGGAGCGACAGAAAATAAGTTTCAGTTAAACTGTAAAGCTTTTTACCAGAAGCGCGGATTATAGAATCCTCTAGAAACACATGGAAACAAACACAGCAGACGTTTTCTGTTGTTTTCCTACACCTCCTTGTGTTCGAAATCGGCAAAGGAACAGATTACATAAATTATCCTTTCAATATAAAGCATATAGTGGCCAAATGCTGCATTAACTACTGATTACAGCGACTGTAGAGCCCCGTTCTGGTGATGCAATCTCTGGCTGTTACTGAAACTGACCAATCAGATGCACACGCTCTCCGTCGACGGATAGTTAAAATTTGGGCCTCTACTCCGTGCGTCCTTGTGTAGGTTGACGTAGAGCCCTTGCGTTGACTGATAATGGCGTTGCGTCAATCCATATCCGTCAAAACGCAGAAGCATAAACTAGACTTCATGCAAAACCACAGCTCTTCTCTTGGCACCCTGTCATACGCTTTCTCTACATCTACAAAGACACGATGCAGCTCACTCTGACCCTCTCTGTATTTCTCCACCAGCGTCCTTAAAGCAAAAATAGCATCTGTAGTACTCTTTCTTGCCATGAAACCGTACTGCTGTTCAAAAATGCTCTCATCTGACCAAAGCCCAGCTTCCACCACGCTTTCTCACAGGTTCATTGTATGACTCATTAACTTAATTCCCCTGTAGTTGCCACAATTCTGCACATCTCCCTTGTTCTTAAAAATATGAACTAGAACACTTTTCCTCCATTCCTCAGGCATCTTCAATGTCTTGTTGAAGAACCTAATCAAAAACTCCCACCTCTCCTAGACACTTCCCCTTCATCCGAATCCTATAGTATGTACTACATGCTACGTAGTAACTACTAATCGCCCGTTGATGCAGTAAATGCTGCGTAGCAAACAAGCAAGTAGTAGGCATTAAATTGGATGTACTGCTCCACCATTTTACTGGGATGTTTAAGTTACGCTGCCTGTGGTCCCGTCCATGGTAGCTGAGGTCTCTCTTCTTAGGCGATTTTGGGGCTTCCGCTGCATTGTGGGATAGCGTAGCGTGCATCGGATTTCACTTCGGCGTTCGTACACATCCGGGAACTTTATGCCTACTACGGCAATCCATACTAGATGTTCGGATCTACTACATCGCTCGCTTACTGCTTTTCGCCTGCTACGTAGCGGGCATAGTAGGGGGGATTCGGATGCAGGGTTCCATACCTCCACAGGTACGTCATCAGGACCAACAGCCTTCCCCATCTTCATCCTCTTCAAAGTTTTCCTCACTTCCTCATCACTAATTTCATCTGCTTCCTGATCCACAACGGCCGCCTCTTCTACTCTACTTTCTCTCTGATTTTCCTCATTCATCAGCTCTTCAAAGTACTCTTTCCATCTTCCCATCACACTCTTGGTACATGTCAATACATTTCCATACCTATTCTTGATCACCCTTACCTGTTGCACATCCTTTCCATCCCTATCTCTCTGCCCTGCCAGCCTATACCAATCCTTTCTTACTGTCCAACCTAGCAATGTTCCTTGGTCTTTATGATGCTTTTTGATCTCTAATGTTCCCCAACAAACATCCGAGGCCTTTGCAGGAGGAGTGTGATCACTTTTTCTATACCTCAAATGAGAACAGAGAAAGATGTAGGAAGTTCCAACCGTCTATTTAATCCTTCATCCTGCGCATTGATTAAATCGCCTATTCCAACATCTTTCTAACCATTTGACTGGACAGAGATTTAAAGAAGGTGAGATGGCATCATCCAGGACATGCTACTGTGCAATATCATCGCTTCTGGACAGATATTGGGCTGCTAGCATGTTATAACATTCATGACTCTACAAAGATGCTTGGATGAGTTATGACAACATTCAATTTCTCTTTGGGAGAAATAAAATATTTTGGAACTGAATTGCATAAATTAAAGCGTGAAGTTATCGGTTATGGTCGCCTCCGAATAAATAAAAAAAAGAGAAACAAAAAGATCCATTACTTCTGGCACATCAAACGGCTTCACGTGTAGAGGAAGGTGAGTGCATCTGCATGACCCCCTTTAGAAGAACGGCAGCGGAGAAGCTGCTTATGTGAAACCTCAAACTTCCTGTCAAACTTCCTGTAGCTCTCGAGGAAGTAAAATAAAAATGTGGACAGTAGAAGACTGAAGAAAAGAAGTAGAAGATACCATGAATCCTCTGTGCTCCCAGCACTGAGGCATCCTGATGCAATCCAAACATAGAGGTTTCTTCTCCTCCAAGAACAGATTTCCTCCCATTTCCGCTGAAGAACCCTGACAAACATCATTTGAGAGCAGCTTCCACCTCCAGAGACGATGTGATGACGATATGTGGATTTTCCAGCATGATGGAGCGTTGCATCCCCGAGGCGAAAGTGACTGAAATTTCAGCTCTAGATCCTAACCCTACAGGCAACCTTTGATATCGACAATATCTGGCATGTCAGACTAAATATTGAGTTCATAAATTAAATATTAAGCTCAAAGGCAAATACTTGGTTAACAAAATAACTAACTTGAGTTATTTATTATTCATAAGTGAATAATTTTTCTAATTCACGCTTGCATCCATGTTATTTATTCATTTATACATGTGAGAGTTTCAAAATAAATGTTTAGTTCACAAATTAAATATTAAACTCCTAGGTAAATATTTAGTTAACAAGGTCCATGCTAAATATTTTCGTAGAAAGCTAAGCTGGCTAGTAAAATGTATAGCTTTGAAGTAAATATTTAACTTGGAGCTAATTACTAAGCTTATATACTAATTCACGCCCGAAGAATTGGAAGTCTACTGTAAAAATAAGAGTTGGGTTACAAGGTTAGGTTACAACTTTTCTGTAAATCCATCAGTAGATCTTTATATTGCCGCTAAAACGGCTCATCCTACGTTAACGTGAAATGTTGTACAAATTTAAAGAACGATAGATTTGTCGTTCAGTTTCGCCATTAGTTTATATTGAGTTTCACAAGACCCAGCTTATATTTTGGTAGTCCACTTCCACTCCCGACAAGTTAATTAGCATATAAGATAACTATTTAGCTCTTAGCTAACTGTTCGATTTGCAATATTTAGCTAGCCACGCAAGCTTGCTAGCTAAATAGTTACCCTGTGTTTTTGGTTAAAGTTAAAGTTTAAGTTTGTAGACTAAATATTTATTTTGGAGCTAAATATTGAAACTGTAAAATAAATGCTCACTAGGACGAAGAAAAATTGGTCAGGAAATTGTCAGGGTATCTCAGGTCCGGTAAAAGATCCACTCAGACAGCTTCTGAAGTTTAAAAAAGTATCCCAGGGGCATGGTAAAGGTCTGAGATGTTTAATCTTATAAATTTCAGATTTATGCAATAATATCTTCAGTTTAAAATGGGAAGTAAACTCCGACGGGGTAAAATCACAGCTGGTGACATTCATTTAGGTTACATTCATTCCTGCCAACATGGCTCCTATGCTCTGAGAGTCATGTGACGTCCGGAGCTCTACTGCCGCTAAAACGGCTCATCCCACGTTGTTAGCATAAAAAGATGGACATAGATAAAGCACGATAGATGTGTCTTTCAATTTCGCCATCAGTTTATATTAAGTTTCACAAGACCCAGCTTTTATTTTCGTAGTCCACCTCCACTCCTAGCAAGTAAATTAGCATATAAGCTAAATATTTAGCTAGCCAGAAAAGCTTGCTGGCTAAATACTTACCCTGCTAAGTATTAAGTTTAAAGTTAAATATTAAGTTTGGACTGAATATTTCGTTTGGAGCTACATATTGACTCCATGAAGTGTCACATTTATACATTAATAAATATTGACACAAATATGAATAAAGAATGAATCCCCGTTTATTCAATTCATTTATACAGCGCTAATTCACAAGATAGGTTTGTCATTTATTTTTCTTATGACAGTCAGTGTTGGAAGTAACAGCGTTTAAGTATAACGGCGTTACTAACTTTTTTCTTTTTAAGGTAAAGGAGTAATCTAATTAATTACTTTTCAGATCGTTGCAATGCCGTTACCGTTACTGGAGATGTAAAGTGGTGCGTTACAAAAACGTGGTTGAATGAAGCGCAGCAGTGTCAGGATTTCTGACAGAGACACTTAAGCTGCAGGGAGAGAGACGGCAAATACCCTGCTCTTGCTGTCTCATCGTGTGCTGAGATGGATATTTGATGGACATTATAGTTTCCTTAAAGTGGAGAGAGACCCGTTCCAACGTTTCACCCCTAAGCCTGCAGCTTTTTGCTCCAGAACTGCGCTTATGGAGCGGATACATGGATTCCAAAGGCTCGCTCCTGAAGGCGGTGGTTTTGATTAAGATTTAGTTTTCAATAAATCCCCATGCATCCCAGAAAATACCTGTGAGATCTACTAACAAAATAACACAATGATCCTTTTTTTTTATTAACATAAAATTAGATTTTTCTTCATTAGATTCCTGTTAATGTGACCAGGTGACAACAAATCAGTCTTAAAATATCTTATTACAGCCAATTACATAGTGCTCTAATTAATGTACAATATTACAGATGCATAGATTTTAAAAACTTAATAGGCAGGTTTTCCTTTGTTTCTTTTTACACAAAATTATGTGACTTATTTTTGCACTTTAATAAAAATTGTGTAAATATGACCAAAACATTTTTTTGTTATTTTTTATTTGTCTGCATACAGCTTATTTTATTGGGTCAAATTCAAATACCAAATGGTCTAAAATACTGTATATGGTGTTTTTTAAATTTTATTGGTCATTCAGTAATAAAAATAAAACGTAACTGCGTTATAGAACATAAAAATAATCCCACAGTTACTTTGATGCGTATCTAATAAGTTTTAAAGTGTAATAACTGAGTTAATAACTCAATTACTTTTTGGAACAAAATAAATTTTTAAATATTTTTTTATGTAAGATACCCAACCCGGGGGGTCACGTGATGCAGTTACCCTGAGCGGACGCTTGTCGCTGGGCTCCCACTTCTCCCGAGCTAATTTGGCTTATTTTTTCATCCTTATCCAAGATAACAAGCTGTAGGCTTATCTTATAGCAACCGGACACCATGCCCAATCCTAAAACAGCCAAATCTTCCGCCTGCAAACTAACTGAAGAGCCAATGAGGAAGAATACGCTAGCTAGCAAAGAAGCTAACCAGGCAGCTCAACAGCACGAGGTGCTTGCTAGCGACCCTGACTCTCTGGCCGCCGATATCTCTCAATCTGTCATCGAGAAGATTTCAGCCCTGATGGATAAAAAGTTTACGGAGTTTGCCACCACTTTGAGTAACATCTCTGCTAAACTAGAAGCCAACACGGAGCGCATCACAGATGCAGAGCACCGCATTTCAGCAGTGGAGGATGACATGTTGACGGTGGAACCCAGGCTGAAAGAGCTGGAGTCAAAAGTGCATATTCTGACCGAGAAATGTATCGACTTGGAGGGACGGAACCGAAGGGATAATATCTTGATTTATAACCTCAAAGAAGATACGGAAGGCCGACAGCCAGTTTCATTTTTTGAGAGATGGCTCCCAACTCTTCTTGGCTTGGAGTGTAAGCGGGGCGCCATTAAGATCGACCGGGCTCACCGGAGCCTTGGTCCGCCGAGACGTGACCGGCCGCGCGCTGTGATCGTTAAGCTACATCACTCCAGAGATACATCCAGGATCTTGGCGGCGGCAAGGAAGCAGGCTCCGCTCACATACGAAGGCCAAACGATCGTTATCAGACAGGATATGACTGCTGCTGTCAAGGAGATGCGCCGTGCGTTTAATGAGGTGTGCGAACTTCTTATCAAGAAGGAGATTAAATTCTCCATGAGATACCCGGCTGTTCTATCTTTTTCGCACGGAGGGAAAACCCGATCGTTTCGCTCACCCAAGGATGCACTTGCTTTCCTGGACGAACTGAACTGAGACCATGGTATAGGCTGGTTGGTCCCAGACGCTGGACCTGATATGGAGGTTGATGCTCTACTTTTTCTTCCCTTCTTTCCTCGGTGCAGAGTTGCAAAGGTATGCGGCTAATTGTTGTTCAGATGTTACGCGATTTGGACCTTTGCTCACTCTGTGTCTCATGTGGATGATCAATATATGATAAAAATGTGTTGGTTGCTTAAAATTTATTAGGTATGCGGCTAAATTGCTATGGCTCGGGTTGGGGTGGGGGGGCTTAGCTTTAGTGAGGATGTCTGGTCTTCTCTTCTCGGCGGCGACTCTTCTCGGATTCATGTGCCCCAGTTTTCGTTTTCTTTCTGCGGCTGGAGTTCCAGAACCGCACAGGGGGATTGGGGGTGGGAGTTTGTGTGGGGACCATCGTTTGGGGATGGCTGTTCTTTCGTTCACGAGGGTTCTTTTTTTCGTTATTGTCTACGCCAATGTACAATGTAAGCTACCTATTTTTCATGTCACCAAACTGCCGATTTTTCAATTGCTTTTTGTAAATTTATGGAGGTTTACTGTTGCTCTTGGCACTCTCTTTCACAGAGTGCCAAGCTTTCTTTAGCTTTACTATGAGTGATCTCAAAATAGTCTCCCTTAATGTTAAGGGAATAAATAATGTGATAAAAAGACAAAGTATCTTAACATTTTTGAAAAAGGAAAATACAAAAATAGCTTTATTATCAGAAACCCACTTAACTGACAATGAGCACCTTAAACTGAGGAGGAACTGGGTGGGCCAGGTGTTTTACTCGTCACATAACTCTAAGAGTAGAGGAGTTGCCATACTAATCCACCGTAGTCTTCCCTTTACATTGGAGAAAACTATGAGCGACAATGATGGCCGATATGTCCTTATCTCAGGATATCTTTATGGAGAACACATTTTATTAGGTTGCATATATGGTCCAAATATATATGAGGCTACTTTCTTCCCAAAACTTTTATCGGATATTGCTTCTGTACACACACCGTATATTGTATTGGGGGGAGATTTTAATTGTATTCATGACCCATGTGTTGACCAGTCTCCTCCTAGATCTACTACAATATCAAGAAAAAGTCTGAGGTTGCGAGAGTTTTGCCAAGACCTAGAACTGTATGACACCTGGAGAGTCACTAACCCGAGAGAGAGAGACTACACTTTTTTTTCTCAACCCCATCAAACGTTCTCTCGGATTGATTTCTTCCTATCTTCAAGAATGGTGTTGGATCGAGTAAGAAATTGTTCAATTAGCACATGTACAATCTCCGATCACTCTCCTGTTATCTTATGTATTAGCCCACCTTATGCTGATCCTGCTTCTCGCCACTGGAGGATGAATCCGTCTCTACTTAGTTATCCATGTTTTATTGATTACATTACAGATCAGTGGAATCTCTTTATGGATACTAACAAGACTCCAGATGTCAACCCCTCGTTGCTGTGGGAGACGGCTAAAGCTTTTATTAGGGGAAGTGTCATATCATATACCACAGCTCAGAAAAAAGCTGCTATTAAAGAACAATTACACTTAGAAAGAACAATACAACAGACAGAGTTACAATTTAAAAATACACCTTCTAGAGCACTCTCTAAAAAACTAGAAGCAGCTCGCTCAGCTTTAAATCAATTACTAACAAAACAAGCAGAGTCGTCCATCTTCTTTGCTAAACACAGATTATATCAATCAGGGAATAAACCAGGCCGGCTACTAGCAAGACTAACAAAAGGCAGAATGGAAGCAAACACAATTTCATCATTACAAGACAATAACCGAGACAGACACCACAAAACAACAGACATTAATAGGGTTATGAGGGAATTCTATCAAAAACTGTACTCATCTGAATGCGATTCGCCCGATGCTAAAATAACAAAATTCTTAAGTGGAGTGACTCTCCCTCGCCTGACAGAGGAACAACAAGAAGTTTTAGGTGCTCCAATCTCTCAGAAAGAAGTCAGAGAAGCCATCACCTCCCTTAAGGGTGGAAAAGCTCCTGGACCTGACGGCTTCTGTCCAGAATTCTATAAGAAATTAAGCCACCTTGTGGTAGGACCACTTACTGACATGTTTATACACTCGTTTGGGCGTGGAGGCTTGCCGCCAACACTTAACCTGGCGAACATTAACCTCATCCTTAAAAAAGATAAACCATCAGACATCTGTGGTTCATATAGACCTATTAGCCTTATCGGGGTAGATAGTAAGCTGCTCTCTAAATTGCTTGCAATGAGACTGGAGAAGCTTTTGACTTTTTTAATAAACCCCGATCAGACTGGGTTCATACAAAATCGTTTCTCCTTCACTAATATGAGAAGATTACTTAATATAATTCAGTACTCAAACCAAACAAATTGTAAAGCCTTTGCTGTATCTTTAGATGCTGAAAAGGCATTTGATAGGATTGAGTGGAAGTACTTATTTAATGTTTTGGAGAGATTTGGGATAGGAGGCGATTTTCTGAAATGGATCAAAATACTTTACAGTTCCCCGTCTGCCTGTGTTATGACTAATGGTGTTCTGTCTCCACCTTTCACAATACATAGGGGAACTCGACAGGGGTGTCCTCTGTCCCCACTTCTATTTGCTCTTGTGCTGGAGCCCCTAGCAGTGGTTATTAGATCACAACAAAATATACATGGCGTGATGATTGGCGGTAAAGTTCATAAAATAGCATTATACGCAGATGATATCCTGCTATTCGTAACAAAACCTGACATCTCAATGCCATCTATTTTGTCCACTATTTATGAATTTGGTTCTTTCTCAGGTTATAAAATCAATTTTGATAAATCGGAAGCAATGCCATTAGGGAGTGCTACTGTCCAGGACCTACCCTCTAGCTGTTCCCTGAAATGTTCCCAACATGGCTTCACTTACCTTGGAATTAATGTGTCCCCTAACCTGACAGAGCTATGGAAGCTTAACTTCTCTCCCACACTTCGGAAAATAAGGAGGGACTTAGAAAGGTGGTTTGACCTTCCCTTATCACTTATGGGGCGGATAAGTTTAATTAAAATGAACATTTTCCCACGACTTTTATATCCCCTCCAAATGTTACCCCTTTGGCTATCCAAAAAAGTTACTACCGATATAGAGAGAGCATTTTCCAGATTCATTTGGCATGGCAAGAGGCCACGGCAGAAAATCACAGCTTTACAGCTCCCTGTGGACAGAGGTGGCTTGGCCTTGCCAAACTTGTATTATTACAATTGGGCTTGCCATGCTCGTTATCTGTGGGAGTGGTTACATGCTCATCTCAACTCAAACCCTTGCCTTGAATCGTGGGCCTCTCAACCTGCTTCCTTGTGGAGCCTCACAACCGGAGATAGGAAAAAGCTATCGAGAGACATAAAACATAATCCAATTATTTATAACACAGTTAGGGTGTGGCAGGGACTTTGGAACCACTCGGGAGGTGGGCTCTGCTCCTCACTCCTGACACCCCTCACAAGAAACCAGGATTTTATCCCAGGCCTTGAGCCCAACATTTTTGACCTGTGGCATGACAGAGGAGTGAGAGTGATCGGAGATCTGTTTACAGAAAATATACTCATGACATTTCAACAATTGCAGACGAAATTTGGTATCCCTAAAGAACACTTTTTTGGATTTCTCCAAATTCGCCATTTCATTGGTTCTATGAGGTTTTCTCATTCTGGCTTGGTCACACACAATGAGATTGAGAGGTTCCTTGTCGACCGGGATAATCCTAGGCATTTTATCTCCGCTTTCTACACAGTCCTGTACTCTCTTACCCCAGGTGGTGCTGGGGACATTGCACGGAAATGGGAGGGAGATCTTGGCACAGCGTACATTGAGGATGACTGGCAAGAAGCCATTAATGTGGTCAATTCAACCTTTATATGTAATACGCTCAGAGAGACACAGTATAAAATACTACATCGTCTACATATAACACCTTTTATACTCAATAAGATGGATCGCCAGCTCTCTCCCTTATGCAATAAATGTGGAAGAGAGGTAGGAACATATTACCATTATTTCTGGCAATGCAGACTAATTAAACGATTCTGGGGTGCAATTTCTAAAGAGCTGAGCGACGTATTTCATGTAAGAATCAGGTGTGACCCAGGTCTGTTTCTTCTTGGCCTCCCTTCAAAATCAGTCACTCTGACACAATTGCACTTCAAACTCTGTGACAAATTATTACTTTTGGCTAGAAAATGTATTTTAATTAATTGGATTAAGGATAAACCACCAACAATCACACAATGGTATAGAGAAATATTTAGGGTCCTCCCTCATGAAAGGCTTAGTGCAGTTCTTAAAGGGAATGAGAAGCATTTCATTGATATGTGGTCTCCTGTGCTAAGCTATTTGCCTAAAGAGCTGACACAACTTGTGATGAGAGGTCAGACTCCTATAAAGTGGAAGGTTTCACCAGGTCACAACTAATGTACATCCTCCTTTGGTATTACTATGTGTCTTTTTTCTTTCTTTGATCACCCGGCTAGTTATGATTGTTTTGATATCAGGCTCTTCAATATGTTAATGTTTGGCAACCACTGGAGACATGATATAACTGGAATGTGACATTGTATGGCGGCTTCCTTTTATTTATTTTATTTTATTTTATTTTATTTATTTATTTTTTTTTTATTTTGCCCTTTGTGTTTGTTTGTTTTCTTCTGTTGTTTTTGTTTTGTGTCCCATATTCATGTAAGGTAACTGCTTGCACAGTGTACAATTTTTATTTTTTGTTTTTGTTTGTGAAAACACAAAACTAATAAAAATGTTTGAAAAAAAAAAAAAGATACCCAACCCTGCTCACAGGCTACATAACCCAAGCTATTGTTGTAAATGTTTGTGTGGCTGTAACGACAACCCATAGGAAAGAATCACTGAAGAAAACTGGAAAATCTAAAAAGCGTGTCGCTACCGAGACTTTGCGTGTCAGCTGGTTTCAGAAGTTTATGCTTTCTATGCCTGTATAAGGACCACGGCAGCTGCATTTAACCACCAAACCACAGTGATTTGCATGCTACAGCAAACGGCAGGATGCAGCTCTGTACCTGCAGCTCATTCAGGCCATGCTCGGGTATCTCCTCGATTTTGTTGTACGAGATGAACAACTTCTGCGTTCCCGCTGGCAGCACCGGGGGTATCTGGCTCAGGCCTTTGTCCTGACAGGAAACGGTGGCCAGGCTGGCGTGGCAGGAGCAGCCGGACGGGCAGAGGTCAGATGCTCTGGCCAGGAGGCCCAGAGAGGCAAGAAGAGTGGTCATAGCTAGAGCTGCCAGCATCCTCAGCTGCAGAAGAACAGAGGAAAACATTTCGATTAAAAAATGTTCTTTAAACACATTTAGTAACGCTTTCCTATACTTTATAACCTGTGAATACACAGTTTGGTTGTGTTGCACACTAAGAACCAGGTACCTTGTATTAAAATAAAAGCTATTTTTCTGCATTTAAATTTGGACTACATATGTGGAAGACTTGTATAGGTGTGAAGTTTGCCTTTAAGTACTTAAATTGAACCTTACCTCTCATTGGAAAGCAGTGCTGCTGTGAAGCTTCAGTCCAGATGTGACTGAAGGATCTAACTGCTCAGAGACAACTGTGGGGATTTTCTTTCTTACCTTTGTGTGTCACTTAGAAACAATCAAGAATACAGAGCTTGGGAGATTGTATTTAAGAGAAACGGGGACTCCTAGTGGCCTGAGTTATTTTTAAATGATTTCTTTTGTCTTCTCAATTCTGCTTTCAACCATTTCTTTTTCTTTTTCTGTAAGTGTCTTTCCCATAAAAAACATTTCTCTAGAAGTGATGAAAATATACAGTAACCTAATCAATATTGTGACTGGAATATTATGGAGTATTGTCGTAAAACAAAAAAGATTTTTTTTTTGGGAGTACATTTCCACCCAAAAACACCTAGAAATTATGAGATTAAAGTCACATATTTTCCAGACAAAAATCAGAATATCTCTGATGTCAAAAAGTAGCAAAATTCCGAGTAAAAACTCGAAATTTCTGAGAATAATTGCACATATTTTACGGGAAAAAAGTAGGAAATTCTCTGGCACAAAAGTCGTAAAATTACGAGTTGAAAGAAATATTTTTTTGGGGATTATTTTCATATTTTTTTCTGGGGGGGGTACGGAAGCGTAGAGCTGCCACCTCGGCAAAAGAAAAAACAGAGCTGTATCACGTTATTTCATCATAACTTTATTGTTAGAACAATATACTTTTCACGTTTGTACAATATTATATCACGTTATTAGCCTACGTGAAAACTTTATTGTTCTAACAATATACTTTTCACGTTTGTACAATATAAATATATTGTACGAACATGATAATATATCTTACAAACGTGAATAATTCATTGTTTAACAATATAATTTTCACACCAGTTGAAGTTGATAACGGTGCAGATCAGCGCGTGCAAAAATGTCTCGTTTACTGGAATTAATTAAGTTCTATTTTATGCTTGGATTGAGGCATGGGGAGTTTTTGCAGTTACTGAGCAGCTTGGACAGTATTGTGATAAGTATGCGGACACTGAAAAGGAACCTAAAATGCATGGGGCTGTACAGGAGGAAGAATGAGTCTGATCCCTGATCAGCTGGAGGGACATGGAAGGCTCCATGGATATAAACTACAATAAAGTTTTCACATAATAACGTGATATTATATTGTACAAACTTGAAAAGTATATTGTTAGAACAATAAAGTTATCATGAAATAACGTGATACAGCACTATTTTTTCTTTTGCCGAGGTGGCAGCTCTACGCTTCCGTAGGAAAATCACGCATTTTCTCCCAAAAAAAATATCTGAAATTAATCTCAAAATTTATGTCTTTTAACTTGTAATCTTACGACTTAAGTGACAGAGAATATGTGCAATCAATCTAAAAAATTCTGAGTTTTTACCATAGACTGTAAAAAAGAAATGGAGGTACTACAGCAATGGAGGAGCAATGGCGGCCTCCGTGGTATGCGGTCACAAAGCAGAGCAGCCAGCGGCCATTGGTTTTTACTCGTAGTTTTGCTACTTGTCCATATCAGAGAATTTACGAGTTTTTCTCTCAGAATTGATTAGTTTTTTGGGGTGGAAATTTAGTTAAAAAATATTTTTATTTGGTTTACAGTGGTTCTAATACCCCGTCGTGGAATATTGTTGGATTTAGTTTTAAAATAGATTTTTTTTCTAGAGCTAACTGAAAGACGTTTCCTCTCTTACCAGCAGAGGGCGCTGCACTCATATTTGCTGGGCTTCAGTTACTTCCTTGGACGTTGCGGCGAAAACTTCCAAATAAAAATCGTTTTGTATGGAGAATATATATATATATATATAATTAGTAGTGGTTTCAGTTTTATTAAAATTTTTCCGAAAGTATCGGCATCTTTCTAAATGGACTGTATGAGCAAACGACGGCAGAACAACAGCAGGTCACCCAGGCTGTAATCCCTGCTAGATTACAGATCAGGGCGCCATTAGAGCAACCGCAGGAGGATTGGCAATGACAGCACCCATTATCACCGGCTAATGTAGGCATGAGAAGGGAAGAAAAAAAAACATTTTACTTTATTAAAACGACTGAAAAATGAAGCATAGTGTTTTACTTTTTGTGTGAAATAGTCAAAAACAGCCATAATTTGGGTTTTTAAGACCGTGATAAGATAAATAAACGAGGTTCATTTTCCAAAGGTATATTTGCGTCCATGTTAATTATTCAGTTATAGTTTCAAACTACTACTTGCAGACTAAATATTCAGTGTACAAACTAAATATTTAACTTTGTAACTAAATATTTAGCAAGTGAAGTGTTTGTTTTGACACTATTTAAATATTTAGCTGGCAGGTTTGTATGCAGAGGTGTTGAAAGTACTCACATTCCCCTACTAAAGTAGAAGAATAGATAATTGTGTGAAAAAAGACCGGTAAAAGTACCAAATAAAGCTTAAGAAAAAGTATACCTTTTGAAATGTATCATTGATAGGTTACTCAATGACTTCATAAAACAAAATCTAGGCATAGAAAACAGATTTGTTTTATTTAAAACTTGCATTATACTGACAATTTTGCTTTTTGTTCAGATCAAATTTCTGACAGGATAATATAGATAGAATTGAAGAGAGGTCATGCAAGAGCAGCAGGATCGTAGACTCTAACTGTATTGATTTAAATTTTTTTCATGTTAGCTTGGAAACATTTTAATCAACATTGAAACTTGAACTTCAAATCTAATCAAGTGTTTTTTCTTTTGTGTGGGCAAATGACTCTCTCTATATAAAACTACCAAAATATTTTATTAGGCCTCAGCAGAAGCTGGTTTTAAAACTTCCTAGAACTAAATTGTGCCCTTCTTTGGTCTGAATATGAGTGCTGTGGTGCTAAAATGCTTCTTTATCATATTGCCTTCATAATTAAAGATCGAATTTCAAGAATGTAAAAAGTGCGGACAGTTTCTCCTGAAAGGTAGGGAGTCAAAGTACAAAGTAATAAAAAAAAATAGCCTAAAGTACAAACGCCTGAATAATATACTTGAGTACAGAAAAAAAGTAAAAGTACTCTGTTACGTTCCACGTCTGTTTATCTGACTAACTAAATGTTTAGCTTCCAACTAAACATTTACCTCCGAGCTAAATGTTTATCTACCATGCAGATTTACTTGTAGATAAGCGGAAGTGGACCTCCATAATAACAGTTGGGTCTCTGCTGGGGACGCTGAACGTCACTTCTTTATCCTTATTTACACTTCAGCATTGGTTTCTTAAACGGCAATACAGTCGTTTATTGATGAATTTACAGAAACACTGATTAATACCAGCAGCAGGAGTTTATACAGAACTTTGCTCATTGCAGCCTTTATTCTGATAGTCCACTTCCGCATCATTTAGCCTTTAAATATTTACTTCAAAGCTATGTATTTAGCTAAGCAGTTTAGCATGCTAGCTAAATATGTAGTTTGTTAGATATATATTGAGATTGCAGCCAAATGTTTAACTTGCTAGTTTAGTTTGACACTCACATTATACATGAATAGATAACATAGTCGCAAATATGACTTAAAAAATGAACCCCCATTTTTTTCTCTTGTGGCAGGTTAAATAAACCAAATTATTGTTGTACATTTTTGACACTGCAACCCTGTATTTATCATCTGTAGTTAGATCAATTCCTGCTGATGTGCTTAAATTTGCACAAATCACTCACACATCACCCCTGAATGTAGAGAACAACAGGAACAGACTGCCACCTTCTCTCTTCCAAAGCCCATTAACATATACTGACAGCTCCGTATCCATATTTTTTTTCTTTTTTAATTAGTTTATCCACAGCTGACCGGATTGTGATGCCAATGATGTTCCCTGAAACACTGTGTTCAGGCTCCGCGGCTGAAAGGCAGCGGCTGATCTTTACAGCATCGATTGTGCTGCCGTCAGGACAGCAGAGCTCTCTGCATGTTGTCCATCTCTGCTCGTCCCGCCATCATCAGCTCCCTCAGTCTGCAGGGCTCCCAGGAATAACCAGGAAGGCTCGGATACAGAGGAAGGATGAGGCCCTGGTTCCGTTCCAACAGGTTCACGTCAGTCCAGGTAATTAATCAAATCATACAAGCTTCAACTTTTTCTGATATGCTTCAGATGTCGCAGAGTAATACACTGGAAAAAGGCCACACTAGAAACAAGAAAAAAATATCAAGATAGTTTTTTCGCTTGTAATGAGCTAAAAAAAAAAAAATCTGTCAATAGAACAAGCGAAAAAAGTCTTGAAAAGATGTCTTGAGACAAGAAAATAAACTAATAAAATAAGTAAAAATGTCCATAAACAAGGGATTTTTACTTTCTTTAAAATTATTTTTGCAGTGCAAACTGATCAAATCCAACATAAATTTCTGATCATAAATTTAAAAACAATAATCAAAAGCATAATCGTTAGTTATTAACACACTACATTAGGTGGGTAGAGTACAAAAAAACTGTATTCAAAGTAACAGTGGCTCTACTTTGACATATTTTACTGAAGCAAAAGTTTAAAAACAATTATAAAAAGATACTGGAGTAAGAGTAAAAAGTATTTGATAAAAAGGCTACATGAGTAATGAGTAACAACTGATCTAATATTTTAAAGTTATTTTTAACTTAGGAGCATAATTTTTAGGCTAGGAGCAAATTCAGGTATTTTAAGGACTAAAATGTAAAAAAAAATATACAAATAAATAATGAAATAAGATACATTTTAAGCAGAATAATTTTTTTAAGTCGGTTTTCTTTTACATAAAATTAATAATTAAAGTAGGCAATGAAAAAATATATCTTAGAACAAGTTAAAAAGTACTTCCAGTGACAAATTATGGTGTTTGCTATAATTATTCACTTGACCTCAAAATGAAATAAGCTCAACAGACAGAAGATTAGATTAGAAAACCAAGGTTTGTGTAGAAACAGGTGGTCTCCTTTATTAAACTGTAGGTTTGTGTCTTTGGTGAATTTTTGGTTCAAATATATTTCCTCTGCTTTCAGTGGGTAGAGTATCCAGAAGGCAATGCAAGGCAATTTTATTTGTATAGCTCACTTTCAACACAAGTTAGTTCAAGGTGCTTTACATGATACTTTACATGGTAAAGAATCCAAATTTATAATAAAAGCATTGAAAGTACAAACAGCAAGAGTAAGAAAATTAAAAACAGAATACATGAGAATCAATAAAAGAAAAACATTAAGCATTTGATTTAAAACAACAATTTAGGAAAAGCATAAATTTCGTGTGAAAATGTCATATTATAACATTACTCAAAGGCAGCTCTAAACAGCAGAGCTTTAATCTGATTTGATTTAAAATAAGCCTAATGATTCAGCAGCTTTACAGTCATCTAGAAGTTTGTTCTGGATTTATGGGGCATAGAAGCTGAAAGCTGCTTCTCCATGTTTGGTTCTGATTCTAGGGACGATTAGTAAAACTAGAGTTGGAGGACCTGAGAGGTGTGGATGGTTGGTATCGTGACAACAGATCTTCAACATACTTTGGTGCTAAAACATTTAGTGATTTATAAACTAGTAGGATTAATCTGAAGTCTGTTCTCTGAGCTACAGGGAGCCAGTGGAAGGATTTAAGAACTGGGGTGATGTGTTCCTGGTTCTAGTGAGGACGCCAGCAGCAGTGCTCTGTATCAGCTGCAGCTGTCTGATAGACTTTTTGGGGAGACCTGTGAGGACGCTGTCGCAGTAATCAATCCAACTAAAGATAAATATATTGATGAATTTCTTCAACGTCCTTCTGTGACATGAATCCTTTAATTCTAGAAATGTTGTTCAGGTGATAGAAAGCTGACATTGTTATTGCCTTTATGTGACCCTGGAGATTCAGGTCCGAGTCCATTATTACACCTGGATTAGCTGTGTGGTGATTATTGCTCGTTCCTCTTTAGGTCTGAAGATAATTACTTCAGTTTTGTTTCTCTTCAGCTGAAGACAGTTGCGGGACATTCCAACCATTGATTTGTTCAATGCATTCATTCAGGGTCTGGATGGGATCAAAGTTGCCTGGTGACAATGTAATGTATAGCTGAGTATCATCTGCGTAGTTATGTTAACTCATTTTGGCTGTTATAATCCGGGTTAGTGGGAGCATGTAGCTATTAAACATGAGGGGTCCCATGATGGAGCCCTGGGGGACCCCACATGTGATTTCTGTTCGTTTTGATAAGAATTTGCCTGTAGACACAAAGAATTTCCTGTTCTTAAGGTAGGACTCAAACCACTGAAGTGCTGTAGCAGAGAGTCCGACCCAGCTCTCCAATCGTTCCAGTAACATTTTCTGGTCAACAGCGTCAAACGCTGCACTGAGGTCCAACAGAACCAGAACTGTGGTTCTGCCGCTGTCTATATTTATGCGGATGTCATTGAAAACTTTGACGAGGGCGGTCTCAGTGCTGTGATGAGCACGGAAACCAGACTGAAAGTTAGAGAAAGCGGTCTGTCATCGTTGGGAATTTATTCAATTGTTGAAGCAAAGCTTTTTCAAAAATCCTGTTGATGAATTGGAGATTAGAGATTAGCCTGTAGTTCTGCATTAATGTCCAGGTTGTTCTTCTTTAATTGGGGTTTGACAACTGCTGTTTTTAAAGCCTTGGGGAAGACACCTGAAAGGAGGGATGAGTTAACTATTTGAACCAGATCGGACTCAATGACAGGGAGACAGCTGTAGGTAAAATATCGAGGCAGCAAGAGGAGGAGCTTAGCTATTTAATAATTTCATCAAGTTCTGATTGGTTTAGTTATTTGAATCCACACGTTTTCTCTACATTGTTTTTAAACTGGGATGACCGAAATTTTATCTGCGTACTGAACATCATGACAATATTACTCAAGTAAAAGTAAAAAGAATGACATACAAAATTACTCTTAAAAGTGTATTTTCCCAAAAAGTTACTCAAGTAAAATGTAACTGAGTAAATGCAAATAGTTACTACCCACCTCTGCATACACCTTCAGTTTGGATAGATGAGAAGTTGCATCTGGACCACAATCATGTTGTACCCATCAACAAATATCTAGATTAAATTGAGGTAGGATATTTGCCTTCTCTTATTGCTGGAACAGGTAGTGTTAATTTAAAATGCTTGGTTTATTGGCTTGAAAGAATAGTCTGTGCATTTTTAACAGGGCTGAGGTCAGACGCTTAATGTTGGCCTACTTTATTAACTCGATCAGAAGCATGAATTAAAGCTGATTAAATCACTTCTGCTGTTTAAACTTGGCAAACATTTTAGAATCGCTAACTAGATCGGCAAAATGTCACCCTGTTTTTGCTTGAATTTAGTTTCATAAAGGATTTTTTAAAACATATTATAATGTAACGCGCCTATATCTGTACATTACGTATTTCTAATTAAGCACCACTTTGTGGAAACAGTTTAATTTCTACCCTTTCTAACATATTTTTTCCACTTCCCAATAGCAATTACGTCAAACTTTCTCAGACAAAAAGTATTTTTTATCTTGTTTTGAGATATCTATACTAAGCAAGAGCAGAACGTGTTAGATTATTAACCTTACTTAGACAATATGGGTCTTACTTTGAGAATTCTTACCAAGTGAATTGTCTTACTGCACTGATGTTCAAGATCTTTTCAGTAAAGAACCTTGCAAATTCCTTGCAGGTCTCGATGGGGTCTTGCTCGGGGGCTACTGTCACAGGAGGAGTAGTTAATGTCTCCAGTGTGGCAAATAATGTCCTTCTATTATTGTTGTTTCTGTGAATCATCTCACGGAAGAATGATTCCGTTGAACCTTTCAAGGTTAATTGACATTTGTTCAGTCTCTCTTTGTATATCTCGTAATGAATCTGAAGTCGAGTTTTCCGCCTTTTTCTCTTGGCTCGTCGACACTCCCCTTTTTCACTGCATACCAGTGGGTCGTTTCTCGACGGATACTTTTTTCTACTTGAAACAGTTTTAACCTTAATTGGCACAATCTTATCCATAATATCTGAAATTTTGGAGAGAAATTCATTCGTCAGTTTGCTTACTGAATGTGTGCTGGTGGGGATTGAGGTAAAGTGGGAGTGTACTTCAGTTTAAAGTTAAAAGTCTTTGAGGGAGCACTTTTTTACTTCTTTTTACAGATAAAATCAATGTGTTGTTTCTAAGTTAGTTTTTTATTACTAATTAAAAATCATGTCTGAGGCTCCTGGACAATATTAAAGTCGTCAATGAATAAGGTTCTATCTTCTTTACTATATATTTTACTTTTTGTAACAATTGTTCATTTGCTTCTCTTACCAGACCTTTCTGAGATTAAAGTCACATATTTCTCAGAAAAAAAGGGAAATTCTCTGATGTTAATAAGTAGCAAAATGCCGAGTAAAAACTCTGAGTTTCTTAGATTAATTGCATATATGTTCCAGAAAAAAACTCAGAAATTATCTTTCACAAAAGTCATAAACTTACGAGTTAAAAGATTAATTTTTCTATTAATTCCAAATATTTTCTAGGACAAAAAGCACAATGCTCTGATATAGAAAAGTAGAACATTTGTGAGTGATAACTAAGAATTTTCTATGTTTAAAGGCATACTTTTCCAATATTTAAACTAAGATATTTCTGACATTGTAAAGTTAGAAAATTGTGAGAAAATGTCATGCCTTCAATCATAGAAATGTCTTAGTTTTTTAGTAAATCTTCTACTTTTCTACATCAGAGAATTATGCTTTTTTCTGGAATAAATTTGCATTTAATCTCAGAAAGTCTGATTTTTTAAATTGTAATTTTACTACTTTTTGACATCAGAGAACTTCCAAGGTTTTTCTAAAAAATATATGACTTTAATCTCTGAATTTCTGAGTTTGTTTGGTGGAAATTTACTCCAAATTATTTTTTTTTTTTTTTCAACAGTCCCTTTCCCCGTTGTACATTTGGAACAAATTTTCAGACGACTGCAAAGTTGCTAAAACACTGAGTTCGTTTAAATCAAGGGAAAAAAACACAAAAAAAAAACAACAACAACTAAATCAATTTCCTTAGAGTTGTTTGGATCACAATTTTTCGTTGTTGCTCTTTATTTCACCACCTCTGAAGCTCTAGGCTGTTTTTTTCATAATTTCCAATACCTACTGTCTGGAAGGCTTTTTACAGCTTATAAAGGTCTAAAATGTTCAAATTGCTCTCATATAATAGGAAGGTCTATCCCACTGCGCGATGTGACGTCAGATTGACGTCAGTTTTGGTCCACTGAAGGGGTTGTTCTGTAACGGCAGGTGACGTCTTTTTTGGACGTCTGCTGCACTTTTAATGTTCACGTCCGTGGGACCACTCTGTAAAGGCTATTTATAGTCTAAATGTGGTCATTTTAGATGTCGTTTCGACATCAAATTTGAATTAGTTTTAGACATTGTTTTGCACTACTTCTTTAACTTTCAAGATGGTGGAGGACGTGTTCTGATATCTTCAAAAAAACTCAACTTAAAAATACATGTAAATGTCATGAGTTTTGACTTATCACATCCTTCACTATCATCCATTAGGGGGCAGAGTTGTAAGCAATTTCAGTACAAGTGGGCAGAAACTGTTAATTAACCACTATGCACACATCTAGCTCCCGTAAACTACTATTTCTAAGACGGTGCAGTGACGAACACAACCAAACACTGACAACGAAATGACTAAAAATATTACTAAAGAAAATGACTACATTTGGAACAAAAAATTTAAATGTAAAATTGAGAGGTTCTACAATTATCATGAACACATTACCCATAAGTCTTTGCAGCATACAACAACCTCCCTAAAATAACAAAAATAGCACGTAGGCCTACTGAAACAAAGAATTAGACAATAAAACGAAACTACTATCGAATAATATGAACAATGATCAAATCTTGATATATGAATTAATACACCTTCATATATGAATAGAAACAAGTGTCAAGGCTATTTTCCTGCATCTGTGTGAAGCCGTCCCCATGACGTTGAAAAAAAATTCACGTAGTTCGGGGTTCAAACGTTAAACTGCATATTGACGTCCAAATAGTGGACCCCTTTTGCACGTCATTTAGTAGTCCAGAACTGTTCTTGGATCGACCGACGAAATAAAGACATGATCTGCACGTTCATAGGATGTTTAGCGGGATGGCGATACTGTGAAATGTGAATATTCTCAAGAAAATCATGGTGCGCACGAGTAATTGAGGTTGAAAAAGAGAAAATATGAAATATGGATATGAATTCTGCCTGAAAAAAACAACAAACACATTAGCAGCTTGTTTTCATTGTAAAGAAGCAAATAAACATTATAAATAGTAACTACTCACTCTTATTGACTTTAGACCAACTGTTGGTGTCTGTAATAACAAATAATTGAAAGTTAAATGTTACTGTAGGAGGCGTGGCCACCAAACATGGAGGCTAGCGGGCTTAAACACTTTGAACCGCTTTTATGATGAAATGTACAGTTTTCGCCAAAAGTTTTTAAAATTACATAAATATTGGAAATTGTAAAAGTTGCTGCTTAAGTTTTTATAATAGCAATTAGCATAAACTCCAGAATGTTATGAACAGTGATCAGATGAATTGCATCGTCCTTCTTTGCCATGATAATCCCACTGCATTTCATTGCTGTCGTTAAACGAGCTGCTGAGATCATTTCAGTAATCGTCTTTTTAACTCAGCTGAGAATGTTGACGAGCACAAGGCTGGAGATCATTATGTCAGGCTGATTGGGTTAGAATGGCAGACTTGACATGTTAAATGGAGGGTGATGCTTAAAATAATTGTTCTTTGATTGTTAACCATGGTGACCTGCAAAGAAACGCGTGCAGCCATCATTGCGTTGCATAAAAATGGCTTCACAGGCAAGGATATTGTGGCTACTAAGATTGTACCTAAATCAACATTTTATAAGATTATCGAGAACTTCAAGCAAAGAGGTTCAGTTCTTGTTAAGAAGGCTTCAGGGCGTCCAAGAAAGTCCAGCAAGCACCAGGATCGTCTCCTAAAGAGGATTCAGCTGCGGGACCGGAGTGCCACCAGTGCAGAGCTTGATCAGGAAGGGCAGCAGGCAGGTGTGAGCGCATCTGCACGCACAGTGAGGCGAAGACTTTTGGAAGATGGCCTGGTGTCAAGAAGGACAGCAAAGAAGCCACTTCTCTCCAAAAAAACTATCAGGGACAGATTGATGTTCTGCAGAAATTTCAGTGAATGGACTGCTGAGGACTGGGGCAAAGTCAGATTCTCCCATGATGCATCTTTCTGATTGTTTGGGGCATCTGGAAAAAGGCTTGTCCCGAAAAGAAAAGGTGAGCGCTAGCATCAGTCCTGTGTCATGCCAACAGTAAAGCATCCTGAGACCATTCATGTGTGGGGTTGCTTCTCCTCCAAGGGAGTGGGCTCACTTACAATTTAGCCCAAAAACA
This sequence comes from Apricaphanius iberus, assembly GCA_028564705.1. NCBI lineage: Eukaryota > Metazoa > Chordata > Actinopteri > Cyprinodontiformes > Aphaniidae > Apricaphanius > Apricaphanius iberus. The sequence continues at coordinate 264,205 of JAPXFQ010002063.1, forward strand.
GCCATGAATAAAGAATGGTACCAAAAAACCCTCCAACAGCAACTTCTTCCAACAACCCAACAACAGTTTGGTGAAGAACAAAGCATTCAATCCATGGCCTGGAAACTCCCCAGATCTTAATCCCATTGAGAACTTGTGGTCAATCCTCAACAAAAACCCACTAATTCGGACAAACTCCAAGAAGTGATTATGAAAGAATGGGTTGCTATCAGTCATGATTTGGCCCAGAAGTTGATTGAGAACATGCCCAGTCGAACTGCAGAGGTCCTGAAAAAGAAGGGCCAACACAGCAAATACTGACTCTTTGCATAAATGTCATGTAATCGTTGATGAAAGCTTTTGAAACGTATGATGTGCTTGTAATTATATTTCAGTACATCACAGAAACAACTGAAACAAAGATCTAGAAGCAGTTTAGCAGCAAGCTTTGTGAAAACTAATATTTGTGTCTTTCTCAAAGCTTTTGGCCACAGCTGTTCATCACAAACGAACGTCTCTGCTGCTGCTTCTTGTCTTTGAACTCGAGAAAGTCGGACGTCCGAGCCTAATCGAAACGCATCGTCAGCGTCGAATGTAGGTCTGGCCGATTTTCTGCTTAGCACCTGAAGGCAGCAGCCCTGCCTGCTTCTCGCTAGCGTCCCTCCCTCCCTTATTGTCACCGAGTCTCTCCGCAGCAAGGTTCCGTTTTCTCTCGTCTCTTTTTCTGTAAAAAAAACCCCTACAAATTATTACTGTTTTTTTTTTTGCCACAGTAATGCACAGAACCGAATGCGGAGAGTTTTCGTGTTTTTTATTTTGTACCGCGGATATGAGAGGTTTTAAAGGGCAACGAGGAGAGCCGGGGAGACGGACGGGACTGACTGACTGAGAGGCGGCCGCTTTCCTTTCACACACACCCGCAGTTGGTCATTGATTTACATCCCGAGGCCGTGGCTGTCCGCCGGCGTCCAGAAACGCTGTCTCAGCCGATTCCGGTTCTCCTCAACGGACCGTTTAGTCAGCGGAAACCGGGATTTTGACTTTTATCCCCAACAAAAAGCCACATTTGAAGGCATAAACTCCCGTTTTTCCCCTCAGAATCAGAACCCGGCTCCTCCTGGATGTTGTTTTTTTGTGTGTGTGTCCTCCGTCACCTCAGCATGATGCAACTGAACGTGAACCGGTGATAGGGAGGGGGGGGGGGGGGGTTTGTTGTAAAGATCCAGCCCGGTTCTGGAGAGATGATCCGGTAAAGTCTGTGAAGGGGGTTCTTATTGGGTGGGTGGGTGGGGGGAGATGGGGGTAGTGTATTTGCTGGAGACATCATGAGGTGGAGGTGGACGGTACCGGCGTGTTTTTAACGGATCACTTTAATCTGGACCACTATATATATATATATATATATATATATAGAAAAATGAGGATTGTAAAAACTCCTAAACAAGCTTAACTGGATTCTTTCTTCGGCTATTTTTAACTAAGTGTGAAGAACAACAAAAATAAGACTCTTATTTATCTCCTGGAGGGCTCACTCAGGGAGGAACAATGTCTTTACGCACGGCACTGCCTGGGAACGAGCGGAACCAGGACCATGTAAGTAGATTAAACACACACACACACCCAGAAAGTCATATAATATAACACAACACAGAGAGTTTGTCAGCTGATTTTAGCAGGCAAGCTGGGGTTGCTCTATAGCGCCGACCTAGAGGTAAAAACTCTAAACTGTTGGTGTCCAGCGTGTGCGGGGTCTGCGGAGATGTTGGAGGTGAGATGTTCTCTGCGGACCTAAACGTCTGTGGTCTCGTCGTTCCGAAGTACAGACATACTGTTATAGAAGTAGACCAGCATTTTGCTTTAAAGATACTTTTGTGTGGTTTTATGTAAAATTCTCATGTTATTAAATACTAAATTTCGAGTTTCCTTACCTATAAGCCATAATCATAAAAAATAAGCAGGAACTAATAAACCCTTTAAAAATATCAGTGGGTGTAAATAATCTAATATAAGTTGAATTATTGAAATAACAGTATTTTCTATTTATTGAAATGCATCTGCACATGTATGGAGGACTATCCCTAAATAAATGTGGATATAAATAAATGCATAAGTGAGGAAATACATCTGCGTTGTATAATATATTAAAATAAAGCCGTTTTGTAATCTATAGCCATTTTTTTAAAATGTCATGGCTGTAGTATTGTGCAATAATAAAAGGTATAATGTAGAAAATATATAAATTTAGCCAAAAGTAGAGATTTAAATGCAATGGCATACCACGGTTATGCATTTTGAAGCAGTACCTACATACTTTATATCAGGTACGGAAGGATATAGATCTTGATTATTTGTCTGGATGTACATTAGATATTAAAAGTTTAAAAGTTGTTGTTTTTCATTTAACGGAAAATAAAGCCTGTTGAATTTAAAGCATCTTTTATTCAAATATATGCAGGTTTCTTTTGGCTCAATATTTAATGTATAAATGATTTACTGGAAAAGCAAACAATTTTCAACTTTATTTTCATCATATTTAGCTTTTATTTTATTAAAAATATCTTCCTCTTTATTTATGTTGTGATAACTTTTGTGTTGCATAATTTTTTTTAAACGAATAGATTTTTTTTTTTTGTAATGCCTTTTGCACGATACATTTTCTTGCAATGGCATTCTCAACTTTTTGAAATAGTTTGAGATATATAAAGAAAAAAGATACATCACACAATGCATATCATTTCCGCACATGCTTTAGGTTAAATCACCAGGTCGTAACATAACTATGCACTAATCCTACAATACGATACACGGTATTCAGGATACGATATTTATCACGATCTTCCGCCAATGATACGATTTGATACAATCATAGTCTTGTATTTTTCCCGTCACGTCGGGACAAATACGTGACGGTCACGTGATGGCGATGAAGCAAAGGATTGTGGGATGTTTGCTTGAAGCACAGAGGCAGTGTAGGCGGTTGCGCTTACACGCTGTCGAACGGGTTGGAAAACATAAATACTGTTGTTAAATATCGGTTATTGGCCATAACAGCAGTGTTAGTATCGGATAGCTCTATTGGCCTAAATGACCACATCAGTGCATCTATATCATTTATTGTAGAATATTATATTTTCCCTGTTGAAAATGTATTTGCTTCTCAACGTAACTTTTTTAACAATTTCTTATCATATCTGGACCCTGTAAAGGCTGATTATTCATATATAGATACCTGAAAGCATGAACTAGCAGACTGGTTGGGCGATTTTTCGAAAAGCAAAAGTGTTTTACTTTTATTTTTGGAAAATTCTTAAAACTGCACCCTCAAGCAACATATAGAAAGCAGTTTTTAAGTGGACAATCACCAGCACTATACTCTCTGATTGTTTCATATCTGCTTCTGTGTTTTTATAAATGACTTTTACAGGAGGAGGAGACTAGTTTAAGCAACTTAATGTTGCTTCTATGTCCTTAATAGCGAGCCACCTTTGAATGCCACCTTCTTTATGCAAAGACGATTTGTTATCATCATCGGTAGCAGGTGGAGCTCAGATGCTGAAGAAAATCTGAGCCGTCAGGCGCTGAGATTAGTCCGGCGTGTGTGAAGGGCAGCTGCAGCTGAGTGTTGGAAAGGATAAATGGGATAATTGTGTGCATGCCAAAGTAAAAAGTAATAAAAAATCTCCTAGACCTGACCTGTTCTCTCAGCTGATCAATAATTAATCCATCTGATGCGAGCCCACCCGGCTCTCTCCACGCCCAGATCTTCCTCCTCCCCTCTCCTCGTCGCCTTGCTGCTTTCGTCACTCTATCGAACCTGCAGGAGGCGGATCTGTGCTGCAGAATGTGCTTCGTCAGGCTCGCCAGTTTCTCCTGCTGCCTCTGTTGCAGCTTCTGTTACTCTGAGAGGGCAACCACTGCCATCGCCCTCCTGAAGCACATACGCTGAGGACAAGTAAAATGTAAATGAATATTAATTATTAATATCAGTCCGTTTACTAATCAGGGTAAAACGAATATAAAAAATAAAAAAAAGACGCCGATTGGCTGACGCCGAGGTCATCTCAACGATGAATTACAACTTATTTTCTGTCGGTTAACGCATCAGCCAGCGGCGTGAGTTTAATAAAAAACAGATAAAGGTTAGACAAGAGTTTTGGTGCATTTGATCCAGAATATTTTGTTTTTCTTTTGTTTCTTTACAGGATCTAGATTTCTTTATCCAAGTACATCCTTCCCCGTGGTACGTGCAATTGTCCTTGCAACATCTTTAGCTCAAGGTCTAGTTGGATATCGATTCAAATGTCAAAGTTTGATTCTGATTCTCAAGAGTTAGAATTGATTATCAGGATTCGTTCCGATTCAATCGGATCCAGTTTGATATAGATATGGGTCAGTGCTATTAAAAACACTTTATGAGCCGTTATCTTAATTGTATATCTGTAATTCAATGACGCAAAACTGGGTAACAGTTCAGAGGAAAACTGCATCAGCCCTTTCAGACCTAAACCTTTAGATTTCTTTCTGTACTTTTCCTTCCTGGCTGTGAAAAAAAGGGCAAACAATGTTGAACAATTAAACCGTTTTTTGGAATTGTGAATCAATTAGATTCTTAGAATTTTCATAAGTATCGATTCAGAATCGATTTTTGAAACGCCGCACTAGCTCAAGGTCGCTAGTCTCTCTTGTGCAGCAGGAGCAACATGAAATTCTGTAGCTGCAGTGATCCGTCACCCAGAGATTTTCCATTGATCTGCTCCAATCGGTTGGCATCTCAAATATTGATAAATTCCACCATTTTAATTTTCATGTCTCTATATTTAAACACATCGAAACACACGAACGCTGAGTGTTTTCAGGCTAGTAAACACATCAACCAGCTGCATGCATGTTGGTTAGAGAACTCAGCTAAAACCAGGTTTAAAAAAAAAAATCGATTAAAATCTACAATCAGTTTTGGCATAAAATATAATCTGAAATTATATTTTTCAGACATATCGCCCAGATCTATACACAATTAAGCATATCACAAAACCTATAACGCATTAAAACATGACATTCCAGCTATTATTAATCGCTTGATCAAAGGCAGCTCTAAACAGATGGGTTTTTAGCTTTTAATTTAAAGCAGCTCTGTGTTTCAGCAGCTTTGCAGTAGTCTGGAAGTTTGTTCCCCATAAGGGGAGCTTAGAAACTGAAAGCTGCCGTGTTTGGTTCTGATTCTAGGGATGACTAGTAAACTAGAGCTGGAGGACCTGAGTAGTCTGGATGGTTGGAACAACGACACCAGATTTTCAACAGACTTTGGTGATAAACCATTTAGTGATTTATAAACTAGTAGAAGTTTATTTATAACTCTATTCTCTGAGCTACAGGGAGCCAGTGTAATGGCTTTAGAACTGGGGTGATGTGTTCTACTTTCCTGGTTCTAGTGAGAACACGAGCAGCAGCGTTCTGGATCAGCAGTAGGTATCTGATGGGCTTATTAGGCAGACCTGTGAGGACGCTGTTGCAGTGATCAATCCGACTAAAGATGAAGGCATGGATGAGTTTTGCTGAGGCTACAATGGTGCGAGTCTCGACCGACCTGCAGAGCAAAAAATCCTTTGGCGCCGCTACCTAGGGCTGGGCAATTAATCGAATTTTAATGAAAAATGTGATCTTAAAAAGCTTGAGGACGATAATCGTAGAATTATAAAATAAAACGTACAACAGGGAAGTAATAAAGATGATGAATTGTTGACGCTGACCACAGTTAGCAGCGGACGCGTACGAGGCGTGCAAAATGAGTGAAGCGTAATACGCGGCTGATAGCCCCCATTAAAGTCTATGGGACCGTTTCCACCGAGCGCGAAGCAGCGGCAGTTGGACGAGTCTCAGAAGCGTAGTGTCGCGGCCATCCCCTAAATTTACGCATTTGTTCTATTTTTTACGTAGCCTGGAAAAATACCGACCCCAATCTGTTAAGATTAAGGGGTCTGGCAACGAGTAATGAAAAGGGCCAAACTCGAGGGGCGGAACCAAGCATGCATTTGAAATCCTCTCTGCACACAATTGGATAACGCCACGACCAATCACAACAATGCACGGTGTGACGTAATCCACAGCTACCAGCGGACCTAAATGGTAAATTGAACTCTTGCCGTATCCAGTCGGCAGAACGGCAGAAACAAGAACGATTCGAGCGCGGTTTTCTATTCGTCTTTTAGATGAAGAGCCGAATCGAACTCTGGATTTCCAGGGTATTTTTTTTTACGAGCTACGCTTCTAAAATGTGTTGAAATGAGTAGTTTAGTTCTGACAAACCAGGAGGAGTAGTTGAGCTTTGAAGTGGAGAATCGCCCTGTTTATGTGATATATGATGCCACTGATTAGAGCTAGGCGGCATACTGAATTTTTACCGAGGTTATGTGGTCCTTGTTATCGTCCGCTTTATGGAGGTGAAATGCTTAATTTTAGCTCATATCGTCCAGCCCTACCATTGAACATTTTTACAAGAAGAGCATGAAAAAGGAGATGAAATGGACAGAAATATCGGCAGTTTTGGGAGTGGATGGTGACTTGATGCTACTTCTGAACATAGAATTACGTTTTGTTTTGCATGCTACCCTTTAAGTTCTGTGGGGATCTATGGGGATCAGCTGGGAGGAACGCTTTCGCATGTGATAGGCGTCTAAATTGCTCCCGCTGCGAAGGGACACGCAGCTTCTTTCCCCGCGTCTATTTCATTACGCGCCCAGTGGAAAGAAGGCTTACATGTAGTTTTGAAGTGATTTGCTGTTGTGGGCAACACAACAGAGGCGGGACACACGATCTGTACGCATCTGTAGACAAAAATCTAATCGAAAATCGAGATCAACATATTGAATGTAGTTGCGATTATTTTATTTTCGGTGTGTCTAGATCTCTAGGCTAACTTGGGCCAGCTCCTTCGAGGGAATCCCAGGGTGTTCCCAAACTAGCAGAGAAAATCTATGCCTCGCTTTCTCAGCGGGGCTAGTGTGGTTTCGGGTGTCTGACAGTGCCCATCCGGACTTTAGGCAGAGCCCAAAGCAACGCAGCTGTGTACAGTAAGCAAATCTTTCCAGCCCAGTATATAAAAAAGCCGTAGGTGTTGTTTGCACCTGTTTACTGAACATTCTGAGATGCTACAGATCAATTAATTTACCACACAATGCTGTTATAAGATCACATAAGCAGCTTGATAAATGGCTAACCCACATTAGCATTAGCATGTAGCCACTTACTTCTCCGTCCATTAGGCGTCTTTGTTCTTTGATCCAGCTGCTGTTCTTTAGGAATGTAGAATAAAATCCTGTAATCCATGCAACCAAACGGGCGTTTAGACAGAGAAAGTAAAGTAAAATCCAAAAAAAAGAACTGGTTCCAGCTGCTAAAACCGGAGCAGCTATGAGCTTTGAGAAGGGGGGAGGGTGTGTTTGCAACTCTACCAGAGATAGGCTGCTATCTCTGCAGGGGCGGTGCAGACAGCACTAGCACTTCCTCGTTTTCACATAGTGACAAAAAATATGTTAACACTCAGTTGTTTTCAAGGAGAGGGAGGGGTAGCTGCTCAGGGAGCAGGATTAAGTTAGATTACTCAGACATGCGTGAATTAAGACAAAAGCCACTCTGGCAGGGTATTTTTTATAAGAAAATTGCATTACCAGATACCACAAACTCCCAAAACTTGATTTGGCATGATATAGGCCCTTTAAGAAAGCTATTAGTCTGATGTCTCACCTAGGATCAGCTTGCCGAGGCGAAAAGAAGACCATAAAACCGGTACTGGTGCGTTAAGCCTGATTAGTGCATCTCCGTTTGCAACCGGTGTAGCTGTTCAAAAGTATCCCCCACCTGAATCTCAGGGACACTTGGCTCACTGTAGCAGTAGCCTAAGGCTACGTCCACACTAAGCCGATAAGTTTATACGGGGAGTTAGAGGCCTAATGTTATCCACTCAACACGAGCATTTACGCCCCGTTTAAGGTCCCATGATTGTGCAATCCCATACCGACCTGTGCAAATACTGGGCATGCGCGAAAAGACGCACGAAAAACGCGTATAATTTGCGCAACGCCAGCGCCTACATAATGTATACAAGAAGCTCTACAGCACAGTACATATCTGCTTGTCGGGTTAAGCGAAGAACAATAGCTGCTCAGAAGAATTGACGCAGCATTCATTGACGCCACTTCCTCTCATTATCCGGGGAAGCTGTCAAAACTAGCTCGTTTAGCCGTTAAATTGAGATTTACAAGGCTCTCTTATCCGGCTAATAGTTATCCGGCCACAGACCTTAAACGACGCCGGGTTAGTGTGGACGATAGGGGGGTGTAGACTAAATAATTATACGTTTAAGGCATTACCCGGCTTAGTGTGGACGTGGCCTAAAATACACCGCAGTCCGTTTGGGAATTTTATCGTTAACAAAAGGCCTCCTTCCTGCTGAGTCCCGCAGCTGGCAAAACACGCAACACTTCCTCTCCTTTTTGGAAAGGACGTTTTTAGACATATATTATCATTTAATCACTGATATTCTTGTCATTTATGTTCTACAGTAGTTTGTTTTCCATCTTTAGTAGAAGTTGTAAAACTACAGGAGAAGGAGCCACTCCTCCCAGCCGTCCCGACACACTCCTGGGTTTTAACACATGGGTGTTTTATTGGGTCCACACCAGGCTCCATTAGCACCTTTATAAGGAACCAGATAGTGGGAGGCATTTTTCTAATATTTACTCAGACCTGTTGGAGCTGGATTGATCCCTTGGTGTTAGACCACACCCAAAAATACAGCTGGCAGCTTAATGCCATCTTGGGAGTAACTTGCATTAAGTTCTGGATTTGTAAAGCTAAAACCAAATAAATAGCAGTTTTAACTTTTTTTTTTTTTTTTTTTACTGAATATTTTCACTGAAAATTCCCCCCCCCCAAAAAAAAAAAATTTGGGGGGGGGGGGGGGGGGGGAGCCTGCTTCGACCTGCCATCACAAACTAAAGCGCGGGTGTAACTGTACATAGATTTGTAGATTTCAGTAAGTCTCTGTTGGTTCATTACCGAACCATTCCTGCGGTTTTCTACCTGAACCAGAGATGTCAAAAATATTCACATTCAAAACTCAAGACGTATAGATACTCTGGTATAAAAGAGACTTCTGTAGAAGTCGAAGTATCAAGTCAAGCTTTTTACTCAAGTAAAAGTAAAAAAAGTACTGGATTCGAAACTAAAAGTATAAAAGTAAAAGTAATGAACCTTTAATTTAAAAAAATGCCGTTAAAGAATAAAGCTTAAGCTGCACCGGAGCACTACCACGCCTCCTCAAATCAATTATACTAAAGGCCATAATGACAATAATGTTAGATCAAAATCTTAGTATTTAATTATCAGGGATACGCTTGGCAACCTATTTCAGCTGCCATCAGCTTAAATAGGTGTCCATAAAAACTATTGAATTTTAGTGCAATTCAAATACATCGATGAACGATCTTGGATTGTTGTGCACTGATACGCGTTTCATTGAGCGGAAGATATGATGCCTATATTTATAAGAGACCAAATATATTCAAGTATAATTTAGGACCAAATTAAAACAGAGGTAACGAGGCTATTTTTAAAATGTAAGGAGTAGAAAGTACAGATAACTCTGTGAAGATGTAAGAAGTAAAAGTCAAAAGTAGGCCAGTCTATAATTTTGCACCTCTGTTTTTTATTAATTGTGTCTTTTGCTATTTGGACAAAAGATATTTATGCCTCTGCCCATTTTGGATAACATGCTCTCTTGTCTTTACGATTATAAAGAGAAACCTTGCAGGTTTTCTGTAGGATTCAGATTTGTGGACTTGGATAGGCTTGACAGAAGGTAGAATCTTTCTTTGGATAATTTTCTTGGTAAAAAAAAAATTAAGACCCATTTATTTTATTTTTTTCAAAAATACAGTTTTATTACCAGAAATGTATTGTGCCACGCAGGCTGCTAAGCTTCCCAGGGCTTTTGGAAGAGGAAACGGTCCCACAGCATCACAGATACTCCACCAAACCCAACTGGGCTGTGCCTTACGATTTAATTTGTTTATTTATTTGTTTTCTTTTTGTTCATTCCTTCTATGGCTATTTTATACTTTTAAATTCAGTTCTATTAAATGAAGTATCAAAAAAACAAACATGTTTGTTCTTTGATATATGTGAAAGCCACAAATCAAACCAAAACGTGTCCAAAAAGGTATTTCATAATCAGATAAAGGTCTTCTAAAGCTAACACACATTTCCCGTGTAGAATATAGGATGGCCATTTGGTCCAGTTACTTTAAAATCTCCGGAAACAAATTATCTGTATGAGAAAATTAACGTGTAACAAAAAGGGATCACTTTTTAAGTCGCACAGGACAAACTTTGCACAAGAATCAGAAACTATATTCTGAGAAAATTGGTGTCTTATTCTTTTGAAAGTAATGATCAAAATAAAAATCAGCAACCTCATGAAGACACGTAAACAATTTGTACACCATTCTTAGTTTTTTTCACTCAATTGAATAGATGCACTCTGACCTTTCTCAGCCTTTTAATAGTTTTTGCATCAGTTTGACCAACAGGATCTTTGGCTCCTGTGAGAAACGGAAACGAATCTGCGGCCATGAACAAACTGCACATAACGCCGGATTTACACCAAAGTGTAAGGCCAGCATAACTGAATACGTCCGTAGCGCGCAACAAAAACCCTTTCTTTTTTTATTAATGGGACGAGCCACACCGGGCGCGCTGTACGCACGTATTACAAGCGTCACCATGCGATGCTTAAAATAGATTGGAGTTCTATTTTTGAATCGCATTGGCGACAATCTTTCCGAGATACGGATGCGTCGACACACGAAACGGCCACGATTTATCAAAATAAAGGTTCCGCTAGACGTTCAAAATAAAAGTCCTGAATCCATGGTCTCCATTTTTCATCTGCGTTCTTCTCCTCCTCAACATGGAGAAGAAAGGACAGGATTCGTCTTCTACTTGCTGCTGTATGTAAAAATATCACTGATTGTTTAAAAAAAGAATTACCAAACTGTGATTAAGCGTGTTGAAAAGAAGTAGTTATAGAGCCCGGTATAATCCGAACACGGATGAGCAAGTGCACCAAACGTTAGTAGGCTATTTCCTACATAGGTATACATTTTAGTTCAACAAATCAGTACATTGGGTTATTTTATTAACCATTTTATACCCAAAGAGGAGCAGCAGTAGAGAAGTCTGCAGTTGGGAACCCGCATGCGCGACACTCCCTTCATGTTTTGGTGTGAACTCAGGGTTAGTCGCTAGTGGGACGGTAGGAAGGACGTTTTTTCTGCGGTTCGTCCCTAAATCTGTAGCAGAGCTGGCATTTTATACTGACATCTTGCCCCATACAGCAGGGGAAAAGTGAACCTTACTGCTAACATAAAACACAATAACAAAGGCGCTCCTTTCACAACTAAACCTCAAAATATTTGCCACAAAAAATATAATGCATTTCGCTGCATAGCTGAAAACACCAGCAGCAGTCATGATGTTTCCGCTGGTCCGTCCCCTAAAAGTGTCTCGGTTGCACGTCGGATATTTTATGTTCTTTGTAATTTGAATTTGTAATTTAACCGAACCCTTTTGAATTTTTCTTGATTTTTGTCACAGTTTACTTTGCTATAACCTCCCTCTTCATCCACCTCACTTTTCCTGGAGTCAAGCTAAAGTTAGGTTCCCAAACTTTAGAGTGATGTTCTGAAATCCTTTTCCTGATTTTTACTTTTATCAGCGTTAAGGAAATAACTTTTTTTCCTGTTCCTGAAAGTAATCTGGTTTATTTTTTCAATAATAAAAAATCTTGAAAGTAAATCAATGAAATAGTACAAACAGACTTAGCCAGACTAGAACACAATATAACCGATGGCGCAACAGTCAGATTTAATGTTTAGAAATGTTGCAATAATAGCTTGAGAACATGCTTAAATCACTTTGGAGTTGTTTCGATATCTCAGCACATAAATGTTCTAGAAAACAGCTGGATCTGTTCGGTACATGTGGGTACTGAACCGATGGGTCCGTACCGAAAAATACGAACCCGTGTACCATTGAAAACCTTACTGGTATTGCATGTGCTTCTGTCTTTCCAGTTTCAAATCGTATTTATGTCGCAGGAAGTGATTAAAAGTCACCGGCTGCTTCTGGCAGGGTGAGAAAAAAGCTTCACTGAATTTATTTAACTGGTTATTTGTAAACAGTATTTGCAACAGTAAAGTTTTGATGTTTAAAGAGATATTCTTTAACATCTACCCTGACTGAAACTTAAAGGAAAAGTTTTAATCAGACAGTTTTATGGAGTCCAATTAGCACTTAAACGTCGACATTGAAGGTTGTAATAAACATGTTTGTTGTTGCAGGGCTCTGGGAACGGACGCACTGTTTCGCTCGGGGGTGGTCACGAGGCTTTTTGTGCGTGTGAGGGAGAATAAAAAAAATATATAAAAGGAAAGCGCATAGTGGGTGTGGGTGACTTGCTTGTGAGCACATGTACAGCTGCGCGCTCGCTCAAAACGATCCGACACGTCTGGCTGGTGTGCGACTGCAGGGCAGAGCGGAGGCTTTCTGGGTTCCCAGGACAACCGGCGAGATTGACGACCCTGTTGTCCCGACGTTTACCTAGAAACACTCCAGATACGGCCTGCGGAGGCCAGCTCAGCCGCGCGTGATTGGTAGAAAAATCAGGCAGGCTGCTGTTAGATAACCTATATTTGTCACAGCGCCTCGGTTGATGTGCGCTGTGCTTTACGGCCCGTCCGCCTGTCTGAAACGGTGCGTGTTTGTGCGGAACAGTGGCTCAAAGGTCAGGAAAGTGGGACAGAGCAAATCGGAGTCTCCAGCTGATATATGTACTCTCATTTACTGGGTTGCGGTCGTAAACTGTGGTGGTTGAGTCAGCTGGGAAAGAATGAAACTGTGAGCACAGAGCTGAGCAGCATTAGAGAAAGAGCTTAAGAGCTTACCGGACCTTCCTGTAACCGGGTTTTATGAAGAACAAGTCAGAGGCACGTTTAAAAGGAACATTTATGCCTTTACTTTCCTCACTCAGATTTGTATTTCTGCCTAAAGCCCCGCGTCGCCGCCTTTTTTTAAAATTAGGTATCGTCCTCCTGAAGGAGAAGACGCACAGAAACCGCTTATTGTGCTTTTCTGGGTGGTCAATGCACAAAAAGAAAAAGAGAAAAGCGGACTGTCAGGTCTAATTCTGAAAATATGACTTATTTCCTGTTATTTGAATGCATCAAAACCAAGCAGTCGTTTTTTTCTTTTCTTTTTACAGTCTGCATATGCATTAACAAAAAGCACATGAGTTGTTTTTCTGCTGCTTTGAGTGTAAGAAAGATCAGAAGTTATCCGATAACCTCCATCTGATTCATTTAAACTAGGGGTGCACCGATACTAGCTCTAATTAGAACTGTGCGATACATCCTCAAATCTATATCGCGATATAATCTAAAGTATGTGCGATAACAATATGTATTGCGGTATATTATTCTTTTATTTGAATCTGTCAAAATAGACACATTGCAGCAAAACAACTTAAAAAAGGTATTGAATGCTGTTTAAAGAAAATTTTTTTGTGCAAGATTTTAGAAAAATATTCAATTATTTTTCCCCAAAAAACGCAACATCAAAATTCTCTTAACATAAATAAAAATAAAGATATTTTTAATTAAATAAAATATAAATATAATGAAAATAAAGTAAAAAAATGTCTGCTTTCATGGTTGCTTATTTATACATTTAATATCCCACAAAAAGAAACCTGCATATATTTGAATTAAAGATGCTTCAAGTTAAACAAGTTTGTTTCACATGAAATGGAAAAATAACAATAAACATGTCGGCACAACTTGATGACATCATGAAAATGCGTAACCGTGGTAAGGCGGTATAGTCAAAATAATTTCTATCTTGTACCTTACATATTGCCTACTACTAGTTGTAATGTACTGAATACCATGAGCCAATACTTAAAGTGACAGTGTGTAGTTTTTGCAGTCCATCTTTGAAAATAGCCATTAAAATATTATGTAATAATATTTACGTAAAGCACAATAATTGCAGAATATTGGTGATATTGTAAAATATGACTTTAAAAATCAGTTTTAAAATACATAGGCCTCTTTTCAGGGGAAAGCCATAATAGATGACGTCTTTACTTCTACAAGAGACGGACAAAGCGCACGGAACAAGCCCGCTATTAAAACATTGATTTCCCCTCAAAATGCAAAAAGTTTCGCCATAAATACATTTTTACCTCTTCGCTAGTTCCAAGCGATGAAAGAGAGACTGATGTGCTCGTCATGTTGCTGCAAATAGAGCGTTCTCAGGGAACTGAGCGTTTGAAAACAGCACTAGTTGGACCTCCGTTGTAGAGTTTCTTACTCGAAGACACAGATATCGCATGCTTGTAATAATTTATGGAATGCACTGCCCCCTACTGGTCGAAAATTACACACTGTGCCTTTTAAAATATGGAAACTGCAATAATTTCAAAGAACATTTTTATTTTTCACTTGAAATTTTAGATTGGTGGTCGTTTTAACTAACATAATAACTTTTTTGAAATTGTACATTTACTATTTTTAATGCAGAGGTACAAAGCACATTCTGAACACATTTCTAAATATTTTTTTATTTAAACTTCTTTCAGTATCCTGCACTGCTGCACATCACAACCTCGGTATGCCGCTTTATCTGTACTTTAATCTTGATAACCGCTCAGTAATCTGTTTTTGTGACTATGTAACAAAACTTTTGTGATTAGGAAACGTTGGTTTATGTACCTGATATGAAGTGGACGCCGCATAAGCGGAAACTTTTCCTCAAAGCTTAATTTTTGCTGATCAGTAGCGCGTTTCATCGCAATAATCCAGCGCTTTCTGCATTCTTGCTCGTTATGAATCTTCTTAAAGTCTCCTCCCTTACCTCGTCTTCGTCTGTTGTGGCCTCCTGGGGCACAGCAGGTATCCACCATGTTTACCGTTTCTTAGTTTGGGTCAGCCGCTTACAACTATAACCGCGGTGGAATGCCTGCCACTATGGTGCTGATTTGATTTGAACCGTTGAATGCTGGGAGAAGTGACGTCAACTCCCCGAGCTCTATAGGATGGAGACTGAAGAGGCCAAATCAGAATCAAGGCAAATTCTTCCCTGATTGTTGAGTTTTTTTTACGTTTCTCCTACCTGCAGTTACGTTATTCTACCTCAGGTATAGTTGACAGCTGCTAAGCAGACGGAGAGCGACGCCGCCGTTCAGAGATTAACTTTGTAACCGCCATACATACACACACAGCCTGTTGTCAGGAGCTCCTGATGGCAGAAAGAAGCAGAAAATGCACTAAGATGGTAACAGCTTGTGCACACAGTCGATCTGTTGTGTTCATTGTGCGACGGGCCTCGGGTTCTCAGGTGTAAGGTTTCTCCTCAGGCCCGAGCCGCTGCAGGTTTAACCTACTCAGATATCCAGTTTCCAGGCTTCCTGTTGTACTAAACGGGCTTCAACCTGCAGAGAGTCGTCTCGTCTCTGCGGGCCGAACGGATTTTCCTGCTCAGTTGCATTATGGAAAAACGTGAATAAACCAAAGGATTTCTACCTGTTGCATGTGTTTGTATGTCATGTTGGTTTTTGGTTGATTTCTGCATGTTTCATGTTTTTCTTTGTCCTTTTTTAAACAAAGATGTTCAACATTCATGCAAAGCCTGCACGATAGATTAGCGAGCGACTGCTCAAGCTGAAGCATTATTAGGAAGGGACGACGGTTTAACTGCATGTCGTCGAATGTCTTCTCTCAACTTCCTTATCTTTGAGGTTTCTGTAGCTTCCTTTAGAGAAAAGTAAAGAAATACTTCCTGTAGGCTTTAGCGTTTATGAGCATTTAAAATCACTTGCATGCATTTGTTTCACTCTTCCACAGCACCCTATACCTGCCGTGTAAACGTGAAAAACTGTTTTTTTAGTGAGAGGAGCTGATGTGGAAGAAGCTGATTCGCAGAAGTTTTCACAACCCTAGAGCTATTTTCACGCTATGACTGCAAACCTCAACGTGTTCAATTAGGGTCCGAACGAAACTGCTGCATAAATGTGAAGTGGAACGAAATGGTGTTTCTGTACGGAGAAGTCTGAAAAGTGTGGCGTGCTTTTATATTCAGCTTTAAAAAAAAAAAAAGAAACACGTTTGCCTGCATGTTCCTCAGGGTATGTCCCTTCCAGCATTGCACACTGGGCCTCGTCTGCTGTGAATGCCGATGCTGCTTCGGTTTGATATGGTGGAAAAACAACCCAAGTGGAAAATACCCCCCACAATTTACCGGTTTGTCTACGTTTGAACCCTTACAAACAGTTCTGAGATGTGGCTCATGACCGAAAGAATTAGATCCTGGGTACAAGCTCCTTAAGGTCCTATATAACTCTATTTTACTGCTTTCAACGTCTGGGATGGCCAAAGATGTATGATAAAATGTCACTTTTGGTGTTATACAGTATTAGTTTGCCCTGAAATATAACTTATATCCTGGTGTTATTCTTCGACCCGAAGGTAGGGCGCTCGGTTTCTCTCTAACGTGAGTGCCGCCCATTTCATGACGTAGCTGTGAGCCCCGGTCTGAAATTAAAGGCTTATTCTGATGCTCTTTATACCTTTAACATTTGATGAAATGTTACTATATTAATGGCTAAACACCGGGTCAACAAAGCCGACTTCAGCAGCTAAAGCTACCAGCTTCTCACATTTACTGGGTGTATGCAGGTCCCAGTTTATCTGGAGGCAGCTAAACTAGTCCTCGGGTAAAAAAAAAAAAAGTTGGGAAATTTAATATTTTCCATATTTGGATAAAAATATAATGTAAAGTAAGGTGAAATACTTGTATTTCTCCCCTAATCTGATGGCCAAAAACAGTCCCAAAGTGTCTATGTCCTGCATGTTTCATGCAGCAGTATTTTGCCCTGATTCATCTAAGCTGAAATAAATAAACGGTTAATTTGCAAACCTCTGCAGAAGTAGGAGAGGTGTGCCGGTGCAAGGACACAAGTGATACATAAAGGACACGGGCCCCCTTCAGGTTCTGTTAGACCCTCCTGCCCAAAAACATCCGTCCATTCATCGTTGTTGGCAGGATTCATATTTATAAACTCTGGCTGCATCTAAATGAAATACATACAAAACAAGAAACCTTGCAGCGAGAGAGGTACACACACATCTGTTAAAACACTGAGACGAGTCCCGGTCCGGCCCATCGGTGACTG
This sequence comes from Apricaphanius iberus, assembly GCA_028564705.1. Lineage (NCBI taxonomy): Eukaryota > Metazoa > Chordata > Actinopteri > Cyprinodontiformes > Aphaniidae > Apricaphanius > Apricaphanius iberus. The sequence goes on from JAPXFQ010002063.1 coordinate 281,471, forward strand.
GGCTGTTTAATCCGCGTGTTGTTGATCCAGACAGAATAAATGCGACCACTTAAGTCAGCTAAGGCGGATCATCGCGGCGCGGTGGAGAGCGATACTCTGAGTAACGTGGCGCCGCTCCAGCTGTCTGCATGTTTGCAGACTGACGGCTCCAGTTCCACTTTGCATAAACTGGACCCAAACTGGAGATGGTCTGCAGCCGGTAGTGATGGGGAGACTGGCGCTATAGTCGCTGTTAACCAACAGACACACTAAATCTGTGCCAAAGAAAACCGCTTTGCAGCCAAGCAGGTCTGATTTGGATTAAAGCTGTGATTACCAGGAATTTGAAACAAACACCGCTCTGATGCTTCGGTGGTTTATAGTAAAAAACAGAAGCGGCTTCGCTCGTCACAACAAGAGGCTCATTGTTTCTAAATATGGACAGTTTTTGGTTGAGGGATTCCCAAGCCGTTAATTTCCACTAAAACAGAAGAAAAAAACCTTTGATTGGAAAGTTTTATGTAATGCAGGAAAAAACTTAAATTCTTAAAATTCCTCCTCTTACAGCGGGGTTACGCTGTAGAAATTATTATTTCTGTTTTTAATGTAAACAAAGGATGATGCATTGTTTAAAAATGTTTTATTTTTAAGTGAAATTCGCTACACAGGCTGTGAGGACAGCATCATATTCCTCAATTTACAGGAAGCTGAATCCTGACTTTCCAAACACGACCAGAGCTCTCCAGACGATCAGCTTTTGCATCACAATGTCACCAGTCGACTTTGAACCCAACCAAACCCTAAAACAATGCATTAAACAAATCGGTGTTCCATAACTTTTTTCCGTCTGAGCAGGAACAAACCTGAAGTAATTGTTTTAGAATCTAAAGAGGAACGATCAGGAGTCAACACTAGGCCTGGGCGGTATACCGTTTCATACCGAAAACCGGTGTTAATTTTCGTTATGATATGAAATTGTAATATACCCCTATACCGGTGAATACCTCGGACAACTTCCGGAACGTTTAATGAGGGGAAGTGTTTCCGCCAGGACCGAATTCACTGCTACAGGCTCTTCAACACAGTGTAGAAAATAACGTTTTTAACTAAGTAGAGCTGCTGGCAGGAGCGAAGCACACAATTCTGATGAAGTAATTCCAAAAAAGATGAGCCTCATCTATAGTTTAAAAAGTTTATCGGCTTTAAAATGTCAGACGAGAACCGAACGGCATACCTTTTACAAACGCTATTGAGTAACCAGTAGGGGGAAGTGTTGAGCGCTATTTGAACGTATGTAGGTAAACACGGTCACAGGCAGCAAAACCAGTAGGAAAGAAATCATTAATAGCGGTAAATATGTTTTACATACCATCTACGATACTTCTGCCGTCTTTTTCTCTGTTATTTGAATATTAACCAGCTAATAATCACCTACGGTCGCCATGTTTATTTTACTTCTTCTTTGGCAATATCCGATCTGGGTCTATACTCTGCCCCCTAGCGGTGTTCTTCAGTACTACATGCAAAGCAATTAGAAGTTGCGATTTGTTGCTTGCGCCAACGTGAAGATTAAAAAAATAGATTTTTTTTAGCCTTAGAACATCAAGAATGTCTACTAGAATCATAATCATTTTAATTATTTTCATATCATTCACCTGTGTCTGGAAAAAACAACATGATTCAGTCCATATGGCAGTAAAATGTGCTATTTAAAGCACATTTTAATATTCTTCATTCTTATAAGATAATGTGGATATGAACGGTCTTGTATGGCAAAAAAATACCATAAAATACTGTAATACCGATACGTTTTAAAATAATACCGTGATATGAAAATTTTGCCACACCCCTAGTCAACGCACAGCTTCAGTTAATACAACTAGAAACGACTGATCAGGCCTGAAATCTGGGTGTAATAATGGATTCATACCTGAACCTTTAGGGCAGAGGTCTCGAACCTGTGGCCCTTTAGACCTTCCACAACGGCTCTCAGGATATTTGACTAAAAATAAAAACATACCAAATAGTATTTTGCTTTTTTTTTTTCAATGACAAATTCAGATTTTAGCAGGTGTTTTGTATTTTTCGTATTTTGCTTTACATTTCCGTGACAGAATGACACTAAAATTAACAATATTTTTAGATAAATCTTTTTGATCATTAGGTTTTAAACTATGTGCATTTTTACATAGTTTGCCACAAAAATAAAAAATTCATAGAAGAAAATGAATCCATCCACTTTTTGCTAAAGTTGTATTTTTTTTGTATCAAAACCCCAAAACAGAAATAAAATGGCGGCTCTTTATGAATGACATCACATTTTACTTTAGTAGACACTTATCAAAAACTTTGAGTTAAGTTTTTCTAAAGGTCATGTAACATTTGCGGCTCTAAATAAGCTGTATTTATTATTTTAGAATGAGCGCAAAATGCCCGTTTTGATTGTAAAGGTTGGAGACCCCTGCTTTAGGGTCACATAAAAGCAGTAACAAGGTCCGCCTTCTATCACCTGAATATCAGGTAAACTATGGTTTTTGAGCGTAGCATGCTAGCCACAATAAATAAGCACCAAACCAAGGCAGAAAAAGTTTACCTCATTTGACCAAAATAATTTCTGGCTTGCAGAAATGGCATCGAGAACACTTTAAAATATGATTTTCTACCAAATATGTATCTCTAGTTGGTAGATAAAATCATGCATATACTTCATAGTTTGCATTTTAAACATTCTTCTGTTTGAATAGGGAAACTTTACAACAATGCTTATCTTTTTTACTTTAGTTTCTAATTATATTGTTTGGGTAAAGCTTATTTAGACCCTAGTGGGTTTTTCAGTACATTAGTCTATTCTAAACCTCCTTTAAAATGATGTAGTTATAAAAAATAAATATGTGTACATAAAATTGTATCTTCAGTGTACTGAAAAGCATATTTCTTGGTAACAATAGCACTTATATATATTCTGACTGTTTTGGGGGAACTTCAGATGGGTTTCTTTTTACTATAGATGGTTCAAGAATGGCTTTACTTTTTATTATCTGTAGCCAAAAGGCATCTAACAACTGTTATATCGTACTTTTATGCCATGCTAATTATTATTAGTGATGCAACGATACCCCTTTTTTTCAAACCAATACGATACCAATACTTCTACCTCACAACAAATGCAATGAATTGGAAGACTGTTTTTATTTTATTCTCTGATTTTTACAAAAAATGATGGTGAACTAGATAGAAAAATAAGATATTAATAACAATGACCATTAAACTACAATTTCAAGTGAAAAATTAGCATTTTCTGTGACCCTATTGACGAGTTTCAACATTTTAAGTATGGGATCATGGCATCTGTTAACCAAAAACGAGTAAATTAGAACGTATTGGCCCTGATACCAGCATAAATTATACGCCTAATGCTTCTCTCGATCAAAATGTCAAAAATACAACACACCAGACAGATCGGAGGTATAGTTTTTGAGACATTTTTATGTATTAGTCAAAACTCGCAGTATAACCAACCTTGAACATTTAAGTAGAAGTCTACCTGTGGTATGGGTTTATATTTGTGTCAGAAATTAAGATTTAGAGTAGAAGTGGGCAATATAAAAGCTAAAAACGATATAAATTTAGCCAAAGGTAGGTAGCAGTTACGCATTTTGATGACTCCATCAAGCTAAAACTACATAGTTTGTACCAGGTATGCAAAGATCTATATATAATGAGTTTAATGAGTTTTGTGCTGTGTTTTGTAACTGAAAAGGAAACCTGTCGAACTTTGAAGCGTTTTTAATTCAAATATGGCAGGTTTCTTGTTGTGCGATATTAAATTCATGAATAAGTAACCAGGAAAGCAGAGAAGTCTGACATTGATTTCCATAACACCTAGCTTTTATTTGATTTAAAACATCATCCTCTTTATGTGGCGAGTATTTTGGTGTTGCATTATGTTGGAAAAAGGTTTGAATATTTTTTTAATGCATTGGGCACGATACATTTTCTTTTAATCGCATCATAAGCCTTTTTGAAGTGTGTTGTTCTCCTGCAATGTGTATCCAGAAGGTGAGAATGCTCATACACAGTCATTTTGACATGAATAATTAAATAAATATATATATTTATCGCAATACAAATAATTTTTGTATATGCTTTAGATTATGGGACAGCGAGCCACTCAATCCTGATCTTCATGGAAATATTGGACCTATTTCCTACGTTAGGTTTGTCTTGAAGTCTTCAGATTAACTATTGGAAAACCGTAAGGATCGGGCAAAAAAGATTTCCGGTTGGCGCATTTGACGTGGTTTTTGTAGGAAAACGTCGCCGGCTTTGGAGTTTTTCCCTAAATCTGTGAGAGCAGTGAGTCAGCAGTTTTTCTCTCAACCACTGATCACCCCTCAGCTCACCGCCTTCAGTCCTGCCCGTCACAGATGCCCGCTGGTTTTTCCTGCAGCCGTCTCTTCCTGCCAGGAATGAGCGTAGCAGCGCGTGACTCGTCCGCTGTCATCGCTCTGACATCTCTGTGTCCAGGACGAGAACTGAAGCAGAGGGACGTTTTCGCAACTTCCCTCCTGCTCTCCTCGCACAGAGAAACATCCTGAACTGCACCGGAAGCATCTGTTGGCGAGTGACTTGTTATACTTACTTAGCTTATACTTTCTACTAGCTTCATTAAACATGAGATATTCTGAATTACATTTTGCAAAGAACAGAAGGCTTAACAGAAAGAGGTGGATACATGATAATGAATAAGTATTACGGGGTGCAACAAAACTCTTAAATCATGGTTTAATACGTTTTTGGTATACTTTAATCAAAAGGATTAAATAAAAATGTGCATATAACTTATTTTTTTAAACTATTTGTTACCATTTTCTCTTGAATTCCTTCATTTCAGCTCCTGAAATTTGATTTTTTGAAGATCCTGAATTAAACAAAGTTGAAAATAAACATCTAAACTAGTACAAGCGGACATAGCTAGAGTAGAAAACAATATAACCACTTGAAAACAGTGGAATATAGCTAACTATTCATAACAAAACATGGTTGAATGAAGGAGTTTTGGGGCAGATAATGCCTTATTACAGGCGGCAAATGTCCTGCCCTGATTGATTCCCATTATATGGATATACGCTGATCGCGACTGGATAAAAATTCCTCCTGAACGGCTCCAAACTTGAGTGAATAAATGAACGTAATATTTGTTAAAAATAAGGTCCAGGTTGAAAAAAAACAACTTTATCTTTATTCTTTTGTGGCATCGATTCAAAAGTTACTGGAAACATTTCTCCGAGATTTTGGTCCATATTGACATGATAGCATCACGCAGTTGCTGCAGATTTGTCGGCTGCACATCCATGATGCGAATCTCCCGTTCCACCACTTCCCGAAGGAGCTCTGTTGGATTGAGATCTGGTGACTGTGGAGGCCATTAGAGTACAGTGAACTCATTATCATGTTCAAGTGACCAGTCTGAGATGGTTGGAGCTTTATAGCATGGCATATTATCCTGCTTGAAGGAGCCATCAGAAGTTGGGTACACTTTGGTCATAAAGGGATGGACATGGTCAGCAATAATACTCAGGCAGGCTGTGGCGTTGCAGCGATGATCAATTGGTACTTAGGGGCCCAAAGTGTGCCAAGAAAATGTCCCCCACTTCATTACACCACCAGCAGCCTGAACCGTTGATACAAGGCAGGATGGATCCACACTTTCATGTTTTTGACACCTAATTCTGACCCAACCATTCAAATGTTGCAGCAGAAATTGAGACTCATCAGACCAGGCAACATTTTTCCGACCTTCTATTGTCCAATTTGGGTGAGTCTGTGTGAATTGTTGCCTCAGTTTCCTGTTCTTAGCTTACAGGAGTGTCACTCAGTGTGGTCATCTGCTGCTGCAGCCCATCTGCCTCAAGTTTCGACATGTGCATTCAGAGATGCTCTTCTGCATACCTTGGTTGTAAAGAATGGTTATCTGAGTTACTGTTACGCGTTTAAAGTCACTTAAATCACCTTCCTTCCTCATTCTGATCCTCGGTTTGAACTGCAGCGGATCGTCTTGGCCACGTCTACATGCCTAAATGCCAAGGGTTGATTAGAAATTTGTGTTAACGAGCAGTTTGAACGGTGTGCCTATTAAAGTGGACAGTAAGTGTATATCTAAACACACAAAAATAAATAAAAGAAATTAAGAAGGGATGGTATTGTGTTTTATTCAGTGATCAGACGTATTGTGTTGCTAACAAAAATCAGAAAATGGACAGAAGTTGTTTTTTTTGTTTTTTTTACTTGACCTATTGATCTCTACCTCTGTTATTATCTAGGCATTTTTCCACAATACTCAAGGATATATACTAATATATATATAGATATACATATAGATATACAGTAGTATATGCAACAGGCCTTCTTATCTTCGTTTTATTCAGTCTGAGCACCGTTTGCCCTGAGCTGCTTGCACTCATTTCAAAACTTCTGAATTTGCTCAGTAAAAAGTAAATATTTCCATACTTCCTGTCAACGCGCCGAGTGACAAATTCTGAGTCCAGGAGGTTTAGCTGCCGGACGGGAAGAGGAAGCTGGCAACCATGTGTGTGTGGTTTTTTTTGGGGGGGTTTTACCGAGTTTGAGGACGCAGGATTGCGCCACACCTCTGCATTCGACTGACATCGCACATCCTGTGTTTCTGATCAATGCTTTCACGTCAACGCACGGTCTGCTTGCATATCTGCCTGTTCAGAACAGCTCAGTCGGGGCGTGAACAACTCTTTTTTTTTTTTTTTTTTTTTTTTGGTGACGTCTGAGCTCACTCTTTAAATAGCGTCGCATGGATTTCCTTAATGTTCCTGCTGTTATAATAGAGCTCAGGAAATCACATTTGCTGATATTTGGCAGCAGTGACCTGTTTGGAGAGTTATTTATAAGTCAGATTGAAGAGGAGGAAATTATGTCATCATCGGTTTAACAAAAAAGCCATCGTAATCGCACATTCTCGGAGTTAATTGATGAAACTTGATCAAGACCGGACGAAAGGGTTTCCATGCAGCTGCATGGCCGCACAGACCAGCACATATGGGAGATCTCTGCCGGGATGCAGAAGAGCTTTAACAACACACGCAAACCTGCATTCCACAACAACGCAGCTGCATACTTCAGTTAATGGCTTTTTTTGGGTCTAAAAGGGTCGAACGCTAGTGAAACGAAAAAATTATTCTTATTATTATTAATATTTGCAAGCAAATGCAATCTTGCACGATACGACGGCGTCACTCCCTTAAATCTGGGGATCTACGTTATCGGTGCGTCCTAAACTTCGCCTAGGTGTCCCAACACATCGAAAAAATGTACATTAGACTTAGAACAACATATTGGATGAAGCTTCATTGCAGCTTATATACTCTAATTGTTCCATATTTAACATATTGTATTGAAGTGTGGGGAAAGGCATGCAGCAGTTTTACAGAAAGGGAATTCTTACTTCAGAAGAAAGTTATAAGAATTGTGACTCACAAAGGTCCAAGAGACCACACACACAGACGAAGAATTTAAAAATGTGCAGACCTTGAAATTTAAAGAGTTAGTCAAACCTTAAATACTACAACTTACGTGGAGAGTTAATAATAATTTGGTGCCGATGCATATCCAAAACAAATTTACACTCATCACAGACGGTAACAACAGAAGAAAAGGTCATTTCGGTTTACAGTATTCACGCAGCTCACAAAAACAAAAACGGTTTCTTGTAAATGGGAGTCGTTTAATGAACTCCCTGGATATAATTCAGAAATCACGCAACAGGATAGTTTAATTTATCAAAATGGATTAAAAAAAACACTTACTTGGGAAATACGAGACCCAATGTCACATTCTAAACTGTAAAACATTTTTAGATGTAAAATAATGTAGCCTAAAATAGGAAAAGGCGGAAAAACTATAACGGCAAGTCGTCTGTTCTGTGACAGCTCAGATTTTCTTCCTCATCCTCCTATTCAGCGTTGAATATTATTATATTAATGTTGTTGTTGTTGTTTCTAATAACATTATGACTGAATAAAGAACTGAACTGTTGCCATTTATCGCAGATGAAGACAAACTAGAAAATAAAGTACATTTGGAGGGAATCTTATCAGTCAGGAGTTAAAACAATGCTAGCCAGGGGTCGTGTTAACAGGAGCTTTCCAGTATTTGACCGTTTTTGTAATTTTTAAATGTTGGACGGCAAAATTCAGAATCACGTTCACTCCGTTTTCACTGATTCCGATTCACATCACCGGCCGCTTGACATTTATTTTCAACTTAACGCACAGAGTTCAGGTAACTGAATGGATTAAAAAAAATAAAAGATTCCCGGAATCTGAAAGCATCGGAGCAGCTTTTGTTAATGCGCAGCAGTAAAATTCATACTTTTTCCCTTTCGGTGTTTAATATCAGTTCAAATCGAGTTGAAATATACATATATATTTTAGGTTTAGGCATATAAATGAATGTATATTTGTCCTTCTGCGACGTTAGGGTTAGAAAATAAAACTTTTGTGTTGGTTAGAAAACTCAGCTTATGATGTGCCGTTCTGACGAAGCAGCTTTTTTGCTAAAAGCATTATTAATTTAAATATATGCAGACTTATTTTTGTGCGATATTACATTTATAGACTAGTTATCTGGAAAGGAGACAATTTTGAACTTTGTTTTCATAGCTACCTTTTATTTAATTTAGAATATCTTCATATTTATTAATGTTGTGAGAATTTTTTAGGGTTGCATTATTTTGGAAAAACAGAATATATTTTTTTAATAAATTTTGCACAAAGAAAGTTCTTTAAGTGGCGTTCTAATCCTTTATGAAGTTTTGAATATTTGTTATATCAGGATAACAGCTTAAAATTAAAGTGATTTCGGACTTGTGAATCGATTCTATGTGATTCATTAGGATTTTCATAAGAATCGATTCAGAATTAATTTTTAGATTTTTTTTCAACACAGCAACTACATGTAAATCTTCTGGATTCTCTGTTCAGTTTGTTCTGATTGAATAATGATTAAAAGGAATAAAAATTAAACAATACCGAGCGCGTCGTTGTCGTTTTAGAAACAGATTATGACTGGACAAGATGGAAAGACATAAATTATCCCTTTACTCCGGTGTTTCTTACAAGAACACTCCTAAGCACACCTTTCGACTGTCAGAATATTTGCTCACAGTGGAAAACTTTTCGGACGGCTCTTACATTTTCCCCCCCAAAAAGTGCGGCTTCTTTGGAGAAAACTCAGCACAGCAGCGTCTTTCCTTATTGATTAAAATCAGGCTTGGAGTTCAAAAGTTCAGAGGAGAGAAAGAGGCGGATCCGGCCGTCCGAACATCAGCCTGCTAGACGAAATGACGTCGGGAATGTTTTTCCACCGTCACGCAGGAATTTCACTCAACCAGCTGGGAAAGCTGAGCGGCTGTCGACGAGTTCAACCGATCCAGATCAAGTTCTCAGATGATGTTTTTTTTTGTTCTTTTATACAAGAAACTTTACGATTAAAAAGTAATCATCGTTGCAGTATTAGTTTGGTATTTCTTGTCTCTGCTCTCAACCATCATCTCCCGCCAGCATCAGCGGAGCAATGGCTCAGCTTCCAAGGCAAAGGTGTGCAGCTTAATTTGCTGAATCTGCAAATCACATTCAAGCAGCCACTTCCACATCACATTTATAACGATTGAAGGTGGAGGAGGGGGGCTTTTATCCCGCAGGCCTCCACCCTGATTCGTTTTCCGACTCAATTCAGCATCCATCTGTTGGACCACACCTCCAAAGTTATTCACTTTGTAGGTGGATCGATTCGGGGATTATGCGCGGTGCCAATGTGGAAGAGGAGGGGGAAACGGGGAGCCCGAATTTATGGGAGTTCAGCGAAAGTGAAGATGGCAGCTGGAGACAAAAGAGAGGGCGTGTCTGGGCAGGGGAAAGGACAATGGGGGGAAAGGATGAAAATTGATTTTTCTGGGGGATGGGATGAGTCGGGGCAGAGTGGAAGAAAGGGGGTGGAGGATAAGGAGGAGGTGAAAATGAAGGTGGTTGAATAAAATGAATAAAGAACAAAGGCAATCAGCCTCTTTAGCACTCTATGTATTCTTATAGTCGTCCTAAAACACTTTCACTTGCTGAAAGTTTGAGTTCAACACGACTTTTATGTCTGTAGAGATCAACAACACACTCTTTAAAATGTAGACCTTCACATTTAACACGATCTGGATCAGAACAAAACGTTTAAGAGGTGGGAAAATGTAACCCCTTCACATTCCTGCAATATTCCCCCAAAATGTTTTTCCCCCCCCAAAAAAAAGTGCATCCAAATTAAAATTAAAGCTGTCCTTGAACCATTTGGAGACTTTTTCTGGCGACGTTATTCACTGCCCCAGAAGTGACCTACATTCACAACGTTTTTAATAAAAATCGCTGGGTCTTTCAGCAGCACAATTATCTAAAAGATATCGGCACAGAAATAGTTCACCATACCCCAAAGTCAACCTTCTTCCTTTCAAATTCTCAGCCCCAGACTAATAGAATCCTATAGGAAGTCTGCAGTCTGCAACCTTCTTTAGTGTTACTGTGGCAGGCTAAGTGCTTTACTGGTGGTAAAAGGGGTTTATACAGAGGTTTTTTTAGTGTGTAAAGTCATACCACTGCAATGAAAGATTTAGTTACTTGGAAAAATTCAGGTGGATAACTTATATTTACCGATATTTTATATTAGAGGTTTAACAGTACACAAAAATCCCTGTTTGGTACGTTTTTTGTACACGTTAATCAGGAACAAATAAAAAAAAATGTTCATATGACTTCTTTTTTTAACTTTAAACATTAAGCAAAGTACGCTTTTCCTGCATTTCTTTGTTTCAATTCTTAAAAAAGTAAATGGAATAGTACAAGTGTACATAGCCAGAGTAGAAAACAATACAGCTACTTGAAAACAGTTTGTGCAAATGCTTAGAAATGTTTAAAAGTTACTTTGTCCATATTTAAAAATAACACATGGAGTTGTTTAGATATTTCGATGTCCTAGTCTCCCAGCTGTAATGGAGAACTGATTTGAGTGGATTTTTAAAAACAGAAATAGAAAAGGTACAGGCGTACATAGCCAGCGTAGAAAACCATAACCACTTGAGAAAAGCGAGTGTTAATGTTTAGAAATATTTAAACTATTATTTGCCCATATTTGAGAGTAAAGCATGCTTAAAGAATTTTGGAGTTGTTTTTTTATATTTCAACAGCCTAGTCTCCAAGCTGTACTTGAATGCACCATGGGCAGCAGTTGGGAAAACCTTAATTATCCCAAATTTATTTTAAGTAAGTTTATTTTTTAGTTATAATCCCCAGTCTAATGATTCCCAATGATGCTGGGAAATGATCCGGAGTTTGGAAGCTGTCGGTTGCCAATCATCCGGCATTTTAGTAATTAAGGGAGTGGAAGCGAACGAGAAGACTTTGCAGAAACTGCCGAGTCATTGTAGAGAATGAGCAAAACTGACATCCCTCTCATTTCAGAGAGTAATTTAATTGTCTCTAAATTTCCAATAATTTTAATTTCTCAATTCCTTAACAAACGTACCGCTTACTGTTTTGGCTTTGTTTTGAAATTATATTCTCTTTGTCGTCTCGTAGCCACACTTCAGCTTTTCTCCACTTGACGAATCTTTGCACCCAAAAAAACTCAGATTAGAGCACAAGCCAGCGAAGATGTTTGTGATGTTTACAGTAAAGGAAAACCTTCAACATCGAAATGCAAAGGATCTAAAAATAGCGACGCTGCCTGGAAGGAAACCATAAATTAAAATCTGACAACGGTTAAGAATGTGTTATCAGTCAAGAACTGCCTGAACTGGCGATCTGTTTTGCAGCTTTGTCATTCCTGTTTGTGAAAGTGAACTGTGGTAACACTAATTACAATAGAATCGTGCAAAGTATCCTGGTTTACACAACACAACATCTTTTTGATTATTTTCATTTTTTAGTAAATATGAGTCTCTCAGGCTCTGATGCTTCCTTTTCTTTCTCCCTTCCTCATTAGTCACCCTACAGTTGAGACCCGAAGTTTGCATACACAATTTTTCCCTTTCGCTGTCTGAAGTTAAATCAACCCAAATTTATCGTGTTTTAGGTCAGCTAGAATCAACAAAATTATTCACATTTGCTGACACCCATAAAACTGACAGAAAGAAAAATGTATTCGTCTTCTAAAGCAGAAATTTACTTACGGAATGAATACTGACCCTTTGAATAAAGAGAGACCCAGATGATGATAACATTGCATTGGAAACTTCTGACACATTTGAGTTGACTGGAGGCTCACCTGTGGATGTATTTTAATGCCGCACCTGGAACAGACCGTTTTCTGTTTCGACGCTTCGGGAAAGTGAAAAGAAATCAGCCGAGATATCGAGAGGAGGATGCGCAACTACAGACACGATGGGAACGTCAACAAAACCCAAAGACCCCGTGAAGGTTCTGGCCGAAGCTGCTAAGACGGTGTTTTAACCACGGTTAAAACACGGGTGGTATCTTTTAAAAATAAAACTTTTTTTCCATGCCATTTACGATTTCTTTTTACTCCCTTTTGTTCTGAAAAACAAACGACAAATGACCCAAAAATATTTACTAAAACAACATCTCCTGATGGATAAGTGTAAACTAGGTTTAACTGACTTAAAAATAGAGAATTTTGGTTCTGATTTAAACACAGGCAATGTGACCTGAAGGTGTATGTAAACTTCTGGTTTCAGCTCGCTTTGCTCTTTTTTTATTTTTACATTTTTTACAGATTAAAAGTGGAGTTCTGCAGACAAATCACCCCAAAAGGCTTTTTTCGTTCTTTAAAAATATCAACTATCCCTGTGCAGGAGGGCTGAATGAGAAAGAATGTGCCAGAGTTGAACACACACTGTCCTGATAAACCAGGCAGTTCTTTTTCACCTCCAGGTTGTGTCGTTTTGAACATCGGAGCCTTGCCTTTGTGCGTCTGGTTATAGAAGTAGATCAGCCTCATCCGGCCGGGTGGCGGGGAGAGTTGCGGAAAGTCATGAATGCGAGGAATGTGGACCATGAACGATCGTATGAGATACACAAAGGTGACGCGGCTACTGTCTGTTCTGGAAACACATGGCTGCAGAACCAGAGTCTTTGTCGGGGCTCTTTTAATTTAATCTGGTCATGTTTGACTGGAGAGATTTAGCCGTAACTGAAACGAAAGGAAAAGAAGTGTTTTGAACTTACACATCTAAAGAGAACCCAGGCTTCTAAAGCGGGACCTTCTTGCCTGCAAGGCTGGGAAATTATCATCTATAAAAAGAAAGTCAAAGGTTTTGTGTACGGGGTGTAACCGTATGTACTTGAATGAAATTGAATTAATAAAACGGTACAAGCAGACTTAGCCAGAGTAGAAAACAATATGACGTGAAAATAATCAGTGTTGATCCTTAGAAATGTTTGCTTTATTCTCTCTCTATATGTGAGAATAAAACATGCCATGAGTTATATATATTATATTTCCATAGGATAGTCTTTCAGCTGTATTTGAATGCACACCTGTTGGGGAAAAAAAATCCTTGTCTTTAACAGGGATTCCACTGACTTGCGTTCTATCCAAAACCAGAAGTTTGCTCTGATTGGATGCTACTGGTAGCCGTGTGGACGTCAGCTGGTTTTTCTCCACTATCAGGGATGTTTCCATTCAGCTTGACATCGTTTCATACGGTTCAGTGCAGAGCGTGTTATGGACCTTGTTGCTGCTGAAAGATGCTTTCAAAGAGAAAGTTCTGGAAGTCCTTTCTGGTTTGTTTTGGTGTCACTTTTTAAAGTCGCCCTGCGGAGACGCTTCAGAGTTCAGACCTTTGTTGTTGCGGATGAATCATTTCAGACGTAATATAATAAAAGGAGGAAAGCATTTTAAATACATTCACGTCAAACCAGTTTTGTGGCCACGTTGAGGTCAGCAGAAGTTCTTTCTGCCGCAAAATGTATCCTGGATTCGCAGTTCTATTTTTGCACATCTTCAAAGGAATAAAGAAGCTATAATGAAGCCAATACTCTATTGGATCATCTTTTGTCTGGCGGATCCCACATGTTTGCGTACCAATATTTGCTCAGTCGACTTTGGTTCAGGTTACCTCCCCCCACCCCCCCGTATTTGGTATTTCTGGTCTCTTGTCAAGCTTTGTTTTACTCTTATTAAGTCTGTATTTGGATGTATGCTTGGTCTCACTGTGATGTAGCTTTCTAGCGAGTGTCTGAATGTTTTCTGTTAAAACTGAGTGAGATATCATCGGGTGTATCAGACCCATAACACATCATGATACTACCATCTCCGTGTTCTTGTGTGGATCAGGAGGTGTTTTAGTCATACATTTGTTTCCGGCTTGGTTTCCTTCAGGCCATTTTTGCTAAGGTTTTTTTTTTGTTGTTGCTAGATTTTGGCCAGAAATCAGAAATACTTCATTTATCCCGGAGGGGAAATTCAGTTTCAGGACAACCCGTCTGAGAGTAAGCAAACAGCACATACATGGGATCAGGTAGACGGGGACGCTACGGCACGAGAAGAATCCTATAAATATATATGCTTTATTTGATTCAGTCCCCGAAGCTTTAAAAAACCAAACATTTTCATCTAGAACATCTCTAGTTTAGGGCACACAGAACTGTAAAAACTCTCTACATAATGTAGAAACATACAGTGGACCCTCGCCTATTTACGGCAACTCAATTCCAAACTATTTGTCGAAAATTTTTCTATTTGTTTTTGTGACGAATTAATACAGGTATAAAAGCGATATATTTCAGCACTCACCTGCTCTATTTACTGCTGCCGGCGGCGCAAGGCATTGTGGGATACCTCGCTGGCTGAAATCTGCATTAGGATGCCTTTGATGCGTCCTCGATAAAATGGGATGAGCAAGAACACAGCCTGTACTTAAAATTGGAACAGTACATTGTCCACCATTGATTATGTTTCTCATGTACACAAGTCCACACAAGTACGCGTATTGAGAAAATGCGAAGGAGGACTGCAGATGTTGTTTTCTGCTGTAGGGCTAAAATGGTTTCCACTCTGCGTATGAACGAATATTAAGTGAGTACGCCAAAAATCCCGGTTCGGTACTTAACCTTGGTTTCTGTTTCATGGTTCGGTTCATTTTCGTTTAAAACGCAGCAAGAGGAATTCGAATTATTGGTTTAGTTTGAATGAAATCAGATTTTTAAATGGGCCTTAGTCCAGCTGGAGTAGAACCGAACTAGAGTTTGTGTAGCACGGCTATTCTACCCATATAATGTGATTTAATCCGACTTCTCTGCAACCAGCCCCCCCTCCAAACCCGCCTGCTCTCGCACACCCCCTCGGGAAGTTAGGAGAGCCGGAAAAGCGACCCAGCACTAACAGTAGTGTTATAAGAGGCATATAGCCTAAGACAACCTTACGAAGAGGCAATGCATTGTTACCCGGACTTTCCACTGGACATGTCAGCAGCACGTTACAGGAGCAGCACGTTTTACTCGCCTATTCTGCTGCTTGGCCCTTTCCACGGGGGGGCGTCAGCAGCACGTGGCAGCAGGGAAGCAGCTGTCACCGAGAGAGCCCGAAATCATGCGAGCTCAGCAAAATCACGTGTGGTTTCATCAGTAAACGCAACAAGAAGCAGGAAACACAACAAAGTGGCTCCAAAAGGTCTGTGTTTTATGTTCTGTCCGTTTTACATTCGCCAATAAGTTTATGTTATCTCAGGGAATATACAAAATCCCTCGAAGTGCAAAAGAATAATGCTAGTGGCGATCCGAGGTAGTGTAGACCCTCCCGCGACCTACTGACTTCTCACGGGGCCGTAAAGTAAAACTACCGGAAAGAAGCACCTTTGTTTTATTTTGAAAACTTCAGGATGCCGAGTCGTCTGATTTCCTGTCTTCCCCTATCCAAAATGTAGAAATTGACACGTTTCACAGGCGTAGCGCGTAGAAAATAGGACTGCCGCGTATATTTAGAAAAGTGATGCGACATGACGCTCCTGTGACGGGGCAAACTCGTGCTGCTTTCTCCTCCGATGGAAAGGATTACATTGATTACAGAGGTGGCTAACGGGCTACTGCTGTATCATGCTGCTGACGCGTCCGGTGGAAAGGAGGGGTTACTGTGAATATCCTGCTTCAACTCTGCTTCAGTCCCGTCAGCCTTTATTTACTGCCTGAATGCAGCTGGAAGCTAACCGCCATAATGGTAAATACTGTTGATGGCTTTTATTTTCTCAAGTTATCTATGACCGTCTCCGTTGTGCCATGAGGCTTTTTTCTTTGTTGCTTTCTCCTGACTGATACCTTTTGTAGAATAAAAACCCCTCTGCACCCAAAGGAGGGAAAAACAAATCTAGTTTGTACGTTTCATCTTTATTTCGGGCGCGTCAAACTCACTGCAGTAGATTCTGGTGTGAAGAGGAATCCGACTGCCTTTACGTTTACCGTTTGTTCCCTTTCCTCTCCGCAGCATGCCTCCCTGTCGGCCAGCCGCTCGGATAAAGGTACGGGTTGGTCGAGCCGCTCGCTCGGCGCCCGCTGTCGAAACTCCATCGCCCTGTGTTCGGACGAGCTGCCGCACATCGGAAACTACAGACTGCTGAAAACCATCGGCAAGGGCAACTTTGCCAAAGTCAAGCTGGCCCGGCACATTCTGACGGGCAGAGAGGTGAGTCCAAAAGCTTTATATGTCGCTCTGGAGAAGCTGTGAAAATAGGGGTTGTTTTGGGGGCATTTTATTTTGAAAAATAAAACCTGGGGTGACCTTGGGGCGCCGGGATCCAGAACCCTGCCGCAGAACTGAGTCTCTGAACCCTTTGAAGAGACTTGGGTTTTTGTCTCTGCCTTTAAACAGCTACTTCTCCTGAAACCCGCTGATCTGCATCGGTTGAAGTCATAACTCGTGGCTCAGGAAACGCCGCACAGCTCGATCATGTGAAACGCTTCAGCATTCAACACCAAATAAAGCAGAAGGCAGTCGTATATTCACAGCTTTACAGCCGAGGGCTGGATTCAGTTTCTGGGTCGCCACAAGGGTCACCACATGTTGTTAAACCTCGTATGAGATGAGAAAACCATGAACCGATTCTTAAAATGTGTAAACTCTGCAATAATTTTACAAAAAAATGTTTCTTTTTCATTTGAAATTTTTGTTTTGTTTTGACTTTTATTGATATTTTAGTTTTTTTATCCAATTTACCATAATTTGTTGTAAGAAGCAGAGAAGCCTTCCAGTTTATTAATTTAGTAATAAAAAAAAAAATAAAAAAAAATTGGTTTATTAATTACTAAAGGCACTCATGGTAAGTGATTGCACTGAGATGTCTGGTTTTTACAAAAACTAAACGAATCAATCCCTGTTTACATGAAGCCTTGTGTCCATGATAATCCATTACTAAAAAACTCCAGGTTTTAAAACTAATGTTTACGAGTAATTGCCTTAACCGTTACTCATACTTGCCAATTCTCCTGATTTTTCTGGGATTGTTCCGAATTCAGTTTCCTACCCGAAAATCTCCCGAGCCCACCATTCTCCCAAATTTCTCCCGATATCTGACTAGGGATGGGTATCGTTAAGGATTTATCGATACTACTACTCTAAACGATACTCCTTATCGATCCGGTACATTATTGGTATACTTATAGGTACTTTTTTTTTTCTGAAAGACCAAAACAAAAGGGGAAAAAACACAAATAATGAACTATAATTGTTTTATTTTTTTAATAATTGGAACAGTAAAGCACAGAAAATACATAACTACAAAATAAAAAGGAAGAAATTAACAACTTAATAAAAACACTATTATAAACAAATTGTTTTATATATCAAAAACTAAAAATACTATGTTGTCTATTTAAAAAAAAGTTAAAAGTATTCAAATAAAAAATATCAAACATAACTTCCCCACAAAACAATCTAATTAAGAACCAAAATGAAAGATTTTGAATGCTAAAGTGCATAAATAAGCCCTGAGAACAACAATATAACATCCACCTATCCATTTTCTGCACCGCTGCAGCACTCAGGCAGTCAAAAAACGTTTTGTATTTGGTGTATTTTATCAAAGTGTTTGGTCAAATTACTTGTTTTCTGGCCTTTACAAGCAAAGCTTTTATTGAATTTATGACAGAGTGCATTTTTGGCTTCTATTTTTGTAAAACGAAGCCGAAGTTTGGATCGTTTTTTTCGCTCTGCCATCGTATCTGTGTAACTACGAGCGCAGCAGTCGCTCCTCCCACCATCAGTCCCCGCGGCATGCGTTTGTTAAGGGGGAGCGTGCTGCCAATACAGAGTTTGGCTTGTGTATATAGTAGTATATCTCCCACAAAAGATGAATACAACCTTAATTTTACCGTTAAGAGGACCGATAAAGCTGAAGCTTATCTGTCCGGGTGGATCGTCAGAATCAGCCCCAGGGCTAATTTAATACCGGGTTTCGGTTAGGGATGCACCGATACTGGTATCGGGTATCGGCCCCGATACTGCCTAATGTACTGGTATCTGTATCGATACTCAAAATGAGGAAAATCTGCAACAAATTCACCAAAAAAGATATATTTTTCACTTGAAATTTCATTTTTGTGGTAATTTTATATTTTACATCTGTTATTTTGTCTCTATTATGTTTAGTTTGTAAAGTCTGGTGCCTTTAGTCTCTTCAAGAAAGGCACCAGAAGTTATACAGTTTATTATTCAACAACATGTGCCAAGGTACACAACGAGGGCCCAGGCGGGATTCGAGCCCATGACTCCCACACTGTCACAAATAGTATTGGATCGGTATCGGGTATCAACAGATACACATAATCCAGCCATCAGTATCAGTATCGGGACTGAAAAAGTCGGATCGGTGCATCCCTAGTTTTGGTACCCATCCCTATATCTGACGGCATCATATATCATATAAACACTCCCTGTTCCTTATGTGGGAGGGATGGAGAATAAAACATGTTACATTTGCATTTTGCCAACTATGCGGTACAGTTTCCTCCTTCCTGTCAGGCAAATCCACCACCTGTTGGCAAAAGTCGCCGTTTTTATCTAAAATAGGTCACCTATGTGATTCATGTATGTCGGATGAGGAAAACAATCAGCTGCAGGGAGAGGCAAGTTTTCAGGAGAAGTCTTTTGTTTCAAGTATTTTTTTAATCTGCGGAGTTGTTAAAGATTAAAAACGTTTTTTGACCGACCTAAAGTCTAGTTTCCTTTCATTTCGGCTGTGCGATGGTACCTTCGGCATCAGATGAAGGCTCTTCTTTTTTTTGAGTCCGAGAGCGCAGTTGGTCGTGCTTTTAATCCTGCAGAAACCAAAGTTACAGCGTTAAAATCAACATACCCAATGCTGCGCTGAGACCAAAGTAAGATAAAATACTTTCTCTCTCTTTGCTGACACAGAGACTCCTGCGAGTTTTTAGAATGATTGAGTGACTATTCCTAAAAGTTTAGTGCAGCTGAGCAGGGGCGTATCCAGGGGGTTAATAAAAAGGGGCTAAAAGGGGCCCATGTTGGGTCTGGGACTCTAGCACTAAAATAAAACAATAGATGTTCTTCTAGTGTGGACCCAATCTGAGCTGGTCACATTTTACAGTTTTCATGTCTTAACAACTTAACTCTTAATCTCTTAATTTATAATTTTATAAACTAACATATATATTCTAAAAAAAAGCTTGCTTTTCAAACTATTTAGTTGATTTGCAAAAAAATAAAAATAAAATTAAAAATAAAAACACTTTAACTTTTGTTCCACAGCTGGAAGGACTGTTATTTTGTCAAATAAATAAATACTGTGAAATTAAACTGTTATATGTTTCTTTTTTTTTACCACCCCTGAGTCTTTCGAATGTTTCCCTAATTATGAGCTCTCAAGGTTGGCAAGAATGCCATTACTCATGTTTATCTGTAATTGTTTGGGAATTGTTTTGTAATTGTTTGAATCTGTAATGTTTAGTTAGAATGATCAAATATACTGTATAGTGTAATCATAATCTGTTTTTCAACATTACACACATTTTCTGAAATTCATTGCAAGAATAGTGCATAGCAACATTATAATCTGAGTAAAAAGAATTCGTCTGCCTCTAACCAATAAGAACAGTTTTTAATTGTGGTTTAGGCCCCTCCCCATTGTTATAAAACTAAACATACAAAGTTGTGTCTCCTAAACCCAGTTAGTGCAATTAAGCCTGTTTTATTCTCAAATATTGGCAAAGCACTATTTAAAAAATAACAATGATTGTTTTCAAGTGGTTATAGTGTTTTCTACTTTGGCTATGTCCGCTTGTACTATCTCCCCCTTAATCCAGTCAAATCTCCAGACAGTTACAGATCTTACATTATGGAGAGGATAAGTAACAGTTATGCAAAACTTGATCAATTACAAATATTAAAAAAGTGCAATTATTTATTTCTAATTTTTTTTATTTCCCCCCCCCCCCAGGTTGCGATAAAGATCATCGATAAAACCCAACTAAACCCAACCAGCCTTCAGAAGGTGAGTGACATGTTAGCCTGTGCTACTATAGTGACTTCCCTGGTATTTTTTTTTTAAATTTGCTGTCAAGTTGAGCTTTTTTATCCTTGTGGATTAACTTTGGTTTTGGAACCAAATGATGTGGTTCTCTTTCCTGGAAGTCACGGCCTTCAGTGTATAGTGGGAAGTCATGAAAAGGCAGAAAAAAGTGTGAAATGTGTTTGTACCGTTTTCCACCTCTGGATGAAAATGGAAAAAATTAAACGTGTGGAAAATATTCATATTTCCGTACATTTCCTATCCTTCCTTGTAGATGTTTGAATAGTTAAAGTGGCACACTCTACTAATAACCAGTATAAATGTCATGCACCCATTTTTCCAAAGCATCAGATTGTAAATTATACAATTTAAGTAGATCAAATCGATTAAGCAAGGGCATCAGTTTCAACCAGCGATTGTGGACAATATAAAGTTTCTGTGGAGTGATCTCTGATCTCCAGCTATGTGGAAATTGTGTCGGGACCACAAGTGGCTGTTAGATCGGTTCTGATAAAGATTTTCTGCTTCAGATATGGTGATTTGGTCGATCATAAATAGTGCTGGGGACACGTCCCCCGGTTAAAATGACGCCTATGCGATTATCCTAAATAACGTGTCCAGCATGCCGTCGGTTCCCCAGCTTGTGGAAGTGGAAAAAGGGTCTGTTGGGTGTGCAGCAAAGTCAAAAAACTATGCAGATTAGGCCTTTAACTCTCGAGCGTCTGCAGTAATGACGCTAAAATTAGTTTACCTCGGATAAAGTCTCTTTTCTCAACCATATTTTTCTACTTCATTTCGTGATTTGGTGTGAGGTTCTTGATTTCCCGGACTTCAGATAATAAATGTAAATAAGTGTTTATTTTCCGTCACAAATTTGGAATCAGCCTGGAAGCGATACTTTAACTCAGCCTCAGGTCCAGTTCGCTCGACCACCTTGTTGGTGTTAGTAGAACCTTCAAACTTCAGCTGCGTTTTCTACTCTGTAGAAACGAGATGCGCTCAGGGGAGGTACTAACATGAAAAAAATCATAATAGAAAATCAACTTTTCTGTTTTATAATTTTTTTTAGTGTTATTATTCGTATTTTTCTAGTCGAAATCCCAGAAATTCGATGTTATAATAATGAATTTACACATTTCCTGCGGAGTGAAGCGGGAAAAAGACGCTCTTCTTCTAGAAATGAAAATGGAAAACAGTCGAATACCATCCTTGGTCATTAATGTCTCATGTTTGGAAACACTTCGGCTTCCCGATGAACTATGAAAATGGGGAAAAAATAAGATGAGACGCAGCAAACGAGCGTGCCGGTGTTACGTCGATATGAGTTCCCACATCCAGAGCTGTTTGGGCTCCAGCCGCTCGCTGTGAAGGATCTGTTCCTCCTTGGCTAAATCGGTAAAATATTGTGTTGGTTTGTTGAAACTGCACAGAATGGCTTGTTTATGGGTAACAAGAAAATCATTTCCAATTGGAAAATGTTGTTTTCTGAGAATATGTTTTTGGAAAATTTAATGCAAGTTTAATTTCGAATATAATTAAGGTTTACACAACAGAAAAACGTATTTTCACTATTTTAACATACTGAAAATGAACGGAACCGTCATATTAAACCAAGGTACATACCGGGATGTTTGGTGTACCGGCAAACCCCTTGTGCTCACTAAATGTTCTGCTGCTGCAGCGTTGCTCTAGTCCATTTCTTCGCTTATTGTTCATAACCTGCTTTTATTCCCTCTGCTTCGCGCTGCCACCATTTGTTTACCACAGATGTGTCCAAACTTTTTGCTACATGGGCCAAAATCATCAAGTCAAAAGTGCTCAACAACATTTATCTTTTTTTTTTTTACCAGCTTAACAATAAATTAAACATATAATATTTTAATGAAACAAATAAAGTAGGAATTCTTGTAGAAAACTGATTTTTAAAGAATTGTAGATTAAAAACGCACGGCTTTTAAGGTTTGCCTTTTTAAAAGGAAATCATTACGTTTTCAAATAATTCAAAGGAGCTAATTTAAAAGCAAAAATCTGTTCTACGTTGCAGAAAAAACAAGGTTTGGGTCACTCTTTCTTTGAAAATGAGTGTTAGTTTTAGCTAAGCTTGGTTGTTTCTACGTCTGCTTTGGCTTTAGCTGAGAAAGAAAGTAAAAAAATATAGGATATTAAAAGATGACTAATTTGTTTAGTACCATGGAACATTTTCTAATCTTTTTTTCATTTATCAACAAAAATTATTCTGCATATTATCTGCATAATTTGTGTTGTGGTGCATATTGCAGAATAACCTTTGATGGTGGTCAAGGGCCGTGCAAAATCAGTCCAAGGGCCGTAAATGTGGCACTTCGCACACCCCTGGTTTACTATCCGTGTGATTCTCTAGTCCAACCAGAAGAATCCAACATTAAAGGCCGCATGTCACCAACTAGAGTTGCAGAGACGAATACACTGCTTTCAGTAATTCCATTTTTCTAGTGACATGTAAACTGGAATAAAGGCTTCCATTATGTTTAGGATTTTTTTGCTAAAAGCTCCATTTAGATGTGCATGTAAACTTACTGAGTGCCTCAACAGCCAAGAACCTCGCCCCACATCACTGATCTGTGTTATTATTTTAATTATGACATTTAGTTACATTAAAGATGAACATTTTGAAGATCAAATGATAAAAAAAGGTCATAGCTTCAGTTTTATACTTTACAACAGAATAAACATGATTACTTAGACTTGTATTCAGTCATTATTTGAGTTCTGACCCTATAGCTGTTATGTGAAATAATTTCTGCTGTACGTCGAGGGCTAGAAAATACTTTACAGGATTTCAGAGCCGATCTGTTTGGGGTTGAAGCAGCTGAGTTTAATGATTACAGTTTGAAGCACCTCTTTTCTACTGTCCAAGTGCTTCGTTCAAGGCTCTCCTTTTGAAATTCTGTGAATGATTTGTTCCTTTTGTCCTCCCAGTTTACATATTTTCATACATTAGGTCTACAGAGCCCCTGTAATACAGCCATCAGTTGTTCTCAGAGTCCGCTGGAACTAACTGGCCTAAAGGCTCGGCGTGATGAGTCCGTGCATGCTTGTCTACTGACATTTAGGCTAATCTTTTTGCTGCCTGTGCTGCTGCATTCACGGCCCTAATGAGATTAAGCTACTTCGCCGTCTGAAGTCTGTCCGTTACGTCTGCACTTGTTTGAATACAGGTCTGGTATTCGCTGAAAAAGATCTATTGCAACTAAATTAAGATGCACCATCCCATGCATGCGTATTGTTGAGAAGCTGCTGCAGTGTCCTGCGCAAGCTTCACTAAAAAGTGGAAGACATATTGGCACAAAATCCACAAACACTTGCGACCACCTATAAAAACGCCTACAATTGCCGATTTTAATAGTTCAAACACCAAATTTAGCTTAATATAGATTCATTTAGATGCCGTCTTGGAACTACCAAAGCAGCTAATGTCCACTGTAGCCGCTGTGTTGAGAAAAACAGATTCTCCGACTCTAAATTGACTCATATAAAACTTATTAAAACTTATTAAAGATCAATTTAACTCTTGTTAACCTCTAACTTAAAGTTAAGTTACCATTTAGATCACTGTTGCACAAAAAGTGGCTTAGCTATCAGTAATAATAATAATGGTTCAAATAGAGTTATTAATTATCATTGCATTATTAGAACAATTAATAAATGAATAGCCTAGTAAAAGGCTCCCCTTGCTCATCAGAAACGGATAACTAGGTTCAAATGTCAGTCTCAACTGGCTGTCTGAGTCAATTTTGAAAGATGTAATTACAGGTTAAAGAAAGACACTTCAAGTTTACTGGCTTCAGCAAATCACAATTTAAAAAAAGCTACTAAACTGATTTACAGGTGAAACTTGAAAAATGTAATATCGTGCAAAAGTTCCTTTATTTCCGTAATTCAATTTGAAAGATTATAAGGATTATACTAAAATGTGTAAGACTCATCACATGCACAAAGCAAGATTTTTCATGCCTTTATTTGTTATAATTATGATTACGGATTACAGCATTTGCTTAAGAAAAATTAGCTTTAACAGGATTCAAAAATGTAGAGTTAAAGTCAAAGTCCAGACGTTTTGAGGTTTATCTGTTATTGGGTTAATTGTGTTTTCCCCCGGTGAACTGTAAACCCGCCCACTGAACCTAAATGAATTTAGGTATGCGCGCTACCTGTGAAGAAACGTAAAAAACATGGACACTAGCGGTGACGTTAGCCTGTTGCAGGCTCAGAAAATGGCTGCGCTAAGCTGCGGTCTGGCACAGTTTCAGACAAATGGGTAAACTTCGATGGAGGTGACATCATCGAGAGCTGCTGTCCAGGGGCACTAACCAACACTACAACTATCAGCCAATTCTGCACTTCCTCTCAAAATAACTGAGGCAATTATCGGCGTCATTTGCGAGGAACGATATGCGCCCGTGTTCTGTTTTCAACAACAGAATACAGGAAACTTTCAAGATTTTCATGAGCTGTTCTGTACAGCTTTGTTTGCGTCGTGTGGATTTTCCAGATCGAGGTGTTTTCAAAGGGTCGTCGATCAAATCAAATCTGGATTATAGTCTGTAAACATATATGTTTAACGCTCTAGGCGCCGGGGTTTTTTCTATAAAATATTCCATTTTGATATCACTAGTTCAAAATGTTGTAGCTTTAATATGGTTATAGATAAAGTACACTGTAAATTAGAAAAATCTTCAGTATTATCCAAAGTTTGTGATAGGAGCAAAATCACACATCTAATTTGCATATTGTGACGTCTTCAGGCGTTGGCACTATTGGATTGCATGAATTTTACAATTTTTTGCTTTTTGACATTGTTTAAAACTTTTTTTTCATCAATCATTTTATTTTTTTATTTAGATTTTTCTATATAT
The DNA here is from genome assembly GCA_028564705.1 of Apricaphanius iberus. Classification (NCBI taxonomy): domain Eukaryota; kingdom Metazoa; phylum Chordata; class Actinopteri; order Cyprinodontiformes; family Aphaniidae; genus Apricaphanius; species Apricaphanius iberus. Next base: position 306,890 of record JAPXFQ010002063.1, read on the forward strand.
GTATTTTCTATATCTATAGGTTTCATTTTTTTGGCTTTTTTTCAAGAACAGGTGGATATATTTTTTATGTCCTTTCTTATGTGGCTCGTTACTCTATTCACTATATAAAATCAACAGAAAGAAAATATTGGCCACAGAATTTTAGATCCCCAAAAAAACTAACAGGCTCATCAAATTGTCTGATCCACTGGTGATCCTACTCTTCCTCATCTGTCAAGCAAACCTCGCCAAAATCATCATCATCATCATCCTCACTTGCAGCGGGACAGAGAACTTTGCTGCTGTTTACTAGCTTATAAGCGGTCTTTTTTCTCTCCTGTTTTCGATCGCATCTGCTATTATTTCCATTGATTTTTACATCCCTCCCACCTCGGTCAAAATTAGCGTTGTGATGACCACCTTGCTACCCAAACACATACCTTTCTCTCACCGTGAGAACGTGATGCAGAGCTGGAATTTTGCTGCTTGTGGAGTGTCATGGCGAAACGGGACTGGCTGTTGCTGCGGGACATTTTAGTTTCACTTTCTCCCGGGACAACTGAACAGATCAGAGGTAAATATTTCTCTTCAGAATCTGAATAAGCCAATACTGTACGGCAGGGAACTCCGACATCTCTGCCTCATAAGTTTTATCTTTCTAAAAGTCGCGTTCTCTATACTTTGACCGGAGCAGCTGTACCTCGCTTCCCCCGCTCGCGGCGCTGACTTAAAGGCCGATTTACTCCAAAAGTTTCCATGGTAACACACCCAAAAAGGTGTCCAAGATTAAAGGTACACATGTCCGCCATCTCCTGATGTAAAGCAGTAATTAAATTAGTGGCCCTATCTCCAGCTGTGGCTCGTTAAAGTCAGCAATGTTGCTTGTCGCAATATTGCGACTTTGGCGCGTAGAGGGTTAAAGGAATCCGTTTTTCACCCTCAACAATGAAATTCAAAGTAAAAGAGAGACTGTCAGAGACTTTCAGTCGATATCATGTGACCGGCTTTTCTGATGAAGGCAGAGAACAACTTTTCATTTAAAGGTACAATGTGTAATATCGGCATCTTGTGGTCATATTGGAGTACTCCAGTCCATGAAGAAAAACAACGCAGTCCACTCTGAGACTCGTCCGTTTCAGTTCGCGAACGACATGACAGGGATGAGTGTCCTTCAGTTAAGTCTACACAGTAAGTTGATAAGTTAAATAAATTTCACAGCAATATGGAGTTGATGTTAATCGAAAAAGTTGCTCGAGATATTTTTAGAGCCGACAATTTTACTGTTAGCATTGTTAGCTAGACGTTAGCCTTCAGCCCGGTCGTTGTTTTGAAATTTTTAAGACTTATTTTCCTTGAGGGCTAACATGTGATCTACCCTGGATCCAGGAAATACGACTACGTCACGTAGCAGCGTTTTTTTTAAAATGACCAAAAAAAAACGTACAACCACCCAGCCGGCCGAGATCAAAATCTGTTTCAGTGTAACCTAAATTCTGAGAAATTTCACATTTTATTATCTTCCACACAATTAACTGGAATCATAACCAAATTATCAAAGAGTCATATGAAAAAAGGGTGGAAATGCTGACCTCTGCCTTAAGCTAGCTCATCCGCATGACGACATCCTGCTTTGGAGCAAGAACTGAACTCATTAGATGCTGTAATTGAACGTTATGATACATTGAGTCATGTCTGTTGAAACTGTTGCTTTTGGAAAACGGACTACAGTGTCCTTGCATTTTTTTATTTTATTTTTTAAAAAAATTTACTGCATGTTAAAGCAAATACGCTTTCAAGCATAGAGATTTCTTTCAGTTTATTACCTCTTTTGGGACTCTGTATCAACAAGTGCCGGACCTATGATGTTTGAGATGTTCTACCGTTTGAGCCAGTTTTAGGAGCCGTTCTCACGGTCTGAAAGAGTCTCTTTGTTCATGAGCATCACTGGTGACTAATTGTTAGCTGTGCCTTAGCCACTGTTTGCTTTAGCTTCACCTTTACTGGAAAAAATCAATTCATTTTCTCTGGAAAAATCACACACAACCCATTGATTAGCTCTTATCTGTTAAATAAACTGTGCAGGAAGGACAACAATTGTGACTGAAGCCTTCATTTTTTTATTGACAGTCATAGAGAAAACTTTTTACCCACAATCTTTGGCTCACCTTCGAGATAACAAGGTCTTCGATATTTCTCAATCTATTTTTAGGGCCGTTTACAGCAATGAAACTGTTCATGTGAGGGTGCTGAATGACGTTTTTATGGCAACAGACAACGGTCATTATGTCTTTCTGGTTCTCTCTCATTGATCTCTCAGGAGCATTTGATACTGTCAATAAAAACATCTTGCTAACTCGACTGGAACGGCTGGTTCGGTTAATTGGTTGACACTTGATTGGTTCCACTCCTGTTTTTATGAATGGAGTCTGTAGCCTGTTTCTAAAGACAACATCGGCATCGATAAGGCTTTTGGTCATTCATAAGTGGTCAGGTGTTTTTCACGAAAGATTACACGATGGCGGGATAAAGAGGGTTGCATGAAAACTGTGAAACTGAAGAGTCCATTGTAAACAGATGAAATAGCTTGGACATAACTAGTTTTTTTTGTCCCGATTGAATGCCTGGTCTTTAAGTCTTTTTACAAGCCGCTCCAACAGGTGTCCTTCACGGTTCCTGTGAAATGTCTGGCGAGCTCTTCTTCAGCTCTCCAGGCCATGAGCTCTAGTGGTGCCTTCAGACCGCAGGCTTTGTCAGCGTCAGCAACATGAAGGTTACATGTTAAGTCTATGGTTGAGGGCGTTAAAGGAGTCTCTGTCTCTGTGGCGCTTTGTGAGCTTTTGCTCCGTCAGCTTTTCAAGCTTTTCCTGCGTTTCAAGCTTCAAAGCTCAAAACACTAGCAACGCAGAAGTTCAGCTAGTTTAACATTGACGGTCTTAACATTCTTGACGCAGCACAGCAACCAATCAGAGCGACTCACTGTAGTGACGTTGCCCGACGTCGACGCTGCCTAGACAACCACGATCTGCGAGTGTCTAAAACATCCAGCAGAGAAAGACAGCCTACGAGCTTTGCGAGCTTCAGCTTAAAAATGTATCTTCTGTGTATATGTGTCGAACAAGTTGCTTTGTGAGCGTTGCCTGACGCTGACAAAGTCTGAACGCACCGAATCGGTGTGTCCACACCAAACGCGATAAAGCGACCAAAAAAGGCGTGACACGCGCCTAGCTGTTCGCGTGCACATTTGCACCTTGAATCATGTACAAAGCGAATAGGTATACATAAGGATCGTTACCGGTTAGTTAAAGAATACTATTAACTAATGCCTAAAATGTGGAAACTCTGCAATAGTTTCACGAAAAATGTTTTTCACTTCAAATTTTAGTTTTGCGGTCGTTTTTTAAACATACATTTCTTCTATCTAATTCACCATAAACTTTTTGTAACAAGTGGAGAAGAAAATAAAACCTTTCCTCCAATTCATAGCATATTTTTTGCGTGTGTGGTAGAAGTATCGGCATTGGTACTCGGTATCGGCAAGTTCTAAGATCCAAGTTTTTGTATCGGTATCGGTTTGAAAAAAGTGGTATGGTTGCATCCCTAGTTATACAGTACAACAACCAAAATCGGTGTCTAAAGTGAATAAGTTTGTTGGCACAGATGTGTCTTCAGCTGTGATTTTCTTAATTTCAATACTTCTGATGTCAGAGCGACTGAAAGCTCCGCTCCCCATGGTGACAAGCCAGGAAAAAAGAACAATGAAGCCGGTGGCTGATGAAGATCCGAGGGGCAAGACAATAAAAGGACTTAAACACGAGAAAAAAAGTTTTAAAAGTTGATCCGGGATTCTATGGACAACAAGTGAAGCCTCTAAAGAAATAGTGTGGCATGTTTCAGAGCCAATAACCCTCCAAATCTGACTTCTTTTTGTTTATTTATGACACATATAAGCTTCAGTTTCATTTAGTTTAAAGCAATGAACGTTTCTATTTATGCCCTTTGTGCAGGGCTGCATGAGAACATTTGTGTATTTTCTACAAAAACAAAGAGAGGCTCAGCAGCCGCGTAGAAGATCCCAAAATAGTTACTCAAAGTCCTTCTAATTGTCTTAATCTGAAGATTTTATGAGAAAGTTATGTATTTTCCTCCTCCTCACACGAGCCAGAACGGTTTGAAGTGCTGCTAATTTAAAGAATAAATCCTGTTTCCACAAAATAAGATTACAGGATTTTGGTGCAACTTAACTTGCACATATTTAAATCAATTAATAATCAATTAATGAGTAAGAAATAATTATTTGTAAATGGCCTGCATTTGTACACATAAATGATATCGTTTAAAAATAAGCAAGTTAATTATCTCATCTTGAAGTGACTTTCATTGTGCTGTTAAGTCAGTCATATATTGAAATGGGCTCATTATTACCGTTTAATGGTTAAAATCTTATTAGAAATAGCTGTTTCTAGGGTAGAAATCTCCTATAAACTCTAATTCCAAAAGTAAAGTAAGTAAGTAAAACTTTATTTATATAGCACCTTTCAAGATAAAAATCACAAAGTGCTTTACAATAAAACACAACATAGGAGACAGAAAGACAAATAAAACTATTCAAAGGCAAGTTTTAAAAAGATGCATTTTTAGCTGCTTTTTAAAAGAGATCACAGAGTCCACAGATCTCAAAAAGCAGATTAATAATCCCAGATTAGCTGCTTTACAGCTTCTAACTCTTTTATTTGAGTTCTGCACATAAACATTCTGCATGTGTTTGGGGAGAAAACAGCTGGAACCATCAGGGTAATCCTAAAAAATCCAAATACGAATGTATGTACCGCCCCGAGTTGATACGAATAAATACGCTGTGTATGATATAAAAAGCATATTTATCAAGCCTCATATCAGCTTTACTTCTTGGTTTCTCCTGCTTGTCTTTTTTTAGCATGTACTCAGCTCCTCCATTCCTTCGCTGCTCCACTCTTCCTTTTCTTACTTTGATTTACGAACTCTGTTTTTACAGCGTCATTGTGTACTGCTTTCTTCCCAGGCATTATTGTATTTTTTTTTTGTTTTTGTCGCAGGAGCTCCACCGTAATCACAGCTGTAAGCTTTGTTTGTTCGGAGCGCCAAAGTTCACTCCACAAAAATGTGAGAAGGCTTTGGGAACCGAGGGATTGTCGAGCCTTGTTCTGGGGGTGTGTCTGTGCTACTGACGCTGCACGTTGTCAGTGATGTCGAAACACTGTGTTTGGAAATGTCCCAGTGTGAAACTCTTGTTGTTGTAGGCTACAGCAAATCTTAAGGGAGGAAAGGCAAGGCAAGTTTATTTGTAGAGCACAATTCATACACAAGGCAATTCAAAGTGCTTCACAGTTGCATAAATTAAGAAAACAGATAAACAGAAAAAAAATCCACTTAAAAAAATTAATAATTACAATAAAAAGCAAGAGTGCAGATTAAATACTTTCAACTGTCATATGCACGGGTAAAAATAACTGCTTTCAGCCTGGATTTAAACATTGTTATAGTTGAAGCTTGTCTCACATCCTCATGAAGACTGTTCCAGACTTTAGCTGCCCGAAACTGAAATGCAGCCTCACCGTGTTTATTGTTGACTCTGGGAACCACCAGGAGACCCCTCCCTGAAGTTCTCATGGCCCGAGATGGTTCCTATGTCTCTAACATGTCAGAGATGTACTTTGGTGCCAAACCATGAAAAGACTTGTACACAAGCAGAGCTGTTTTAAATTCTATTCTCTGAGCGACAGGAAGCCAGTGCAGAGACCGGAGCACTGGACTAATATGGTCGTATTTCCTGGTTCTTGTCAGGACTCAAGCAGCAGCGTTCTGGATGTACTGCAGCTGTCTAACAGCTCGTTTAGAGAGGCCAGTGATCAGGCCATTACAGTAGTCTAACCTGCTGGAGACAAATGCATGGATAAGTCTCTCTAAGTCCGGTTTCCACACTATTCATCTGATCTTAGCAATGTTTTTAAGATGGTCAAAAGCTGTTGATGTTATTGCTTTGATGTGGCTGTTTAAGTCCATGATTACCCCTAGATTTCTAACCTGAATTTTTTGGTTGAAGACAAAGAGACTCAAGATGACTGACAGTAAACGGTAATCCTTTTTTAATTTTTTTTTACTTAAAAGTTCTTTAAAAAGTCTTTCAGAATTTCCCTATGTATGGATAAATATGGGAAGAAGAGAAAATCGGGTATGGAAAAATGTATCTTCATGAATTTCTTCCTGCTTCCTTTTTTTGTATTAATGATTCTCAACCTTTTTGTGGACCCCCTGCATACTTTTAAGATCTCAGAAGACCCCAAAAACTACCTTTTAAATTTGCAAAGTGGCATTTAATAACTCTTAGAGGTAAATATGAGCTTTCAGTTGTATTTTCCAGAACAAACAAAAAAAAAACATATATCACCAGTAGCTACTTGGCATATTTAGGCAGTTTCCAGAAAAATTCAACAAAACAGGATATATATGCAGCAGAAATATACAACATATTATGTTAATATATCTAAAAAAAAAATCAGTATTAAGATGTTTTATTATACATATTTCTGAAAACTACTGTATAAATGTGCAGCTGCTTTCAGAAACGCGTACGTAACAAATGTTTACATTTTCATGAGATAATTTATCTATTTCTATAGATGTCAAAAAGATTGTTTTTAAAAAATGTATATTTCATTATCATGGACCACTAGGGTTCTGCGGATCCCGTGGGGTCAGAAACAGATAAGTGTGGGGTCTTGAGCTTGTCTTGAGAAAATAATGTCAATACCAGAAGAGGCAATAAGCAGGCATCACCATTTTATCAATCAAATTAAAGGTGAAAAACAGGACTTGAAAGAATAAAAGCAACTTATAGTTATGGGTGAATATATTGGCTGTTGATGATGGTTATGTTGCAATTGTACAACTTTTCAACTAACTCAGAAAAATGCTTGCATTTTCCATCAAGAGTTTGGGTCACGGGCATCTAAAATTTGTTATGTTGTGGGTCAGAGACTGGAAAGCTTGGGAATTACTGCTCTAGAGAACAAGGCCCTGAAAATGCTTAATAAATGTGCTCTCTTTTTTTTACGTTGATTTATATTAATTTGACTTGCTTTATTTTGGTATTCCTGCACAGTCTTAAAAATAAAATGAAAAATCTAGAATTTGATTTGTTTTCCAGGTCTAGATAGAAAGAAAACGAAACAGATTTATTCACTTTGTCCCTGTATGTTGACCATTGGATCCTTCATTATCTTTAGTTGGTGTAGTTTTAAATATTTAGTGTATTTTTTTGTATGAAACTCTGTTATTTCTTTATTTCTCTATTTTCATTTTACTTGAAACTGTTCTGGATTCTGTTAATCCCAACATCTTGTAACCAGAGCTCACTTGGATAAGACACAGAGGGCCCGATTTATCAAGATTCCTGATAACGACTGCAAAATTGCGTGTGGAACACACAAAAAAATTTCCAGGAGTGGGTTGTCCTTAATTTGCGGGTGATTTACAAAGATTGCGTGAGCAATTCTCAACAGGCGGTAAGCAGCAGTATTCAAACGAGGATTTTGCGGCCGCTAATGCGAGCTGCACCACGGCTAGAGAGAGGAGGAATAATGTGCATGGATCTATGTTGCGTCTTTGGCACTAAAATTAGGCTAAAATGCTGTGAATTCTGTTTTTTTCGCTTGTCAGCAACAAATGCAATTCATGCGGTGTACATGCGCTGCTCTCTGCTGCATGCACAGGTCGTATTGCAGGGTTAGACTGATTAAAACTGCAACATGTCTGAATTTTGTTTTTAAAATGTCACATATAATGCCAATTATCATTGTGGTATTGTATATGATTACTACATTTTATTAATTGGACTCCAAGAAGGTTATCCACTACATCTCATTGTGCACTAAGCGCGTCTTCACCAGGTGGAAAACAGGTAAATATTTACATAACTATCAGGTTTATGGCCATTAGAGTGTTAATTATTCTCAGGTTATATTGTTTGTGAATTACATTTTTTGTTTGGCAATAATAAACGTATGTTGAATGTGGTAGCGCAAAATTAGGACATGCTTTTCAGGAGTGCTAAAAATAGACGGTAAAATAGATGGCACAAACATTTTTATGCTTAGTAAATCACAGTGCGTCTGGAACGCCTACTTATTAGGCTGGTTTTCTCCCAATATTTTGCATCTTCTTACAGAAATGTCCAGATTGCATATTCAATAAGGGCATAAGCGTCAAGTCGATTGCGTGCGTCTTGCTGTCGGTTTAACAGGCACAATGCGCTCTGCACAATGTTAATAGATCAGCCCAAAGCTGTTTTTAACAAGCTCAAACCGTTGATAAATCAGGCCCATAGTTGGTTAAAATAGGCCGCGATGCTAGAAGTTCACAAAAAGAAACTCCTAGCATGATTCCCAGGGCTCAGTAGAACTAAAGTAATGCAAATGTTGTTTAAAATATGATTACATGTTCACAGGAATAGAGATTTAACACGGCCCTTTTTCCACTTTTTAATACATCGTATTTGAATTCAACCAGATATTGCTTGATTTTTACCAGACAGGTATTCATTCATTCATATGTACTCATTTTAAGAAAAATAACTTGCTCAAAGGGCTAAAATGTCAACTGATCAAGTCGTGGAAAAATTATTTGGAGTTTTTATTCATTTCATATTAAACTCTTCTTTAAGTTGCCTTAATACTGAGGCAATGTTAGCAACCATTGTTTGTTCTTTAGCTTACATTTGCAGTAGTTCTTTTTTTGTCTTCATATCATAAACCTTTGTTGCTGTAAACCGGATCGTATGGGATTGTTTTCATTCATAGCATCTGGGAGACATTGGTGGAAACCCTGGTTTTACTCTCGAATCAGAAGAATCTTTGCTTTTGTGCACAAAAGTGAAGTGTGTGTGTGTGTGTATAGGCTGAGCAGAGTTTAGGCCGTGGAAGTATGTTTTGTCCCTTGCCCAGGCCCCTTCCGCCAGGAGCTAAATTCCAGACGAACGAACAAAGGTTTGTTCGTGTCGGGGATTGGGGGAAGTTTGTGGCACTGGCATAAAGACCCGGGAACGACAAGATATAGAGCAGAACCAGAGACGACAGTTTGTCAGTGTTGGAGTGCAGGCTTGATAAGCCCAGAGCAACACACCCACCCTGCGTCTTTTTTTACCCACTTTGTAATGCTGTTGTGCGGCATATTGTTTCCTTTTGTGAGTGTCTAGGCATAACAATATAGTTTTTTGCTTCGCTCTTTGTTGTTCCTGTTCCAGTTTGTAAGGGAGTAATTGGAGAATAAAGACACACGACTGCTGACAAAGCACAGGAGGAAGGTTTTCCCACAAGCTCATCTTCAAAGTAACACGCAGGCAGCAGGAAAGCAGGAGGAGCCTGATGCCTAGATTTTTTTTATTTATTTTTTCGTCCTCTGCTTTAGATTTCTATCCTGTTTAAAAGATCCATTAGGATTGAAATTTTATGGGTCAGAACAAAACCCAGATTAATACTACATCTTGCCTTCCTAACGTTTCAGGTAGAAAGTTGTGTACTTTTTTAAAAACTTTTGGTCACTTATGCATAACTGTGGCAACAAGGTATTGTTTTGCAAACTGGAAGCAACTGATTAGCATTTCAGAAGCTCAAACGATACCTAAACTACAACCTCTACTCCCAGAAGAGTTGAAAAGGAGGCTTCGTGGATGCAGAGCAGGACCAGAGAGAAGAGGATGAGGAGGAAGAGAAGAGCTCTTTCCCAAAAATGCGATAAACACATTTTTTAGTTGATCTAATATGATCTTCTGGCGATTTTGAACACCAGGAGGTGTAGAGAAACAACAAAACAGACTGCTGTATGTGTTTTTAGAGTATTCTATGAGCTGCACTTCTAGTAAAACGCTTTCCAGCTCAATCAAAGCCTAGTTTCTGTCGGCCATTCCTCCTTGAGTCGATGTGCGTTCACAAGCTGAAGAAACTAAACTCTAGTTTAGTCCAGAAATGACACTGCAATGGTAGGCAGACACACCTAAAAAAAAGTCAGAACCCCCTGCTGTCCTGTTGGGGAATTGCTTGGCAATGCTGACTCACCGACAGTGAAGCATGAAAAAAAAAACGTCTGCGTCAACACGTCTCAGTCTGGTTGCAAACTTGCTGAGTGAGAGCTATGAACTAGGCTTTAAAATCGGCGACTACATTTCTGTTTCCGCCTACGCCATGTTGGAACGACTTGTACCCTTCTGCTAAGCTTTTAGCCTTGCTACCTCATTACCTCATAAGCTGCAACCGTGATGATAAAAACTGCGGGCTACCTTCAGGATTCACATGCATGCATAGCAGGGGGCCCACGCCATCCAAGGAGTGTGTTTCAGGTTTAATGGAGGCGTTTGCAACTCTTTTGCGGTAAATCTGTCATATTGCCTCTACAGTCTGCTTTTGTGCCTTGCCAAAGGGCAGTATGAGAATAATTATGCAGAGTGTCCTCACGACACATAATTACTGCCATATTTTTTTTGTCTAAAGCCTTTGGGTACAAAGCAAATAGAGATCTGCTGTAAATACCATTTGCTGACTGAAGTGCTGCTTCACTGTTGTAGCTGTCGACTCTCGTGTGGCTTTCAAACACATTGGTACAATAATTGACTATATGATGACCAACAAAACTTAAATCACACTTAAAAGAAATGAAATATTAAATAAATAAATTCATTCCAATTAGGGATAACCAGCAAAAGGCTAAACTCCTTATATGGCTATCTCACACCAGAGATTGTAGAAATGCACTGAAAGTTCTGAATGAAATATATAAAGTATTTTTTACTTTTTCAAATAACCTAATTGAAAAATACATCAAAATCATGAATAATCTTGACTTGTCTAATAAAACAGGAAGCAAAAATGAACTTACTTTAGTTTAAAAATATGATATTGAGCAAATAGAATAAAATATAAACTCTTTTAAAATAAAAGACTAACATGCAGCTGCAAATATAGTGCAGGATGTATTGTGCAATCTATAATACGACAGTCAATAATCCTCATACAACGGGGTACATTCAGCTTTAACTGGTTCAAATGTTTTTTGCAGAATCCTGATGTTATAAACAGCCACACAAACGAAGGTAGACTGTAATATAAGCAGTTCTAATTATTCTTCCATCCACCTAAACATATTCTTAATATCCCCTGCTACTCTGTCTGCACTCAGCGTACATGCGTGTTATGGCGGTGTTTGGGGAAAAAAAGGCAGCTGGACAACTCGTAGCGCGGATATTTTTGCCGTCTGTGTCGTAGGGACTGAGTTATATAATTATTTTTTTTTAGCCTTTGTTGAATTAAGAAGAAGAACTAAGAAGAAGAAGCACTAACCACTGTTGCTGCAGTCGGGCTTTATAGCTTTAGCTGCCAGCCGGCTCTCACTTTTGTTTTGTTTTCCTACACCTCCTTGTGTTCAAAATCGCCAGAAGAAAAGATGAAATTATCCTTTCAGTATAAAGCATGTAGTGGCTAAACGCTGCACTAACTACTGATAACGACTATAGAGCCCCGTTCTGGTTAAACGATCTCTGGCTGTTACTGAAACTGACCAATCAGATGCATACGCTCTATGTTGACGGAGACGTATAGTTAAAAAATTGGGCTTCTACTCCGTGCGTCCTTCCGTAGGCGACGGAGAGCCCTCGCGTTGACAGATAATGGCGTTGCGTCAATCCGTCTCCGTCAAAACGGAGAAGCATAAACTAGGCCTTATAAGTATGACCCTAAATGCAGCTTTCTTTCTTTTTTTATTTATAATTTCCTAGCCTGGGTTGTTTTTTAGCGGTGACATATTATGTGACAGAAACAAGCGTCTTGAAATGTCAAGAGTGACTTATAGTCAGATGTAATGGAGAGAGTCCGGTCTATTTCTAAATAAAACATTGTTTAGACTAAAGCCTAGTTTATGCTTCAGCGTTTTGACGGAGACGGATTGAGGCAACGCCATTATCCTTCAACGCAAGGGCTCTCCGTCAACCTACGCAAGGACGCAGGGAGTAGAGGCCCAAATTTTAATTATCCGTCGATGGAGAGCGTGTGCATCTGATTGGTCAGTTTCAGTAACATCCAGAGATCGCTTCACCAGAACGGGGCTCTATAGTCGCTGTAATCAGTAGTTAATGCAGCGTTTGGCCACTATATGCTTTATATTGAAAGGATAATTTATCAAATCTGTTCTTTTGGCGATTTTGAACACAAGGAGGTGTAGGAAAACAACAAAAAAAACGGCTGCTGCGTTTGTTTCCATGTGTTTCTAGAGGATTCAATGAGCTGCACTTCTAGTAAAAAGCTTTACAGCTTAATCAAAACTTACTTTCTGTCGTTCATTGCTCCTTGAGGAAGAAGTGCGTTCACAGGCATGGAAAAAAACATAAGCGGTGCTGTGTGATGGTAGACAGAGACGCCATGAAAACTTAGCGCCCCCTGCTGTCCTGGTCGAGCACAAAACAATAGAGAATGGAGTGGAAGAGCGAGTACTATAAACAGAAAACGCCTCCGTCAGTACGTCTGCGTCTGAGTGCAAATTTGCGGTCGGAGAAGCATAAACTAGGCTTAGATAAAAGATACAAATAAAATGGATATACTGTATGCTATTTATTCTTCCTTTGTGGCCTACAGCCTGGTACGTAATGACCCAGGTAAAGGTGCGTGGCCCCGGGGGCTGGGGACTGATGATTATAGATGGTTAACGTTTCTGCTACAGGTGAGCTGAGACGTCAGCAGGCTGCGGTTGTGCAGCGTCCTGCCATGTGTTTGTCGTCCCGCGGCTTCCTATGGCTCCATCGGGAGCAGGAAGTTTAAGATTAGGGATTAATACCTGGGTGTGCATGGCAACTGTGACGCAGAACGGTCCCACTGGGAGAGACCAGGAAGTTGGTTATTACAAGAAGGGTAAAAAGACTGATTATAAGGTAAAGGAGTAAATGTCATACTCCTAATCCTGAAGGATGCATTTGAAAGTACCCCCCAAACACACACACAGACAATGCATCTTCACAGCAGCAGTAGCTGAGCATTGATTGGATCAATACTAGTGAGTCAACAATTTCCTGGCTGCTGAGTCTCAACAGCTTCCGTGTTCTCTGTCGGAAACGATTTCCAGTTCCTAATTTTACGTCTAGATCATCTCTTCAAGCGGCGATCGCGGATTAGATTTCACACCTAATGGACCCGGGAATGTGGGAAGAAACGGGTGAAAACGCAGCAGAGGTAAACGAGCAAAAAAAGAGGGAGAGAAGTGATAGCGGAGCGACCGGAGTCGATAATTCTTCCTAAAGCTCACATGAACAGCTGATGCACCCTGCACTTAATTCAATTGCACACGTTCCCTGTGGACGTGGGTTTGTGTCTGCTGCAGTGCCCCACATCAATCAAAAGGCCCTGAAAAGAAAACCCGACAGAAGAATGGAGAGCCACTACAATAAACGTGTGTAGACAAAAACTTTTATTTCTCACAGAGGCTTATGTTATAAGTTCATAAAAACAAAAAAACAGCTGCATCTTTCCTCATGTCACAAGTACAATTTCCCAGAATCTACGAGTAGTAAAGTTATCTCTCTTTGTAGCGTCAGTTATTGTTTCATTTTTCAAATCATAGTAATTTATTATGTGTTAAACACCCCGGGCGCACCAAATGTCCGTTATACTGCATTTCAGATTCAGGCAGCTAAAATCTGGAACAGTCTTCATGAGGATGTGAGACAAGCCTCAACTCTAACAATGTTTAAATCCAGGCTGAGTGAGAATAGTTATTTTTACCCGTGCTTATGACAATTGAAATTATTTTATCTGCACCGTTGCTTTTTATTGTAAGTAATTATTTTTTAAGTAGATTTTTTTTCTGTTTATCTGTTTTCTTAATTTATGCAACTTTGAAGCACTTTGAATTGCCTTATGTATGACTTGTGCTCTACAAATAAACCTGCCTTGCCTATAGACATAAACATTGTTCCTAATTTTGTGGTTTCAATGATTTAGCTCAAAACCCCGGCATCAGAGGAGTTTAGCTTTGGGGGGGGGCAACGGCCTATTTTGTCCGTTATTTACTTCCAGGTCAAATCAGCCTTTTTTCTGTGTGCCATCCTAATGATGTATGCCGATCAAGGATACAAAAAATAACTGTAGACACGTTTGCGTCAACCGAATATCCGTACCGTTATCGAACCGATATCGAACCGTTTTTGATCGCTTCTTTTTTTCTTTTTTTTGTACGGCAACAGAAAAACCCGAAATGCCATCCATCGTTTTGACGAATCGCAATTCACACCCCTGACCACTTGGCGCAGATGTGTGGATCTTGACAAATTCAAAATCACTTCAGTTGGAGAAATGTTCCCCGATTTCAAAACGTTGGCTGAAGTGGCATTGATAGAAGGGTCGCATCCAAAACTTGGCTGATATTAGATCTCCAGGACTGGACTTGTGCACCTCTGGCACAAACAGTTTGTTATACACTGAAGTTCATATGAAAGAGTGACTGTTTGGTGGTGTTTTCATTTCACAGACCTTTTTATTATTTTCCTGCCTTTGGCTTTAATGAGTAACAGGAATCTGTCTCCAGTCATACAGGGAAAAGATAGCTAGGCGAACACCGACTGCACCCTGAGAATCGGTTGAGTTCAAGGAAAAGTGGATTTTTCCTCATAAATGAAGACCAAAAAGCAAAAAACAAGAAACAAAAGCTTCAAAACCCTCTTGGGATGATTATTATTCAAAATCCAAATGGTTTAGTTGTTAGCTCAAGGTCTCTGTACCACATTCAGCCCACAAGATACTGTTTTATTTCGATCATAACGAGCTCTCCCAGAATGCAGTGCACCAACCAGAATGTTCTTTGCTTTTATTGCAGCTCTTCCCTCTCCTACAATGGTTTATGCTTCAGTTTTGCACGTTGGGTTCTTAAAAGGAAGTTTAGCAAGCTTTTAAACAGAGATGGACTCCTGGAAACGGGATTATTAGGAATTGCTTCTCATTCTCAGTATTCTCAACATGCGGACGATTGGGGTCCCATTCATAGGCTCTGTATTTAGCAGACGGAGCCTCTGTGACGTCATCAGTAAGTTTCTGAAGAGCTGAATCAAAGACAACAGGGCGGTTCCCACCACCACTGCCATCTTGGCCGTGTCACGCACCTCGTAACGCTTGATGGTAAAAGAGGTGGAGGTGAGAGTGGGGCTGGGTGATGTGGTTTAAAAATGAAATCTCCCATTTTTAATATCAAAGGCGATTTTTTTTCTACCTGCGTTTTCTAAAAAAAAAAGAAATTGTATGTGACAAAAATAGGTATTTTTATGTATTTTATGTTAAAAGGCACAGTGTGTAATTTTCGGCCAGTAGGGGGCAGTGCATACCTAAATTATCACAAGCATGCGGTATCTGTGTCTTCGGGTAAGAAACTCAACAACGGAGGTCCAACTACTGCTGTTTTCAAACGCTCAATTCACTGAGGATTATCAATTTGCTGCAACATGACGAACACATCAGTCTCTCTTTCATTGCTTGGAACTAGCAAAGAGGTAAAAATGTATTTATGGCAAAACTTTTTTGCATTTTGAGGGGAAATCAATGTTTTAATAGCGGGCGTGTTCCGGCGCTTTGTCCGTCTGGGCTCTTGTAGAAATAAAGAAGTCGTCTAATATGGCTTTCCCCTGAAAAGAGGACCCGTCCCTATGTATTTTAAAACTGATTTTTAAAGTCATATTTTACAATATCGCCAATATTTTGCAATTAATGTGCTTTACGTAATTATTATTACATAATATTTTAATGGCTATTTTCAAAGATGTACTGCAAAAACTACACACTGTCACTTTAAGTACAGTTTCAGTAAGGATTATCTTTGTACAAAAAAAAACAAAAAACATAGAAGGTCCTGGGCGGTTTTACATCACTGTGAGCCATGAAATTCCAAATAAAATCTTGATTTTCCGAAAATTATTTCTTCATAAAAAGTTAATTTAATTAATTGATCAAACTCATATATCACCCACTCCTACCTGAGAGCTGTGCTGTGATGCTGTGATGGGGTGGATAATTGACTCTCTGAGCCGATGTAGCTACAAGCTAACTGAGCTAACAAGGAGCTAACTGAAGCTAACAGTGGTTAGTGGGCGCTTTTAACCAGAAAACCGCGGTAGAGCAACTCTGCTACAGCTTTGCCTTCTAGGAACATTTAAAAATTTTGTTTTAAAAAAAGCATGAAGCCTTGTTGGTCCATAACTTTCACCAAAAACTATCTGAATTTTAATTGAAACAAGTTTTAATAATTAATATGTAAATAAGAAATGTGATCCTTTCAAACCATTTTTGACGAAGCAGCGTTATTAGCTTTACTTAACAAAAAAAAAGATTTTTTTTAAAATTTAGCAATCAATGCTACAGCAAGCCATCTGTGTCCGATAACTTCACGATTAACATCCAAACATGAAGAAACGTTGCAGACAAAACTGATGTTCATTTTTAGCAAAACAAAATAGCCGAAACTGTTAACATGACGCCGAGGCTGCGGCCTTCCCTGGAGCTAGTCTCTAGCCACCATCGCTAGCGCTAACGGCTCATCTAAGGCCTGTCGATCAAGAGGACACGCCCCTAATTTTTCATAAATTTAAGCTTAAATTACATCAAAATGAATTAGGTTTAAATCTGACCTTTTTTTTATTTATTCGATTTGTAAAACATTTTTATTTCTGCTGTGAAGTTTTCATTTTTAATTTGGGAGTTGATAGGAGCTCGCTCCTTTCTGGAGCCAGCCCCCTGTGGATGAGGGGATGAACTGAAATTTTTGTTACTTTCGAGTTGGCTTCACATTTTGCCAGTGTAGTTTGTAGCTTGTTCCCTCAGATGTGAATTGAGAGGATCGAAACCAAAACTTCGCTGGCTGGGTTCATTTTAAAGAGGGGGATGGAGGAAAAAAAATGTTGCTCCCTGCGGTCAAAACACGTCAGCTGATGTAGTTTTAGTGTTTGAACGGAGGATTTACCTTTATCTAACATTTTTACACTTCCTTCTGTCTATCGATTCCATTTTCTCTTTGTATTCTTGCTTGTTGTGTTTACTGTTGATTTTAATATTTTCTTTGTCGTATTTTTTAAATAAATTAAAAAGCGGATACATAACTTCAGAAAATCAGGAGTAAGGATTTGGGATTTTGACATTTGATTCCCAACTTTCTTTAAACTGCCTTTGGGCATGACACGCCTCTTGAGGAAAAATGCTGCAGATCAGTGTGTGGATTACTTTAGTCACAAAAATAAAAGCATCCACTAGCATCCAGGTAGAAATTGTTTTTAACGATGTCTATTTAAAGATGAAAAATAAGCATAACCATGTAACTTTTTTAAACTCAGCGTCTTGTCGTTTAATGTAATCTCAATAAGTGCTCCTTGTCTCCTCCTCAGCTGTTCCGAGAGGTACGCATCATGAAAACTCTGAACCACCCCAACATCGGTGGGTACCACTCCCTCAGCATCCGACGAAACGTCAGTTTCCACGGTGACGGTCACGTTAACCTCTCATCTTCTCCGTGTTACAGTCCAGTTGTTCGAGGTGATCGAGACGGAGAAGACTCTCTACCTCGTTATGGAGTACGCCAGCGGAGGTAAGTGACCGGTTTGCCCACACTGTTGAACCATAACCCCCCCCCCGTTGGATTTATCGCCGTCTCGGCTCCAAAGTCCAATTTGCTAATTAGTTTGAGCTGGAAACTCCATTTTCATTACAGAAATCTCATCAGCGGGGAAAATAAATTGTAGTGTTGCTGTTATGGTTTCGCTGTTGTCTTTTGTTTTGCTGATTGGTGAAGCTGTTAAAGCGGCTCTAATCTGATTTCGTTTTTTTCCTTTTCTTGATGATACGTTAATCCACACAAGTTCAAAACTATACATACAGGCTCAAATATATACAATCTCAAATCGTTGGAATCTCGTTTCCCTTCATTTAAGAAAGTGAAATTAATATATAACGGTATGTAAATCCATTACATGTTGAATTAAATGTTTCAAGCCTTTATATTTTGTGATTTTTTTATTATTATGCTTCCAGAAATCCAAAATTTTGTTTAAGAAATTTAAGAATATGATAAAAATAACAATAAAAAGTTAAAGCATATTCATGGAAAGTTGAGTGGAAGAAAAAAAACAGTAAATGGAAAAAAAGTTCAACCAGAAACCCTTCTGTAGACAGGCTTTTTGGAGATGCTTACTTATATTTCTAGCAGGGCTTTGTCTCACAGGCTGATCTCCTCCATGCCACGCCACATTGATTCAGGAATTCATGCAAAAGGAGCCCCAACCAAGTTTTGAATGTTTAGAGATGAAGATAGTTTTCAGAAATGGTGAAAACCCAATGTCTCCTGAAGAAAAATTCTGATGGTCAACGAGACAGAATGAGGCAGAATGCTGACAAGAAACAAGCATGGAGGAGTGAAGGTGGGCCTTTTAGATCTAGGACTATAACTAGGGATGCAACAATACCACTTATTTTAAACCGACAAGATACCAATACTTGGATCTGAGTGCTTGCAGATACAAAGTATCAATGCAGATACTTCTACCTCAAAAAAAAATGCAATATTGCACAATGTTTTATTTTCTTCTCTGCTTGTTACATTAAATCATGATGAAGTAGATAAAACTTGAAATATGAATAAAAATGACCAAAAAAATCTAAAATTTTAATCGAAAAAAAAACATCTTCTGTGAAATGATTCCATATAAGCTTCAGCCTTATCTGTCCTCTTAACGGTAAAATTAAGGTTGTATTCATCTTTTGTGGGAGGAATTAACACAAGCCAAACACTGTATTGGCAGCCCGCTCCTCCTTAACAAAGTTGGAGCCACTGCTGCGCTCGTAGTTACACAGACACGATGGGAAAGCGAACGAAACGATCCAAACTTTGGCTTCGTTTTACAAAAATAGAAGCCGACAATGTACGCTGTCACAAATGCAATAAAAGCTTTGCTTGCAAAGGCCAGAACACGAGGAATTTGATCAAACACTTTGATAAAATACGCCAAATACAAACGGAGAGTTTTTTGACCGCCTGAGTGCTGCAGCATTACGATGCAGCGGTACAGAAAATGGATGGGTGGATGTTATATTGTTGATCTCAATGTTCTCAGAGCTTATTTTGAATTATACAATGTAGGATTCAAAATCTTTAATTTTGGTTCTTAATTGCAGTGTTTTATGGGAAGTTATGTTTGATGTTTTTAATTTGAATAGTTAAAACTTTTTTAAATAGACAACATAGTATTTTTAGTTTTTTTATATATAAAAGAATTTGTTTATAGTGGTTTTATTGTTATTCATTTCTTACTTTTTATTTTGTAGTTATTTATTTTCTGTGCTTTGCTTTTCCCACTATTAAAAAATAAAACATTTATAGTTCTTTATTTGGGTTTTTCCCCTTTTCTTTTAGTCTTTGGGGGGAAAAAAGTACCGATAAGGATACCGATAAAGTCCTGGATCGATAAGGAGTATCGTTAAGAGTAGTAGTATCAATAAATCCTTAACGATACCCATTCCTATTCATGCCTAATTATAACTGTTAAGCATGTTATTGGCAGCAAACTGAGGGACTGTTTTAATTTAAATGAAGAGGGGTTTTGCAAAAAGGGAACAGGATGATCGGGGAGGAAGACCCCTAAATCCCCTAAATCTTCACATTAAAACTGACTGGATTTGTCCAAAGCTCTGAGGGGGGATAAATCATCTTTGGCAGGTGGAGTCTGTGTCCCCCTACTAATATTCCCCGCTTTCTTTTGTTTATACACAGACTAGCAAATATCTTTTTTTTAAGTTGTTTTTGCTGACTGTATTTGTATTTTTATTTATTTATTAGGGACAGATAGAATTCACGTAGATTAACTTCTCAGGTACTCCCATGTCAGTATTATAGTGTTTATAGCCACAGGCTAATTTGCATCATCAATCCCTAGAAGGGCTTTTGAAAGATTAAAATGGATGCACATAAAAAAACACTAACTTTTATCATTGGATAAAAAGAAAATTGAAACAAATATTTAATATTTATCCATCATAAACACCAGATTCACCCATACCCACGACCAAACCCACCCATAAACCAACATTTTACAATTTATGCATGGCGACGTTGTTGTTGTATGAGCCAAAATATGGTCTTCCTGTAAAGGTAAAAAATGTAGCTATTGTTTTTATATGGACAGGTAAAGAATATCCATAAATTTGCTCCATTTTGTATATGTAAAATGCAATGGGAAAACTACCTCTTCATCCAATTGGTGAGAATTTAGTTGGAAAAATGTAACCCGTTATTTTTATTACCCCAGCCCGGGAGAAATACCAAAAATATAAGAACTAGCTGTTGGAGAATATGTGGCGATCTAGAGGCTAGTCACTATCATCTGCTCTGGGCCTGTCCAGAAGTTATTACATTCTGACAACCACTTGTCCACTAAGCAAATCTTTCCAGCCCAGTATATAAAAAAGCCGTGGGTGTTGTTTGCACCCGTTCACTGAACATTCTGAGATGCTACAGATCAATTAATTAACCACACAATGCTGTTATAAGATCACATAAGCAGCTCGATAAATGGCTATCACACATTAGCATGCAGCCACTTACTTCTCTGTCCATCAGGCGTCTTTGTGCCTTGATCCAGCTGCTTTTCTTTAGGAATGTAGAATAAAATCCTGTAATCCATGCAGTCAAACTGGCGTTTTCACTGAGAAAGCAAAAATCCAACTAAAAAAGTGTTTTAAGCTACCAAAAACCGAAGCAGCTTTGAGCTCTGAGAAGGAGGAGGGTGTGTTGGTAAGCCGCTCGGCCTGCAGGGGCGGTGCAGACATCTCTAGCACTCAACTTTCAATCAGGGATGTCACTAGTTGAACACTCATTCGTTTTCCCGTAGTGGGACGAGCAGCTGCTCAGAGAGCAGAATTCAGGAGGATTACTCAGACATGCATGAATTAAGCCTCTGGTGGGGGTTTTAAATGAGAAAATTGCATTACCAGATGGTTGAAAACTCCAAAAACTTGATTTTCCATGATATAGGCCCTTAAAAATGATTAAACTTGTCGAGTTTTTTTATCAAACCTGCAATTATAAAGCTTTCCAGTGTATTTAAAGTGGATTGATTAGTCTGAGACCAAACAGTAGTGCAGTGCGACAGTTGGGATAATATTGTGTCCAGGAAAATCTTAGCACCTTCAAATGTTAGGCACTTCCTGATAATTCTAAAGCAATTAATGCTGATCTTAATTTTTTGAGACAAATTTTTAATATGACTTTTAAAATTTAGTTGGAAATCTAATGTTACATTTTTCCTGTTCGACTTGTTTATTGGGTTCACCTTTCATTTCGATATTTAGTTTCGGCCGGCACCTTTGCTTTCCACAGGCGTTATTGTGGCTTCAGTGTTGATGTGGATGGTAAATCGGATGCAAGCATTGAGTGTTTGTTTTTATCTGAGACAAGATGTGTCCAAAATTAAATACACACTTTTTAATGGTTTTGGATGTATTTTTTTGTTTGTTTTTCTAAATTGCACATATCACTGATCTCAAATGCTAAACTATGTTCATAAATGGCTCCCAGCATTAGTCACAGTATGTGACATTAAACAGGAGATCCATGTGGTAAAGACCAGATTTTCTTGGTTTTAACACACCAAACCCTAGAGTTGAATGAGGGTGCGCTTTCTTTTCTCCACAGTGACTGTACATGCTTTGTTTTTGATCCGTTTTTCTGCAGGCGAAGTGTTCGACTACCTCGTGGCTCACGGCAGAATGAAAGAGAAGGAGGCCAGAGCCAAATTCAGACAGGTCAGTGGAACAACAAGCAGTTATTTTGCTGTCTAGTTGTCGCTTCGCGGGGAACAGCTGGAAAGCACAGCTGAGCTCCTCATCGCTATAATCCTGATGCAGGAAATAGGAACAAATAAGCGAATTGTACGTTACAAATTACTCTATCATCTACAACAGGGATGTCCAGGGTTCTTCTTTAAAAAAAAATCCTGCTCCACAAAATACATTAATGTAACTAACCAAAGTTTTCAGAGTTTCCTTTAAAAAAGATTGTAAGTCATTTTAGATCCAAAACCTTAAATTTAGTTTTTTTATCTGCCTTCAAAGAGAGCCAACATTTTGCTAGGCTCAATACATTTTTTTTTTGGTGTATTTCAGCAATAACGATAGATTTTGGGTTAGTATTGCTTTAGAAATGATTGCTTGTTATTTAATACACATATAGTTTGGTGCCAAATGTTTTTTTTATTGTATGATTCTAAGTATGTAATAATTTCCCCCTAAATAAAGATAAAAAGTTTCAATTTGCTTCAACAACTTTTGCTGAACGGGGGCACCTTAAAAAGCCACTGGGCTACTCTTTGCACACCCTAAGATGAAATATAAATCTTTCTAAAACATTGATTTGTATTCATAGCACTTCATTTATCGAGTTTCCACGGAAAAAGAAAAACTTTTTTCCCTCAGATCAATTAATTTCCAGATATAAATTCAAACGTAATCAAGAAAAAAAAAAGGTTTTGGACCGTCCTAGACCCTTTGGTTCTTTGATTAAGTCGGACAAAGGAATTCAGTTCTTTTTAAGGTTTCATGATCTGTTTTTTATGGTAATTTTAATGGATTACTGTCTGGAAAAATAAGAGTCTGCTTTTAATTCAGGATACCCAATCCTGAGGTTATAAATCTGTATAAAGTCATTATTCATACACCTGATGCATTTAGGTTTAAAACTGTTTTTACCCAACCAAGAAGTTTGTTTTTTGGATATGACATATTCTATTCATATTCTGTATCAAAAAATATTTACACAGACCAGTGGGATCCTCTTTATTGGCATTAAAGCTATTATATCCTTCTTACATATGTTAAGCAGCTTGTTTAATGTTTCCTCTGGTATTTCAGTGATTCCTCTTTGGTTTGGAGCTCCAGGGCTCCTCACCATCACCCTAATCTTTAGCTACCTGCAAAGAATCTCTTTCAGATTCAAGTCTGGGCCGCTCAAAAACACTTAATACCATCTCCTGTCAAAAGAAATGTGTTGGTAAAATTAAAAAGTTGGCTTCAAACCCGAAATCTGTCAAAACAGCTGTGAAATGTTGTGAAACGGCTTCAACCGCAATTTGTGTTTAAATTTGTGGAAATGATGAACCCAAAAATTATTAAACATTTACTAATTATTTAATTTAGTTTATTTATTACTTTTTTTTTAGCTCAAACATTGACAATCTATACACAAAATGTGAGATTATTTTACTTTAGATTCAGCTATTTTACCAAGTTTGTGCACACAAATAAGGAATTCTGGTTTCCCTTTACTCCCAAACAAGACTTTTAAAATGGAAAAGAAAATTAAATTAAATTCAGTTTATTTATATGACGCTAATTCACAACAGATGTCATCTCAGCGCACTTTACAAGAAAAGTAATTTCAGTACAATTGTACAAGCATCCCAATCAGGTGTCAATCAAGGTGTGGCAATTAAAACGTTTTCTGTTTAAAGAATCTGAGCACCAATTAGCTCCAGTTTTGATTTGAGTTAAATATGATGAGACTGCTGCAAGTTTTCCCTTTGAAAAACTCAATTACCAGATATTTTTTATATATAGCTGTTAAAGAAAGAATCAATAAAAAAAAGTTTAGAAACTTTTATCTATCAGTGGATTAAATGTTTTTGTTTGTATAATTGTATTGAAATGACTTTTCTTGTAAAGTGCCTTGAGATGACATCTGTTGTGAATTGGTGCTATAAATAAACTGAAATGAACTGAATCTATCTGTTGATCAATCTAGACAATGAAAATAAACTTTTTTCTTATTTTTCTTTAGTGATTGAAAAAAAATCTTGTTTCCTTTTTTAATGGAAAAAAATGCACTAACCCCATCATACTTAACCTAAATGAAGCTAATATAACCAATTGGTTTTGTTTAAATTATTTTTTAGTTATTGTTTGCTTCAGCTCGTGCCGAATCAGCATCTTGTTTTCTCCGTTTCCCCTCAGATTGTTTCTGCTGTGCACTACTGCCATCAGAAGAATATTGTTCACAGAGACCTGAAGGTGTGTTTCATTAAAACCCACAAATTATTGCATTCCTGAAGCAACGTCCCAATATTCTCTAAAACGATTTGCTGAACACTTCGTCTCCGTTTTGCATCCCGCAGGCAGAGAACCTGCTGCTCGACGCCGACTCCAACATCAAGATAGCGGACTTCGGCTTCAGCAACGAGTTCACCGAAGGCAATAAACTGGACACCTTCTGTGGGTCCCCACCTTACGCCGCTCCGGAGCTTTTCCAGGGGAAGAAGTATGACGGCCCGGAGGTGGACATCTGGAGTCTGGGCGTCATCCTGTACACACTGGTCAGCGGGTCGCTGCCGTTTGACGGGCAGAACCTGAAGGTGGGGAAAACAAATCTTCATCCCAGTCAAATATAAAAACATGGAAGCGGTATTTTAGTGGCTTCAGTCACAATTTGACGTCACGGATGAATGTGTTCTCAGGAACTTCGGGAGCGGGTTTTAAGAGGAAAGTACCGCGTCCCTTTCTACATGTCCACAGACTGCGAGGGAATCCTGCGCCGCTTCCTGGTCCTGAACCCTGCTAAGCGCTGCTCCCTGGAGGTAAGGAGAAAACCTCAGCCGGATGATAAGCGGTGCGTTTACAGTGGCTTTCTCCTACTGGTTTAACTATTACGCTAAGATAGTCAAAAACTACATGTTTGCAGCCCTTAGGAGATCCCTTTGTGTGTTTATTTTCCGTGAAGATTAGGAGGAGAGTGCAGCTCCGGGTTACGTTTTAATTATTCAACAAAGTTGAAGGCATCGCAGAAAAGCTGCATGTGAATAATAATTAAGTGCACCCCAGCAGGTAGCAGAAAGACCTGACCTTTAGCAGTAGGAGCTTTCTGTCTGACTCCTGAATCTCTGGGAAGATATTTGTTTCAGGTTATTGTGGTTTGTTACCGCACAGCTTTTTTTTTAAGTGTTTGGGATCATTTTTGAGCTTTTGACGTGAAAATAGCTCAATAAATTTCCTGTTTCATTATATCCTATCAGGTAGCTTAATACTACAGTCATTACTTGGGATTTTATCCGATACCGGTGCCAAACTGGTACTTTTGAAATGGTGCCAGTGCTTAAAAGGTTCTCCAAACGGTGCTTCAAGAATGGAAAACGTACAAACTTTGTCGAAATACCCTCTTATTTAGTTATTTTTAGTAAGGCTGTCAAACACTAAAAAGATGTGATCTAATTAATCGCAGGGTAGCTGTAAATTAATCACCATTCGTAAATATGACCAAAAAAAACTAAAGTTTTCACTGTAAATAAAAGGAAAAATCTAGATGCAGTTGGTCTTTAAAAAAATTTAATATAGAAAAAATCAATTAGGTTTTTGTTTTGAACTCCACAATCACATTCACAATGTGTGTGATCTCATATGAAAAATAATAGCAAATTGAGGTAGAACTAACCAAAATATGTGAATAAAGTTAACATTTCGATATCAGCAGACTGTATTAAACATCAGATAAATCAAATGTAATATCGACTAATCTAATGTCACAATTGACCATTTTCCATAAGTAAACAGATTCTCCAGTTCATCACAACAGGAAATATTATGAATATTTACTCAGCTACTTCCGCTAATATTTAGCCCTGATTTCAGTCCGAAAACATCACTTTAACTGAATAATTTCGTATTTTTAACGCAGCGGTATCTCACTATGAAATGTACTGAAGCTATACAGTGACCCAACACACATTAATTAACTTAAATACGGAGCATTCAAACACTTCCACGCACGTACCGGAGCTGATGTCCCAAGCGGACTAATAATTCTCACAGACAACTTGTGAACTTATCACCACAAAGTAAATACGCCAATAATAATAATACACTCACATGTCATTTAGGATCACAAACGCATGCTGCTGCACAACAATCTGCAGTTTGGCTGGTTAGAAAAGCAGAACTGATGTGTTGTGGGCTGAATTATGACCAGGGTGCCGTTCTGAGAAGGCAATTTTCATTGCGGGGGAAAAAACAGAGATAATTCTAGGAATTAATCAATACGCGTTGGTTCGTTAATTTCGACAGCCCTAACTTTTAACAGTTATTTGCACAAACATGGCGATGTTTACCTTTTCTGGTGATTTAGGGAATCACTCCTGGCTGATGGCACGCCCAGAATCCATAGTGTTTGACATCTCCCGGAAAATAAGGACCGAAATAAGCACTCAAATGTGCGCTGCTGTTCTGTTTAATTCATAACCGGTGCCATGAGCCTTCGCTCCTCTCAAACCACAACATAGGGCCAATGATCGGGTTCTCAGCGAGTTTATGTCGCAATCGCAACTATTAACCACAAATTCAGCCATTCCCTGCAAATTCTGCAGGTCTTGCAATTTTATTCAACTATCACAACTTTCACAATGTGTGCGACTCGTCGCATATCATGTACGCTCCCTGATTCTTATGTGAGAGGGATCGAGAATAAAATATGTTTGCATTTTGCAAAGGAAAGTCCTTGTGGGACCCTGTGAAAAACACATCAGTTGTGAACTGCGTCCCAACGCTAACGGCTAACTCTGTGGTCGGTGACAACAATTTGGTCATCTTTATCGTCTTCCCTGTTGTCCATTTTCCTTCTAAATTATTTACCAACTATACACTCTTGACGCGAAACTTTTGTTTTACCTCCTGCTTCCTGATACTACATGTTTTTTCTGCATTGGCCAGTTAGCTTGACAAGAAGGCGGTGCTTCGTCTGGATCGGTCAGTTGGCATAACGATTAAAACGCAGCACACGATTATGAAGCTTTTTAATAAAGCGATTTCGATTAAAATTCGATTAATCGCCCAGCCCTTATTTAAAGTAATTTTATTTTGCTATGGTTTGTGTGACAATGTAGCCTCTTAGCTCGGCTAATAATTTTACTGGCCGAATTGCAACAACGGTGTGTACTTAATTATATTTTTTTCTTTTTTGGTTTAATTTACTGTAATCACAAAAGTCCTAAGCTATTCAAATTTGTCACAATTTTTTCTGTTTCGCCAATCAGCAAATAATGAAAGATAAGTGGATTAACGTTGGTTATGATGGAGACGAGCTGAAGCCCCACGTTGAGCCTGAGGAGGACTTCAGTGACAGCAGCCGCATTGGTGAGATGTTTTCTTCATTATTTACCATAAATGTGTTTAACCTACAACGAGTTCAGTTCAAAAATACTTTATCACAATGCTAAATTCAGTTTTAACTCACAACACGCAAATGTCTTCAAAGAGTCCTTTTTGGAAGGTGATACTGGTGTATTATCATTCCTGAACAAATGTCTAGACCTAATTTCTAAGGATTTCTGTGACGCTCCTCTGCTGTCTACATGTGATGTACACAAGCGTACGTGAAACTTGAATGCCAACATAAATAAGTTTCCTCATTCCGGACATGAATGTTGGCGAAATTCACCGTTTGAATCCAAATAATGGTCACCTACATGATTCGTGTGTCCGATGAGGAAAACAAACGGCTGTAATTAGTGACGAACGCCACAGCAGCGAGTCGAAAGGTTTCTGAACAGATTGACTGAAAGATGTTGTAGTTTCAATTACTTATTCAATCCTCCGATAAAAACTGTTTTATCCGACCTCAAGTCTAGGTTCCTTTTATTTTGGCTTTGCGGTGGTAACTTCGGCAATGGATCAGAGAGCGCAGCTTTTGGGCCAAAGTTACGGCGTCATAAATCAACACACTTTTAATTTGCGCTGCGACCAAAGTCACTCTCTCCTGACAAAGAGACTCCTGTGAGTTTTTAGATTAATTAGCGGCTATTCCTATCAGTGCTGCTGAGCAGGGGCATATCTATGAGGTTAATTAGAGGGGCTAAAAGGGCCCAGGGTGGGTCTGGGTGTGTAGCACTAAAAAAAAAGCAAAGGTGTTTAGTGGGGACCCAATCTGAACTGGTCACATTTTAGTTTTTTCATCAGTTACATTTAAAGTAATTTTATTTTTACTAAGGTTTATGTGACAATAAAATAGAAAATCACAAATAAAGTGGAGGGACTGTTTAATTTAACTTAGCTACATTATTGCTATGGGCTGTAATGTCAAATAATAGAATTAGAAAGAAATAGAAAGAATTTAGAAATAATTTTGGCCTTTTCGGAAGAATCAGGTCTAAATTCTTCTTGTTTTCAGTCATTATATAAAACCAACCTTCCAAGTCTCAAAATAAGTTAAATTCTGTTTAATTCAAAAATACTCTACTTTTCCTGAAGGGGAATTAAATGTTGTCCTAACTCATAAGTATCTTCAAAGAGTCGATGTGGAGACCATTGATTGTCTCCTGGCAATCACGACTTGCTAACATCTCAAAATCTCAATATCCAGGCAGCAGAGACTATATTCCACAGTTACGTTTCCTGGATGACATCCTCAGTTATTGGCAAGCACTGCTCGTCCACCTCATTTGTTTTTCCCTCTCCTCTTTAAGTCTCTGTCCTGCTGTATGGTTAGAAAGCCTGGAAGAGAGAGGCTGGAGTAGGGGACACGATCCATTGTGATGAATGGAAGAGATAGTTTGACCTTCCTCCTTCTCTTGTTCCTCTTTGGTCCTGCTCTGCATCGATGAAGCTTCCTTTTCAACTCCTCTGGAATTTAGGTTGTATTTCAGGTTTTGTTTTAGCTTCTGAGATGCTAATCAGCTGCTCTTAGTTGTAAAAAAAAAACAAAAAAACATCAACCTTGTTGTCTTGACTCTCAGTTAATAAAATAGGCATATGCTGCGTTCAGACCACACATGAAGTTTGACGCATGTCCTAAAAAGCATGCAACGCTTGCATCTGAGGAAAAAAGAACGCTTGGGCGGGGCTTCTTCTGTTGCCGTACGTTCTGAACTATGGCGGATCGTATCGAGAGGGTGGCTTGGCTTTATTTGCTAAATAAAGCTAGACGATGTCGACTTCGGCTACATCGGCGCCGTTTGTGGGTTCACCCTATTATTGAGATGCGTTCTGAGTTTGGGGAGTTTATTTGCTCAGAGAGCTAACGACACGGGCAATAACTACCTTGAGAAAAGATTTGATAACTTACCAGACACCCCAATCTCTTCAGCGATCTTCATCCAAGAAAATTCCTTTACATTCCTGTCTCCATACAAAGACGAGGACAGATCATAAAGTTCTCTGCGACCGCAGACGGCCACGATCAGCTTGTCTTCGGTCGTTGAAAATGTTTTTTCTTATCCCGCTTCTTTCAAGATACGTGTATAGTGACATCACTACAGTGAGACAATCAGATTGGTTGCAGCACTACGTAAACTGCGTTGGGTCCGTCAAAGTTCAGCTTGCTGAACTTCTGCGTTGCTTGCGTTGCCGTATGAAACGCAAGTGAAGTTGACAGAGCCAACATACAAAACGTACCGAGAGTTTGACGGACCTCTGACGTACTCTACCATATACTTTAGATGTAATCTTACCGTCTCTGATGCTGCAGTTTGGGGCGGTGTGAATGCACCATTATGCGAAGGAAAGGTGTCCTTAAACTGACGAAAGGTTATTTGAGGAGTCAGTAAAAACAGGACAATAGAACCCAAAAGCAGAATGATTCACGCCTTTGGTTGTAGCTTTAAACGAAGATCTGAATCACCTTCCAGAAAATTTAATGTTAAACGTGCTTCGGTCCGGCATCACAGTGAGGTGATAACAATTTTCTTCCTTCCAGATGTGATTGTCGGGATGGGATTTGACAGAGAGGAGGTCCGAGAGTCGCTGCTTAAGCATAAATACAACGAGATCACTGCCATGTACCTGCTGCTCGGACGCAAAACTGAGGTGGAGTATTTCTGTGTATCCCGCTTCTTGTGCCTTATTATAATTTTTGCAGAATTCTGCAAAAATTAAAAAAGCATTACAGCATCTCCAGCAACAGTATGTTGGTTTTATATTAAAAATGATCATTTCTAAATTATAACACTGACTATTTTCAATTGGTTATATTGTTTTCTACTCTGGCTATGTCTACTTATTCGATATATATATTTTTTTATCTAATCAAATCTCTTGTCAGTTCTATACTTTCAACTTTTTTTAAATTAAAGAACATAAAAAAATCCTATTTATTTCAGGAATCGTGATTTTTCTGTACCGTTTCACCCCTACCATCTACAGATGGGACTTTACAGCAGAGGTGTTGTGCATGCTTACGTCTCGTCACATTGTCCTTCTCTTGTCATTTTGTCATTTAGACGGACGCTGCCGAGTCCCGGTCAGGCAGCAGCCTCAGTCTGGCTCGCATCCGCCCCAGCGGCATCACGAACGGAACGAGCAAGCACTCCACCTCGTCTTCATCCTCCGGTGCTCAGTCTTCCTCCTCCAGCCACAAGCCTCAGCGGAGCGCCTCGACGTACCACCGGCAGAGACGACACTCTGACTTCTGTAGGGAAACACTTCTTCCACATTTGGGTTTGTTTCAAGGAGGTCTTTTTTTCCAGAAATGTGTGTTTCTCCGTTAGGTGGTCCAGGCGCTCCAGGGTCGGCACTCCCCAAACGAAGTCCCAGCGGGGTGGGCGAAGCGGCGGCCCTAAAAGAGGAGCGGCTGTCTGTACGCAAGCCAAGCAGCACCACAGTGGGCTCCCGTAGCATCCCGACCCCATCCAGTCCCATGGTTAGCTCCGCCCACAACCCGAATAAATCCGAGATACCAGACAGGCGCAAGGAGGCGAACTCCACAACGGTAAGACCTGAAGGAAGCGCCGTGGGAGTGACGAACCAAATCATCGGATAAACTCTGAGTCATGCTTTGGTTTTGATCCACAGCAGCCTTAAATACCAGAACCTAACGGGTCGAATTAGTAAAAAAAGATCTGCCTTAAAATACTGTCTTCCAGAATAACATCACTGCCAGTGCCATGACTCGAAGAAACACGTATGTGTGTACGGACCGATCCAGCACCGACAGACCATCGCTGCTGCAGAACGGCAAAGAAAACAGGTAAGAAAATGTTGTTGTTTTTTATCTGTTATACAGTTCAAAACCGGGTCCATACTTCGAGAATCCTTACTGAAACTGTACTTAAAGTGACAGTGTAGTTTTTGCAGTATATCTTTGAAAATAGCCATTAAATTGTTATGTAATAATAATTACATAAAGCACATTAATTGCAAAATATTGGCGATATTGTAAAATATGACTTTAAAAATCAGTTTTAAAATACATAGGCGCGGGTCCTCTTTTCAGAGGAAAGCCATATTAGATGACGTCTTTACTTCTACAAGAGCCCGGACGGACAAAGCGCATGGAACACGCCCGCTATTAAAACATTGATTTCCCCTCAAAATGCAAAAAAGTTTCGCCATAAATACATTTTTACCTCTTTTCTAGTTCCAAGCAATGAAAGAGAGGCTGATGTCATATGCTGCAAATGGATCATTCTCAGGGGAATTGAGCGTTTGAAAACAGCAGTAGTTGGACCTCCGTTGTTGAGTTTCTTACCCGAAGACACAGATACCGCATGCTTGTGATAATTTAGGTGTGCACTGCCCCCTACTGGCCGAAAATTACACACTGTGCCTTTATGCTCAGCAAAATAAGTTTACTTCCGAGCTATAAAAGTTTGAGTACGCACAGCTTAATACAATTTCCGCTTTATAAATCACACTCTTGCTCTAGAAATGTTCTCGAGTGATTTTTGGATCATATCCCGCTGCTTGCAAACGTACTTTCTGCCCCATATGATGGGGTCCTCGTGCTTCCTGCACTTCACAGCAGCTGTGGGTCCCACGGGAGCCCAAACGGCAGAGCTGTGCGTTAACTTTTTCATCTTATAGCACTGGTACTACAGATGTTGGCTTGTTTTATAGCAAACAAGTTCTAGCATCAACACAAAATCTCTAAAAACCAGGTCTTTATGTCTTCAAGAAGAGACTGTGGAACTACTCACATTATTTAGATAATGTTATTCACTTTTTCAGGCATTTATGAGCTTTCAGTTGTAATTTACTCAAACAAAAAACAGATTTCAGCAGTCGCTCCTTGGCATATTTAGAAAGAACGGGAAGCAGTAGCTTTCGAATATAGTAGCAAAACACTTTTTACACTATTCTCAGAAATATGTATGTAACATTGTTATTGAATATTTCTGAAAAATACTGTATAAAAAATCTGTTTTATTACAGAATTTTTACAATTCACAGAAACATGTATGAAACAAATTAGGATACAGTAGCTTTTAGAAACAAACATGTAACAAGACAAAATTTTCACTTCTATTTGTATGTCACTTGGATGTGGCGCAAAGTGTTAGTGAGACACAGAGCAGTGTCCAAACACGACCCTCCTGTGGTCCTAGAGACCTCGTCAATGTGATGTGGTGCCACATGGCTCGATGTGGACCGCCACGTGCGCTCATGTCACACACGTGCTCGGTGGCGTGCTTAGATTGTAGGTAATCAAAGACACGCTCAGTGTGAACAAAAACAGTTTCTGACTGCATGGGGCGTTTGAGACACGATAAGAAGTTGGACGGGGAGCAAAAATAAAAAGCAGAGTAGATTTGAGAGCGATACAAGTTATCTCAAAATTAAAAGATATCAAAGGGTATGAGGTTCAGTTCATTTTATTTGTAATGGATGGATGAATGGATATATAGATGAACAGATGGATAAATGGATGGATGAATGCAAAGGTTGATGGACGGATGGAGGGATAAATGGATGGATGAACAGATGGGTGGATGCATGGATGCAAAACTGGATGGATGAATAGATGAACGGATGGATGAACAGATGGATGGATGGATGGATAAATGGATGGATGGATGCAAAGATGGATGGATGTGGATGGATGGATGAACAGATGGATGGACGGATGGATGGATGAACAGATGGATAAATGGATGGATGGATGCAAAGATGGATGGATGAACAGATGGATGGATGGACGGATGGATGGATGAACAGATGGATGGACGGATGGATGGATGAACAGATGGATGGATGGATGGATGAACACATGGATGAACAGATTGATGGATGGATGGATAAACAATGGATGAACAGATGATGGATGAAGATGGATGGATGAACAACATGGATGAACAGATGGATGGATGGATGAACACATGGATAATGATGGATGGATACAAAGATGGATGGATGAACAGATGGATGGACGGATGGATGGATGAACAGATGGATAAATGGATGGATGGATACAAAGATGGATGGATGAACAGATGGATGGACGGATGGATGGATGAACAGATGGATGGATGCAAAGATGGATGGATGAATAGATGGAAGGATGCAAAGATGGATGGATGAACACATGGATGGATGGATGAACAGATGAATGGATGAACAGATGGATGGATGGATGAACACATGGATGAACAGATGGATGGATGGATGAACACATGGATAAATGGATGGATGGATACAAAGATGGATGGATGAACAGATGGATGGACGGATGGATGGATGAACAGATGGATAAATGGATGGATGGATACAAAGATGGATGGATGAACAGATGGATGGACGGATGGATGGATGAACAGATGGATAAATGGATGGATGGATGCAAAGATGGATGGATGAACAGATGGAGGGATGAACAGATGGATGGACAGATGGATGGATGAACAGATGGATGGATGGATGAACACATGGATGAACAGATTAATGGATGGATGGATAAACAGATGGATGGATGGATGGATGGATGAACAGATGGATGGATGGATGAACACATGGATGAACAGATGGATGGATGGATGAACACATGGATAAATGGATGGATGGATACAAAGATGGATGGATGAACAGATGGATGGACGGATGGATGGATGAACAGATGGATAAATGGATGGATGGATGCAAAGATGGATGGATGAACAGATGGATGGATGGAGGGATGAACAGATGGATGGACAGATGGATGGATGAACAGATGGATGGACAGATGGATGGATGAACAGATGGATGGATGGATGGATGAACACATGGATGAACAGATTAATGGATGGATGGATAAACAGATGGATGGATGGATGGATGGATAAACAGATGGATGCAAAGATGGATGGATGAACAGATGGATGGATGCAAAGATGGATGGATGGATGAACAGATGGATGGATGGATGAACAGATGGATGGATGGATGAACAGATGGATGGATGCAAAGATGGATGGATGAACAGATGGAAGGATGCAAAGATGGATGGATGACCATATGGATGGATGAATGAACAGATTGATAAACAGATGGATGGAGGAATAAAATAAAAATTTCCATGAAAATAGAGAATCGTAGCACCATCATGTAGCGCAGTGGTTAGTTCAGGCGCTCCACAAACGGAGGCCTGAGTCGTCCCCGGTTTGAGTCCTGCCCAGTCGACGTTTGCTGCATGTCTCCCCCAGATCTCTCCCCCATTTCTATGCACTGTCAGCTTTGAATAAAGGCCACTGTGGCCACAAAACTTTTAAAATGTAGAGGATCAGGCAGGAAAACTGCCCTCTTTAAGCATCAGTGACTTTTGAAGCTGTCTCTGTATGTTGATGCCTTTCAATCGGCCATTTTGTTAGTTTTCTGCAGACATCCCAGTGGAGCACCTTCCTCCTCCTCCCCCCCCCCGTACCCTGGAAGGTTGTTGGGCATCACCAGCCGGCCTGTTTGCGTTGACATTAAACGATTTTTCTCTGCAGCGGCTGCTTTTACTCTTAACTCATTTAATGGGTCTGCCCCACTTGAACTCTCTGGGTGTTATCTAGAGCGTTATGAAAAGCAGCCTGAGGCCACCATGAGCCTAGCAGGGCAACCATCGTGTGTTTCTGATAAAGTGTTGACTGACGGGAAGGAAGTTAGATGTGAATAAAGGAGGTGGAAGCAAAGCCTCTAAAGCATGAAATTATGGAGATGGTGAGAGTAAAGCTCATTTTCTACAAATCTTTCATGATTACTCATTTTTATTTGAGTATCCATCATTTTGCTTATGTTTTAGCTTTTAACAATTATTAACCAGATTTTAAGGCTGTAGTGAGACATAAAATGACGGAAAACTTCAGGAACCGCATTGACTCCACTTCTCCTTCTGTTTCCTGCAGCACCTTGTCCCACCGCCTGCCGCCGGCCTCGCCCTCGTCCCACAGCATCGCCGGCGCCTCTGGGGTCTCCTCCACTCCTTCCTCCCGCCTCTCCCGGGGATCCACAGTGAGGAGCACCTTCCACGGGGGCCAGATCCGAGACCGCCGCCCTCCATCTTACGCCCCGCCGGCGTCCCCCACGCCGTCTCACGACGCCAGCCCGATGCCCCACGTCAGGACCCGGGCCCCGTCCAACCTGCTCAGCAAAATCACCTCTAAGCTGACCCGCAAGTAAGTAGACATGCTAGAGAGATAACGTAGGTTAGAAACATGAAGTGAGCGTCAGATATCTGGTTGTTTAAGATTAAAACAAACTTTTTCCTGAGCTATTTTTACTTTAACAGTCGAGTTTCTTGGTTCTTGTTATATGTAATTGTAAAGCTCGACACAAAAGTCACACAGCTAACCTCCTGCCTCTTGCAATCATTTCCTTAACCAGTACTAACCTTCCAGTCTTCCTTTAAACCAGAAAAAAAGTCCTTTCCTCTCCACATTAATGCAAAACCTCGGTCTGATAGCTGTTTAGTAAAACTTGAATATTTAACCTGCCAAAATAATCGATTCCATCGAGATTTATAGTGACGTGTTAAAGTGTTTCTTTTTTTTTGGCATGTTCGTCGCACTTAAATGTTTCCGTTCATCAAACTAGTTTAAATATTAGTCAAAGACAACACAAGTAAACACCAATTGCACCTTTTAAAACATGACATAAGTTAAGATCAGTTTCTCTCGCCATGCCTGATTACTGCCACACCAATTATATGTCAAGAAGGTACTTAGATCAGACTTGACTGATAAACTGAACTACAACGAAAGGCCGTTAAAAGTTATACATCATGCCGAGACTCAAAGAAACGAAGAAAGTCACTGGGATCAGTCTGGAAGAGGTTCTAAAGCCGTTTCTAAAGCGTTGGGCGTCCAGTGAACCTCAGTCACAGCCGTTCTGCACTAATGGTGAAAACGTGGAACATTGGTGAAACTCTCCAAAAATGACCCCAAGAACGCAGCGACCACTCATCCGAGAGGTCACAAAAGACGATCATCATCAAAACATCCACAGAACTTAAAAGAAAAGCTGGCTATTTATTTAACCGGGCCCTTATTTTTAGTTTAGTTTATATCCAGTTATGATCAGCGTATATCCATATAATGGGAGTCAATCATGGCAGGAGATTTGCTGCCTGTAATAAGGTATTATCTCCCCCTTGTTTTAACCACGTTTTGTTTTGAATAGTTAGCGATATTCCACTGAGTTCAGAACGTCTCGGAGGTGCTAAGGTATTAGCTTCAGGTGTTTTACAGGCTTTTAATCCAACCGATTCCAACTTACACTAATCAGCGATTTCAGTGACATCGCAGCCGTCCACCATTGCAGCTGTAGTCTCCTTAGGTTTCGGAAAGGGAAGCTGTGGAAGCTGAAGTTAGTCCAATTCATCATTCAACTCGCGCAATTTGGAAACGCAAACATGAACCATATTGATGTCTGCAGTAGCAAGTTCTGTCTAACCGACCACCTGCTCAGACTACAGCTGGGATGGAGCACAGCAGTGATGTCATTGTAATCGCTCAATAATTTAGTTGGGTTATAGCGTCTAAATCACCCCGAAGCAGAACAAATAAGCACTTCTGAAACGTTATGAACTCAGGGGTGTAGTGCTAACGATTCATAACAAAACATTGGTTAAATGAAAGAAGGTTTGGGGCACATAATACCTTTTTTACGGCCTGCAAATCTCCTGTCCTGATTGACTGCAATTATATCGATATACACTGATTTTGACAGGATATAAACTTTTTCAGAAGGACTCCCAAGTGGCTCCAAACTTGTCTGGGTACGTAAATGAACGTAATTTTTGCTTAAAAAAAATAACTTCCGCCTTTAGATCTGTTTATACAGAATTTCCAGAAACAAGCTAGCTCAAAAAAAAAATTTTTCATGCACGATAGCTACGATTCAACACAGCAACAGCTATAAATAAATACTGAAGTGGTTCTGCCGCATTTGTCTAAAAACCTCCGCCAATAACATGGCGGATCCAACGATTGGACCACATGGTCGTCTGACTCACCGGACAAGTGCACTTCCGCATTTATGTGGCTCCTCCACTTATTACACGCTGCCGCGTTCTGCAAGAGAGCACCACTGGGAAGAGAGGTTCTCACTGAATAATTTAAGGGAGGGAGAAACGGCCAGCTGCTACCAATTCAACTTCAGGACAAATCAGCAGAGTGCCAGAAAGAAAAAAACAATTTTAAGGCACAGAAAACAAAAGATGAGTGAGTGCACTGCAACTAGTGTTTTATGCTCTCTTGTCTGCTGTGGCGATGCGTGTTCCCAAATCGCCGTGGCTTAGAGGTGATAGCCGACAGGAGGGGCAACTGTTTTAAGCCAGCCTGTTTAAAAAAAGCTGATATAGCAGCTTTAAGGGTTTCACCTACCCTAGTTAAAGGTCAGAGGTCATGATAGCTTGATCTTAAGACAGAGAAAAATGTCCTGCATGGCACAGTTCTAAGACAAAAACCTCTGCTGGGGAAAAAGAATATTATGGCTCATCTCGATTTAGCCAGAAACATTTTTGAAGATTACAGAGACATCAGGCAAAATCCTTTTGAGATGCTGTGTCATGACCTCAAAAAGCCGATTCATGCTAGGAAACCATCCAATATGGCTGAACTACAACAATGCTGTGGGAGATGAGCAGGAGAAAAATTAATCCACCGCTGGAAAAGACTCTGACGGTGAAAGGGTGGCCCAGCCAGTTATTGCATTTTTAGGTTTTATTTACACATGTCTAGATTTTTTTCTCTAATAATAATTTTATCATTAATAATAATTAATAATAACAATAATAATAAAATTAATGATCTATTAATAATCAAATCATTGATTAATTAACTGAGTTTTTTATTAACTTGTGTTGTCTTTGACTTACACCTAATTCACATCATCTGAGGAACAGATGCGGAGCTTTGTTAAGTTCATAGAGTCTAGTTTTTTTAATTTCTGGACGCTGCATAGAGATTTTTATGAAGTTAAACAAATGAAAAACATATTTAAGGGTAATAGAAAATGGTCGGAACACATAACTTAGCTCCGTTTCTAAAGCTAAGAAGATTTGGATCTCTAAAAGACAAATAATCGTCATAATCTGTAGTTGTTATCGTGTGAACCACCGGGATTTGGTGCTCTCACTGGGGGCACATTTTCAGAAATTTTCCGCACACAAACCGCAGCTGGTGTGAATTGTAGTCTGTACATAGACTGCACTGCAACCGGTAGGAATTAGGTTTTATACTTACATTTCTTTAATGATCTGGAACGTTAAAGTTTGTGAAAAATAAGAAATAGTGAAGGAGTCAATTTTTCACACCCCTACACATGACAAAAATTGTGTCTATAATAGAAAGATTGGCCATATAGATCAGCCGTTGCTGGTCTTGTTTGTGGCATTTAAGCCGAGATAATCCTTGTTAATTGTGACAGTTGTTTCTAAAACCTGCCTTTGAGTGGAAGCTGGACTATTAGACCCAAGTCTGCAGCTCAAATTGACTAACTGTATTTTTATGATAATCTGTTGTTCTTGGCTGCTTATTGTTGCTTTATCTGTTTGATTTAAAAAAAAAATAACATTGGCCTCTTCTTACCAATCATACCTTGCCAATTTTCTGCCGTTTCTTTGCATTCTGTTTTAATTGTACTCTTCTACCTTTGCTTCCCACTCTCTGTCCTTCTGTTTTCCCTCTCACTTTGCTTTCTTCCTCTAACTCCCCTCCTCTTTTTTTCTTTCCCATTCTTCTCATCTTCTCTTCACTGCCTTCTTTTCTTCCTCTTGCCTCGCAGGGTCACTCTTGACCCTTCTAAACGTCCGAGCTCAAACAAGTCCGTGTCGGGCTGCACCCTCCCGCAGGGGACAAAAACAGTTAGTAAGTTTTCCTTTCCCATGTTTTCTGGCTGCATCTGTCTTGTCTGCCTGCCCGCCCACCAGTGCCCCCGCCGCTCTTCCTCCTCCCTCCATTCCGTCCCTTGCTGCTTTGGGTTCAGTGGCTCAAACCTTGTCCTGAGGTAAAGCTGCTTTACATGTAGGAAATGTCATCCCTGCTTTAGTTTAGGTGCAAGTAACACAAAATCGCCACATTTATAACCTTAATAAAATTTTAAAAAATGCAGAAAGATTTATTTAACATTGTAAGTTATATTTAAATAATACATTTGCCAAAGTCTTTTCATTTTTAGGTTTTACTTCCAGGGAGCCAGACTTTTTCTTTAGACTTTGATTGCTGTTTTACTAGTTTTCCCCCTAATTGTCTCTCTTTTACCAGATCCCTTTATCAGAGGGCGGTTGTTGGTCATTTTGGCCCCTCCCTGTTTCCATATTTTAAAATTGTGTCATTAAATACACAAAACTATACCGTTAGGTGAAAATTCTGGTATAATTCTGGTATCTTAAAGACAAAAAGTCAACAAATAAATTCTAGTTACACACTCCTTACGGGTCGATGGCGATACTCCACAATTTTATTGATTTTCACCAGCAGATTATGTTGGCTTTCTAACGTCATATTCTTTTGAAGAACATTTATTGCACCGTTTTTGACATTAAAAGGCCATTCTTGTTCGAGATGGCTCCGTTCTTTCAATCATATCAAGGCTTCGAATGGTGAGTCACACATTATTTGCTCTCTGAGTGGTTTGACGACAGCCTTTCCTCTGTCTGCAGTTATGATTTCGTTCATGATGAACGATTGCCATGCATTAAGAATCTTAGCTCTCCAACTATGTATTATATGTATATCAATCCGTCCGGGATTTAGCTGCACTTTTCAGCGATTATTGCGGCCTAAAATGCCCGATGTCGCGGCAGCTTTTGTGAAAAAGTTTCTAAAAAAGTTGCTATGTTTTTATTTGTTGTTTTTTTTTGTTTTGTTTGCCAATCACTTGAAAACTGAAACTGAAGGTGCCTTTTTCTGTCTGGTTCAAATACGTTTGCTTTTCATTTGGTCAAGTTACGCACAGTGGATAGAGTAGCCAAACATTTTAATCAAGCAAGAGTCGTAATACATCATGATAATGTTATGTAAAAGTAAAAAGTACAGGGCAGTAAATCTACTTATAAAACCACATTTTTTTCCCCAGTTAGAACCTACCTCTTACTGTTTAATACTTCGATTTTTTAGAGTTTGTCTAGAAAGGGTAATTGTGGATCGTTGAATGAACCAGTTGAGGAGCCATACAATTAATTTAACCATTAAGAGTTTGCCTGATTAAATACATTATTTTTCTTAAATTTGAAATTAATCCAAAGTAGTACATGAGGTTTGCCTAAATTTGCATCTTTTATAGAAAGGATTTAAATGAATATGTTATAAAAATATATTTTTTCTCACGATATTAATATTTTAATTGAATTTAACCCATTAGCGTTCTTATGATTAATCCAAGTGAAAGCTACAATTCTTGATTCCAATTATTTATACCAATGATGTATGCCGATCATTATAGGATCATAACTGTAAATGCAGTAAAGCTTTTTCAAACCACTTGAAAATGAAAGATAAAGTTCAACTCGTTCAATTGTGACAGATGCTTTCTCAGCCAATACATCCATCCATCTGCAAAGTTTTAGTTACGCTAAGCTAGCTTTATCACTTCTCTGTTATATGGCAGAAAACTTAAATTTTAGCCTAAAGACTTCCGCTCGTTATCTCCCAGTCAGTGCGACCAGAAGCGTGCTGTGCGACCGTGATGACTGTCCCATGAGAAACACCGTGAGCAGAAAATAATTAGGTAGTTGAAAAATAAAGAGGTTAGATGAAATAAACAAGAGCCTTGCCTTGATGATTTTTTTTTATCTTTTCTTGAATAATTCATGTCATTCCAAGATTAACACCACTTTATTCATGAATGAAAAAAACAGGCATACAAACTTTAATCAGGTGGATCACTTTTGATAAATTCAATTGGACCTCTTATCGGATGGTTCTGTGGTGAAAGCCTGCCAATTTACATTAAACACCCGTTTTTAAAAATGCATGCCGCTTTTTTTAAAAACCTTTTTGTTGACATTTTCAGAGTTTCGTGTTTTCAGTCAGATATTACTGACTGGAGGCCATGGACTAAGGTATTCTTAGCAGCTGAAATTAACATCTCTCTCTTCGTGTAGTTAGACATAAATTGACATGCATTCATCATAGCAGTTGAAACAGTGCATTTGGACATGGCTGAACGATTGCAGGATCATCGTCTCTGAAGTAAAAGATCATTTTAGCTGCATTGACTTTTCCTGATTTTTCTTCTTTAGGGTGTGAATGGTGTCTGCAGGAAAGTCAGATTTCAGAGAGTTTTCTAATTTGAGATATGACTCAGCAAAAGCTAAAGAATGAGGAAAAAATTGTATTGTAAGCAATATTGTCCGTAAAAAAACATTCAAGAATAGTAATGCCTTAGCATTAGGGGTGTCACGATTCTTCAAATCTTTGATTCGATTCTCTATTTTTTTTTTATTTTTTTTAAAGTACAGAACCCTATTTCATATTTAGACAAGTCTCCGATCATTGGTTTTATGCGTTCAATTTTGTAGAGTAAACCTCATCTTAAAAGACAAAATTGATGCAATTTTTATTACTCTTGAGTAATGTATCACATTAGGCATTAAAGGTCAAATTGAAATAATTTATTTATCATAAAAGTGTAACAGTATTTTTTAAATAACAAATTATTAGAAACATAGAGTGGCTGCCGTCTAGTGACTTCATAGTTACTGCAGAACGACTGGAGACAAAAAGCTCCGGATAGCTCATTGGACCGAGTAAAATGCAGCTAACAGCGGCCCTCCTGTTTCCAATGAGATTGTGGACTTAACCTGTCAGGAACTCAACATTTCTTCACCGGGGATTTGAGAGTAGAAGGACCAACTTTAGCTCTAACTCCTGCTGCTTCATCTATCCTAGCCATGGTCGAGCTGTAGCTTAGCTAATAGCTACTTGCTAGCGTCAGCTAATGTGCTCTGTAGACGTGTGCTCTGATCATGGGGGTTGTGATACAGGCAGTTAAAACGTTACCAGGTGTTGTTGTGAGTTTTAGGAAAACTAGTGAGTTACTTATTATGGAAAATGCGATGTGTGGTTCCTTGTGATGATACGGTTGTCTGCTAACTGTTGCTAAGGAATGCCAAGTGGGACACTCAGTAAACACAGGAGGAGGTGATCGCGATTCTCTTTTTGGATTTCGATGCACAAGGTCATAACGTAATTTCCAACGATTTCGATACAAAATCGAGATTGTGACACCCCTAATTAGCATGTTTTCCTAATATCCTGGAACCCTAGTTCTCTGAGTGGAAAACCTAGAGAAGGACTGACAAAGTGAAAAGTTTGGCTCGTTGAAAGCAAAGGAAATATAAAGAAATGAGATTGAACCCACACCGACAATATTCGTTAAAACATAATCTATTAAAAAATGACTCTCGATGTCTCTCCTTTTGATTATTTATCCAATAATTTTCTTATTTTGCTTGATTTATCTTTGGGGATGTTCACTAATTCCTGCAAGAACGGATGCCCATAAACACACTTTATGTTACATGGTTTCTGACTCCTTTAAGCTGTGTTCAGGGCAAGCTCTGACCTTTCAGTCCCCGTGTTAAATTACTGGACTTCAATTGTTTCTTCCTGTATAACAGCTACACCTCAAAGCTGTCTGTCTGCAGCTTTCTCCCCGTCTGTCTGTCTGTTTGTATATCTGTCTGTCTTCTTTGTCAGTGTCTCCACTGTCTCGGCTTCATGCTTCAGATCTCGCTGAAGGGCTGCTTGTGCTGCAGCGCCGCCACCGACTTACAACAAAAATATACTGATACATTAGGGGTATAACCGGAAATCTCTGCTCGGTACATACCTTGGTTTTATTTTCTTGGTACGGTTCCTTTTCGGTACAGTTGGGGAACAAAGCAAATACATAGTTTTTGTGTGTTTACATTTTAAAACAGACTGTAAATGCAGTAAATCTTACAACAAATTGCTCTGAGATAACATATATAATATATATTAGTAGCGGAATACTCTTTATATGAAACTATTTTTTTATGTTGAGGCAGTGGGAAGTGTTATTGGCAGCTGCTGAAAGTAACTTCTAAAGTAACTTGTAATCTGATTCAAATACTTTTAAAAATAATCTGTAAAATAACTTTTGGAAGCAGTAGCCTATCACACTTTTTGTAAATATCTACATTTCCTTGTACTATTCAAAGATATAAAGTAATTTTTTTACTTATTTTCAAAAGTCGAACATGTCATCGAACATTGTACAACTGTTTCGGGAAAACTTTAAGGAGGCGAGGGCTGGGAGATAAAAGATCTGGAATTGCACTTCAACCGAGCAAAGATCCTGGATGGATTACATAAAAGCCCTGATAGGAAATGGTTGTTTTAGCCTTTAAACATGGTGCTGAGGTGAGGAAGTGAGGTGAAGGATTTCAGTCCGCATCTCTTCAGCCTTGAACCTGTGACATTTAAAGGAATGCAGCATATGTCTGAGCTCCCTGCAGGAGCAGCTGCTTTCAGGAATCATCTCGGTCTGTTGCAATTATCCTGACTTACTGACCCTGCGTCGCTGTCGTTTTAAATCAGGATTAGTTATGTAACTGGGATTTATCCTTCTCCTTAACACAGATCCTATATTGCTCTTCTGTTAGATAGAGCAGTGCAAAAAAAAAAAGTACTGGGCAGCCATCGAGTAAGTTTTCACATTTAACACTTGATCCAACGGGATGAAAATAATCTGGTCAGAATCACATTTTAAGTATCATTTTTAAAAATGAAAACAATAGGATTTAGTTTTTATATTCAATTAACATAACATTCAATCCGAACAAGTTGACTACTTGGGGACGTCCCGATTTCAAGATTAGTTCGGGACGATATTTTCTCATTTTGTAGTGATCGGAGATCAATTATATCAGCTGACAAGTCGCGCCGATCTTTAGAAAAGTACATCTAGTTATGTTTGACGGTGATTGTGAAATAATGCAGATGTTTGCTTATTGACATTTCTGGTGTTTAAATTTTTTCTCAAGAGAATTTCATACACTTTCAACCCCAACTTTGGGAACCGCTGACTTAAAGGGTAGTAAAAGTTTAATTCTATGTCTGTAAGTAGCATAAACTTACCATCCCCTCCTAGAACAGCAGATATTTCTGTCCACGTCTTCGCTTTTCTCAAGTTATCCTCATAATATTGGTCACTGGCATCATATAAACAGCGTGATTCTGCACTTCAAGGATTAAAGGTTGGATATGGAACATAAGCACGATGGCGACCTCTTGTGTTTCTTTGCTGCCGATACGCCCAGTGACCAACCTGAACCAGGTCCAGTGAGGAAAGTATTGTAGAGGAGTTTAACCGACGGCTAACATTAGCAAAATTAGCAAGTGATTTAGCTTACCGATCCAGGAGGAAAGTCACAGTTTCTGCGTGCGTTTGATGCCGTAGAAACGTTTTATGTGGGTCCATCTAGTGTAGGTTTCACCTAAAACTACTCTGGTTTCTGTTCTGCCGCGGTCACACCTCTGAGACAGATAACAATATCTCAGTGGTGCTGAAGCTGCTGCTTGACCTGCTGACTCCACCATTTTTCTCAGTTCCAGCCAAGCTGTGCAGAACATATAGTTGGATTATAGAGATCGTATCTGTCAACCCACAACGTGCTGCGGCTACTGGCTGATAGATGTAAACATAACGTCATTGTCATGCCT
Organism: Apricaphanius iberus; assembly: GCA_028564705.1. NCBI lineage: Eukaryota > Metazoa > Chordata > Actinopteri > Cyprinodontiformes > Aphaniidae > Apricaphanius > Apricaphanius iberus. The sequence continues at coordinate 351,801 of JAPXFQ010002063.1, forward strand.
GTTAAAATGTACATTTTTATTAAATTTAATTATAATATATTTTTTATTGGAAAAAGCTTATCAGAGGTATTGTTTTTTATTGTAGCTTTTATGAAAATCTTCCATATTCAACCTTTAACTACTCCTCACTACAGATAAAAACCAACAAATTAGATCAACAGATAAACTGACTTCAACCCTGGTGTCACAGGTAGTTATGTTTATTTTACTATATTTTTCTTAGTCAAGCAATAGGAAATCTGCATGTGTCCTTGATTCCGAAACTTCCAGGTCTTTTACTTTTCCCGATCGCCTGATTTCCTCTCCGGTTTGAACTAAGCTGAGCTTGAAGCGTTTTAGACGCGTAGCGCGTAGAAATATAGAACTGCTGAGTAAATTTAGGAGAGGGCCGTGACACAACGCTTCCCAGATGTGTCCGATTCGCCCTGCGTTGCGCCCGGTGGAAGCAGTCCAAAAGACTTTGATGGGGGCTGTCAGTCGCAGATCACGCTTCACTGACATTTATACGCCTCTTATGGTGTGTTCACACCGCCCCAAACGTCAGCGTCTGTTACGGCAAGATTACATGTAAAGTCTACGGTCGAGTATGTCAGAGATCCGTCAGAGTCTCTGCGGTGCGTTGAGTACGTTGGCTCCGTTGGCTCCGTCAACTTCACCTGTGTTTAATACGGCAACGTAGCAAAGCAGAAGTTCAGCAAGCTGAATTTTTGACAGACCCAACGCAGTTAACTAATAATGGGGTAAACCCACAAATGGTGCTGATGTAGCCGAAGTCGACGTTGTCTAGCTTTATTTAGCAAATAATGCCAAGCCACTCTCTAGATACTATCCGCCATAGTTCAGAACGTGCGGCAACAGAAGAAGCCCCGCCCACACGTTCTTTTTTCCTCAGATGCAAGCGTTGCATCATTCTTTGGATGCGTTGCTCGACGCATCCAACAGATGCGGTCTGAACGCAGCATTACACGTCCGATGGAAAGAATGGGTAACTCTTCAACGTGCCGTCAGCTACCAGTTAGCGAAATGCAGGGTTTGAGTCCGACATGATGCTCAGATTCTTTCATCATGAGAGTATTTTTTTGATTGGTTGACTGATCTATTTACCTGTACTCAGTGCGTAAAGTTTAAGGTGTCCGTGCCCGTGGTGATCAGAGGTGTGAATTGTAATCGGTTGAAATGACGCACGGCCTTAGGATTTTTCCGTCACGTTCTGAAGAAACTGGTCAAAGACGAAAACGCTTCAGCTGTCAAGTGGTCTTAGATGTGTCTTCGTTCGTTTGCTATCCAGAGGAGTTGATCTGATTAAAGTCCTGAGGCTGCAAAATAAGCCCAAACCATCATCCCTCCACCACCGTGTTTAAGGTGACTCTGCTGACATGCTGTTTGGGATAATATGCAAACAAAAAAACCAAACCGTTCTTCATCGGTTTCATGTTTTTGAAGCACTTAGTTTCAGATGTTTTGTGGTCTATTGAGATGCATCTTGTCGAGTTTGCTCAGTTTTCCCTGTCATGAACTTTATCGTTTAAGACCTCAGCTGAGAAGTGTAGCAACGGAGGTCTTACATCGTGTCTTTTCTCTGAACATTGCACAGTTTGACCTCATGGGAATCAGTTCCTCTTCTAGGAAGATAAAAAGCTGTCCTAAAAGGTTTCTATTGGTGCATATTTTTCCCCAGAAATGGACTTCAGATTATTTTTGGAAAACAGCCCTTTTAACCCTTTTTCAGATTGCCGGTGCAGCAGCTGTTGCTTCTCTTAAAATCACTGCTAATGTGCTTGAAGCTGTAAGGGTCTACTTACTTTCTGATGCACATCTTTATCAGTTTAGTTTGTTGAATGAGCAGTAGTGGCGTGGAAGACTTTAGGTCAAGATTTAAATAATGTTAGTCTGTTAGCGCCAATTTTTAATATGACCTGGTGGTTGAATGTCCAGCTTTTTTGATCTAGATTTCTCTTTTCAGTATTTTTCAGCAATATTTTAGATATAAGCGTATCTTGGCATCTATCACTATTGAGGGAGAATTGAGAATCTTCTTAATTCCATCACCGTGACTTTAAAGGGGTGTAACGTTTTTCTGATTGGGAGTTTTCATTTTTCATTCATTTGGAAGATCTTCCATGCTTAGTTTGCACACAGTTAATAGTTTTTTTCTACATTTATGGATAAACTGCAGAGACCAGGCGGTTCTTGATGAAACTTTTTCTTCTTCAGAGAACGACGAGTGATATATAAAACACTTCTTTCATGCCATCTTAACTTTAAAAAACTGCAAAGTGACCATCCCTTTAAACAAAAAAAGCATTTTGCGCCATCTAGTGACCAAATATTGAAACTTATAAACTTTTTTTTTTCTTTTAATCTTAAAAAGAATACACTGTTTAAACATGTATATTTACATTTGATCATTACATTATTATTGTTCTTCTTACAGACTTTCTTTAATCACATCAATAAAAACACCAAAATGTAACCAGAATTTTACTTTTTAAAATAAGTTTTTGAAAGTGAAAATAATTTTAGTATTTAGATCCATGTTTTATTTCTCAAGGCAGCAGATTCGCAAACACTCAAGTTTGTATTTCTGCTGATATTAGGACTTTTAATTGACTTGAATACATTAATTGCTTTTTTTTTGTCCCTCAGCTATCGAACAGCTTATAAACTAACAAAAAAAAAATCAAGACACACAATCTGAAGCAGGGTACCTGCAGACAATGGAAACCGAATCAACGATGACATCTCGAACTGTCAAAATTAAACAACAACAACAAGCTTCCAGGACGCCTTTAAGGCTTGCTTACAATATCCCATACGAACACCCTACCAACTATTGATGAACCATTTCCTAAGGAACAATCCTCCACTCAACGCCCGTTTGAAAATTCATGGCCAGGTTGACGGTCTTGTCCAAGATTTCCCACAAATGTGTGACAAAAAGCCCTCGGTACGATGCTTTAGGAACAACCGAAGAATAACGTACAATGTTTGTGGATTATTTAGAGTCAGGAGGAGACTATTTTAGAATCCCATATTTTTATTATGGTGGCTGTAAGTTTGCCAAAAGAACACACCAAGTTGTTATTGGGGGAAACCTTAGAGATTGTTTTTATAAACGCAGTGCTTACGGAAATTAACTTGCCGTCCATATTAGTGCTCCCCCTGCCATTCTTTAGGCAAAAGTAAGGTGTTAGTACCTTTTTTGGCATTATGTAAGGGACATATATAAAGCCTTCCAAATTATGGTCCAACTCATGAAACAGAATCTTGTACTTCTCCACTAAATGTGATGAACAAGGCACTGAATTTTAGAGATATTGGAACGGCCCTCACTTATATATCCCGACAGGATGTTCAGAAAGCCGTATTATGTTCCACCCAACAACTTTAGATAGCAGTGAGTTGCTTATATCGGTGCCGTACGACCACTTTACGACAAAACTTTTTGTAAGATGGCCACGAGCATACGGTAGGAAGGTTCTAAGGAATCTTTACGAAGTACATAGTAACTCTATGTCCAGAGTACGACAGAAAATCACAAATTCTTTTCAAAAACGCCTCAAGTCTCAACTCCCACGAATGTCTACGAACTCCAGATTTTGTAAAAACTTTCATGACCGTACGGATAAAAAAAAAAAAAAACTTGATTGATAGCCCAACGCATTTCAGGACGTCGCCTTCGTCATGGTCATTTTTGAAAAAGATATATTTTTTGGGTTGTTTTTTTTTTGTTCCTCCCGCTGGTCCAACAAATTAATATTTCCCTTCATGTGAATTCTGCAACCCCTGTACTACTAATGCTGAAGGACTTAATCAACATAGCCAAAAACGTTAAAAAAATGATTCCTGCGGTTCACACGTTCCGTCTCAACAGCAGAGTGCGAGAGGAGATTCGCAATCAATGCGGTTTTGAAAGACGGGAGGAATAGAATGATAAAAAACACTCAACTAACTTCCCTTCATTTCTGCATGGAGCCTGGCAGGGGTCAAGCGCAGACATCATTTTCAGGTGTAAAAATATACCCAACGTTTAATAAAACGTGCATATCCGCATGGGTATCGTGCTGGACCTCTTCAGAGCTTTAATCTTTAAAAAAGGCCATTATTTCTTTAACTTGTAAATAAGATGACTAAGCTATGCTCAAAATTACTAGTGACCAGGTTCGTTCCAACTCCATGCATAGCAAATATAATATTTATTTTTATACAGCTCTGTAGACAAACCAATCGCAAAATTTGCGGAAATGTTCCAAAAACCGCACAGTGTAGCTATTTCCGTCTTGCCTCTGGGATACATGGAGCTGGTGGCGCAGCATAATTAGACCACTTTGCATTGAAGAGATATGAACATAAGATCAATGTTTAGCACATAGAGCAACTGTATAAGCTAGTGGGAATACCAGGCAGTTCGGATAAAAATTGCACTGGTGAATTAGCGGGGACAAAACTGTAATTTATAAATATTACCAGGGACATGTCCCCGGCTACAATGACCTAAATATCTATACTTTCCGAGGGTACGAATTTATTAAACTTGAAAAGTATTTCTGCACATGATCCCGGCTGGGTTCCTTTGGTCCAGAGGTGAACTTTTTCCCCCACAGAAAATACGCAGAATTGTGGGTCTGATAGGGCGGACAAGGTGCATCTGATGCTGCCATGGGTGAAAATAATTTTACCTGCTTTGAGTGAATAAGTCAAGTGAATTCTTATCTTTGATTTTTCATCAACTTAATATATTTCAATATAACATATGCGCAAGACGCCCTGCAGCCAGCAAACACAAACCTTATTTTTATGAATAAAAAGTATAAAAAAAGATTTAAAAAAAGAACACAATAAAATCCCCCCCTCTGCTTTTTTCACAAATCGCACACTGGATTGGACTGAACCATTGCATGGGAATATAGTTATAACTAAAGGAGAGATGTAAAAATAAGTAAAAAAACGTATAATGGTAATATGTATATATCAATATTATTAATACTCATTATAGTATTATTAATATTAATAATACTCAGCATTTTGATATGGCACACCTGTGAAGTGGGATGGATTATCTCAGCAAAGGTGAAGTGCTCACTATCACGGATTTAGACAACATTTGAGAGAAATTGTTATTTTGTGTATGTAAAAAATCTTTCAGATCTTTTTAGCTCATCTCATAAAAACTGGAAGCAAAAACATGTGTTTTGCATTTGTATTTTTGTTCAGTGTCTCTAAATGTGTAATAAAGTAAATTAAATTGAAAATTGAAAATGGTACAACGTAAGAAAAACAGAAAGGGACAAGAAAACGTTTTTTTCTTTCTAAAAGACATTCGCTACCGAAAGTGAATACAGACAAACTTTTCTTAAAAGCTTTCCTAATCAAGATAAAATAGTTCAAGCATAACATCCCAAGTCAAAACCAATCCAAGATAATCTTGAGTAGTTTGAGTACCGTCCTTTTGTTTCCAACGCTAAACCTCCCTTAACATTGATTATTACCTGCATATTCCTAGCCAAGCCTCAACAACTACTTAATTCACATCAAACCTCTAAACTTAACCCCTTATGATAGAAATCTGGTTGTGTTGCATTAGGACGAAGCTTTGGTCTCCATAGGTCTTCAGGAGGTTGGGTGTTCTACCAGAAAAGATAATAAATATATGGGATAAACGAGTACACATACATATACTGTCTGTCCATCTGTTACTGTATAAACTCTATCCCGCTCCATCCGACCTTCTCACCTGCTTCACTTTGTTGTTTCTTTGCTGTATCGCCTCCACCCAGTGTTCCAGATCAGTGCAGGGCGCCGATGATCCGTCTGTGGTTTTAAGAGTTGCACTCGTTCTATTGTAATCCTAGTTGTAGAGGAACTTCAGAGGGGAGGGATGGAGGATATAAGAATTTTTTGGACGGAGATTATTATCTGGATTTCTAATGGATCTTTTGTCTTCTTCTTCCTCTTGAGGGTCACAGACCAACCTGAGAGAATCAGCAGATCTCCGGTCCCAAGGTGAGTCCATGTGTTGGAGCTGGTTGTTAAAATCACCATGTGGATCGACATTCACTCCACACCTCATAGGAGCAGCTATTTTCTCCACGTGTGTTGATTTTGTTTTCTCCCCTGTATACTCGCATCTATATTAGCGACTGAATGATTCCAAATCTGTAAAAAAAAAAAAAGATTACTCATGTCAAATTTATCTGAATATAATGGTTTTTATTCAAATATTTCTCCCGTGAAAAGCATTTTTATGTTGGTAGCCTCCCAGTGTGGTGCTAGTTCATCTTTAAAAATAAATAATAAGTTTTAAATCAAAGTCGGTTAAAATCAAATAATCGGATAAAATCAACATCTGCAGGTCAGAGCTTTGCAGAAAATGTATAATCTGTGACTGTTTCTGTCATATTTGAAACCTAAATCCGAAACCCTCCTCAGTCTTTAGGAGTGGTGAAGCTCTTTAGCGACATCATCATAATGAATCTGGGCTGCATGTTGATAATCTGTTGGTTCTGAACTATTTTCTCAAAAAATACTTTTATGTCTCGTCAGCACGCCGCTCATGGCAGATCTGTTTTTCACAGATTATCGTAGCGCCTGTCCTGATCACTCAAACTTTAATTTAAAATCATAGAGATGATGGTTGAAATCCCTCTGGGCAATAGGAGACTCCTTTAAAAAGGCAAAGCGTCAAAATAATAATGAACTATTCAGTGGCGGCTGCCATATTACTTTGAATAAAACATGGAAATAATTTTTTTAATAACATAAAAATATTTCCAAATATATGTGTGTTTTCTTTCAGACGTGTAAGATAAATATTTTATAGTTTAAGGGGAGTTGAGTTGTGGTCGTCCTCCTCCCGCTGTGGGGCTGAAATCAGACAAACGTCACAGACGTCTGTCATACAGCACTGCCGATTGACAGGTCAGACCGCAGGAGTTGGAGACGAACGAAAAGAGACGCAAAATGCAGAAAGAGAAAAAGGATAATTCAGTTATATCCCTGAAAACAACACAATTTGAGAAAAAAGCGTAGCAGGAGAAGCTTGATGTAAAACAGTTCCGATCTGATCGTTCACATATCAGACCATTCAGCAGTAAAACGAGAGTAGAAAGCGCCGTATTCATACTGAATTATGCATGTTGGGTCTCTGTATAGCTTGAGTACATTTCATTGTAAGGCATTGCTGCGTTACTAACGCGGATTATGCAGTTAAAGTGATGTTTTCTGACTTACATTAGTGCTAAACTTTAGCGGAAGTAGCTGTGTAGAAACAGGTACTTCAAAATAAGAGCATATATTCCTATTGATTACATTGAAGAATTTATAGTTTATCTGCTGAGTGTTTACATTTTGGAAAAGGGTAAATCGTGACATTTGATTACTAAGCCTATATTAAATTTGACTTATTTGATATTAAACACAGCTGCTGATATCTAAATATGAAGTTTATTCATATATTTAGGTTACTTTCTACTTTACCTTGCATTTGTTCTTATTTTTCATATGAGATCACACATATCATCTCCCTCCACACATTTATTTCACCTAAACCCGTATCAGCAGCTTTTTGGAAATAATAAAGAACAGAATAAATATAACAGCCTTTTCTCCACCACATCTTCTCATACTCTGAATGGCTTTAAGTGGAGCTCTGGCACGTTCTCCCAGTATGAACAGAATGATCCCAGTCTGAACCAGAACCTCTATAGACAGCTCAGGGTTTCCTCCTCTACAGTAGCAGTCTGTTCTAGAGAAACTGTTTAAGCCTCTGACTGAAATTATTGTTGTCGTAGGACAGTCCTATTAAGAGGTTCATCAGGGTTGTCCAACATTAATGAGAAACAGCTTTAAATAAAGAAAATGTTATCCAGTTAGTTTGTTTTAGCAACTGGCTAAAAGATAAATAGTTTAAAAGGGTTATGTGTGAATGTGATTGTGGAGTTAAAAACAACATTCTACTAATTTCTCCTGTTTTTCATGAAAAAATAGCTACAGCTATTGGATTTGTCTCTTTACACTCAAAATTGTTTTTTTTTTTTTTTGGTCATATTTAGGAATGTTAATTAGTCAGGATTAATTCACAGCTACATGAAACTGAGCAAGATTGCTTAAAGACGTTTATGCACCTGTTGACTAATATGTCTTTAGCTTTGCCTGAGGAACATCAGCTGTCGATGCCTGCCTTATGTTCAGAGGCGAGCTGTTCCAAAGTGTTGATGCATAAAAAGAAACAAAGATCAGATGTCTATGATTCTTTACACTATTCAAAATAGGTCTACGAGCTCCAGAAAACATGTTTCTGAAGTTGTTTGCTGGAAATACTTTGTAGGAAACGATTTTTACCAACCTGTATTAGCCTCTGTTTAAAGCCCCTTGCAGATTGTGCTGTTTCTGGTGATTATTGCATGAGCTGCTGCTGACTTTGCCACGCCCAATGCTTCTAGAATCAACTACGTGTGAAAGTTACTGATATGACTGCAGTAGTTCAACCATACAAAAATAGACAACAAAGTAGTTCAACCATCCATGTATAAAACAAGAATCTGCTCCTGTAGGAAGGCAAGACAAGTTTATTTGTAGAGCAAAATTCATACAAAAGGCAATTCAAAGTGCTTCACAGTTGCATAAATTAAGTAAACAGATAAACAGGCATAAAACATCAACTTAAAATATAATTAGTTACAATAAAAAGCAAGAGTGCAAATAAAATACTTTCAATTGTCATATGCACGGGTAAAAATAACTGTTTTCATCCTGGATTTAAACATTGTTAGAGTTGAGGCTTGTCTCACATCCTTGTGAAGACTGTTCCAGAGTTTAGCTGCCTGAAACTGAAATGCAGCCTCACTGGGAAGGTAGTCTCCTTAAGGACCCTGGACCCAGGCCATGTCCACACGTAGCCGGGGGTTTTAAAAATAAAAATTTTCCTCCGCTCCATCCACACATAACCAGATAAATGCGTTTTTCAGCACATTCATAGACGTGGCAAACCTGTAGGGGGCAGTAGTTCTCCCAAATCCTATCTGCTCAGTCTAACTTTATATCCTCTATCAGTCATGCAGCTTATAAAAGCAAACAAACAAAACGTGCTTTAACAATGGATGATACCAACACGGCTCTGAGGGCATAAATGCTGTTTTTTGAGAGTAAACAGGTCGCACAAGTGATGTTTCAGCATTTTTTGTCGCGGATATTGACGTTACGGTTCCTAAAACTCTGTTTTCATCCGTCCACACGCAGATACTGAAAACAGAGAAAACGCAAATCTCCACTTTTTATAAAAAGATTCGTTTTTGGTGCCGAAAATCTCCGGTTACGTGTGGATGACAGGCCAACCTATAAAAAAATATCTGTTTAGTGAGATAGCTGGCTACGTGTGGACAGGGCCTCAGAGAATTCAGCATATTATATATATAAAAGAGCATATTTACCTGCTTACCTGGCATTCTGATAACTTCCTCCAAATAAAGTCTGATCTCGTCCTGAGGCTCTGAAGCCTCCAGCTGTGCGACACGTCCTCAGTCTTCCCCGCTCTTACCACCAGCATTTTACCATCAAAAAATTAATTCAACCCATGCTGCTCTCCTGTCCTCTTCAACTGGGAACCGATTAAGTGTTTCATGCTTGGAGCATTTTGCGTGGTGCTTGAAGATGGTGTTTCCTAATCTGAACCAGTGCTTTCCAATCGGTAACTGCAGTTTACTGCTTTACCTGTTGGGTGGAGAAGGCGCTATGAGGGGTGTGGATATTCCAATATTCCGGCTTATGACGTAGAAAGCCGGACAGATTTTGAACAGCTCACTCAGAGTCTAAACGCAGGATGAATTCAGAAACCCCAATCTCACTTAAAACAGCATGGATATTTTTTCCCCCACGTTGCATGTGTGTATATACACCAGAGACACAGACTAACATCCCAAATCCAAGGAAAAGTGATTTCTTTTTTCATAATATGTCTCCTTTAAGACAAGAATTTATCAACCTGCTCATTATAATGGTTATAATGGTTTTACCTGAGTGTAACAGTCCTCCAGTATTTCTTTTTTGTTGTTGTTGTTGTGATGGTTATTGTATTTTAAGAAAAGGCTTACAGTGTTCCCCATGAAAAATGTCCTTTTTTTAGGTTAGAAAACTGTCTTTTGCTTAATTGACAAAAATGTGACGATGTCCTGTCTGCTTGCATATACATTAAAAAAAAAAAATTTTTTTAATTTTTTTTCTGTTCCTTTTTATTACCTTTTTTAATTTATTTTTAAATGTTATTTTTATTTATATTTTCAAATTTTTGTTTCCATTTTTCCTAATTCATTATTTTATTTTACTTTTTAATTCTATTTTGTTTCAGTTTTTCCTAATTTTGCCCTTTTTTGATTTGTTCTCCATCCTTTTATCTTCTTTTTTTTCAGTGATTTTTTTTTTACATACACTGAAAAAAGAGAATACAGCTCAAATTTAAATAAAATGCTTTACTTAGTCACAAGTAATTTAATTAAGTTTATTCAAGTAACTTTAAGTTTTCCTGTTAAAAAAGTAAATAAATTAAGTTTGATTAATTTAATTCAATTACTTGTGAACGGTTAAATCAATTTATTTGAGTATTTTCATTGTAGCATTAATTTCTGTGAGCGCCTGCTTAGATCATACCGAGATCTTTTACTCGTATCCTCTACGTCTGTGGCTGTCGGTGCATCATTGTGTTACTGAAGGTCTCATGTCCTCCCCTCAGCCACTCCAGCCCAGTCTCAGGTTAAAAGCAGCAGGTAAAACATTTGCTGGTTAATGTTTTCTATGCAGAATGTGATGTAGGTGTCGAATCTGACTGTGGCTCCTTGTTATAGATGATTCCTGCAGGTAGAATTGACACATGGTTGTTTCCATCTTCTATGCCCCCATCTAGAAGGATTTTAAACTGTGTTGTAGTTGTGTGTTTTTTGTAGAAAAACTGTCATTAATTTGCATTCACATTGTCTTTGTGTTCTCTATAAACTGTATTAATCACTGTTAAAGGCCAGGCTTTTGTAACATAAACCAACAAGTACGCGATAAATCCCTTTTAAAACTTTTCCCACCTTTTAATAAGACAAATATCCTTTTTAAGTCAACTGAAAACCTATCCAATCTGTCGGAAGGTAAAAATGTAAATGAAAATTAAATGCAGCAATTACCTTGTTGAATAAGTTTACACACCCTTTAAATAATAATTTGTTAGATCACCTTTTGGTTGGCTTTCTTTGTTCAATGTTTTTACCATCAATTATAGTAAAAAAAAAGTCGTAAGCCTGGGCGGTATACCGGTTCATTCTGAAAATCGGTGTTTATTTTCCTTATGATATAAATTTTTAATATACTGCTATATCGGTGACTAGCTCAGACAACTTCCAGAACGTTTAATGTGGGGAAGTGTTTCAGCCAGGACCGATTTCAGTGCTTTAACTAAGTACAGCTGCTGGCAGGAGCTATTAGAGCGAAGCACACAGTGCTAAGGAAGTAATTACAAAAAGAGGAGTCACATCTGTAGTTTAGAAGTTTACGGGCTTTAAAAGGTCAGACAAGAACCAAACAGCGTATATTTTACAAGCGCTATTGCGAGTAACCAGTAGAGGGGAGTGTTGAGCGCTATTTCACCGTCAACGGCGGAAAAACCAGTAGGAAACAAATAAAAAATAACGCTAATATTAACCAGCTAATAACCACCTACGGTCACCATGTTTATTTTACTTCTTCTTTAGCAAAATCCGATCTGAGTCTATACTCTGCCCCCTAGTGGGACTCTTCAGTACTATATTAAAAAGACAGTACAAGATGCAATTTGCTGTTTGCGTCGTTAGGTTGAAAAAACAAGTTTACTTTAAGCCTTAAAACATCAAGAATGTCTACTAGAATCATAATCATTTTAATACTATTTATATCATTCACCTGTGTCTGGAAAAAAAAACATGATGCAGTCCATATGACAATAAAATGAGTTATTTAAGGCATATTTTAATATTATTCATTCTTATAAGGTAATGTGGATATGAACTGTCTTGTATGTAAAAAATACCATTAAATACCATAATACTATGTTTTTTAAATTAACGTGATATGAAATTTTTGCCATACCGCCCAGCCCTATAAAGTTGAGACGAGTTCGGAAGATTTCTATTACGTTAACGCGACTGTTGCACAAATATATCAATCGAGAGGATTTTAAAAAAAACAAATTATTGTGTCATAAACACCATCGCACTTTGAAAGTAGTCAAGAATTATTTCAGAAAGTAGCATAAATAGTTCAAACCTGCTGAAAAACAAGACAGAAAGGGAAATGTCCGGGCCTGGCTAAAATCTGGTGTGTGAATGTGCTTCCAAAAGTAATGATACAAAACCCAGCAGTTCGGATAAGCATGGTGGTGGCAGCATCATGCTGTGTGTGTACCTGTCGTGGGATTTTACTGGAGTTTCAGTCAAAATGACTTCATTTTGAATTTTGAAAAGTTAGTTTTTTACCAGAAATGTTTAGGCTTCTGAAATTAGTATAAAGAGTTTTTCTCCCAAGCAAAAACCTCAATCAATGTCTATCCTTCCTTCCTTCCTTATGTCCGTCCGTCAGCGCTTCTTAAGGACTGGGAACTCTGGAAAATTGAGTTCAGGAAGTTTAATGTGTAACATGAGCAGAAACCCAGGAAGTTCTTGTCTCCAAATAAAAACGTGCTGCAGTGAAGGATTAATCACAGGGTTTTAAAGGTGGGAACGTCTTAACAAAACTAGACATTTAACAGGAGATTTTCTCTCTACCGGCTTTTTATGACCCTCTTTATTTTCATTCTAAAATCATGAATCATTATTTAATAGGAAGAAACAAATCCAACCATCGTAAGCAGGTAGAAAATGACACTCAGTTATGTCTGAAATTAACCGTCCTCCTCTGTTCTCTCATTCGTCCCTACCTCATGTCTTCCCTCCTAGTCGCCATCTATCTGGGCATCAGAAAGCGGCCGAGCCCCGGACCCCCCGATGCGGATGGGATGTGAGGGTCCGGAGCCCCCGGGACCCGGCCGAGGTGGTGCTGGCGCTGCGGGAGGCGGCGCAGGGCTGCGGCTGCCAGGTCCACCTGGCCGGGCCCTTCCTCCTATCCTGCACCCACGGCGCGGCCGGCGCCCGCGTCGCCTTCGAGGCCGAGGTCTGCCAGCTACCCAGCGGGCAGGGCCAGAGCGGCGTGAAGTTCAGACGCCTGTGGGGGGCGCCCTTAGCCTTCAGAGACATCGCCGCCAAGGTGTCCAAGGAGCTGGAGCTGCGAGGTGAGGCCGGCAGGTGACAGACTGAGGAAGACTCCACATCGCGCCTCACCCCCACAAGCTTTCAGGCTCCTCCCACTCCCAGTCGGGCGGATGCAACAGACTGAAGATGACCTTTTGACCTGCGACCCCTTCCGAGCAAACACCTGCATAGCTTCAGGCCGTAGAGTCGGAATGTTTTTCATTTTTTTCTATAAGTTCAGATTTAACTCCAGGTTGAGGACGATTGAGACGTTTCTGTTGCTTGTCATTCCTTTTTAAAGAGCTGCTATTTAAATATGTTTGTTTTAATTATATTTGTGTAAGAAGTCAACTTTCTTTGCTTAGTGCTTTTAAAATAGGAAGACGCTGTCGATATCTGAGGCAGGAGTCACGGGGGAAGCCTCTAGGGGGCCAATCGGCTTATGGGAGCGTTTCCCCTCGGCCTGGATCCCTGCAGAAATGTTCGCTTCATAGTGTGCGCCATTTTGGTGCAGTCATGGTAGAAAGGAAGTACACCCCCTTCCGGTTCTGAGGTTTTACACGTCGGGACAAAGTCCTGCTCCTTTCCACACTTTCAGTGTTTATTAGACAAACATGAAGACGAGATGGAGAAGCAGTGGAAGTACACCCTATCGTTCACTAACTGACAGAAGAGCTCAGAGTCGATTGAATCCCCAAAAAATCATGGCTGCAGAACGAGCCCACATCATTGACAATTGATGTCACGGTACCAAAATTTCAGTATAAATCCAGGGTTCTCCGTCAAATTTCGGCACCAAACCAAAGTCTGGTGAACAAAAAACGCTCACAAAGAAGATAGTTTGAAGCTTGCAGCCTTTTAAGGCTTAAAGGCACAGTGTGTAATTTTCGGCCAGTAGGGGGCAGTGCATACCTAAATCATCACAAGCATGCGTTATCTGTGTGTTTGAGTAAGAAACTCAACAACGGAGGTCCAACTAGTGCTGTTTTCAAATGCTCAATTCCCTGAGAATTATCTATTTGCAGCACATGACGAGCACATCAGTTTCTCTTTCATCGCTTGGAACTAGCAAAGAGGTAAAAATGTATTTATGGCAAAACTTTTTAGCATTTTGAGGGGAAATCAATGTTTTAATAGCGGGCGTGTTTCGTGCCTTTTGTCCGTCCGGGTTCTTGTAGAAGGAAAGACGTCATCTAATATGGCTTTCCCCTGAAAAGAGGACCCGCGCCTATGTATTTTAAAACAGATTTTTAAAGTCATATTTTACAATATCGCCAATATTTTTGCAATTAATGTGCTTTACGTAATTATTATTACATAATATTTTAATTGCTATTTTCAAACATGTGCTGCAACCACTACACACTGTCAATTTAAGCGTGGGCGGACCATTCTTCGTCGGATTTTTTAAGCGACGGCGGATCGGGGCTCGTTAGCTAGGCGTCGTCAGGCAAAGTCACTACAGTGAGACCCTCTGATTGGTTGGCACTCAGGAAGCGGCACGGAAAGTTCAGCTAGCTCAACTTCTGCGTCGCTAGCTTTTGCTGCTTTGAAGGTTGGAAAGCGGGAAACGATTCAAACACACAAAGCGCCGCGGAGACCCTGACGCCCTCCACCGTGTAATCGTTGTTCTGGACGTGGATTTTGTTTTGTGAGGTGTGAATGCAGTAACACTTATTGTATGAGCATCAGTGTTGGGAGTAATGCATTACAAAAGTAGTGAATTACAGGAATAGATTACTTTTTTTCAGTAACTAAGTAATGTAATGCATTACTTACAAAATATACAGCAATAGCGCTTTGTGACTCTGGTCTGTGAAAGGCGCTATATAAATAAATTTTACTTACTTACCTACCTATATTACTAGTTACAATTTCAGTAACTCAAGTTACAAACTCATGTTAAATTGTTTTTCTGACCAACTAATGCAACAGACCAAATGAAGTTGGATACGGTAGAACAAGATCCACTTCCTGTTGCTCAAAACTAAAACATCAGAGAATCAGGACGGCTGAGGAAAAGATCGACTGTACATTTAAACATTATTCACACTGTTTTCCTAAACATCTGCTGTAAGACTTCAGACATCGGAGTCTCATCTTTGTCAACCATCTTTGTGATGAGCACTTTCAGCACCTTCTTTTCATTAGATTTAACAAACATTACCATGAAGTAGAAGGCATGCAAAGGAACTTGAGACTTAATTTGTATAAGTGTTAAAAATACAGTATTTGTGGTTTGACACTTGTGTAAAATGTAAATTGATAAGTTACAGTGGTTAGAAGTCGTGTTAGATATTAAAGATATTTTGCCAAAAGTAACTTAAAGTAGTGTAACTCAGTTAAATTTTTAAGAGAGAAATATGTAATGTAAACATATTACATTTTTGACATTGTAACTAGTAATGTGAAATATATTAAAATTTCATTGTAACTTGCCCAACAATGATTAGCATTAGCCGCATCACGGATGCTAACGATTTACCACACAAACGGATGTATTTTTTTTAATCCGACTTTTTCCGACATTCAAATTGAAATATGACATATAATTCATAACAGCTCTGAAATTGAAATTAGTTTCAACCTTTACCTGCTTGAACCCTTTCTTTGGATCCAAGTGTCGGTCTTCGAGGTGTTTTGTTAAGTTACACGTGTTTCCTCCTTTTTTAGAGAAATATTTGATGACATTGTTTGCTAATGAGTTTTTGATTATCAGTGATGTTCCCGTCTTCATCAGCCGAAAATCCGAAAAATATTTCCAAACACGGTTCTTTCCTCCTCCTTTATCGGCAACTGGATTTAACAAATCAGCTGCACCACTGGTCGCCTGCCGGGTTTGAACGGGTCCTCGGTGACACCGGCACCGCAGAAAACCGTATTACCGTGACATTCTTTCGACAACACCATCATCAACCCACCGCCTCTATGCTTGTCAGTTAAAACTGATTCGCTGCAATCCGTTTTCCCCAAACAGCTTCCTCATCGTTCCAGGAGCTTCTTTCAGGTGCAACGTCCGAGGTATTTCGATTCTGCGATTAGGTACACCCCGCTTCCATGTCCGCTTCTCTGAAGAGCGTCTGGACAGATCTACCCCAGTCGCACATAATCTTAAACCGGAAGTACCGTTTTTTTTGTTGGTTTTTTATGTGCAACCTGGAGGTTATTTGTAGCTTACAATATTTTCATTTACTCGCTCAAATGAGTTTGGTGCCATTTGAAGTCCTTCGGGAAATGTTTAGATCCATTCGCGATCTGCGTATAGCCATATAGTGGAAGTTGTTCGGACACGCAAAGGTTGCGGAAAAAAAAAGGTACTTCCTTTCATCTCTAAAGAATCAACCCAATAGTTACAGCTGCTGATGTTTTCAAGGTTTTTAACACTGATTTGGGAATTTGATCAGCACCTCCCGGCTGCCGCAAGTTTGCGTTTTCCAAACACATCCCCTCCATCTTTGTTTGATATATAGGAAAGTTAATGTAAACTCTGGCAAAGAGCAGGTCGTTTTATCATTCCCGATACTTGAAACTCTTAAAACTGTAATGAACGTGGGGTGTACTTTCTTTTTAGCATAGCTGAAGCTGGAAGGTGAGTAAAGCCGCCAAATAAAAAAAAAGTCAGGCTTCAGACAATGATGAAACGGGTCTTATATGAGTTTTTCTCAACCCTCCTTTTCGAGGACCGGGGTTGAAAAACGCTGTTTTTAATTTCCTTCAATAATAATTTGAAAGGTTTTGCTTCCAACTGCTACACAGACGATTTCCATTGACGGCGCGTCACTCGTCAACACCTGGTTCGCCATTTGAGGCCTTCGTCGATGTGTTAACACGACCACAAAGCCTAGAATCAGGGCTGGAAGAGGCATCAGTTGAGACCCAACGGCAGCCTGGATGTGTTTTCTGGGATGCTTCTGTAGATTGAGCACTTTTTATTTTACTTTTTCAGCCTTCACGTGCAACAACTGGCCAAAATGTCAAATCACTACACCTTTAGGATGTTTAACGTTGCAGTGAAAGAAGTCAGATGTTTGTTTCCTTTTCCTGGCAGCTCACCTGTTGGGATTTAACAGCAAGCTGTGTCCGTTTAAAAAAATTGAAATGGATTTTTTATTTTTTTCAGTTACCAGTATTTGTTTTTCAAAATGCAAAACAGAGACAGATTTCCAGTTTTTCGTCTTCTGGGAAAAAAACAACAATTTCCATTAATTATAAGAAGCTGATTTATGGGATTTGTTTCGGGGTATCTTTTCCAAACCGCAACACCTGTATTTAAAAAAAAAAGTTAAAAACAGCTGACTAAACATCCTCCATTAGCTTTGCTTCCACAAATTTGCCTATTTTTTCCAGATTTTTGACATGAAAGCTACAGTTTTTCCCTCCTGTCTGAAATCCAGCACTATTAATACGACTGTTGCCCCATTGGCTTAAAGTTACACGTCTATGACTGTTAACCAATCAGAATCCTGCTTCAAAACAGGAATCTGAAGCATCCAAATCTGCATATGTGTAAGTAAAAAAAAATGTTTTTTTGTTGTTGATTTCTTTGAAACACTTTGCTGCTCATCTGTAATAAAATCTACCAAGCTTTGGTGAACGTAATCCACTGGTATAGAAATCGGATCATTCCTCCTCTGAACCTCTGGAAAAGTTCATGTTTCTTGAAGTTTTCTGCTTTTCTTCTGAAAATGTGAAGCTGTGATTTAGAGGCTGGTTATACAACTTTCTGTTCGTTTGCAGTTCTGCCTCCCCCAAGATGTTCTCAGACTATACTTTGGGGCGGTGCTTCGGGGGCCACAGAACATGTTAAATTTAATGTACTGGCTGAGATACCAGAATCGACCGACTTGCAGGCCTGCATGTCTCCTAGGATATAATGTGTGACACAAAAATAAAAAAGAATCAACCTCTGATATTTTGTTGCTTTTTTTAATGCATATTTGGAGAATATCACCCCAGTCAGAGTCCCACCGCCGTACCGCTTAGAAAGCCGACAGATTCCGGTGTCCTAGAGATGAACTTGTTTTTTACATTTAACTCCCCAGAATTAAAGTGATGACCCACAGTGAATTAAGTCCTGGACCGACATGAACTGAAATGCTGCTCGTCATGAGAAAAACAATTTAAACTGATAGCAAAATAAAAGGTCTAATGCATCTCAAATTATCGTAAAAGAAGAACCTCGAAAGCCAGCTGAGAAGTATGGGAGTGGCAGCATCATGATGGGGGTGTGTTTTGCAGTTGGAAGGACTGGTGAGATTCATTTAGCACATCATGTGGGAAGAAAATGTAATTTTATGTGCCGTTTGTAGAGTTATACAGTCAAAAATTAACAGTAGTTCAGTAGTTCTGGTTATTCTGTCTTTCATAAGAAACGGGTTCATTTTTCAAAGTTATTTATGTATAAATCTCACAATTCCAAATAAATATTTCGTTTACTAGCTATACTGAGTAAATATTTAGCTGACCTCTAACTACTGCTGCTGGTCCATTGCTGTTGCTTTAAATTCTTCGACAAATGTCTGTATTGCATTTCAAATGGCTTCAAGTCTTAGACAGTTTGGGACAAAAACTACTAGAGTGCCAGCTGTAGTTTATATAGAGGGTCACGAGACCCAGCTTTTATTTTGGTTGTCCCCTTCCACTTATTGGCACGAAAATTGGCAAAATATTTAGTTCAAAGCATCTGAACTAAATGTTTAGTTCAAAGCTAAATATTTAGCTAGCCATCTTAGGTTTCTAGCTACGAATTTAGCTTCACACAAAACATTTAAATAGTGTGTAAGTATTTAGTCGACCATCTAAATGTTTAATACAAAATATTAAGCTGATTTGGTTAGTTTAAAAGCTAAATATTTAAATTCAAACTAAATATTTAACTATTTAATATTTAGTTGACAAGCTAAATGTTTGAAGCTAAATATTTAGCCAGCTAAATATTTGGCTTCAATTTCAATATTTGGCTATTTTAATATTTAGTTGACAAGCTATATGTTTGAAGCTAAATATTTAGCCAGCTAAATATTTGGCTTCAATTTCAATATTTGGCTATTTTAATATTTAGTTGACGAGCTATATGTTTGACATATTTAGTTTGAGGCTAAATCTTTAGCTAGCCAGCTTAGGTGGTTGGCTAAATATTTAGCCTCCAACCAAATACTTGGCTAGTAAAATATTTATAATAATTAATATAGATTGCAAGTTACATGTTTGAAGCTAAATATTTAGCTAGCCGTTTTACCTTGTTAGCTAAGTATTTAGCTAGGTAAATATTTAGTTGACAAGCTAAATGTTGGGTTTGGTGGCTATTTGTAAAACTAAATACCTTTCGATCATTTTTTGTGTGTGTGTTAAAAAAATGAATAACTGGACTTAATGACACTGGGCAGAGCTGGCTGCTCTGCTTTGTGACCACATACCCTGGAGGCCGCCATTGCTTCTCCATTGCTGTAGTACCTCCATTTGGCCGCTAGGCCCCCATTGAAAAGCATTGGACTTTAGACACGTTAAAAACAACTTTAATGCCTGGTTTCAATTTTTTTAAACTTTCTATGACTACATATTCCTCCTGAGATAACGCTGGGCTTGTCAAAACAATAGAAACCAGGCTGGTTTTTGTAAGATAATTTTTTGAAATCTTGCATAATTAATGAGGGGGCCAGACTTTGATTGACAGACAGTTTTAATTATAGTAACACTAGATTCTAATAATTATTTCAAGTTACTAGTTCTTACCTTTTGAGGTTTGAGAAATAGAACCGTCGGAGGAGTGCAGATACGGCAGCAGTCAGGCATGGGGCTATTAGCCTTTAGCTTAGCTTAGGACAGAGCATAGACTGTAAAAAAAGAATAGACAGCGCCTCCTCACTCCTCCCCGTTTACCAGAATGACTTTCATGGGGGAATTCATGGCGGATTTACAGACTCCTCCTCCCAAGTTCTGACGAAGCATGTTCCTAAAAAGGGCATAGGGGCGTGTAGTTCGGTCGTAATCACGCCCATTCTGCTCCCGCGTCTTTAGCTCCGGTGCTAAACTTGGCTCGGCCTACAGTGAAGATCCCGGAGTGAGGAGGCGCTGTCTATTCTTTTTTTACAGTCCATGGGTTAAACTGAAACGCCCACCGTGGCTTCATGCGAATGCGACAACAAATGTGACGCACTAGTACGTCTCATTCTTGCTTTGCCCATACCATTATCCAATGGTGCGGTAGACGTTGGTTGCATGGACCAAGTACAATGACAACTAACAAAATAATGTAACAATGTACACCGTACTGCTGAGGGAAAACGGGGCAATAGGTCGCTGAATATTGGGCAAAAATTAGTTACGAGGTGAGTCAAGGAAAAGAGCTGAAAAGTTTTTTTTTTTTTTAGAAAGGTTACCCACTTACACTGATTCTATCAGGTGGAGTGGGCCAATATTCCAGCAAACTGTTGTGAGAGGCTTGCAGAAGAAAACCCAAAATGTGTGACTATAAAGTTTAAAATACAAATTCACAAAATCCCAACGTCTTCTGAATTTGAGAGGGGGGGGGGGGGTTAAGAACATCTGTCATTGTTCTTGCATTCAGATAATAGAAAACAGTAACTTTTAATCCAAAAAAAAAGGATTAAAAATGTTTCAACGGTGTAGATTTAAACTGTATCTGTGGTTTCTGCAAAGAAAAAACAAGAACGGGATTGATTGTTCCATGGGGCTTTTTTTTTATTCTCCAGGTAAATTTTACAACCAAAAAAAAACAAAAAAATGTTTTGTATACACATAGCCACGACCAGACTATGCTTAGATTGATCCCAGGATGTTACAGAGGAGATGGGAAGATAATTTCAGTAAGAAGAAATTAGGTGAATTGGGGGGGGGGTAAACAGACATAAGGAAGAGTGGAGTGGAGTTTAGTGGAGTTGAAAGAAGTGAGCAGGAAGTAGCCATGTGGCCGAAACCAGTAGAATAACTGTACAACGAGGCTACATGTTCATTTTTTTATATAGATATAAAAAAAACAAACACAGTGTCCGCTTTACTTCTGAGCGGGGATCATGCCATCGATGGACTCTCCCTTCTCCAGCTTCTTCTCCATCTCCACCATGAGCTTCACGCCGTCGACCACCAGCTGCACCTGGTCCACCTCGGAGGAGCCCAGACGGTCAGCGTTGGAGATGTCGAACACGCCACCCACTGAGGCTGTGTCCACACCGCCTGGACGGGGGGAAAAAAGATCCAGAGAGGCCGGATTAAACTCTTAAGTTCAGATCCCGGACCCTCCGGCAGAAGGCAAACGGTTCTCGTACCTGTGCCGCGTTTCTGCAGGCGCAGTCTGGTCAGGATCTCCTCAAACTTGGGGTGTGTGCTGAGCTTGGGCAGCTTGACGTGCACACCACCACGCAGGCCGGTACCCAGGTTGGAAGGGCAGGTCAGGATGTAGCCCAGATGCTCGTTCCACATGAAGCCGTGGTTGTGCTTCTTGAAGATCTCTTCAATCTTACCAACATCAAGAGAACAAAAGTAAGGTTTCCCTACTGGCTACAGTATGAGTTAAAGCTTCTTTTTTTTTTATCCTCGGTATATGTACATTTTGCCTCCAAGCACCCAGTGTGATTTCTAAAGTAGTCTTAGTTAATCAATAAAGTGCATTGGCCTACACTGAAGAAATAAACCATGTTTTCAGACAATAATATTTATAGAAGAGGATTAGAGCCACTGAAAAAAAACAAAAAAGTTTTCTGACGTTTTTCTCTGAATTCTGACTCAGATTTCAATATTTTTTACTGAATCCGCAAGGGTTTGTTGGATTTTATTTCATTGTTTTTCCGTTTGAATGATCTCCAGGTCAGTAAATCAGTTATGTTAGCTGAATGTGATGTATAGTATCGTGAAATACAAACGGATAAAAGCTAACAAACATTCTAACAGATAACCACTCTGCTTTAGACCTGCAAGTCAGTTCTGCCCCTGCACATCTCCACTGCGTCACTGAAGCTGGTTGCTCCCAAACTGCTATTAATTAAGAATAAATAAGTCAAAATTATCAGATGTCTTTTTCTTCAATTGCCCTAATCCTCTTTTGTAGATATTTACTTTTCAGGCCTGTATCTTAGTACTGTGTTTGTGGGTTGTTTTTTTTATGTGAGGACAGATCACAAAACTACTATTTTCTGGCCCTGGGTAAGTTTTTCTAAGAACCTTTGCAGTTTTCCAGCTACATTTTAAGCCCAGTCTTTGTACCTGACCATGTTGTCCAATTTGTGCTTGGAAAAAGTAGGATAATCGCTGAATTTAGCATCAAATAATGTTTATACACTGGGTGCCATTTGTAAAGTTCAAATTCAAATGTTAAGAGCAATAATTTGAGATATTTAGCCTTTAAAAAAAATTTACAAAGCCATATTTACATCACTGCTATTTATTAATTTGCAAATGTCACAGTACATATATTTACTTAGCTAAATATTTAGTCTATAACGTTTATACATTTGAGTTAAATATTTCGTTAATATTTAGTTTGAAGCTAAGTATTTACTTAGCTAGTTTTCAGACTTGATAAAGGTTCAGGAATTTCAGGTTTGGCACTTTGTTTAGAGTCATATCTTTCTGATAGGACTTTTTATGGAAAACTGACCTCTAGTTCATCCTCTGTGGTGTACCACAAGGCTCTGTTCTTGGGCCAATCCTTTTTTTCCACTATTCCTCCTGCTATTGGTTGCTATACTTCGGAAATATGGAATTACTTTCAATTATGTGCTAATTTGCATATAAAACATTCTGCCGTTCCCCTAGTTAACCCTCTCTAAGACTGTCTAACCATCATCTGATTCTCGATGGCTCTTATTTTGTTGTACATTTTGATTACCGTAAAACAGAAGTTGTTTTATTTGGTCCAAGTTATCTCATAAATGCACGTTTACGTGCTGATAAGAGAAATTGGACTATCAAAATGAAAGATGGGTCTCGCTAACTCCTATATAAACAGCTGGCAGGACTGAAAGTCACCTTTTTATTATTTATGTTCCACACATGTCCAAAATTTCAACTTGAAACGTAGGAGGAGTCACTAACTGCAATACAGACGTTAGCCAAACATTTAGCTCTGAGTTAAATGTTTATTTCTAACATAATTAGTTAGCCTGTATAGCTGGCTAAATATTTAACTTGAATCTAAATATTTAATTTGTTACTACATATTTAGCTTGTTCCTCAAATATATAATTTGAAACTGTGACAATTATAAATGAATAAATAACACTGAAGGCAATATGACTATAATCTATCATTATTGAACGACTGAATTACAGGTTAAATTAACCATGTTATTGCTTTTATTTTTTTAAATGGGTAACTCACAAACGGCACCCCCTATGTATGACCACTAAAAAATATTTATATCTGTTCATCAAGCTTTGTTGTCTCTTGGGACAGGTCTTCCATGTGGCTGTTTATGAGCAGCTGTGAGGTCTATGAGGTTCGTTATCACCTTCTGCAGGCCAACGCAGAAGCGTCTGAAGACCTCCTTCATGTTTCCTCCCTTCTGCATGGAGATGACGCGCAGGTGATCCTCCTCGTTCACCCAGACCAGGAAGGTCTTGTTGTCGTTGTGCCTGGAGGGTGAAAATTTCATTCAGGCCGACTTACAACGGAATAATGCTTGGAGTTTAACAGGTTATTCTCTGAATTATGTGAACTTTCGGGTCTCTGGTTACTTAAAATTCACCAACACAAAATTGTTTTCTGAACATTGCATCTAATATACAGTCATGGCCAAAAGTTTTGAGAATGACTCAAATATTAGTTTTGACAAAGTTTGCTGCTAAACTGCTTTTAGATCTTTTCTTCAGTTGTTTCTGTGATGTACTGAGATCATTATGTCAGGCTGATTGGGTTAGAATGGCAGACTTGACATCATTGCTTTACAAAAAAAAATGGCGTCACAGGCAAAGATATTGTGGCTACTAAGATTGCACCTAAATCAACAATTTATAGGATTATCAAGAACTTCAAGGAAAGAGGTTCAATTCTTGTTAAGAAGGCTTCAGGGCGTCCAAGAAAGTCCAGCAAGCAACAGGATCGTCTCCTAAAGCGGATTCAGCTGCAGGATCGTAGTGCCACCAGTGCAGAGCTTGCTCAGGAGTGGCAGCAGGCAGGTGTGAGTGCATCTGCACGCACAGTTGGACGAAGACTTTTGGAAGATGGCCTGGTGTCAAGAAGGACAGCAAAGAAGCCACTTCTCTCCAAAAAAACTATCAGGGACAGATTGATGTTCTGCAGAAATTTCAGTGAATGGACTGCTGAGGACTGGGGCAAAGTCAGATCTCCCATGATGCCTCTTTCTGATTGTTTGGGGCATCTGGAAAAAGGGTTGTCCGGGGAAGAAAAGGTGAGCGCTAGCATCAGTCCTGTGTCATGCCAACAGTAAAGCATCCTGAGACCATTCATGTGTGGGGTTGCTTCTCCTCCAAGGGAGTGGGCTCACTTACAATTTAGCCCAAAAACACAGCCATGAATAAAGAATGGTACCAAAAAACCCTCCAGCAGCAACTTCTTCCAACAATCCAACAACAGTTTGGTGAAGAACAAAGCATTTTCCAGCACCATGGAGCACTGTGCCATAAGGCAAAATTGATAACTAAGTGGCTCTGGGAACAAAACGTTTAAATTTTGGGCCATGGCCTGGAAACTCCCCAGATCTTAATCCCATTGAGAACTTGTGGTCAATCCTCAACAAAAACCCACTAATTCGGACAAACTCCAAGAAGTGATTATGAAAGAATGGGTTGCTATCAGTCAGGATTTGGCCCAGAAGTTGATTCAGAGCATGCACAGTCGAATTGCAGAGGTCCTGAAAAAGAAGGGCCAACACAGCAAATACTGACTCTTTGCATAAATGTCATGTAATTGTTGATAAAAGCCTTTGAAACGTATGAAGTGCTTGTAATTATATTTCAGTACATCAAAGAAACAACTGAAACAAAGATCTAAAAGCAGTTTAGCAGCAAACTTTGTGAAAAATAATATTCGTGTCATTCTCCAAACTTTTGGCCACAACTGTACTATTTGTAAACTATATTCATCCACCTTAGGCAAACAATCTCTAATATTATTAAGAACATTTTTTTTCAATTTGGTCGTTTTGACCTGTTTTTTATTTTTTATTTTACAGGGTTGAATGTCATGGGGCTAAAGATTTCAGCTAAAAGTATCTGTAAGTCAATATTAGCTAATGTATGAAGCTGCAAAAAAAAAAAATGTAAATGATTTTTTTTTTAAAGACACTCATCTTTTTCAAAAGCAATAATAAATATAATTTGTAACGGTGTTAAAAGTTTGAGCTTGTTGATGTCAGTTGGACATTAAAGACAATAAAATCTAGGTTACAAATTGTCCTAATACTTATCTCCTTTAACTGTAAAGGCTTGAGTGATGTCACTTCCTGGGAACTAAGAAAGTTTAATTGATCTATTATTTATTGTTAACAGGGTTTAAGAAAACTTAGGGACGTGATTAAATTATGCTATTTTATACATAATTTATTTTTTGGTATATTTTTAGGACAGGCCAATAAATATATTACCAGAAAAAAACTACTTCTGTTTACTGTGCGTTTACATTTATATTTAATACACTGAAAAAATAACTTTGGTAAATGGGGACATTTGGCTGACCTCTACTCATCAGAAACCCATAAAAGTTTTTGAATCTTTCGATGTTTGTGTGCTGCAATGCAAAGAAACATCCACCGTTCCATTACTTTTTTTAAATGTTTTTTTGTAATTTACTTTTTAAATGAAAATCTTTGTGGTGAAGGTGTAGAACACAAAGTGCACCGAATTCAGAAGAAGTTGTGTTTCTGCAGCAGTTGTTAACTTTAAGATATTCCGACAGAAAGCCACAAGGAGACTGGAGATGTTTGGATAATTTGAAGATCTCCGCTTACCAGATGCCCCTGCCGTCGGGCCAGTCGCGGGCCATGCCGGCGCAGGTCAGCAGGGGGGACACTGGCTTGTCAAACAGGAAGTGGTCAGCAATCAGCTGCTCCTGCTCGGCGTCGGTCATGCCGTTCAGGGGGTAGTACTTCCCCTTGAACTCGCCCTCCAGGCTGGACAGGGCTGAAGAGAGACGGTGGCAAAAAAAAAAATGTTCAGAGAACGAAGGTAAATTTCTGCCGAACCCTGGCGATGCCAGCGAGTTTGGAGGCTCACCCTCAATGCTCAGCTTCTCGATGCCTCTGCGCTCTCCACGGCTGTTGTGGGGGGGCAGTGTGAATCCCTTGATGCTGCGGCCGGTACGCACACGGCTGGACAGCACGTAGTTGGGGTCCAGGTCGTCTCCACCCTGATGTGGTTACATGTTGCAGAGATGTATGTCAATTTTGAAACAAAGAAAAGCACAACATTTTATCATTTTGCTGAAATAGGAAGTTAACTCCTTTTAACGACCCTTTAAAATAGATATTCTCCTAAGTAAAAATGTGTCTGTCTCCATCTTCCTAAGAGTTAGATAAGTGAGAAAAGGCATTCCGCAGCAGTCCGTTTGCTTTAGCTTAGCATAAACCAATGTAAGTGAATGGGAACTACTAGCCATTCACTTACATTGGTTTACGCTAAACTAATGGTAACTCCTTGCATGCTGATAGTTGATATTCACTTACAATGATTTATGCTAAGCTAAAATAAACAGACTGCTGCCAAATGTTTTTTTTCTCACTTATCTAACCCTGGATAATATGGCAACAGACACATTTTTACATAGGCATGGAATATCCCTTTAATAAAACAGATATAATCAGTAATTTATTCAACTGGTGTTGAATAGCAGTACAATTACGCAGTTAACCATTAGGGAAAAGTATAGGCATCCTCCAAGGCTCTTAAAAAAACAAATTAACTTTGTTTGCCGAATGATATGTGTGAAATATTGGTTTTTAAACGCATCTCGTCAACAGAAAATAGATTTGGTTACATGTGCAGCAGATTTTAAAAGCGGATACACATAAATAGCAAGCCCATTGGTCATTAATTTTAAACATTATTCAAATTTGCAAGCAACAAGTTTGGCTACTTGTACTTTTAAGGTTTTCAGTACATGTTCAAACATATTTATTTTACTGTGTCAGTTTGCAGTTTTTGCTGCTTTGTCCATTTTGTGATTTCCTTCTACTCTTTGTTTTTTTTTACCCATTTACTATGTCTTGTCCACTATTTCATCTTAATATCTATATATACAATGTATTATACATGCCTTACCAGAGTGTACACTTCTACACTTATAGATTCATAACTAAGCAATAATTAACATTTTTTTTTCAATTTAAAGTCACATTTTTTTTGTAAATAGGAAGCTAAATGTGAAGATCAGGCACACAAATTGTCCTTCAGGTGGCAATGCCATTTCGTACCCCCGCCCCCAAACAAATACTTAGCAACCAAATCTTTACACTTTTTTTGTGTCAAAACACTATAAATAGATTTTAAAAAGACTGATATTAAAGCTACCTAACAGTAAAGACTGAATAGGTTTAGATTTTAAAAAAAACTGTTAAAAAATAATAACAATGGAAGGGGGTGAAAGGCCCCCATGCCTGTGTTTTCTCCTGGGCCCCAAAATGGCTAAAACCACCTCTGCGAGTCGGCACTCTTTACCTTCAGGTTCTCGAAGTTCAGGTCAGTCTTGTGCTTGTCGGTGGGCTTGTATCCGTTATGACGGTCGGAGATGACGGGGTCCAGCAGCTCCTTGAAGACCTCGTAAGACTCCTCGTCTCCGGCAACGCAGCCCACGGTCATGATGAAGGGGTGACCTTAGAGAAATGAAGGCAGATTATGATAAGTTGGACAAACCTCAGCCGAAGACTCAAGTTTAGTTGTGTTTTATTTGGTTCAGGTAATTCAGGTTTTAAGCAGGATCTCCGCTGGCGGGCGCATCTATGCAGACGACCGTCTCCTTACCTGGGTTGTCGACACCCGTCTGGATGACGTCATCCACAGTGAAACCGCTGGGGGTGGACTTGCTCCTCAGCTTACTATAGATATCCTTGGTAAGTATCTGCAGTAGACGACACAAACACCAGGAATCAGCCTTTCTCCTCTACGGGTATTTACTGAAGTAAGTCGGTCAAAGCGGCACAACACGAACATGTACCTTGGCCATGTGGTTGTTGTGCTGAGAGAGATCGGGGAACTCCTCATCCACGGAGAACTTCATCTTGTAGTCGTTGTGGCAGTTCTTCATGGCTGCCATTCTTACTTCGTCTATACGGGAGAGGAGACGGAGACGCTTCATCCATCTTTCCTTTTTCTGTCTCGCATTCTTGCCCAATAACTGTCCCCCCCCCCCTCACCAAATTTCCGTCGCAGCTAGTTTATAAATGGCACAACCTCTGCAGCCCCCTTTCTGTTAAGACCACTACCCACATAAAAGCGTTTCAATCGAGATTTAATCTAATCTGGGAAAGTAGGCGGAGTTTATTTGGCTGATCCTAAAAATCAATAAGAGTTAATTCTTATTTTTATTTGAGACAAGCTGAAGCTCAAACAAAATAGAGAGGTTAAACTAAAGCATCGGTTTGTAACAATAGTAACACAACAATAAAACAATGAACGTTAAAAACAAATTTTTATTTAATTCAAATTTTCAAATATAACAGTATGTACGTTTTGGTACCTTTAAAACGTATTTAAATATTTTTTTTAAATATAAAATGTTTAATTTCAATTACAAATAATAAAATAATAAATTAAAAAGAAACGTCTTTAGTTACTACACAAAAACTTTAACTGTTGACATTTTTTTAATAATTCACATTGAAACAAAACTAAATTAAAGGCAGTAATATTCACATTTTCACGAATTTTAACATCTATTGTCTGTTCAGTTGCAGGAACAGTTTGGTTCGCTTCTGCCTTGGGCCGGCTCTGTCTGCAGCACATAACGATGGACGGTTTTAACTCCAACCAGTTTAGACTTACTCCTGGACCACCTTTTACCGGGACTGATGGATTTAAACTCAACATGCAGTGAACTTCTGATCACTTTAACCCTAAAACGAACCAATAACCAAACCTGCAATTAACCCCTTCCTCTGATGACCTTCAGTCATTTACAAGTTTACTCTTTAAACACAAAACTGCGCCTTAGAACGTTACAGCTGCAGAATCCATCAGTTTGGATTCAAGAAAAAAGTCGTGACTGTCAGTTTCTTTAGCTTTCAAGCCGAGGTCAGTTCGGTCAGCTCATGGAAGAGTTTCAGGCTCAAGAAACCCGGTACGCCAAAAGGTCAAAGCAATACATGCCACACAGATTCCTCTGTGCGTTCCAACGTCTAAATCGAGCTCCCTGAACTATGCAGAGACGAACCCTTGTCCTGTTCTGCAGGCGTCAGCAGCAGCTGATGGATAGCACCAGCTGTTTCAGTGGCTCTCTCCTATTGCACGCTTTACCTAACATGCGAAAAACCAGGACAAAAAGTCTTTCAAAGGCAAAACTACAGTGGATTTATGTATTGTCCATATCCAAAATGCAGAATTTACTTTGACCAGTTGAGTGGATTTTTCATTTCTATCTCTATGGGTTTTTTTAATTTTATTTTTTCACTTTACAGGGACAGAGATAAGCTCATATCCTCTACATTTTCTTAATTTTCAAAAAAAAAAAAAAAAAAATATGTTTTGCGTTATTACCTGCTTAGGAGAAAAGAAAGAAGTAACAGATCCCGGGATCAGATCCTGTTCGCCCAATGTAGGGGTTGCCCAGCTCTGACAGGTGACTGACTAGAGCCTTTATACCCAGATCTCTGTCTCTATTGGATGGCTGGGTCTGGGGTTCCCTCCTTTGATTGGTTAAAGCAGCTTTTCTGGGCATGGATGGGTACCTAAAAGGCAAGAACGGGCGTCACACAGAGCTGAAGAGTGGAAGCGAGGCAACAGCTGCGAGCTTCTGGGCCAACCTTTCACCCTCTGGCTCCCAGTTGCTACCCGGTAGAAACTGGCAAAGGGGGCCGTTGCGGAATAACAGAATCACGTCTGATTTGTGAAAAAATTAAAACTCCAACTGATACTCAGAGCCAGATTTCTTAAACTTTTATGTTTTACGCTTTTAGTTGTCCAGAATTAATGTAAAGTTTTCCATTTTGTGTGTTTGAAACCAAGAATCAAAGTTTCGCTTTGATACTGTTGGTTCGGTTTACAGCAGATAAATCCAGTGATTTACAGATGTGGAGGAAGACCTTCAGTCTCCACTGAGAATCAATGAAAGATCTCCCACTGCACTGGAGCGCAGTCTAACCTTGATTACATCATCATGATAGAGCCCTGATTTCTGCTGGTGCCTCTCTTACTGTATACACAAGATCTGCTTATTGGCATGTTCTGAGTTCGGGTTCCTTAATGCTGTTCTAAGAATTAAATATCATGTTGTGATGCATAGTGACAGCCTGTTCAAACTCGAAACATTTGGCGGCTCAGAGAAGGGAAAAATCCTCTTGTTCGGTTCTGGTCTTCAGCCTAAATTCACTCATCATTGATTTGAGGGCTCTTTAAAATGTTTTTACGGTTTATCTCCAGGTTAAGTCGGAAATTATTTGAGATTTTCCTAGCCTGATTGTGACTGTTATGCTTGAAAGTTGGTGCAGTGTTCTTGTGTTGGAACGTCTGACCATGACTCCATCAAACGTACTCTATCTTTGTCTTGTCTAGACCTGAAAATTCCCACCTGCAGGGTTTATTTTCCTACTTCGAACCAGGAGCATGCCAGAAAAGCTGCAGTTTTAGTAACGCTATGACCCGACTGTCTGACTAAACATTGGCGGCCCTTTAAAATACAGTGAAGAGAATAAGTATGCTGCTGATTTTTAAAGTTTTCCCACTTAGCAAGCATGCAGAAGTCTGATATTTGTTTAAAAGGTACTCTTCAACTGTGAGGGGCAGAATCTAAAAATACTTATGCAGACATAAGTATTTGATCGCCTTTCAACCAGTAAGAATTTAGGCTCCCATTGACCTGTTAGTTCTTCTTTAAGAAGCTTTTTGTTATCCACTCATTACCTCTATTAACTGCACCCGTTTGAACTCATTACCTGTATAAAAGACACCTGTCCGCACACTCAAACAAACTCCAACCTCTCAATAATGGCCAAGACCAGAAAGCTGTGCAAAGACATCAGGGATAGAATTGTAAAGCTGCAGAAGGCTGGGATGGGCTACAGGACAATAGGCAAGCAGCTTGGTGAAAAGGCAACAACTGTTGGTGCAATAATTAGAAAATGGAAGAAGTTCATAAGACGACAGTCAATCTCCATCGGTATGGAACGCCATGCGAGATCTCTCCTTGTGGGGCATCAATGATCATGAGGACAGTGAGGGATGAGCCCAGAGCTACATGATAGGACCTGGTCAAAGACCTGAATAGAGCTAGGACTAAAATCTCAAAGAAAACCATCAGTAAGACACTCTGCCGTCATGCATTAAAATCCTGCAGCGCAGGAAACGTCCCCTTGCTCAAGCCAGTGCATGTCAAGACCCGTCTGAAGTTTGCCAATGACCATCTGGATGATCCAGAGGAGGAATAGGAGAAGGTCATGTGGGCTGATGAGACAAAAGTGGAGCTTTTATGGTCTAAACTCCACTCGCCGTGTTTGGAGAAAGAAGAAGAATTAGTGAAACCCCAAGAACACCATCCCAACTGTGAAGCATGGAGGTGGAATCATCATTCTTTGGGGATGCTTTTCTGCAAAGGGGAAGGAATGACAGCATCGTATTGAGGGGAGGACGGACGGCACTATGTATGGTGACATCTTGGCCAACAATCTCCTTCCCTCAGTAAGAGCATTGAAGATGGGTCGTGGCTGGGTCTTCCAGCATGACAACGACCCGAAACACACAGCTAGGGCAACTAAGGAGCGGCTCCATAGGAAGCATCTCAAGGTCCTGGAGTGGCCTAGCCGGTCTCCAGAACTGAATCCAATAGAAAATCATTGGAAAGAGCTAAAAGTCAGTTTTGCCCAGCAACAGTCCTGAAACCTGAACACTCTGGAGAAGATCTGTATGGAGGAGTGGGCCAAAATCCCTGCTGCAGTGTGTGCAAACCTGGTGAAGAACTACAGAAAACGTCTAATCTCTGTAACTGCAAACAAAGGTTTCTGTACCAAATATAGAGTTAAGCCTGTGAATATTCTCATTCATCCAGGTCATGGTTATCTCAAGGAAATTTCAATCGAACGCAACTGGACTTGGTAATTTGTCTTGGAAGACGTTTCACCTCTTATCCAAGAGGCTTCATCAGGCCTGAGACATCACCCATCTCCAATTTACAATGCTGCCCTTTCATCCCTACCCAGGAGACTCAACAATTTAACCTCTGATAAGAAAAACAACTGTGACTCCAGCGACTGTCGTTATAACACAATAGGGCACTAATGAAGCCGAAACTTAACCTCCACCAATAGGCAACACGCCAACGACAGTCGTTAAGACATGGAGCACAAAGGATCCAATGAACATAATGATTCTTGTAAAAGCCCTCCAAGCGGTTAAATAGCTGAGTCTCCACACCAGGTAGTTGGACCAGTCCCAGCCTGGTCAGCGGCAAGCATGAACTGATGAAGCCTCTTGGATAAGAGGTGAAACGTCTTCCAAGACAAATTAACAAGTCCAGTTGCGTTCGATGGAAATTTCCATGAGACAAATATTTAGTTCTGTTTGTCTGATGAATCAAATACTTACAGTATGTCTTGCAATAAAATGGAAATAATTTAAAAATCATCCATCCAATCATTTGATACAAATTACAGACCTCTACATGCTTTGGAAGTGGGAAAACTTCAAAAATAGGCAGGGTATCAAATACTTGTTCTCCCCACTGTATTCCCAGAAGACGCCAATGAAGTAAACATTCACACAGTTACATACATACAGTAGACGTGCAGGAAGGGACACTGCCACAACACTTTTAATGTTTGTTCTTTTGCACATTCCTTCGTTTTGTTGCATCAATTTGAGAGATATGTGTCGTGTTTAGGACCGCAGGGATTCACACAGTCACTCCTACTCTTAGCTTCTTTGCTCCTACTCAACGCTAGTCTCCAGTTACACAGCTGCATCGTGCCCATCCAAAGACATGACTTTCCAATTTAGTCTCCTTCTATGTCAGTCCACGAAGCTCACTTGTGTGAGCCCCAGTGTCCTATGAATGAATGCAGATTACCACAACAACTAACAACAGGGCAGTACTGAAGGGTACGCCCAGTTATACGTAGGGGTCAGCTGCATCTCATGTGGTTAAAACCAGCTGTCTGTATGAAATCTGAACCAGTTTGGCAGGAAAAGAACAAGCTCTATGGCGGGGAAGCACTTTGCAGGCTGCCTTTGCCGACATTGTTTGGTTAGCAAGTAGAAAAAGGATCACAGATGAAGAGTAAAACAACCAAATCAAGGGTTTTTTAAAATAACGAAGGGATTTAAAATCAAATGTGAAGATATTTCTCTAAAACGCGGATTAAAAGAATACAAACCAACTTAGAACTCCCATTTCCCCTCTTCGTCGCATGCTTTAACAGCATCAATAAAACCTTAAAGGTCATTCTGACTGACATGCGATATGTGCTACCCGGCGGCTCGCTTACCTTTGTGGCACTGGTCCAGCATCCCAGTTTAGACCATCATCCAATACCCCAGCACTAACCCCCCTGCCTCCCCAAACACACAGACATGTGCAACCCCTAAATGCTGATCCAAAAAGGCCCAAACCGCTGCAGACGCTTCACAGGCGCAGACCCTCAGGAACAGTTACATAAATCAGGGAGATTATTTCGGTAGTTAAAAAAGTATTTTTTGAATAAAAACCACAACATCTGTAAACAGGAAGGGTGAGATTGTTGTTTATTGCTATAATAGTAAAGTAGTTCCTTCTTACCTTCTTATGTGAGTGAGCTGAATGCATGTATAGGGTTTTACATCAATAATTGTGCACATTTTGCCTGTAATTTTGTGCATTTGTCTGTTTAAACGGTGAAATCATGGTGACCTTTGTGGTTTTTATTTGTGCTTGACAGTTTTTGCACGTGTTTTACGCCCCGATTCCTGGATTACAGTTTGACTAGCACAGCAGGGGTCACGCTGTGTTACAAAAAGCCATTTTTGGTTGGTTGGATTGGTGAAGAGTCAGTTAGCAGGTTCTTATTCACAGCTCAGTTCTCAGGGGAGCAGTAGGAGGAAGTGTGAATTAACAGGTCCGCACTCCAGTACTGCCAGGAACAGCAGACAGTCTTGGCTGCCAGTATCATCCAGCAACACGTGGGGCCAAGATTCTTCACACAGAACAGCACAAGGATGAATGAGAACAGGGATTTTAAAGGTACAAGAATTGAGCAAAGTGACATTTTTCTCCCACGTCTTACGCTCCGTCATTATGCTGGAGTTCAGAGGGGAGAGACCAGGAGGAGCCACGATTATGGGTCTCTCCTCGGATTCCCAAACTTTGACCCTGGCTGACACTTTCAGACATACGTGTCCAGATCCAGAGTTGCAAGAAATTATGTTAGCAGTTTGAGGAGCCCACAAATAGACTTAGGCATTTGCAAGACAACTGTGTGGACATGTGTAGAATGCAACACTTCTCATGAACGGGATTTGCAGTCCTCAAAAATAATATATGTAATTTTTTTTTAACTATACCCTTTGAGATGCAAACTCTTTGTTAACATTCAAGGCTTTGGGAAGGTAATTCATTCTTTGGAACTATTGTTGGTCTTATTTCTGGTTTGGTACCCTCTTGGCCTATGCTGAGCAATTCTGTGCGGTTTCCAGTTTGTGGCAAGTCTAAGTCTTGGTGCGCCTTCGGTGGTTCCCTGAACATCCAAACCAATGTAGAACCAAACGTGAAGAAGAAGCTTTCAGTTTCTGTGCTCCCCTGATCTCAAACCAACTTCCAGACCACTGCAAAGCTGCTGAAACAGAGTTCCTTTAAATCAGAGCTAAAAACTTGTCAGTTTAGAGCCCTCTTTGAGTGACTAATATTAGCTAGAATGTCATAAGCTTAACTCAAATGTTGTATTTCATGCGTTTACTGTTGTCCTCCCCTAATCATGTAAAAAACCTATACAAATAAAGTTGCCTTGCTTTTCATTTAAGGTTAAGAGTTTAAAACTTCTTGCAGACAAATACGACTAACATCTACTCTTGAAGGCTTGTTTGAACTGATCAGCTCAGTTCTGTACACTATTTTACTGTTCACTGTGTTTAAGATTGCGTTTCCATTGTTAGTTGGACTAAACCCAACGCTTTTACAATGAAAACAGAACATTAGCGTGCCAAACCGCAGCGACCCATGCCATGCAGCTCAGGGAAAACGAGGCATTAGATTCAGCAGTTCTTGAGAAACGAAACCAAGCCTTTTCCCAATATGTTTACAGCTGCAGTTCTTCTACTGAGATCTTCACTGTAGTTCTTAGACTTTCCAGTTTTTTTTTCAATCCAGTTTTGCATTAAGGCAACTTATTTCTGAAAGGAAAAAACAGCCAGCTGTCTTCAGTTATCAACACTTGCCAGAGATGTACAGTATAGACCTTGGCCTTGAAAAGGCGAAGGGAATCTTCAATCATTGGCACCACAAGTACAAACAGAAACAGAAGATATGAAAACACCCTTGAAGTTTTTATCATAATACAACTTCACATTTAAGATTATCATCTGAATTTAGATTTTGACTTTGATTGGACCATTAGCATCTAAATATGCTTTGATCGAAAACATGCAATTGTCCTCCGGGAAGTTGAAGGTCCGGTCCAGCGTCTTAACGGGTTCTCTACCAGAATTATCCTTTTTTTACCTTCACGTCAACCGTTCACAGCGTACAATTCCCTTCTGAAGGAAACCATTTTTTCGTCATGTTGCAGGACGTGGGTATGGGTGGGCCTGGGGGGGGGGGGGACTTAGACCCGTCCACTTTGGACCAGGGCCCACCCAAATAAATAACTTTCTTAAAATAAATTCAAACAAATTACATTTAAAATTACATATTATTTTTGAAGAATGTCACTTAAATTCACCATAAAGTAAAATAAGATTAAATAAAATGAAATTAAATTAAATAAAACTGGACGTGACGAATGCATTTTTGCAAGACATTCCGTCATTGGCTGTTTGCATCCCTTGCAAACTCTCTAGGCAAGCTAGGGCTAGCTTTGATATTCTAGATTTTAAACATATAATTTATTGTAAAACTTTGCGCCCCCTAGCTCAATATTCCAGATTAAATACACTAAAGTACAGTTCCATGCATTAAAAATATTTTAATCTTACAATAGATAAAATAAATTACATTTAGTTTATGACGTTTCTTTGAAACATCGTGTTACTACATTTCCCACAGTCCTTTGGGAAAAGCTGACCAACCACTGATCTCACAAAGCTTAGATGATCCAGCCCTGTTTAACTTCCGGTGCTACTTCCAGTTATCAAAAAATGGTGCCACATAACAACATAATTAACAACTTTGAAATCTATTGTTATTCATAGCCAATATTAGTCCTGAACAGAATCAAATAATTATTTAAAGCACTGGGTATCTAACAGTGGTTCTGTATATGCTTTATAGGGTTTCTCAATCATCATATGACTGCCACAGATCAGATGCGACATCTAAAAACCAGCACATTGTCTCAACAGTGAGTGAAGTTCAATAAGGCCGAACAACCGCCGAAAAATACCTATTGTTTATATCAGAGAGCTGATATGAGCTACCTGTGTTAGGCTACAGCTTTAATATGTTTTATTTTGCCTATGTGATTGGTTAGTTTCTGATTTACACACACACACATCAGTTGAAGTAACCGTGGAACAGTGGAAATAACTTAATCGGTCCACCCAGACAACAATTTCTTGCTATCCCACTGCCATGGGGATTAGGTATTAGGTGCAGATTCAGTTTTTCTTCCTCATGTGGAGTTTAGCATGCAGGCCCAAAAGAAAATTTTTTCTCTCATCTCAGCAGAGTACCTTCCTCCACATGTTTGTTGTTTCATCTACATGGCTTATGGCAAACTCTAACCAGGACTTCTTGTGATTTTCTCTTAACAATAACTTTCTTTTTGCCCCTCTTCCAGTTGTCCCCGTCGGCAGATATTCCCACCTGAGCTCTGGCTCTCTGCAGATCCTCTAGGTTTACCACTAACATATGTGCACGCCACACTTTCTATAAGACTCTGTACATGGCAAAACAACCAAATGTGAGTCAAGTTATTTGGGTGAAAATTATAAATATGCTCAGAAGGCCTTCAGCAGTTGATGACTCCCATCTGTACACTAGATTTCAGATGAACAAATTCATAGTTTTGCATGGTAATTTAGAGTTTTTGTGAAGGTGATGGGGGGGGGAGGCTCATGATGAAAATTGAGCTGGTCTTGGGGGGTCGCTAAGGGGAGCTCGGCAGCAAATTGTGGACTTCTATCTTTAGTGTTGCCTCGCCAGGTCCTGCAAAGGCTGCTCTTCCGATTGAATTGCATTGACTCAGCTGTCATTTCATTGCCGCCCTCCCTTCTCACACTCTCCATTTATTCCACATTTCTTGTCAGTTACGCATCTTTTGAGAATTATTTTGAGGAAACAAGTTGTACTGCTAAGAAAAAAACTGAAAGTGGAACAAATATCACTGAGATGATGGAATATAGTTGCTAAAAGGTGCAAAGTGCGTATCTTGGATTATGTTAATTGATTTATACTGATTTCATGTTAATCTTGGTTAAGAGCTCATGTTCCATAACTTTAAAGCTCTCGAAAATAACATTTTTAACCACGGGACTTTCTCAACGATGGCAATTACACCACCAAAGAACTGACTGAAGTATCACACCACAGCTGTTTAATGAATTTCTTCTTGAAGGGTGGGCCTGTGATGAATTGTTGATCTGTTCAGGTTGTACTGCCTGCTGCCCATTGACAGCTGCCGTCAGTCCTCCCTGTGAAACTGACCATGGAATAGGAAGTAGAAAAAAAACACGAATGTCTCCAACAGGACTATAATATTGAGGAAATCTAATCATCCGCACTACAGGTGCTAATGCTTTTTGTTTTCCATTCATATATTTCAATAAAACTGCACATAACTGTACTAACTACAGCTTCTGAATTAACAAATAATGTTCTGGTTAAAGCTGTCAGCAAACTGCTCTGTAACCATATTTGCCGATGACATTACTATATATATATTAATGCGCTCATTTTGCCAATTTAAAGGCTCCATTCTACACACTCAATTTTTTCCCCCCCATCAAAGCATACCTATTGCGTTAACGACCTTTGCACCACATTTTGAATAATAACAAGCATTTTTGTCATGTTCGACACTTTCAACAGGACAAATAATATCCACCTACTGTACCATAATTTAAAAAAAAAACAGAAGTAGATGCTAAACTTCCTACCATTTAACTGTTGTAAAAATATATATATTAATGCAGGTATGATGCAAATTAGCAACATTAGGCAACATCTTCCTTATTACTAATTAAAGAAATGTTCAGGAGATAACTTTTCTGGGGCTGATATTGCTGAAGCAGGTTCTTAGAAATAGACGTATCACACTATTTCTAAATACAGCTTAATACTACTGAATATTGTTTAGATTTGGTGGATGGCTCTGAACTGCCTCCAGTATGATTCTTGGTATGTGCAAAACATAGATCAACAAGCTATCAACAAGGACAAATAAAGTTGCTTTGCTTTACCATTGACGTTAATTATTTTTAATGATCAATATTAGTTAGCCTAGTAGAGGTAAGAGCAAAAGATTTCAAACACCCTGAAAAGTAGAACAAAATTTCTCTACAGACCCCAGAACAATTGTCTGTACACTAACTGAGTTACTTATGCATGCTACGGATTAGTGCTGAAGATCTTTGCCCGAACCCAATTTCTATCATTGTCCACGGGCTCGGGTCGAGATCGGCCTTTTAGCGGTCAGCTGATCATCTTATGATAAAGCACTGCAGTTGGCCACTAACATTATTCCGCATCTACCTGTCAAGATATTGCCGTCACACCACATGCGCAATGATGTGAAAGACCCACTCCTCTTAGATCAAAACAGAAAACACGCTCCGACTGCGCTCTCACAGAAAATGCTGTAGTGTAAACGCACTGTTATCTGTTAAGTTTCAAGTTGCAGATGTCTCCTGCATTTATGTAGCAGCTCCCTGATGCCCACAAGTCAGATAAAATGTCCTGAAATCTAGAGCAAGCGGACAAGAGCGCACACAGAAACGCAGGCAGGTGAGACGGGCTTTTACACAACAGAAGCAAGCAAAGCTTCATATAGCTGCAGACTAAAAAAGAAAGATTATAAATCAACATGCTTTGAAATGATTAGCTTCAGATAACAGGCCTATTTGACTGGAATTTCAAACATTTTTCCAGTAAATTTAAAACCTGCCAGTTATGTTGTCCGGTGCCAGTTTTTTCTAGCGAAAACTCTGGTGTGTGACTTTTGAATAATGTCGGGCTGTAATCGGGTTTGATGTCGATCAAAATATACTCCTCAGACTCGGGCCGAACTTTTAAGGCCCCATTACAGCTCTACCAGGGATCATATCCTAAAAGGGGGAACTCACTGGAGCTCTGGAAGGGAATGAACTGCAAGGTTGCAGACTTCACCTAAAAACA
This sequence comes from Apricaphanius iberus, assembly GCA_028564705.1. Taxonomy (NCBI): domain Eukaryota; kingdom Metazoa; phylum Chordata; class Actinopteri; order Cyprinodontiformes; family Aphaniidae; genus Apricaphanius; species Apricaphanius iberus. The sequence continues at coordinate 391,670 of JAPXFQ010002063.1, forward strand.
GTGAAGCCCCCCCCCCAAAAAAAGAACAGAAAACAGACAAAAATATTTGAAACTTTCAGAAAGTATAGAAAATCTCAAAACTACCTTTTCATTTAGGCAGGCAGAGTTCAAGTTGGTATCTGGGGCCCTTTTGGATTGATCTTATGCAGCTCCCGGACCACATTTCAAATTGTTTGGTTCATTTCCATCTGAGGTCGTTGCAGATACAGTTTGCTTTTGTTGATTCAGGAATTTCAAAATAGATGCAAATTGAAATCGACTTAAACGAAGGCGTTTCCTTTCCTTAACTGGCTCATCTGTAATCGGCCCAATGTCCCTGTTTACTGCTGCTTTTGAGTGTGTGTGAGTGTGCATGGAAGTTGGGTTGGGGGGGAGGGGGGATATAACTGTGATCATATTTTTTATTCTGTGTGGGAACGATGGGAATGTGGTTTATTGGCGGTCATTTTAATCTGTAAAGCACTTTAAGATGCAATTTTGTATGAAAAGCGCTTTATAAATAAAGTTTTATTTAAATTGAAAAATGTAAAGCGCAACAAAAACTATTAATCTTTTTTCAATCAATATTTTTTCAATGAGGAGTCCATTTTCTTGTTTACTGTGAATAGACAAAATATACCTAGAAAAAGATTGTATAGAAACATCAAACTTAATTTACTTCCGCTGTGTCCTGTTGTCATTTATAAACCGGTAAAATATGCAAGATTCTTTTTATGGTTCGACTCTCTAGAATGATTAACACTTTCGTTTTGTACAGACATCTGAGTGTTTTATTTATGTGAAATATCAGTTTAGTTTGAACAGGTGAAAATCTTTTAAAATATTTTTTACGTTTTCCATGATTAAAAGCAAAACACTTTTTTGTTTCCCTTCTGCTGCTCTAGTGTGACACCTAGTGACATTCTCAGAATACACATTCCCCAAATATTTGGATTCAGTGCGAAATTGTTTGGAAATGTCACTTTTTTCCTTTCTTTAATTATTCACCGAACATCACATAAACTTCATTGTAGATTTTCAGCCATGTGATACTGGACTAAGACCAATGATGTCTCTCCCATTGTTTCCATTTCTGCCTGACGTCTATTTTTATTCCTATTTAGTAGTGTGCTGGCCAGTACCGTGGCAACACTTTTCAGTTCTGAAGCAATTTCAACTTTTTTTACCTACTAATTTGCAGTTTTACGTCCCAGGCCCAATCAATGTCCCAACTATCTTGTGTGTATTTTAAGGAAAGGATGGTAGATAACTGGTTACTGATGTGCAGTCTTGACATTTTTATTATTTCTGGCCTTAACCCAACAATAGCATGCAGCTTTGTTAATGCATTCTGAAAATGGGACCGAAGCGACACTCCAACTGTGAGGTGAGAGCAAAATGATACTGTAAGCATCTGCTAAATTTGGGTGAGTTCATGGTCAAACATTGCAGATACAAATAAGCCTTTGAAGAGCCTCAAAAAATATAAAGAACACCAGCTGGATTAAATCAAATTAAGGTAATAACATTGTTACTCTAAATGGTTATATTTAAGGTCATGGTGAGGTTAATAACATATTTACAGGTCTGAACTGGTTTAGAGGGACTTAACTTTACACACATTGGGTTTTAAATTAAAGGAGTATTTTTTTTCTCTGCTCTCTTGTCAGCACTGATAAGTAACACATTGTAATCCGGGTTAAACAATACATTATAATGTATATTTTCTGCACATTAAGCTTTGATTTTATTTGTTATACTAATGCCACCCATTTCTACTTCCTCTATAAGGTAACTTCTTCCCATGCAAACTCTCCCTCTGATTTTAAAACAGAGGAACACTTGATTCACTTCATGTTTTTGTGGTTCTCATTGTTACAAAACCCAACAGCTGTTTCAATATTTCCACCTCTCTGATGCAACTTTTATCAGTACAGTCCCATGGTCTTTTGATGTCCAACTAAATTATATACTAAACCATTTCTGCCCATTTTTTTCAGACTAAATACCAGCAAGTCTAACTGTATGGACTATCCCGCTAACAGCAAAAGGCTGTCAGCAACTCTGCAGAACCTCAACAGTAAACTGTCTGGATCTTCATAGAGCTGAAAATGTGGAGAAAAACTGGACTCCATCCTGCAAGTGGATCAGTTTGCTCTTCGAAGAGAATACTGTTGGTTAGTTGAAGAATATTGTTTTTAATTGATAGATAATTCAAAGGCAAGGAAAGGCAAGGCAATTTTATTTGTATAGCACACTTTCAACACAGGGCAATTCAAGTGGCTTTACATATGATTAGAAGACAAATGAGCAGTTGCAATAAGAAAATAATCAAGAAAATACAACAATGTAGGGACAAGTGAGTAAAAAACACAGGTTTAGTTCATTAACTGATCTGGCTGAAGAAAGCTCACAGTTTTTAACACAAGAAAGCATTTATAGTAATTAAGACAATAAATCGTGTGACAATAAAAAAAACCAAGTAAAAACAGTTACTCATGAGCGCGTCTGAATAGGTCAGTTATAATTTTAGGTTAAAAAGCGTTCAGTGTCTCTGCAGTTTTGTATTCTCCCGGTAGTTTGTTCCAGATATGAGGAGCATAGAAACTGAAAGATGCTTCTCCATGTTTGGTTCTGGTTCTAGGGACGATCAGTAAATTAGAGCTGGAGGACCTGAATGATCTGGATGGTTTGTACCATGATAACAGATCTCTAATGTACTCTGGTGCTAACACATTCAGTGATTTATAGACTAATAAAAGCACTTTGAATTCTATTCTCTGAGCTACTGGGAGCCAGTGTAAGGACTTTAGAACTGGGGTGATGTGTTCTACTTTCCTGGTTCTAGTGAAGAACACGAGCAGCAGCTTTCTGGATCAGCTGCAGCTGTCTGATTGATTATTTTAGGTAGACCTGTGAAGATACTGTTACAGTAGTAAAGGCGACTAGAGATAAACGCATGGATTAGCTTTTCTAGGTCTCCTTGTGTCATCAGTCCTTTAATCCTAGAAATGTTCCTCAGGTGATAGAAAGCTGACTTTCTTATTGCCTTTATGTGACCCTGGAGGTTCAGGTCTGAGTCACTTATTACACCTAGATTTCTGGCCTGGTTGGTAGTTTCTAGTTGGACCAACTGAAGCTGTGCACTGATATTTAATTGATCTTTCTTGGGTCTGAAGATAAGTACTTCAGTTTTGTTTTTGTTCAGTTGGGGAAATTATGGGACATCCAGCTGTTAATTTGCTCAATGCATTTAATGATGATTTGGACGGGTTCAACATCACCGTGGTGACATGGAGATATAAAGCTGAGTGTCATCAGCATAGTTGTGGTAGTTAACATTGTTGGTGGTTATAATCTGGTTTAGTGGGAGCATGTAGATGCTAAATAGGAGGGGCCCTAGGATAGAGCCCTGGGGGACACCACATGTGATTTCTGTGTTTTGTGATGGGTTAGAAACACATATGCATCAAAGTACTGATTGTGATGTTTTTGTGTTCTTTTTACACCTGATCTGATATATTGTAGGTATGTTACCTACAGTCTGTACGTTCAGCTGTTAAATAATGTAGTTTGTGGGTCCTTTTTTTACTTTTCAGAACAAAATGAAACTGAATATCCTCCTATAGTTGATTGAATATGTTTATATGAAAGACAGCAGGCTCTCTTTTAGCAGCATAAAGGGAACAAAATTAGGACTTTCAGTTTTGTCTTGCAGGCTCGTGTAAAAGAGATTTGTTAGTTTCACTCTTTCTTCCTTTTTATATGTTTTTTTTTTTGTATGTGTGTGTGGTACTTCCTATAAAGCATTTCATCCTGGTGAATCTAGCCCAGCAGACAAAGTATTAAATGAATTAAAATTCATTTGGGAAAATTCTGAAACAAAGAGGCAACATTGATTAAACTTCTTGCTTGATTCTTCCAAGGGAAGCCGTTTAATCAGTGACGTATTTTGCATTTTACTTTGTGTATCCTGCTTTTTTGCAGTGAATTTGCATTAAAGTGCGCACTTCATCCAGAGGAGACTTACTATAAGTCTGAGTATTTGTTTCTTAAAACCTTGTTTCCTTCTGCTTAACTAACAATACAGAAACTACGATGGGCTCAGCACTCTAACCTCTAAATCACAAACCCAGACCACCCAGTTAGTTTGACTGATGGGTAACTGGGACTGAATGGGAACGGAATCGCAAGTAAGTAATTGAGCGAAAATGAGCAAAAAAAAAATAAAATAAATTGTATTCCTAAACTTTATAAAAAAATGTATAAATGGCTCCACAATTCAACATAAATTTTCCCCAAACATGAGGTACATTTAAATTAAGACTAGGCTTTTAAAATATATGTATTTGCTCAAATTCTTTAACATGCCTGCTTTTTTTGTACCTACAACAACATCTTTATGTGTTCAAATACACATTTGTATTCATGCAAGACTGCAAGCATAAAAAGGTTAAATGAATGTAGCTTCTTTAAAAATGTAAAATAAATGAAAATAGTTGCTGCTGATAGTGCGTCACGGTCTGTAGTTCAGCTCCCTCCAGCAAGGGGGCGTTTTTCCCAGCCAGGAAACGAGCCTGGCTCCGCAGTGTATGATGGGATGCTTCTGATCAGGTAAGCTCCTCCGCCTCGTCAGGTTGAATTTTACTGAGCGAATACAGGAAGTAAACAGACGAGAAATTCAAAATAAAAGCATGCTGTTGACTTCCTTAGAGTTAGGAAGGTAATGTTTTAAAAATAAATCTTCCTTGATTGGACCAAAGATTAATTTAGTTTAATCTAGTTCACCCAGGGTCAAACTATACCTGCAGGCATTCGATATTGGTCATAAGATGTACTAATGAAAGAAGGAGCAGTATAAGGAGGGGCTTTTTTACTTGAATTGATTGATTGATTAAGCCTCACGTTGCATTTTGCGGCATGTTATTTTGAAACCATTGCAAAGGGCTTGAGTTAATTTAAACACTGTGTTCCTTGGACTTTAAAGGTCGTTTTACAATCAGGGCTGGCACAAGATAATTTTGGGCCTTAAACACAACGTGTTGTGGGACCCATCCTCCCAGGGATGGAGTATTCAAGATCTGTCACATTTAAAGCTGCAGTATGTATTGGATTTGTCAAAATTAAACAGTTTTTTGTAATCTATAGTATTTTCTTCATTTCCTCACGATACAAAAGTACAAAAGTTGGTAGTACTTTTCACCACAGTAGCACGTGGTGATTTTAATCTCATTCATTTAAAGGTGATTTAACCAGGCGTGCCGGAGTGAACGAGTGCCATGATGTCATGTCGCACGTACTTAACCACCAGAGGTTGCACTAGACATTATTTTTGTCCGTCATTTTGACTGGAAAGATTTTTTTTTAAATCCGGTCACAATCTCTTGTTATCCCTCATTTTTTTGGGGTGGCGGGGCATGCCCGTCTCCAGCAATCGTCTGACGAGTTAATACCCATTCAATAGTATCTATGAAGTAGTACTAAATCACAACAACCCGACCAGCGAACTACACATACAGTAGAAAGGAAATTGAACCTGAAGCGGTTCCTGCACGGCATGGAATGTAAATGCTCACTTTATTTTTATTTTTTGGTAATCTTATAGTCGGATTGTTGCAGAAACTATTGCCTTGGACGGAATATATTACCCCTCATGGGGATTTAGTTTTTGATCTACGGGCAGAACTTTTTGCTTTGCTCCAGCATTGGAGACTGCAATCAATTATTCACTTCAGACAGAAAGTTTTAGGATGAGGAAACACTTCTCCTATTGTAGCAACCTCTCTTAACGAGCTGTTTCCTGATTCGTAATCTCCCAGAGGAAAGCTTGCAAGCAGCAGGTGCTGCACACCTCTCTTTGGCGCACATCGGCCCTTATGAAGTGCGTCAAACCAGGGGCACTGGGATGGATGAACTGGTGACCAGTCCAAGGTGAACCGTGCATCTCACCCGATAACCAGTGGGCATATGCACCAGACCCCCCACGACACTTTATGGAGAAACGGAATAAATAATGGATGGAGTTTCTTTACCTGGACTCCGTGCATAGAGTTGAAAAAAAAGGTTTGCCCGTCACTTAAAGCGGTCAGAGGGAGGTGTGAAAACTAATCATTTAAATGACGGAAAGGCTTTAGATTTTTCCGTCACTGTTTTAAAAAAAAACGGGCAATCATGGAAAATATTCTATTATTGCGACCCCTGGTAACCACGTATGTAAATTCATGAGGTGTTTTCCGCCAAATAGCCGCTAAATAAGCTAAGCTATAGCCGGCCCAGACACCCACACAAACTCCACATAAGTTCACAAAGAGAATAATTTTGTCCAGCCCTGCGAAGAGCAAAAATAGCCTCTGACCAGCCTGGTCTAGTGAGCACACGATTTTGACGTTACTGGAGTACGCATTTCGCTAACTACACTTCCTGTAACGGCCACCTGGTGGCAGCGCTCGCATCAAACTCTGCAGAGCAGCTTTAAGGAACTTGTGACTTGACTCAAGCAGCACGCTGGAGACTTGCACTTGAACTCAAACTCGCAACGTAAGGACTTGGACTCACACTCCGACATTTGAAAAGGCTGTTGTTGGAACTAGCATGTAGCTGAAGCCAATGTTAGCTTGTTGTATTAGGTCGGACTTTTGGGCAAATTTAATTACTTCCCAAAGCCTTTGTTCAGGTGACGTTTCGATGGTGTTCAAACTTATTTTAAACAAGTTTTATTTGTTATCTTGATAATAGTGTGGGGACAGTAAGTACAATCAATTTTTTTTTATGTATAAATGCAACTATTCTTTTTGGGGATTGTCAGTGAGTTTACATGCAGCAAGAGAAAGTCAAATTATGAACTTAGTCCGACTGAAATTGGACTTTTAAAGTGGATGTATACACCTCAATCCAATTTAAGTCAAACCAGACTGGAGTTGGCGAAATCGGATTAAGGTAGAGAGAAAATGCGATTGGAAAATCTAATTTCTCTGTGTGGAAACACTCAGAAATAACCGAGCTTTTGGTAGCAGGGGCATTCCATCTTCAGGCATTTATGTGTTCACTGAAGTGGGAATAAAAACTACAAAACGAGCATCAGAAACACCTATAACACAATCAAGCAGTGTACAACTTACAAAATGTACTGTAAGTACTACACCGTTTTATTGTAGTCCATCTTTTTCGCTCTCGAGTCTTTAGAGAACCCACAACTATGGCCAAGCAATTAGTCAGATTACTGCCTACAGCTCGATTTAGATGTGCATGTAAAAATATTCTGACAATAATAATTGGTTATAGGCTGCGATGGACTGGCGACCTGTCCAGGGTGTACCCCGCCTCTCGGCCGTCGACAGCTGGAGATGGCACCAAAACCCCCCTGCGACCCCTTGAGGAATAAGCGGTTCAGAAAATGGATGGATGGTTATAGGCTGAAGTGTGTCAGTGGGCTAACCAAACCATGTTAACACAATAAGACTATGACTTTTTTTTTTTTTTTTTTTTTTTACACTTTTACAAAATAAATTTCCAATTACTTTAATTGCTTACATTTTTTTATGTATTAACCCTGAAAACTTCATTTCACACCTAATGATATTCTCATTCTCTATCAACAAATAAACATTTTAGTTTTATGTTTAGATAAAAAAGAAATGCTGGGACATCTCTGATGGGCTAGAGGGAGTAGCCTGTGACTGTAAACGCAGATCGGGGTGGGGAGCAACATGGGGCGGAGTGAAACACTCATATTTTTACTTTTTTTTTTCACTCTCAATTTTTATTTCACTTTCACTACGTTTATTTCTGATTCAAAATTAAAATTCTCAGTTACAATTATATTTTTTTAATGCCGTATTTTATTTTCAGAGCCAATATTTCTTTTTATTTCTTTTTCATTTTTTCATTGCAAATAAATGACTTCTCCAATTCGTGTAAAACTATTTTTTTTTTTCTTTTTTTCTTTTGCGTTGAAATTTGATCCTCGGATTGTTGGACTTTTATTTTGGAGTTCTGAAGCGGAAGAGTCCCTGCTTACGGCGCCAGCTAGCTTGATGCTGTTTGACAACAGGAGGAGCTGACAGCCCGAGAAGCGACAGGTGAATGATTTACAACCCCCGGGTTTTCACCTGTCCAGAACTCAATTAACTTAATGAAACCGAACCCGAACCTGTTCGGCTGTTTATGACAGCTTTTGGCTTCCAGCGACAATTACAATTTCTCAAAGAGTGGCCAACTGGACTAAAACCTGCCTTGGTTAGCCGGTATGCTATAAATAACTTTTACCTCTGAGCTCTTGATTACAGGTTTTAGTGTGTTTATGTTTTCGTTAATTATAGAGCAATATTATCTGCCCTGTGGCGTCAAACGGAGGTTCCGTTTTCGCTGACATTTGACACATTCAATTAATTTAAAAAAAAGAATAAAATTGTGTGGCGGTGTGGCGCAGCTTTCATGTTAGCTCGTTATCATAAATCCTGATGAATTCAGTTTATTCCCTAAAGTTGTGAGAGTTGCGGCCTTTTGCGCCGCCCACCGTAAGCAAACCGGAGTGTTGGGTCCTCCCATCCCTGCACGTTATAGCTCTTGGTTTCTCCCGTCTAGACGCGCTTGTTTGACAGTTTATAAAATCATTCCCCACAATTTATCTACAGGTGTGGGACTCCAGTTCTCCTTCTTGTTTTGATGTGTCCCCGGTCCAACAAAGTTGATTTAAATATTTGGTTTAGCTTCTCAGCAGTGACTGTATGAACCACAAAACTATCTCAGACATGCAGGATGGCGTTCTTATGGAGGACTGTTGGGGCCACTGAAATTCTGCCTTTTTTTTTTTTTCCATGTTGCTGACTAATCTAAAAATTCAGACTGAGAATTCTCTAAACAAGTCTGGATTCTGACTTTTATTTATTTTATTTATCCTTTTTTTTGTGTGCCAAATTCTGACTTTTATTTTAGTAGTTAAATTTTTTTTATGCATGATACTAACTTTCACCTAAGAGTCCTAAGAAAAAAAATGTAGAATGAGTTTATCTTGAGAATTCAGAAAAGAATAAACAAATCTGAATTCCAACTATGAAATTGATTCTTATAAGAATTCTAAGAATCAAATCGATTCACAAATTTGAAAATCAGTTTAGTTGTTTAACATAGTTTTTTTCTTTTTACAGCTAAAATAGGATTTTAAATTGAATTGAATTAACTTGAATCGATACCCAGCCCTAATTCCAATTTTTATCTAAAAATTCAGAACTTTTATTAGGAGTATTCTAATTTTTTGGAAGGATTTTGAAAAGAAATTCTGAGTTTAATCTGAGAATTATCATAGTAATCTAAGAGTTTGGGTGTAATTTCTTTGCAGAATTCTGCCTTTTTTTATTTGAAATACTTAATCTGACGATTCTGACTTGAATCTCAGTCACAATTCAAACTTTTTTCCCCCCATATTGTTGACTTTTTTTTTATTTTTGTTTTTTTATTAGCTGAATTCAGATATTTTGGTTCCTTGTTTCTGTCTCTTTATTGCCCAAGTTTACTCTTGGCAGCTTTTTCTGTGACTTTTTCTGGGAAATCTGATTTGTCATTATATGAAGTGTTTTGTGTTGTTTTTTTTCAAATAGAAAATAAAAGGAGCTGTCAGAGGCTTCTGTTTTATTAAATTATTCTTGATTAGAATTTTTTTCCCATCAGTTTTATCAGGTTGTCTTTAAAAGACTATCAAAAATTCCTTACAATTAAAGCTTTTCTTGTATTTAGAGATGCTACCTTTTGACTCAGTTGTAACAAATTAATGTCAATATATGTAATAATATTTTAATTTATGACTCAAAATGGGAAGATCTGCCTACAATCACTCAGCTCCAAACAATAAAACAATTAGATTTTATTTTTCAGGTAGAGAAGGAAGCTGTCTGTGTTATTTTTGTGTTACTTTTTATAAAGCAGAAGTTGTCATCGTTATTGTCTGCAGCTCAGCGTGAGTTGATATCTAACCCCGGCGGATACCTTCCTCCTCCTCTTTGTTCCCCTCTCTGCTGTCGCAACCCATCGCCTGCTCCTCTGTCTGCTGTTCCCAGGTCAGCCGCAGGTGGAGCAGCAACATCGAAGCAGGAGCCATGTTGTCGGGGGAGGAGATCCTGTGCAGCACGCAGCAGGTGATCGCCGGGCTGGAAGCTCTGAGAGGGGAGAACCGCAGCCTGCTGGAGAACCTGCAGGAGGCGATGGAGAGCCGGCCGGCGTCGGAGAGTGGCTGCGTGGAGCAGGAGAAGAGCAGCATCGTCAGACAGTCGTTGGAGAGCATCGAGCTGGGGCTGAGTGAGGCGCAAGTACGTCTGACCTATAAAACGTCTACTGCCTCCTTTTTTCAATTATGAAATAATCAGAATTAGCTTAGTGTGACTAGATTTAGTTTACATGGCAAACCGTCAAAGATCATATAACAAACACAACATTTCACACTATGGGGTGTCACGATTCTCCAAATCCTTGATTCTGAAGTTGTAGGAGATCAGAGAAACCAGCCAGGATGGTGGTAATGTGTGTGTATATGCGTTCGTGTACGTTAAGTGTTGCATGTGCGCATGTATCAGTGAGAGAGCCTTTCATCTCTCACATAGTCCTATAGTCTCACACAAATTTTCCTTGTGGCCCTTGGTTAGGCTAGTCACAGGGATTAAAGATTGTAGAGACCGTCCTTGAGTGAAAATAACCCTAAATTCTGCATGCGGCCACTTGTGGTCTAAAATGTTAATGCCTGTGTAACTTACTACGGTATGGGGTCCCCCATCGTCCCGGTGTTACGTTCCCGTTCCCCTTCTAATTGGGTAAGAATCAAGGAAAAAAAAAAAAAAAAAAGTGGAGAGCATAAACTTGTGGAAAATGTAATTTTATAATAACGAAATAAATGAAACAAAGTCGAGTGCTGGAGGCTCTAAAAAAATCAACTGACGCAGCCCAGCAAACCAATTCTGTAGGATTAAAAAAACTAGAAAAAAGGAGAGAAAACACCGTTGTTACACAGTTCTTCTAACTGGTGAACTGTCATTACGTTAAACATAAAAGAGAAAGAGACCTACTTCTCTACTACTCAGAAGTTATGGAGAGCCTAAGTCACGCCCTTCTACTGCCGGTCCATGGCTCCCCGAATGCCAAAAAAAATGAATGAGTCAATGGACCGATAAAGGTAATTTTCTGATCCAGTTTGAAATGCGCCGTGGATATGATGTCCGTGAATTTTAAAAACAAATTTTGATGCAGAGAAAACACTGATTAGGTTTTGTGTGAAAACGCTTAGCGGACTAAAACTGTAGAAGAAGTAGTAGAGCGAGGGCCGTAGCCTCCAGGATGAAGAAAGGAGCATTAAACACGGAGAAAACCTCTATAAATCTGACCATATGGAAAGTAGCAGCTATGTCGGGGGTTAAGCAGTCGGTGGAGTGAGAGCCAGCATGGAGGAGAAGCCCTACAAGCTCTAGGTGAGTGTTTTACGTGCTATAGCTAGTGCTAGGTTACGTTAGCCAAATGGCGTCTCATATGCGACTTCTGATTTGTAGGCATTTTAAATGCTAATTTTTACAATTAAATAAATCCCAAATCCCTAGACAAACACAGTTGAAACCTACATCATTAGTTATAATTTAAATCTAATTACAACATATGTGTGATTCAGGACGAAAGACAAAGTGGACCAGAAAATAACTTTTATCGCTCCGTTGTGTTCCATTCATTATTTTTTTGGTTTGGGGACCCAAGGACCGACAGGAAGGGGAGGAGACATAAGCTCCCCATTGACAATAAAAGGCGAAAAAAAATATAACTCCATCCAAAAGGGAGTCTAAACAAATGAAGGTGCCTTGGAACACCAATCTAAAACTCAGGTTTAATACAAAGGCACCCAAAAAGTATTTTCAACCTCTTAAACAAACAACAAAAACACTAGAAAGACTTATACTGTAACAGCAGCAACTGGGGAACATAGAGCCCTTTAACCAAAAGTTGCTACTAGTCTATTAACCCAAGAAAGAGTACTCAAAAGACCTAAGCTCTGTTTGCTCAACAATGTTCCCAAAGAAACTCTAAAAGCTTCAACGGATCTACATGGAGTCTACCTGATCACAAGTAGCTCCCTAAGTTATGTTCCATCAAGCCTGTTATCCTAATCCAAGTCGTTTGGTGATGAATCAGCCCCATTAGTTCCACCTGGTGAACGGCGGAAGGATCTTCCGTGTGATGCGGCTGTTGGAACTTTGTGTCGTCTCCATGGCGACAGGGCAACAGTATGGAGGCGGCTATCTTGCTTCAAGGTTTGGCTGGAAGGTCACTCAATATGAAAGCAAAAGACAAATAAAAACATGGGCAGAACAAAGCAAACTGGGACAAACAACTAAATCAAACCGCGGATCTTAACACTTTGTCGTTTCTGATTGGCTGACCGGTTGATTTCTTACTAATCCTAACATTCGAGGAGCATTACCTAAACATAAGGTGACTACCTTATCCTAGTATTCGGGAATCGGTGCCTAAACCATTGACTGTAGATACAATGGACAAACCTTCGGTTGACGTCACCCAAAGGTTTCTGTAGAGCAAAAATTAAGCCAACTGGGCGGTTCCCACCAGCGCCATCTCGTCCGCGTCACTCTCCTCGTCACTCTCAGAAAATCCAAAAATGGGCAAAGAGGTGGAGATGAGAGTGGCGCTACAAGCTAGTCGGGAGCTAACTGACGCTAACGTAGTCTGCAGCCGGTTTCAGGCAAAATAACGCAGTTGAGAGACTTTTGCGCTGTTTTTCCAATAGGAAAAGTTTTTCCCACTTTAGACCCAGAAACACATCGATTGGGGAAAACATATGGATATAACAGGAACCGAATGGGTCGGGTCACTACGGCCTAAAATGGTTGTTTCCATTATCATCGGCGGGCTTAACACATCCAGTACATTCAGATGCAGGGAATGTCCTAGGCCTTTTCTGTGTAAGCTGTAATTGTTTCAATTAAGTTGCACTTGGAGATTGCACTCTGAAATAACATATTTGGCTTGCACTTCTAAAAGTCTTGGAGTTTGTTTTCAGTTTGGGTTTCTTTTTTGCATTATTTTTATTTTTTGCAATAAAAATAGATATTTTACAAGACTGGATGAATAATCGTGATTAATAATCATGATTACAATATTGATCAAAATAATCGTGATTATTATTTTGGTCATAATCGTGCAGCCCTAGTATAAATGTTTGTAAAATTAAAGCTTTTAGGGCAGATTAAACCTTATTACAAGCGGCATTTGGACTGTACCAGACTGGATGTATAAGTACAGCTGAAGGACTCAAACTGGCTTCAAACTTCTCTGGTCGAGCGACAAAACACAAATATGGCTAAAAATAAGGTTCAGGTTGAAAACAAATGTAATTCCCCTTCAATTTCCTCTGAGCCATGCTGAAAGTTTCTCCGTGTTGGATGACTGTGTCTGAGTCCTGAAACACCGATCAGATCACCAGATGCAGCGTCCAGCCTGCGCCCTCCTGCTCATTAAGCAAATAAGACTCCTTCCGCTTCCCCAATTGCTTCCAGAACCTCCTCCAGTTTTTGGGTAGATCAAGTAGCCAAGTATCAAAAACCCGATAACCATGAATCCAAATATTATATAAATCCTCAGCGTGTTCTAGAGAAAATGAGGACAGACACACGGGTGTCCACTCATTCCAAGCGTTGAACGCACATCCACCCACCTGTCGATTTGAGAAGATTCAATCAACTGAACTCAAGAGACCAGCCGATGAGTTACATGGTTAAGCTTTGGAGAAAAATAATGCAGAGAGATGCTCCAGATAGAGCTGTGGGATAAGACACATTAGGGAGGGAGAAGGATAAAAAGCACCCGTCCTTGCTGATCTTTTTTTTTTTTAAAGAAGGAACTTAAGGTCTTTTTAGGAGTTCAGAAACTTTAATTTCGTCTTTTTATGAGACTGTTGATAACGTTTGTCTCCTTAGCAAACCTGGCTCATCTCTACTCGGTCCAATTTTCATTTTATTTTCTAGTTTACTGTCCTTTAATGTTGTTGCTGAGTGCATCTGCACATGTGGATAGGATTGGGGGCAGGGGGTATAATAATAGGATGATATATGTGGGGTAATTTTTATTTTATAAAGCACTTTGAACTGCATCTTTTTGTATGAAAAGCGCTTTAGAAATAAAGTTGGATTGATGGATATAATGGATCACTTCTGAGTGACGTGGTTCCCTGAATTTTTTTTAGATCAAAATCAAAACTCCACCTTTTATGAAAATATAGCTTTTTTTTTAAGAGAGAAATTTAAGACTATTTCGAGTCTTGTTTTGGCAACATTCATTGAACGGTCATCAGATTCATATTTTTAGGCTTTCAGAAGTGGATTTGAAATGTTTCTTAATCAACATGCTTAAATTTGGGATACCCCAGGGTTCTGTCCTTATCCCATTTTTCTTTCATCTTTGCTTCATTTTAGAAAGATGATTTAAAGGTACAGCTATGCCTTTCTGCCCTTAATATCCACCCTCTTTTAAAACCAACACAACAAGGTTTTATTAGTTTTAAGATTTTAATTAGTTATAGTTTTTATGTAGTGTGACCTTTCAACCAGAAACTAGAAAAGGATCATTTGTTCAGAAACACCGTGGATGTGTGCACAACCTTAACTGGCCCTCTACACACCTTTGGTTCCCATTGTTATCGGCAGTTCTCTTGCAGTTGCAGTATTGCTTTGCCATGTTAGCTTGTCCGTTACCGATTAATTCTCTGCTGTCCTAAACATTGTGTGGGAAGGAAATAAAGTAGCATTTCTAATACTGTAAAGCCCATTTCAGGATACGAGGTCCAGCCCTGCCTTTGGATAATCTTACTTAGTCAAACCCGTTTATTGTCCAGACGCTGTTCACGTATTTAAAAAGCACTTTAGAGTTTGGCTTTTTACTAAGCTTTCACTCACGTGTTGATCTTACTGCAATTATTGTTGATTCTGTTGTTAAGCTGGTTTTAATGAATCCTGTCTGAAGCACATTCTCAATCAAATGTCAACGTAATGGGCTGTGTGGGGATAACATTTACTTATTCCATATTCCACTGATTCAGATTGGGGATCTTTGTAGGGATGCGCAGATACTGGTTTTGGGGCCGATACCGTTCTTATGTACTCTATCAGTATTGGTTAAAGTTAACCAATGCCATGAACTGATACTGAAAATGTGTAAACTGCAATAATTTCACAGAAATTTTTTATTTTTCACTTGAAATTTTAGTTTCGTGGTCATTTTTTTAATTATCTAACTCAACATCATTTGTTGGAACCAGCAGAAAATAAAATAAAACCTTTCTTCCAATTCATAACATTTATTTTGTGTGGTAGAAGTATCGCTGTTGGTACTCTATTCAATTCACTTTTATTTGTATAGCGCCAATTCACAACAAATGTCATCTCAAGGAACTTTACAACAAAAGTAATTTTAATATACTTATACAAACATTCCAGTCAGTTAAAAGTTTTCTATGTAAGGAATACCAGCAGATTGCGTCGAGTAATTGATTTCAGGTTGTGCCCGGATCATGCAGACTCCAACCACAGCAATCCCTCATACTGAGCAAGCTTGTAGTGACAGTGGAGAGGAAAAACTCCCCTTTAACAGGAAGAAACCTCCAAGTAAACCTGGCTCAGTACAAGCGCTCATCTGCCACATCCATCCGGGGATCTGAGAAGACAGAGAAGAGACAGCATGGAGGATGCTCGGTCCCTTTGAGCATCATCTGAACCGATGTTCCTCATCCAGCAGGGGGCATTGTAGTTGAGCAGGGTACCAGACCGGGTGGAGCTTCTATGGGGAGAAAAATACTGAGAGAAAACTGGGTTAACAATCGCAATAACAGAAGAAAAAATATATCTGGAGAGTAGTAGAAGAGAAAAGTGGTCAGTCGGTCCTCCAACAGTCTAAACTTATAGCAGCATAACTACAGAAATAGCTCAGGATAACCTAAGCCCTTCTAACTATATGCTTTATCAAAGAGGAAGGTGTTAAGCCTATTCTTAAAAACAGAGTATCTGCCTCACGGACTAAAACTGGGAGCTGGTTCCACAGGAGAGGAGCCTGGTAACTAAAAGATCTGCCTCCCATTCTACTTTTAGAAATCCTACAAACTACCAGTAGACCTGCATTCTGAGAACGAAGTGCTCCGTTAGGAACATATGGAACAATCAGATCTCTGATGTACGACTGAGCTTGATTATTAAATGCTTTATACGTAAGGAGGAGGATCTTAAACTCTATTCTGGAATTAACAGGGAGCCAATGTAGAGAAGCCAAAACAGGAGAAATGTGATCTCTCTTTTTAATATTCATCAGAACTCCTCCTGATACTGTGTATCGGCAGGTATTCAAATCCAAGTATTGGTATCGTATCGGCTTGAAAAAAAGTGGCATCGTTGCATCCCTAAATCTTTGTTTTGAATGCAGAGTTTATTGATGCTAATTGTTTTTATTTTTTTGGTTTAGGTAATGATGGCTCTGTCGGCTCATCTTGGTTCTCTGGAGGCAGAGAAGCAAAAGCTGCGAGCTCAAGTAGGAACAAACATCTGAATGTTTTGCTTTGATTTTGACTTAAACTAGAGTTCCAATCTCTCTAACTCAGTTTTTTTTTCACTCCTCACCTCCTGTTTCTTCAAACCTCTTCCTGCTCCTCGTTTTGGTCCCCACTACAGGTGCGTCGTCTCGTTCAGGAGAACCAGTGGCTGAGGGACGAGCTGGCCGGCGCTCAGCAGCGGCTGCAGGGCAAGGAGCAGGAGGTGGTCGCCCTGGAGGAGCAGAACAAACACCTGCAGTTCATGTCCTCCATACGCAAATACGACCAGGACGAGCCTCCTCTGGTGAGGACTGAATATTCAGGAAACACTAGTTTTGACAACTGTTTGTCAAAACTAGTGTTTAAGGCACCAAAACTATTTAGTGTCTATGCAAGACTTGAAGAAACATTAACAGGCATTTAAAAAGTAAAAGGATGTAAGATGCTCTGCCCTGACATGTTGTTAGACCCAAGCAAAGCAGCGCTGCAAAGGCCTGTTATAACTGTGCTGTTTATTATTACACTTACACTAAATGAATTAACTTTTTTTCAGGCTGTAACATACCCAAAAACTCACAATTTCTAGCAGCTGTGACGTTGTTGCCGGGAGTTTAAGTATTTTAAAGGTTTTGAAATGGTCTCAAAAAGACATGGCTCAACAGCTCCCCCCCGGCAACTTTCAAAACGCACTGCTACTTTGGCTTAGTCTATTGCACAGGTGTGAAATTTTGCACAATTGTAGAACTTCCCAAGATCTACTAAAAAGCCTCAAAACGTCATAATCCCAAACACACAGAAGCCGGCCGTCTTGGTTTGAATACATGATTTTGACCCTGCTTTTGACGTTTACAGCCTCAGCGTTTGACAGAACTCCTACAGATTTTGAACATTTAACTTGGACATTTGTCCGGGTAGTTCTCAGGAATGGGGGATCAAGAGCTATCAAAAATAGTTATAATGGTGCTTAGTAAGCAGTCTTTTTGTCTCTTTATTTAACCGGGTTATTACGTCGTCTGGTGATGCGCTGCATACTTCCTGTGGCACCCTTTCTATGTACACATACATATTATACATCATTTGAAAGTTGACATTCCCGTGATACTAATGATGCATGCCAATCAAGGATATAGTCATAACTGTAACCACAGTTAACACTTTTGTTAAACCACTCGGAAAGAAAGCTAGGACTGACAGAACCATCTCCAAGTCTTTTTACCTCTGCACTGGTCCAGTAAATGTCATCTAGCAAAATGGGTTGTCCACAGTGTGTTTTCAGTGTTCCTACAGAATCACAATAATAAATATCAAAATCACAGTAATTTAATTTTAAACTGTTGAAGGTTAGTAACCAAACTAATTAAAGAATGACAAACATGAGCAAAGTTCTACCCTAATGCCTTCCTAATCTGAGGGTGTATTTTTTATTTTTTTTCCACTGTGTTTATTACACCTGTTTTTAAATGCATCTGCTTCTTCTTCCAGGATGACAAAGATGCTCCGTCCAATAAGGAGTCTCTGGATGATTTGTTTCCTGCAGAGGATGAGGAGCCATCTCAGAGTAAGACGTCGCTGGGATTTCTCTCTGTAGACGACAAACCGAACAACAGAAAGTTTATAATATATATCCCAAAGGGAAATTAATTGTTGTCCTCAAAGAGACGTTGTGGATGGGGATGCTGTAGGGCGAGGAAGGATCTAAGGTGGCAGTCAGTCCTGCAGCAAATCTCAAGAGGCCTCTGACTGAAGAATGTTGCTGCATGAAGGAAGCTTAGATACCTTTGTATCGATCAATAAAATGAGAAAACCTGTTATTTTAATCTAGGCGGTATAAAATGTTAAAAATCTCAAGAAATTAAAAACGATTTTGGGAAAAAGTTGGGTGATCAAACCCTTAACAAGTTTAATTGTAAGGATGGTATTGGCAAGAAGCTGGTTACCTTAAATCTCACAATACAGGGAGGACAATAAGATTTATGGCGACACTATGAATAAGACTATATATTGTGATTTTTTTTTTTTTTTTTACATTTTGTTTTACTGAATTTAACTGTAGAAAAACTGTCAGCATTCTGTACTCATCCAGTTTTATTACTAGATCTAGTTGATCCTCTGGAACGAAGCTGAAAACAGCCACCAACTAGCAATCATACTTAATAATTTTCATAATTTTACTACAAAAAGGAAAAATCTCTTTTTAAAAAATCAATACATTGCTTTTGAATATTATACAATATTGGGACAGAAAATATAATGTATTGTATCAATATTTTCTTGCATCCCTTTTTAATTAACTTCAGATTTGTTTGTAAATTTGTAATTTTGCTGCTGGTCGAATGAGTTTGAACTTGACACATTTATGCACCGATCTTTATGCATCTTTTTATTTTCTGCACAAGAGAAAAAGATCTCTGCAATCTAAAAAAATCCTTAAAGAAATCCCAAATTTTTTGGGTTACAATAATTTGAGGTCAAATTTACTTTATTAAGCTTGTATTTTATCTATTGAGCAATAAGAAGAGTTTAACCAAATCCTCTTTCAGCAGAGTTTCTGAATAAACCAAAAATGTCTTTTTTTTTTTTTTTGTACTGCAAACCATAAGAATCAAACTAGGTGACTGCGATTTCCAGCTCAAGGTTGCAGGAAGTTTTCTCCTATTGCCATTTTAAAATATTTGCATATTTACAGTAGCTGCTAGCATCAATTGAACCGAATACAGTTAAATTTAACTATAGAAGGTAAACCTTGAGAGTTATATCCAGATATGTTTCGTTTTTTGTCCCCAGTGTCTCAGCCTCACCACAGCAGCGCGGTGGCTGCGGCGCAGCAGGGTGGCTACGAGATACCCGCCCGCCTTCGAACGCTCCACAACCTGGTCATCCAGTACGCGTCTCAGGGACGGTACGAGGTCGCCGTGCCGCTCTGCAAACAGGTGAGACGGGGGCGTAGGGGGCGCTGTGCCGCGCTACCTTTTCTGACCAAAAACTGCAGGCTGCAGGGCTTACGTGATTGTGTCCCAACAGGCTTTGGAGGACCTGGAGAGGTCCTCGGGCCACACCCACCCAGATGTAGCGACCATGCTCAACATACTGGCTCTGGTGTACAGGTGAGGCAGCAGAGAATAAAGGTTCAACTTTTTTTTTTTTTTAAAGTACAAAAAAAACGGAGATAGCGTTTAATTAGAAATTTAATAACTTTATGGTTGAGTTTGGTTTAAATGATGGACGAAATAAAGTAAGTTTAGCGATTTATTCATCAGTTTTATAGCTTTGACTGATTTGTCTTAATTGCAGAGATCAGAACAAATACAAAGAGGCAGCGAACCTGCTGAACGACGCGTTGGCGATCAGGGAGAAAACTCTGGGCATTGATCATCCGGCTGTAAGAAACGTTGCTTTGATAAATCTTATCACAGATTTAACTCTTCTGCCATGTAACAGAGATACATGGCAGGATAAAGGATAGGGCTGCACGATTATGACCAAAATAATAATCACGATTATTTTGATCAATATTTTAATCACAATTATTAATCACGATCATTCATCCAGTCCTGTAAAATATCAATTTTTATTGCACAAATTTAAAAAAAATAAAACTTTAGATTAGAATAGATGATTAATAATGCAAAAAACTAACAAAAACAAACTCATATATTTAAAAGTAGAAGCTAAATATGTTATTTCAGAGTGCAATCTCAAAGTGCGATTTAACGGAAACAATTACAGCTTATACAGAAAAGGCCTTTGACATTCCCTGCATCCAAATCCTTAGTATTTACTATATGCTACGCAGCAACTATTACTCGCCCGTTAATGTAGTAAATTCTGCATAGCAAACAATCGCGTGATAGGCATTAAATCAGACATACTGCTCCAGATATTTTGCATTTCCTTTGGCCCGTATGTCTGTTCTGTTGACCCAGATTTTTATGTAACGTTCGCCTGTCCTCCTGCCTCCTCTAGCCATTATTTTATCTGGTATGACTTAACAACTTAAAACAATTACAGTAATTAGTAACATCGCTACATGTACATTTATCCGCCGAAACTGCGGCGGTATCAATGGTTGACAGTTCGTCTGTAGCCATTTTTAGCTAGGTCCTTCTTCTTATATGATTTCGGGGCGTCCGCTGCATTGTGGGATAGCGTATCATCCACCGGCTGCTTACTGTGGCGGTAGTACACTTTCGCGAACTTTCTGCTTACTAGTCAGATCCATAATGGATATTTGGATCTACTACAGTGCTCAAATACTCCTTTTCATCTGCTATGTAGCAAGCGTAGTGCAGCCATTATGAGTGCTGAGTGGCGTAGGTGTGGTTTTTATTTGGGCAGCTTAATGAAGCTTTAGCCATGCGTCTGCCCCCTGCATGATGTGCTGTCAATTCAAGCACTAACCTGTTTTCTATTATAGTAGGTGCTCCGGATTAGCCCTGCTTGACGACCCTGACTAAGATGGCATTGCAGTGACGGAAAATTCTCCACGTCCTGCAACAAACTTCTGCATCAGTTCTATTGCTCTTTCTGTGTCTCTGTTATGTATTCTCCAAGCCACAGACGGTCGCGGCAGATAACCGCTTGTGCTGAGCCTGGTTCTGCCGGAGGTTTCTTCCTGTTAAAAGGGAGTTTTTCCTTCCCACTGTCGCTGCATGCTTGCTCAGTATGAGGGATTGCTGAGAATTCCACGACGCAATCTTCTGTGGTTCTGTAATTTCTACACTAAACATTGTATTGTAATAACTCTTTTTGTAAAGTGCCTTGAGATGACATCTGTTGTGAAATGGCGCTATATAAATAAACTGAATTGAATTGAATTGGTGGTTGGCAGACTATTGGTTGAGGCGGTGTATGATGAAGAGGCATGCAGTGAAGCTCGCATTTTGAATGTAAATATCGTTGACGATCAGGTTGATTTAATTGTGGCCACCAAAATCGTGATCACGATCAAAATGCGGTTAATTGTGCAGCCCTACTTAAGGATCATCCTTTTTATCACTTTATGGCTACCCAGTTCTTAATTTTGAAATCTTTATAGTGTTATATAGTGTTATAACGTTTTTTTTGTTGTTTTTTTGCAGGTGGCAGCGACGCTGAACAACCTGGCTGTGCTTTATGGTAAAAGAGGAAAATACAAAGAAGCAGAGCCGCTTTGTAAAAGAGCTCTTGAGATCAGAGAGAAAGTAAGACCATTTACTATTTGGCCTCTACTCCTCCTAGATAAAATGTTTGTATAGGAGTTACATCTGCATTAGGGCTGCAGCTAACGATTTTTTAAAAATAATTGATTAATCTGTCGATTATTTTTACGATTAATTCATTAATCGCTTTTAAGTATATTCGGCTATTACTTTCACCTATATGAATTATTAAGAAAAAATTTTCATTAAGAACAATGAAAACACAAGAGAATTGTGCAGTTCAATGCAATCTATTTTATTGGGCCTGAACACAGTCAAGCCAAGGGTAACAGTGCAAGATATTTGTCCAGAATAATTTTTAGGCCTAAAAATACAAAATTAGGTAAAATTCCATACAAATTAAGGTACAGCATATTAACAAAAATATCTCAGCCCATGAAATGAAAACTACATTTTCATTTTGGCATTAGGAGGCTGACTTAGTTGGGCATTATTTTGGGGCAACATTGGGGCTCTAGGAATTAATTAACCTACCGTCACTAAACACAACCTTTTCATGGTCTGTGGGGTGTTGGAGTTAATGTGACTTTTTAAATTTGGTTATTCTGCTTTCAATTAAATTAATTCAAAAATTTCATATATCATATTTGTGAGAGACAGCAGGCAACAAAATGTGAGTTGTGCATAATTCTTTCTCTAGGAGGGAATGGGGGGGGGGTGACAAAGACAACTGCTGTTTTCACACTTATGATTGTGTCCTTTATTGGCATATATGGTTAAAAAACACTCTTAGCTTTCCTATTATATAAAACGTATAAATTAATATAAATTATAAACATGGATTAAAAAGTAAAAATGGCGGACTGGCCCTCCAGTGGGCCGTCGGAACATTGAGGGGTTAATCTAAAATGTGAATATAAAGCAGCTAATCGATTACTTGATTAGTTGTCAACCATTTAAAAAATTTATTATAATCGATTAAATCGATTAGTTGTTTAAGCTGTAACCTGCATGAGCCTTCGAAAATTGATAGATTGAAAGTGTAATAAATAGCTGCAAAATAAAGTTTGTTTTTATGAGTAAATTAACCCCCAATTTTAATTTTTAGGTTTCTACACCGGGGGACTCTAACCTTCAAAGTCCAAAGACAATTAGGCTGGAAATATGACATTTTGAAAACAAGGTGCATACATTTTAATTTACATATATTCAAGATTTTAAAAAAAACAGTCTACTTCAAGTAGACATTTAATAGATAGGCCAAGTGCGGTGCATTTCAACAACATAAGTATAAAATGGACATCTTAGCGACTTTGTCCTAATATATACTAATTTACTAAAACTTTGTTTTAATAAATCTGACTCTGCGGCGCATGTACACTGCATGCATTAAATTTACTAATGACAAACGAGAAGTATAATTCAAAACATTCTAGCCTAATGGTAATTAACTCTGTAACAGCCATAGACTTTATGTATGTCGGACAAAGCTACTAAACCTATGCTAATTGAAGATGTGGTGGGGGGGAAGCACGTCTGAGAAGCCATTGCTCAGCCGTCTTCATCCAGGTTTATTAAATGCAGCATGGAAAGATCCCAGAGAGCTCCTTCGTCTCACTCTGGGGCTCTTGGCTCTGAAGCTTCAGCACAGATACATGACTATATATAGTGATCAACCACACCCCATGGGATCAACTTCTGACCGGTTCATTAATCAGCTCTGAGAGAACAAACAACTTCATACATGGTTGTAGATATGAAATTGCAGAGAGGAGGAACACTCTGTATTCCTGAGCATGAGTTTGAGTAATACTTCACGGGTTATGGAAAGATGGGAAATTTAATTTAATTCCAACATGTCACATGATATGTGGGAAAAAAATCTCTACTGAAGTACATTGGGTAACTAAGTCCAACATATGGAGACAATTTAGATGGAAGTCTTCATGAGGGTCTTTTACACACCTGAAATTACAGCTGAGTTTAGCACTACACATAAAAAAAATCAGAAGCATTCTGGAAAGAAATGTTTGAAACGATTTATAGAATACGTGGTGGAAGTATAACGGCCCAATGGTGGCCCTACTAGGTCTAATACCAAGAGGTACTGAAGGAAGAAGTAAAAGAAATATCTTACAGATACTACTAGCAGCACCAATTAAATGCATTGCAGCAAAGTGTGGCCCAGTGGCCATTTACGGCCCTAAAACTGATATTTGTACGGCCCCTAACCACCGTTTGAGATTGGCACTGAAACACAAATGATTGATGCAGATTGCGACTTTCTTTTATAAGGGCCAAATTTGTGTTGACAAATCAAAATATATATATCCATCCATCCATCCATCTTCTTAACCGCTTATCCAATTCAGGGTCACGGGGCAGCTGGAGCCTATCCCAGCAATTATCAGGCGTTAGGCAGGGTACACCCTGAACAGGACGCCAGTCTGTGCAGGGCCAACACAGAAGACAGACAACCATTCACACTCACATTCATTCTAATTTAGAAGATCAATTCACCTACATGCATGTTTTTGGACTGTGGAGAGCCGGAGTACCCGAGAGAACCCACGCATGCACGGGGAGAACATGCAAACTCCATGCAGAAAGACCCTGGGCCGGGATACGAACCCACGACCTTCTTGCTGCAAGGCAACAGCGCTAACCACTGCGCCACCGTGCAGCCCCAATTTTCCAGGGATTTATTTGCTTAACTTATTACATGAACAATGGGTATGATACAAAATAAACAAGTTTCATAATATATATATATATATATATATATATATATATATATATATATTTAAGTGCTAAAAATAAGATTCTTTTTTTTTTGGCTTTCTTTTTAATTTCTTTGTGTACCAACTAATGCAAAAGCCGACTGTGAGTCAACCTAACAGAGCTAAATAACACATATTTTCAAAGAGTGATCCAAACCATGTTCTTTCTACTGAGGAAAAAAAAGATTTTTGCTTTAATGTTAGCTCCTACAAAATATATTAAAACTTAATGATTTCTTTTAAAAAGGCGAAAAATAAAAGCAATATATTTTGAAAAAAACATTTTTACACAAATTCCTAGCGAACTAAAACAATACATGTTTAATATATTTTGTTTAGCAAAAAAAACAAAAAAACACTAATCTTTTATATAAAAAAGAAACTTCTTTTTGTGGCCCATCAACATGATTTTGGCCCTGGTAGGAAAAAGTTTGGAGATCTCTGGCATTTTAGTAAGGTGGTTAAAGCCTGAACCTCAAACACACAATATGTGTGGAAAATATAGCAAAAGGAACTGATGACATACTCTGAGACTTCAAAAACACAAATTGATTAAAAGGTAGAGCCTCGCTATTGGTTCTCGGATATTATTCTGTTTTATTTTATAACTGTCTCATTATTTTGCTTCAGTCTATGTTATTTAATATTGTATTTTCTTTGTTATAGTTTGTTTCCTTGATTTACTGTAACTGGTACCTTGTGCATGAAAAAGCAGATGTGAATATTATCCTGTATGATTTTTTTAATGAAACTCATGATTTATTGTCATTCCCTGAGATATATTAATCGTTTTTTGTTTTTTTTATCCCGCGTGTCACCGTTGCTCAGGTTCTGGGTACGGACCACCCTGATGTGGCCAAGCAGCTGAACAACTTGGCTCTGCTGTGTCAGAACCAGGGGAAGTACCAGGAAGTGGAGCAGTACTACGAACGCGCTCTGCACATCTATCAGAGCAAACTGGGACCAGACGACGCCAACGTGGCGAAGACCAAGAACAACCTGGTGAGATGAGACCGCAGCCCGTTTCATGTCCGTGTCGCATTTCTTATGAGAAATGTCGCCGGTCCATTTTTTATTAGGGGTGTTCAGAAGCAGACATAATGATGTTTTGTTCTGTTTCTTCTTTGGTTAAGTTGCTGTTTTTGTTCCTTCTTTCCAGGCCTCATGTTATCTGAAACAGGGGAAATACAGACAAGCTGAAGCGCTTTACAAAGAGATTCTGACCAGAGCTCATGAAAAGGAGTTTGGATCTGTGGAAGGTAAAAAAGAGGCTTAGAAATCTGATTATGTTGCATACGTCGTTCCAGATTTATAAAATATTGCACCTTTTAATGGAAGATGTTAACTTTGCTAGAATTTACATATTTTCGCAATTAAAACATTTTGCTTTGCTCACAGAGCTTCTGGGAAATCAGCTTTTAGAAAATGCTTTCATTTAGACCTCTTTATAATGTTGAATTTACCCTCGTATGAACGACTGACCTGTGGTTTCATTGTAAACTAATACTTAACATTAGGGAACAGAAAGGAAGAGAGAATCTACAGACAATGAAGTTTAAATTTACGCTTTATACAGTAGTCCCTCATTTATCGCGGGGGTTACATTCTAAAAGTAATCTTTATTTTTTCAATTGTTATTTATGTTATAAGGCTGTAAAAAAAAACTCACCACTAGGGATGCAACAATAGCACATTTTTCAAACTGATATACCAAAATTTGTATCTGAGTACTTACCGACACTAATACTAACACTCAAAAAATGCAATGAATTGGAAGACGGGTTTTATTTTCTTCTCTGCTTGTTACATGAAATGATGAATTACATAAAAAAATGAAATCTTAATAAAAATTACCACAAAACTAACATTTTATAAACAATTTCTGTGCAATTATTGCAGATTTTCAGCATTTCAAGTATAGGTTCATAGTATTGGTTAACTAACTGATGGCTATACCAGTACGTTAGGCAGTATCGGCCCGAAACTAGTATTGATATCGATGCATCCCTACTGGGATACACTACTAGTTTAAATGCTCTCAAAGTTCAAAAATTTGTAGATTTTGAAACATAAAAGTATTAATATGCTGAGGTTTCTTCGTCTGCACACCACTTGGGCGAATTATGCTATAGAGACTGACCACTCAGTTCAGTAATGGCAGATTCTCTTTTTTTTTTTTTACTTTTTTCTTTAGGTCTTTTTTGGTTGAACTAAAATATTGAATGTTTTTATTCACCGCTGAATATGTATAAATAAATAAATTTACAATATTTTACAAGGATTTCTTAATCAAGAAGGAATTGTCGCCCCGTAAGTTCTTCCAGCTGGTGTTTTGGACACCACTGATCTACACCAACAAAAGCTTAAAAATCTTCAAAAACAAACGTTTAATTTTCAATACTGGGTGAAAAGCTTAGTGTCTAATGAGAGTTTGTGGTTTCTCCTGTGTGTCCTCCAGGAGACGGTCGTCCTCGTTGGTCCAGCGTGGAGGACGGTGGCGCCACGCACGACGGATTAAAGCGCAGCAGCTCCTTCACCAAACTCAGGGAGTCGATACGTCGGAGCAGCGAGAAACTGGTGCGCAAACTAAAAGGAGTCGGGATGGAGGAGATGACCCCGAGGAATGCAGGGTAATATTCCATTACATGGCGGCAGAAATCCCACTTTAACCCCCTAGGCGCCACGGTCGAGTTTTCTCGACAAGATGCGGCACTGAATAAAACGGTCGATTGTGTCAAGTAGGGCGTCATATTTCATTCAAACTCCACTCCACTGGTCGGGAGACATATCATATGTCATCACTGAGTCAGAAACAGTCATCCTTCTATACAAAATTTTCACGCTTGAGCGAATTGAATCAATTCCTGCATAGCGGATCTAGTGTGCGTCTGAGCTATTTTTAGTCAGAGCATTAGTGCAAACATCAGCGAGTATTTACATTATATAATTGGGTAATGGCATCAGTGAAGTTCACCCGCAAGTTTACCCGCAATGAAGTGTTGGATTTTCTCTTTGCGGACCCTGATTCTGAAGGGGAATATCTGCTTTCAGAACATGACTGTGATTCATTTAGTGATCGCGCTTCAGATGCGCCCCCAGCTTGCAGCTGGACAAAGGGAGAGTTTAGCCCGAGCACAAACTGTAGATGGTGGGGACAATGTTTCACGGGATCGTGGTGTTCATCTGAAAGTCAGCAGGCTCGTTAGTGGTGTGGGAAATGAGCTTGGAAATTATGCGGGTGTCCAGTCTTTTTACCCCGCTGCTACCGCCAGCTCCCTTCTTTGTCTTCTGACCGTGTGCCTCCCCGCAATCGTGGCGACAGAAACGTGGTGGAGCAGCTGTCTAAGGTCACTGAAGATGTCAGACGAGGTCGTAGTGTTTTTAGGACAGTTAGGGGAGTTAGAGGCACGTCTGTGCCAAGCAGATCTGGCCATGCTGCTCGCAGCAGGAGCAGGAGCGGTGGGAGCAGAGGTGGAGGGAGCAGAGGCGGTGTTGTGGCGGGGCAGGGGCCCCATGCACAGTTTTTCACAAGATGATGGGATTTATTTATATATCATATAAAAAATGTATAATGTGTGTAATGAATGGAAAATCGCTACAGCAAAAGGCTAGCCTTCCGCTACCTGCATTAGTTTTGTTTCTGCCATGTATTAGTTATGATTTACACAGTTTGTTTAGTACTTACTATTTACCTGAGCATTCAGTATTGTGCAATATAGCATACAGAAGGTGAGGGACCTTTTGGGGAGAAAGAAGTGCTGCATTTTATAATCCAAACATGTGACTTTTCATGAAAATTCTATAATCCAAGATGGCCACCACGTCATATGACGTCACAATATGCAAATTAGATGTTGGAATTTAATCCACACACAAACTTTGGATCATCTTTAATATTTTTCTAATTTACAGAAAGTCTTTATCGCTTTTGAAATTAAGATGTAATAATCAAACGTTTCTAAAAAAAAACAACCTCTGGCGCCTAGAGGGTTAAGTTGATCTAAAACCAGACCAATAAGAAAAAAATAAGATGGCTTCTCAAAGCGGCTAAAGCTTGCTGTTACAACAACAACCTTCTGTTTCCTTTGCAGGATGAAAAGGGCAAACTCTCTAAATGTGTTAAACGTTGGAACCAGAGAAAACCTGGATGGCACCCAGGTGATTTTTTTCCACCCATTCAAAGATATCTTTTCTGTTTTTTGGTTGTTGTTTTTTTACCAATCATGTGTAGCAGTTGGTCATGGGGAGAAAAATTACACCCCAGATGTCAAGAGCTTGAAATCTTCCACGGCAGGAATACAGGCTAGCTCCTCTTTACATTTGCACATGTTTAGATGAATCCATGGTGCCCTCTCCATTAGGCTTGACTTTTGGGATGGGACGTTTTTGTGCTGATATGCTGTGTCGTTTTCTCCTGTGCAATCTGTCACAACCTCTCCTCTTTTAGCTCAAATGGAATTGAAGTCGAGGCAATTATACAACTCTAAAATACTGTGGTTATAAAATAAAGCATACCTGGATTCAAGAAATGTGCAACTGAGCAGTTAAATAAAAAAATCAAGGATGTTCGATGTTGGCTTTTCTTAACGACATCCGAAATCACCAATTATAGTCTTAACAATCATTCCTTGTACCGACATAAACCGGCGTCACTGATCGAAGTCTACCTACAGGTTCAAGGTTGGCTCAAATATGCAAAAGCTACAGGATATATGGAGTTTTCCCAAACGAAAACAAAAACTATACCTCTTGTCTAATAATTTAGTAGCTGAAGAGTTTGATGTTTAAAAGCCCTTAACGTTCCTCCAAGTTTCAAAATAAATGTTTTTAAAACATATACCCAAATTTAAATTAAAGCTGTTCTTGAACCATTTGGAGTTGAGGAAAGGCTAGGGTCAAAAAGAAAACACTCGATAGTCTATAATCTCTCTAACTGCTGTTTTACCAAGTAATACGAATTCATTCACGTACTCATGTTGAATATACTGCAAAAGATGCAATTTTGTTTAATCTTTGCCTGTTTATCCTCTAAAAATACAAGCTTTACAAGTTGTTTACTGGTGCAACTGTATGTAATATAGCATCTGTGTTCTGATTAGTCCATTTGTGGCTTAGTTTCAAGTCCCGGGATAAAGCACATCTACTCTCTGCGTCAGATGTCTGCGTACGCAGCATTTCATCGGCTATTCAATGCGTGTACCCTCATTATTCTGTGGCGCGAGCGGTTTAAAAGCTACACCTAAGAAGACTGATGAAACTCAAAGCTGGCACTCCCGGGGTCTTGCGCGGTGGCTAATCTGAACATGGTAACGGTAGCTACCAAGAAATGCTTGCAAGGAAAGAATTAAAAAAGATTTACCGCAGCAGATTATCCTGGATTAAATATGTCAGACTTGTTAACTATTTCACTGCATTACCTGGACCTTTGTGGATGTAAAAAGACAGTTTTATTTTCAAGATGGCACGGATATAAGGTTACAAAGGTGAGTCTAGATAGTAGGTAGTTTGAAAAAAGCATTTGCTGCGTCTACAGTTATGATTGTTTCCTTGACTGGCATACATTTTAGGAATCTCATGACTCATAGCTTTCCAAATATGTATAATATGTATATGGACATGGAAGAGGTTCAAGTAAAAGCCAGAATTGACATGTAGGTATAAAACATCTTGCCTGCTGGACATAGGAATGCTTTGTACATGGCATAACAGTCGTGTTATTAAAAAAGTAAAAACCGATACCTATAGCTTCCTATATTACATTTTAATGCCATATATTTACCGATGATAACTGTAGGTTATATCGGACATACCTGTTAAAAATATTCACGAAACGTACATGTGCATTTGTGCAATGACAGCAGAAATGTTATTTGAGTTGAGAAAAACTGCATATAGCAGCAGGGATGTAAACATGGTTAAGTTTGCTAGGTGTGATGGATCTAGGGTCTAACGCCCAGCAGCAGTTGCTTTTCTAAAGCCTTACCTCTTGTCTTTTCAGCCTGGTATCGTGTTAACACACCCATGTACTCCAGAGCAACCAACTTTTCGATCTATAACTTCTCTAAAGGTGTCAGCGCTAAATGACGAGCAGTAAATAAAATTTTTTTTTTATTAGCAGCACCAGATTTTTACTTTTGCTACTAAATTAGAGTACTTTCCGGACAATAATGCTGCGTTCAGACCACAGGCTTTGTCAGCGTCAGGCAAAGCTCACAAAGCATCTAGTTTGACGCTTCTATGTTGAAGCTTGCAAAGTCTGCCACTTCTGAGCAACAAAAGAGGGCGTGGGCGGGGCTTCTTCTGTTGACGGACATTCTGAACTACGATGGACTATTATTTGCTTCATAAAGCTAGACGACATCGAATTCTGCTGCCTTAGCGCTGTTTGTGGATACAACCGATTCTTCGGATGCGTTCTGATTTTGGAAAGTTTAACCATTTGCTCCAGGAGCTACTTATGGATGAGGTTTGCTCCCAGGGCCACTTTTTTCTGTCCCGCGCCTACTAAAATGAAACCCTCTGATTGGTTAACTCGCCGTTAGGGGCCGTCAGCTCCGTCAAAAGTTCAACTAGCTGAACTTCTGCGTTGCTGGCTTTTTGAGCTTTGAAGCACGAAAAGCTAGAAAAGTTGACGGAGCCAAAGCTCACAAAGCGCCGCAGAGACCGTGACGCTCCTCGAACGGGCTCCGCCATAGACTTAACATGTAATCTTGACGTTTCTGACGCTGACAAAGCCCTTGGTCTGAATACACCATTAGGAGCGCCTGAATATAAGCCCATACCGTCAATTTTATTTACTTTCACTTTTAAGTTCCTGCACAGAGAGGATTGTTTTTAAAGTAATCGGTTTTTGGGGAAGCGTCGATTTGTATTAACATTTCAACACGATGGAAAAACTTCAGCCGTCCTCTCTCATTGTGTTTTCCTGCAAATGTCAAGAAATTCTCCAAGTTCGGGCCATATGCTTTTATTACCTCCCAAAAAATGTTTTCATCTCATTGCGATGAGAAAGTTCTTCGCACCAACGACTCACCAGTGATTGGTTGATGCCAAGGGTACATGAAGCCGTTCCATTTCCTTCTTTAAAAGCCAAATCGACTTCCTTCAACTTAAACACACCATCATACGCATTTCTTTTTGTTTTCCCACAACAAGGGCTTGCGTACGAAAAACTTTTTTGCAAACGCTCGCTCTTGTAATGTCTGTCTCTTCCACGTTTGCTTTCATTGTTTGCGGGAACTTGCTCTCTCCCTCTTAAGGCAAGTATAACGTAAAGGTGAAGGATGTAACCTTGAACAATTCATAGATCGAGTAGTTCCCCCATCGGCTGTTGGCTGTAAAAATCCAGAAATAAACAGTGCCGTTGTGCAGGGTTCAAAGCATGGGAAAAAAGTAAAGTCTTGATAGTAATTACTGTACTTAAACGCTCCCAGGGTGTAGGGATGGTTATCGTTTAGGTTTTATCCGATACCGGTCTCAAACCGGTTCTTTTGAAACGGTGCCTAAAGAATGTAAAACATAAAAACATCGTCCAAATACCTTTATTTTTTTTGGTAGGGCTGTCAAACAAAACATTTTAATCCAATTTATCACAGTGTAGCTGTGAATCAATCACCATTGCTAAATATGACCCCAAAAAAACTACAATTTTATGTGTATCAATAAAGGGACAAATCTAGATGCAGTTGCTCTTTTTTAAAATTAAATATAGGAGAAATCAGTTAAGTTTTAGTTTTGAACTCCACAATCACATTCACAATGTATTTGTGGTCCCAAATGTAAAATAATAACAAATAGCGGTAGAACTAAGCAAAATATATGAATAAACTATCTCTTTTTATTGCAGCGGTATCGCACTATGAAATGTACTGAAGCTATACAGTGAGCCAACATGCATAAATATACATTTAAACTCTTCACTGCACACCCCAAACTCTGCACCGCACACACTGGAGCTGACATCTGAAGCGGACGGATAACGCCCACAGACAACTTATGTACTTATCACCACAAAGCCAATACGGCAATAATAATATACTCACACGTCATTTAGGATCACAAACACATGCTGCTGCGCAACAATCCGTAGTTTGGCTGGTTAGGAAGGAGAGCTGATGTGTTGCGAGCTGAATTATAAGCAGGGAGCTGTTCTGTGTATGCGTTCAATGCGTAACCCCCCCCCAAAAAAAAAAAAAAAAAAACAACAGTTAATTATATGAATTAATTGGTGCCTTAACAGCCCGAAATTTTTTCCCAGAATCCACATTGTTTGACATCTCCGGGGGGAAAAAGGACCAAAATAAGGCACCGAGACGTGCGCTACTTTTCAGTCTGGTTACTTCCGTTTATGTCAGAACCGGTGCCATGATGATATTGTTACCCATCCCTACCAGGGTGTACTAGTTTGTTGTTCTGTCTGTATTAGAGGTATCAGTATCTTACCTGCAATCGAAAGCAATCAGTGATCTCACTTGGCCGATATCGATATTTTTTTGTGCCAATACAGATTTAAAAAAAAAATGTTCATCAGCCTTAGCCGATGACTGATACGGGCTGCCGGTTTTCTTAAGCCGATATTTGGAGCAGATACTCAATTTACATCATAAAAACAATGATGGCAACAAATGTTACAAGTCCCAATTTAACGTTTATTGAACTTTAAAACAATATTCAACAAATAGTAGATATAGGTGAGATAGAACAAGTAGATGGACAATATTTAACAAATACAAAAAAACATTTCATTAAACAAGTAAAAAATAATTCAGTGGTGAAGCAATAAGAGAATTTTCAGCCTTGAAGAAAAACTGTTGCAGCAAACTGTGTTATGGTTTGTTCCAATC
Organism: Apricaphanius iberus; assembly: GCA_028564705.1. NCBI lineage: Eukaryota > Metazoa > Chordata > Actinopteri > Cyprinodontiformes > Aphaniidae > Apricaphanius > Apricaphanius iberus. The sequence goes on from JAPXFQ010002063.1 coordinate 424,968, forward strand.
TGCTGTTGACTTGATGACCCAAACAATCATTTAGTTGACTGGGATTCAATTATTTATCTAATCCTAAAAAGATTGGATTCGTACGTTATCAATTCCGCCTCATTATTCAAACCGAGATCATACTGACTGCCCATTGGTACACAACAGAACATCTTTGGATCTGGCTCGTTGGAATGTGTGTATATTCTCATGTTCACACCTGTTTTCTCCTCCTCAGTCAAGCCAACTGACGGACAGTCGAGGCCTGAGCTGCAGCACGCAGAGCCTGACCAGACGCGGCTCGCTCGGTGGAACCAGCTAACACGAAAAGATAACGCACAAATCACAAGAAAAACTGAAGGGTTTGTTTAAAAACTGGACCAAAAAAAAAAAATCTACATCAAGACTGTTCCCTGCGATGAGTCTCCAAAAGAAAAACTGAGATGTTTGTTGCAAAGTTGGTGGTCAGGAATCAAACTTTAATTTCGTCTCATTCTAAGACTAACAAATATCTCTGGTTGATTTGGTGATGAAGAAATGAAAATGTATTTTATAAGCTCAGTTTGTTCTTGGGTATGCCGTAAACACTGGACTAAGGCTGTAGCGCCAGGCTGCACCAGAAAGTAGGGAGGCGTACTGCAGCAGTGATGGACGAAGGTTTGCAATCGGTGGCTAGTGCTGAATATCACCGCTGCATCTAATTTAAAGTATTTTTAAACATTTTTAATGTTTTGTTTTCACTGTCATTGAACCAGGGAGCAAAGTGATTAAAGTAACCGTTAACTAGAGAAGGTCCATGACGTAACAATGGGGTTACCTTCTGCACAGGGTAATCATCTCCATGAGTCCATGAGTTCTGTCTTGTTACACACAAAGTCTTAAAAAAAAACAATTTTTATCCCGCTATAAGATAAACGTGTTACTGTCAGAATTGTCCTCCTGTGGCAGTGCAGTCAGCCAGCTGTAGCATTACCGTGCGTCACAACTGTTTTATAGTTAAGCCACTCTCTTTGCAGTCCCTCTGTTGGACAACAGGCGTCGCTGTTAAGAAAATTAGCCCTACAGTTGAAGTTTACAAGTTTTAAACACAGAAACTAACATCCCTGGATTAGGGCTGGGCGATTAGTCGATTATGAAAAGGTAATTTCTGGAATATTGAGAAAAAAATGTTTATATCTGGGTTCTTGCGGGTCTAAAAAAATTATGAAATTCATCATTTTCAATCTAACGCCTTAAAAAGTCTTAAAAACCACACGAATTTCGTACAATGTCTTAAATTGATTTAGTCAAGTCTTAATTTTTTATTTATTTATTCCCGAGAAACATTTGCCATATAAAATAATAATAATAAAAAACTTTCTGATATAGCTGATGGCAAGGCTGGGGGCCAAGATGGCTGAGCTGCTCTCCAGGTCAAATGCCCGGAGAATGGCATACAAAAAAAAACTTGCCTAACTCAAAACTGAGATTGGTGCTAAAGGTGATGAGCTAAGCTATAGGTCGGAAGTACTTGGGCAAATTTCAATGTTGTGTTGAGAGGGTTATTTGATTTTAGAAAGATTACTTTTCTGGTTATCTCTTTTGATACAGAATTAATATAAATGTGATCTTTGATAACCAAGTTAATGAAAATAAAAGGTTTTGCAATTTAGGGATTAGTTAACTTTTTATTAATGCACCGTGCTGGTCTTAAATTTTGTTCATAATGGTCTAAAAAGGTCTTTAAAAGTTCTTAAACTTACTGAAACCTGCAAGAACCCTGTATATACTAATGCACTACTGTGACGTATGTCGGTAGGAAATCCTAAGTTTACGGACCCCAGTGTGTGGGTCCCTTCACCCCCTGAGTGAAGCCTATTGAGTCTAAACTAAAATAACAATTTCCACTCAACTGAATTTGGTTGATTTAGCAATAAAGAATTTTGTTGAGTGAAATAAATGTAAACCTGTTGGGTCAACCTCATACATTCAGGTTGCTATAAGGCACAACGTCATTTCCAGTGTTAACTAAACATGATTATAACGGTTTCACTAATACAATTCCTTCAATATTTTTCATGGAAAAAGGGGAATTGGCGGGTATTTATAATATTATAATTTTTTGTTAACACTGGGAATGAAGTCATACGTATATTATATACAACATTTTTGAGTGATTGTGTAGCAAAGTTGTTAGTGCAGGTGCTCAGAAAACAGAGGCCCTTTTCTGAGTTTGAGTCCATCCCCTGCTGTTTATTTTGGTGCCTTTTGTAGCAACATAAATGTATTAGGTTGACCCAACATGTTTGCATTTAGTTCACTCAACAAAATTCATTATTGCTAAATTAACCCAAATCAGTTGTGTGAAAATGTTTTTGTTTTTTTGAATGTAAGTAGGACCGAGCGATTAATCGATTGCATTTGGATATCGACATTTTTTTTTTTTTTTAAACCAATGCACAACTATGACCTCGATAGCTGAGAGTGATGTCAATCTGCCTGGGATCTAACGTCTTGTTTTACAAAGATATTTTACTTTTTTTTTTTTTTTTGTTACACTTTGAATTGAGGTCAGAATCATTGAAAAGAAAGCATGTTTAAAAAAACAACATTTTTTCATCACTTTCATTTCTTTTAAAGAAAACACAGCTAAAGGACTAAAAAATAAATTAAAATCGGATTTGGTACGACTTTTTTTTTTTTAAAGCCAAATCGCCCAGCTCTATCCTGAAGAATGGAAACTTATTTGTATTTCTATAAACTGTTTAAATATTTTTTTTTTCATTATATACTTCCTGGTGTCCTCTTGCATTTCCTCTGTTCCATAGCCTTCATTCTTTCTTTGTTCCTTCCTTCGATTTTGTCTTTCCTTCTTCATTTCCTTGCGTCCTTTGTTCCATCTATTGTTTGCTTCCTTACTTGTGTCCTTCATTCCTTATGTACAACGCCCCCTTGCTTGTGCCCTTTGTTCTTTCCTTCCTTGGGCCCTTCCTTCTTCCTCTCCTCTCCCTTTACCCTTCCTTCATTCCTTTCATACTACCTCTCTCCCTTGTGTATTTTATCCTTTTTATTCCTTTATACTACCTATTGTGTACTTTGTTGCTTCCTTTCTTTGGTTGTTTGTTCCTTATATTATTCATTTATTCCTTCTGTCTGTTTTTTCTAAACCTTCGTCTTCCTTTCTTTAAAACTACCTTCTTCCCTTGTGTCCTTTGTTCCTTACTTGTATCTTTTCTTGCTGTATCTTTCTTTCTTCCATTCATTTTATACTGCTTCACTTCCTTGTGCCCTTTTTTCCTTGTGTCTGGTCTTCCTGAACATTTTTCTTCCTTTCTTGTACACAACATCCCTATTGTGCCCTTTTTTTCTTTCCTTCCTCATTATCCTTGCTTATTCCCATACCTTTGTCCTTCCTTCATTTATTTTACACTAGTTGTGTCTTTTGTTCCTTCCTTGTCCTTCATATTGCTCTTCCTAGCTTCCTCGTATCCTCGTTTGTACTCCTTTTCTTCCTCCCCTCCTTCCCTTATGTCCCTCATTGGCTTCCCCCTCTATTTTTTTTTGCAGATCTCTAAAACCTGCCAGCTGTTAAAAATATTTTCTTTAACTTTATGGTGAATTTCAGTATTTAATATTTTAAGGCTGTACAAACGAAAGACTGGGAAGCTTGGAGGAATTACTTGAAAACAGGGTAAAGCTCAGAAAATAGCCGAATATCATGGTAAACGGTATTCTTTCATTACGGGCCGAGTTTAATGGGATGTTTCCACATCGTTTTCCAAAATTCTTAGCAAAGCAGCAAAGTTCTCTGAACGGGTTTTGTTCATGAGGAACGTAGCGCAGACTTCGTCCAGTGGGAAAGGCACCCTCAGCAGCTTCCAAGGTTTAAGTTTGTCAACATTTCTTTTGCAATTCCCTCTGCTTTCTAAATAGTAAAAATCAGGTTTAACAGAAGTAACTTTAGGCTTTTAATGCTACTTAACCTGTCGGCCCGTGGATCCCCTAGCTGAAAAAAATAACGGATGGAGATAAAACTTCTTTTCTGGGCCGCTTTGTCTTACGTCTTGAATCTCACTTATGTTGCACCTCAATTGAAACGATAACTAATGTGCATTTTGACTGTTTGCCAAGCGGTTTGGGATTTATATGATTGCAGTGATTTATACTTAGAACGCCTACAAATCAGAGGTAACGGTAAGCTACCGTTAGCTAGCACGTAAAACACTCGGAGCTCTTATAGAGCTTCTTCCGCACAGCAAGTACTTTCCACACGGTCAGATTTATAGTGTGTATTTCCATCTTTAATGCTCGTTCCTTCGTCCTGGAGGCTACGACCCTCTGTCACCTCCTACTTCCTCTGCGGTTGTAGTCCGCTAAACGTTTTTGCACAAAACCTAAAGTAACTTTTGCCGCCGGTCGAAAAATTAGCGTTTTATCTGCATCAAAATGTGTCTTTAAAATTCACGGATCTCATTCGTTCAATCCAAGACTCACTTCAATCGGGATCGGAAGATAACTTTTATCGCCCCGTAGACTCTCATTCAGCTGTTTTTTTTTGGCAGTAGGGACCCATGGACCGCAAGTAGAAGGGCGCCACTTATAGGCGCCCCATAGAAATATTCATCAAAAAGACCTTTTTTATAAAGTAGACTTTTAGTAACCTTAACATGTTAACTATCAGAAAAATATGTTTAAGACACTTAAGATTCTCAATAGTTATGATCAAACATGTTTTGATTTTAACAACCGTTAACTAGGTTGAACTGATTTCTATATGATGAAGGGTATTTCCCCGAAACGCTTTTTTTTTTTTATATACTGCACACGTTTTTTTTTTCTTTTTTTAACTCTAATATTCTATATTATATGGACCAACACATATTTTGCACATATCTAAAGGTGCACTCGCTGTGGAGAACTATGCAAACTTTATGTATATTGTAAATATATTCCTAAAGAAAGGATTTTGATGGTGAATCCTGACTGTAGCTTGAGGCTAAAATCAGATAATTGGGGTTCAATGCCTGGGGAACAGTTGTTGCTTCATGCAAATATCAGGTTTCACAACAAGGATGAAGGGCATAAATTAGGGGTGTTTTAAATGTAAAGACTGATTTTAGTTGTAGAATTATTAGCTGACAAAGGGGGTTTATTTCTCTGGACCATTCTGCCAGATCACAGCATTTTCTACATTATGGAAGAGACACTGCTCCTGAAACCGACCTTTTTTCAGTTTTTTTTGTACATTAACTATTAATCCTGTGCTATTATGTACTTGTTTTCTGTATTTTTTTTTTATTTTTTTTTACTACAGCAAGAAATGTTCACCTTCAGAAATCCACCTCCTGAAAGATGCCCGTAAAACTTCACATGCAGAAATTCAAAGCAATCGGCACTACATTGAAGCGAGCGACTTGCAGCCAATCAAATGACCCTCTTTTGATCATGTGACTCCAGTGCATTGGGCCGGGCCAGACGTTGGTCTGTTAATAGTTAGCTGTGCTGTTTGATTGGCTAAAAGCTGCTTGGCTTGGGTCACTACATTTCACCTTGATTAAAGGGTGGAGCAAATTTGTCCTGCAAGCACAGATGGTTTATGCAAATGAACACTTTTAAAGATATTTAGGATGGGGTTTCTATTGAAAAAAAAAACTATTTATGTATTTCTTTTATGTAAAACACTGCAATGGTTTGACTTGTTAACCTCATTTATGCTTGCATTGATTAAACTCTGCTAAATACACCAAGCCTTTACAGAGACACGCCTCTTGTTGCCGAACATAAAATAACAAGGACAAAAGATCCCAGAAGCCCTTTCGGAAATCCTTGACCTGTATTTTAATACGGCAGTTATCCAACAATGGTTTACAGATTGATTCCCTACAAAAATTACACTACTTTACTAGATTTCTTTAAGAGAAAAGTTCTTTGTTTTGTGTGGTTTTGTTTGTGTTTTCATTTTCAACCTTGACCTTTTTTATAGCATTTATTACAGTTTGGAGCCACTTTGAGTCCTTCGGGAGAAGTTTTTTTATCCTGTCGCAATCAGCATATATCCATATAGTGGAGTTCAATCGGGGCAGGAGATTTGCCACCTGTAATAAGGTATCATCTGCACAAAAACCTTCATTTAACCATGTTTTGTTATTGTTAGTGATATAACCCTTGGAGTTCAAAACCCCTCAGAAGTGCTTCTTCGTTCTGTTCTTGGGCTCCCTTTCCACAACCTACGCAAGCTACGGCAGCTGAAGACGTCATTGAAATTGCAGGTTAGTGTAAATTGGAATTAAAATTGGATTAAAAGCCTGTAAAGAAAAACAACCCCACTAGCTTACACTGCAGCACCTCAGAGACGTTCAGAACTTACAGGGGAACATCGCTGACCGTTTGTAACTAAACATTGGTAAACTGAGGAGTTTTGGGGCAAATGATGCCTTATTACAGCCGGCAGATCTCCTGCCCATTATGTTCATATATACGCTGATCGCAGTTGGATTTAAACTTCTCCCGAAGGACTCCAAGTGGCTCCAGACTGGGCGAAAAAAACAAATGTAATAAATGCATAAAATAAGGGGACAAAAAAACTTTCCCTTTTAAAATGTGTTTCATCAAGATTTCGTTGCAGCTGGCTGGTTTTTAGCAGCAACTCAAGACACTAAAATGAAGATTTTACATTTAAAAAAACTGAATGGAAACTCCAGTTTATTAATGCACAACTCCAACCTGAGAAGCTGGTAGATGTCATGATTGTAGCTTTGTGCTTAGTGCATGGAGATTTTATCCATTTTTTTAAAGCTGGGCGGACCTATAAGCGATAATACTGATTGTCACCTTGTCGGATTTGATTGTCTTCATGAAGAATGATTGTATATTTGCTGTTACTGCCATCTGTTTGGGGGAGTCGAATTCATACTGTTAGGATAAAAACCTTAAGAAATGTATGTGTTTTTGTTCAATAGGATTAAAGAGGATTCAACTTTGACTAAGTCTTTTGTCTATTTTCTGTTTAGCTAGAAGCAGTTGCCTCTTTTTTTTCGTGTTGTAGCGTAGCATCCTGATGTTTCTGTAACAAGTAACGAGCAGGAGATTAAAGAGTAATGAACCGAAAGCTGAAGCTTCCAGCGTCACCTATAGTCTTTGGATTCGGATCAAGACCAGACAACTGGGCACAGTCGATGTGTTCGGGATACGTGACGATCGCTTCAAATTGGAAGTTTTCCAGGCGCCCTGGTTTGGAAACGACATGGAATACCAGAGGAGACTTCCGGAAACCTCCGGCTCAGTCTGGGTAAGCTTTGGACGATGGATGGATGGACAGCTAAAGCACAATCCTAAATATTCTGACTCCAAACCTGAGATTTTACTTTGTACCGTTGCTTTTGTTGTTTACATATTATTTCAACTGATCCTGCAACTCAGCTGACAAGTTGCCCACTTCTCCAGGAGCAACTGCAGCGTATTTTTAAGGCAACGTGGTTTGGTTGGGAACGAGCTAGCTAGCTAGCTTCTTTGTTGTTAAAATGAGCTACTATCCTGTAGGCAGAAGTAGCATAACCCAACTATCCAAGTTGAAAGTAACTACAAATTTTACTCCAGGACTACGTGTAGATCAATCATGTTCATTGCGCACTTTGAGCTGGCGGCAAACCAGAAGAGTTTCCCACTAACGGACTGGTTTTTGTTTCGTGACTGAAGCAAGGGAGATTATATATTTAACAAGACTTGCTGCTGGATCACAGAGAGCAGGATTTATCGGACCAACTAAAGCTGACTGAGGCATATCAAAGTACCCTGGGAACTTTTGAGGGTCATAGTTTGAAAGAACATACCAGTAGGTGGGCCTAATAGATGTTATACTCATGTTGAAAGTACCAAACAATTAAGGTTATTGGTTATTAATTACAGTGTTGGCTTTAACCCCTTATGGACGTGTCTATTGACACGTAGTCCTATAATACTAAGGTTACTATTACAAGTGCTTTGATACGATCATGTGGTCAAAGTGGGAACTACACGTAGTTTATGAAACCAGAAGTGGGCAATAAGCAGATCCCATTGAATTTGCTTGAGGACGGCGCCGCTGTGCGTGGCTTGCCAGTTTAATATAAACTTGTGCACATACATTATTTACATTTAAATAAATATTACGGCTGGGAAAATTAACGCGTTAAATACGGCACATTTATGCTCTTTGCATAAATGTGCCGTATTTATGTTGTTTTATGCATGTTGATTCAATGTATTGTTTCCTTACATTTCATAGTGAGTTACCGCTGCGTTTAAAATGCAACATTTTTCAGTTAAAATCATGTTTTTGGATTTAAGTTGATGCTAACTCATTAGCAGAAGTAGCTGTGCATGCTCTTCACAATAAGAGCATTCATTTCCTGATGTTCACATTGGTAGTTTTATTTGCTGTTTACTCATGGGAAAATAGTAAATTATGACGCTTGATTACCAAGTCTTTATTACGTTTGATTCATGTGATTAACAGTGTTGATAGCCAAATGTTACGTTTATTCATGGCTTGGTTTCCTTTACTACTACCTTAGTTGTATTTATTTTTTATAGGAGACCACGCATACATTCATCTCCCTCTTCACATGTACACCATTCTATCCTGTATCAGTGTGGAAATAATAAAGAACAAAATTAATATTTCAGCCTTTTCTCTGACCGATACTCTGAATGGCCTTAAGTGGAGCTCTGGCAGGTTCTCCCAGAGGAAACAGAGCGATCTAACCCTGAGTATCTCGATAGACCGCTTGTTTCCTTCATTACAGTAGCAGTCTGTGTTGTAGCAAAACTGTGGAAACTTTTGACTGAAAATACACTTTTTGGATAGTCCCATAAAGATCAGATCAGTTTTGCATACAGAAAGTTAGCCAGTTAGTTTGCCTTAGCAACTGACTAACAGGGCCACATGTGAATGTAGAGTTCAAACCGGTTATTTTTGTTGTATAAGAGCTGCGCGTTCGGGATTTGTGCTTTTACACTGAAAATTTTTTTTTTAGTCAAATGTAGGAATGTTACAGGAGTTTTCCAGGAGAAATGACAAACCAGGAGGGGTCCAGGAGATGGCCCCAAAAACGGGAGAAACCCGGTAAGCGGATTGATAAATGGCTAACACACATTAGCATGTACCTACTTACTTCTGTCCGTCAGGCGTCTTTCTTTGATCGAGCTGCTGTTCTTTAGGAATGTAGAATAAAATCCTGTAATCCATGCAGCCAAACGGGCGTTTTCGCAGAGCAAGTAAAAAAAATCCAAAATAGAGGTGGTTTAAGAGAAGGGGGCTGGGTGTGTTTGCAATTCTACCAGAGGTAGGCTGCTCTCTCTGCAGGGTTTGATGCAGGCACTTCTAGCATTTCCTAGTAGTAACAGTGATCTAATATTCGTCATTATGTTAACACTCAGTCGTTTTCCAGGAGAGGGCGGTGCAGCTGCTCGCAGAGGATTCAGGATTACTCAAACATGCAGGAAGCCAAAAAACATTTTTTTTATTGGGAAAATTACATTACCAGATGGTTGAAAACTCCTTTATCTTGATTTTGTATGATATAAGCCCTTTAAGGGTCCTGTGGTAAATAAGTTATTTTTTGGGAAATTAAACAAATGTCCTCATGTCTAACAGTCTTTTTCCTTCATACTGTATTACAATACGGCTCTTTCAGTATTTAGCCGCATTAAAATACTACGGGATGAAAACCAATAGTATATTGTAATGATTAAAGCTATGGCTATGATTAAAATGTAAGACCTTAAAATAGAGTTAAAATTTGTGCAGTAGCGGCACCAATAAAATACAGAAATGTAAACGTTTCATTCTTGGTGGATCTAATTGGCACCACACCCAAATTCCCACCATAGGTAGGTGTATTGTTTAAATGTATAATCTCAACTGGATATAAATTCATGCATTAAGGGCTTGATTTCATCTTTTATTTTAACACATTTTGACCGTTTCGTCTAAATAAAAACAACCATTGAGTAGACAAACAATTTATAGACAATGATATAAAAAGTCTATTTACAGTCAGAACAGGAAACCTGCAATAGTTTAAGTCTGTATGACAGACACTTTAAAAAACAAATTCACCTGGCACTGTTTTTTTTTTACAGAACTTAAACAAGTTTTTCTGCTTGATTTATAACAGACGGAAAAATTAATCAATGTACACAGTTCACAAGCTGACAAAGTGTTTTTAACGGTTGGTTTTCTGGATGCAGTTTTTTTGACAGAGCAATGAGGACAGGAAAGTTGGGGTTTACTGTTGAAGTACTTCAAGCAACTTTTTTGTGCATCTAAAAGTAAAATAAAAATACATTTGGCCTTTATCGATTAATAAAAAATAAAAAAAACCCCAACAGCTGCAAACGCAGACAAGTGACATGAAGTACAACTTGAATCCACATCAGATGATGGGAAAATGAAAGTGCCGCTTATGGCACAAGATCTGTCAGATTATCGGTTTTTAGGTCTGATGAGCCATCTGAGAGATTTTCTGCAGCATTTCCTCCGACTGCAGCTGCTCCAGAGTCAGCAGAGAGAGACCCAGCTGGTCCTCCTGGAGAGATGGGGAACAAAACGGTCAGAAATGTGACGTAAAACCAATATTGCGGTATATTGAGCATTTCAACTCTATAACGGTAAGTGGATTGTAATCTCCGTCCATATATGTGGGAGCTATGGATATCAGTGATCTTTTAGGAGAGCGGCTCAGCTCTACACTCCGCCTTTGAATTAAAGCCGCGATACCTGCTGTCACTTATTTCCTTAGTTTTTATTTGCTTCATTATCTGCGTGTCTCTTACATAAAAGAGGGGTGTTATGTCGATATGTGTTCCCCCCTCAAGATGTGTTTCGGCTCCACCCACAGGCGAGGCGATAAGGAAAATAGTCAAGTTGTGGTTATCGTTTTCATTTGGACCGACGCAGATCAGTTGTTTGTAAAGTTTACCAGCTCCTGGTCCGACCAATGGACTCCAACACTACACATTTATTTTATCAGCTTCTCAAGAACCACGACTACGAATACAGAGAGAGTCAATGAGTAAAAAGCAGCGTCGAGTCGTGGCGTAAGCGCTGATAAACTCCAGATACAGACGCTGTAGCAAACCACTGATGTGTTGCTAGCGAATGACACGGCTTGTAGAGCCGGCGCCGTTCTGTCTGAGACGATTTTTTTTGTGTTCAAGCTGTGCGTCGAGAGGGGAGTGCAGACACGCAGGGAGACCAACTTTGGCTTGTCTGATAATCTTGTTTAGATCCCTGATCTGAAACGTTTTGGTTACCGTCTTCCTCCCTGTTCGCAGCACATGAATGCAATAAGCTGCGTCTTGATGTAATTTACTGCGGTAAAACCCTATCGTGGCTCAAACGACAGAGATTCATATAAAACGATAGACGTTTTCTATCGTCCTGACGATATATTTCGTCATATCGCACAGCCCTACTCCATAGAGTTCTGGTCAGGCCCGTTTGCCCACCAAATAAAGTACAGTACCACCACGGCCATTGGACGAGCTATTGGTACCAAGTCCTGCAGGAGAATGAAATCAGCATTTCCGGAATATGGGACCCTGATTTCCCAAATGGAAACCAAACTTTAGCTTTGGGTCACCGAGCAACAATCCAGTTCTGGTTCTCCTTGGTCCAAGTAAGACACCTGTAGCTCATGTAACTAACTAATCTAACTAATCTATGCTTGGCAGCTCTTGATGCGGCGACTCCCTGGCTCGGTCCATTCCATGTGACGTCCGCCTAGATTCCTGTTGTCATCCCTTTTTCTTCCACCAAACTTTCTATGAATATGTTTGGATACACCATGCTGAACAACCTTAAGTTTTCAACATTACACACAATATTCCATTACTCTTAAACACTGAAATCTGAGTCTTTATTATCTATAATCTTTAAAATGTAAGATATTTCACTATTTGTAATTAATCTATTCTAGTTTCCCTTTCTGAGACGTATAATTTTGTGGTTACCTGTCTGAAAGGCTGAGCCATCTGACGCAGGAAGTGCTTGGAGAGCTGGACGGCCTCGTCCACAGTGAGGTTCAGACTCCCGTCGTTGATGTGCTCCTGAATCCACCGTGGAAGCTTCCCTCGTTTGTCTGCTCGAGCGTATCGCTACGGAGAAGACGTTAAAATGTAAAAAAACAGAAACCTTTTACGTTTACAGTTACAGGTTCCAATGCTCACCTTGTCGGCGAAGATCATGAGGCCGTAGTCCGTCTTGCCTCTGATGGCTCTGCCCACGCACTGAGCTGCGTGCCGCATGGCGTCGAACGTCAAGAAGTCGTTCTCTCTAATCTGAAACTGATCGCGAAGATACTCCAGCCGAGCCTGATGGGACAAAAGTAATCAGAAATCCCTACAGATGTTTTCCCTTTGCACATTTAACAAACTAATCCAGCTGTTTTCTATCTGAACCCTGTGTGAACCCACAGTGCAACGTTTCCACACAGCTTTAACTAGTGACCCCAAAAATCAACCAGAAAGGACTCACGGCTATCACTAAACTCTATCTGGGAACATTAATGGTTTCTCCTGAAGCTACTGTAGAAAAACAGAGATGGACCTAACCAGAACAGTGTAAGCGAACGAGTCTTTTAACAGCTATAAGGTCCAAAACGCGCTCCGTACTGAACTGAGTGATTCGCCTGATACAATGTCAAGCTGAATGGAAACATCACTGATACTGGAGAAAAAACAAACAGTTGACGTTGACTCTTGATGAGAAGGTTTTTTCCCAAAAATTGCCCATGCTCATGTACAGCTGGGAGAATAGGGTGTCGAAACATCAAAACAACTCTAAAGTGACTTACACTTGTTTTATTCTTAAATACGGGCAAAGTATTATTTAAACATTTCTGAACATTAACACTGACCGTTTTTAAGTGGTTCTATTGTTTCCTACTTGGGCTATGTCTGCTTGTACTATTTTATCCATTTTATTTTTTTTAAATCCAATTAATCTCCATTAAGATTGATACTTTCAAACTCATCAGTTTGAGGAAACACAAAATGAATGTAATTTCCAAGGTTCTTTGTTTAACTCCAAACACTAAAAGTCATATGCACATTTATCCTAATTCAAAAAGGTGACAGCCTAAATGCAGCCTTTAATTTTATCTTAAACTCAATTGACTTTAGTCAAAAAGGTACAGATACCCACCCAGGTTAACACATTTTGGACCTTGTACTAACCAAAGGCATTGTGTGAGAAAATAACAGTCCTTCCACATAACCCGTTCTGTCTGACCCTTTTTTTGTTAAGTTTTGAATTACCAACTTGACGGACCACCCCCAACTCAAAATAAATAATCGATATAGAACTTTTTCAGACGACGGCGTAACATGTTTTCAACAATCTGTTCTTTTCTTGCTTTCCTCTGTGTCTCAGAATAACAGTGGATGGCAGCAATTCCTTCTCTAACCCTTTAGAGATTGATGGTTTGGGTCGTAGCATTACCTTCTCTTTGCGTTTGGCATTAGACCGTGTAGACCCTTTTTTTTTTTTTTAAAACATTGGAGGTTCACTCCCTGATTTAACCCCTTAACCTGCCGGCGGTCCTGTCCGCCGTTTTAAAATTTTAATCCATGATTTTCTGATTTATAAAGATCAGACTTCATGCTGCGCTGCCACCAAAGTAAGAAAAAAAACAAAAACTTCTCACTCTCTTCTGACAGAGAGACTCCTGTGAGTGTTTAGAATAATTAATAAGTGATTCTTCCTAAATATGCAGTGCTGCAGACCAGGGGCGTATCCAGCAGATGAATAAAGAGGGGCTAAAAGGGGCCCAGGGTGGGTCTGGGACTGTAGCACCAAAATAAAAGCAGAGGTGTTCTTCTAGAGGGGACCCGATCTGAGCTTGTCACATTTTAGAGTTTTCAACTTTTAAAAGGACATTTAAATTCATTTTATTTTACTAAGGTTTATGTGAAAATGTAGCCTCAAACTCTGCTTGGTCTTCAAACTATTTAAGTGATTGGCGAAGAAGAAAGTCAGAAAAACATTGCAACTTTTTACAAAAGCTTTTTCACAAAATAGTGGATGGACTGTTTAGTTTATTAACTTACATCATTGCTGTTATTTTGTCTAAAAAGAAAAAGTAAGAAATTATCAGATTAATCGAATCGATAAAGGTCTAGATTAATCAATTACAAAAGTATCGATAGCTGCACGACTAGATCCAAACACAGAATTAATGGCAGACGATGGATGGATTCTCACCTTCAGGATGCGGCTCTGAGTGTAGACGTACGGGACCCCAAACATGATGACTGCTCGACCAAAATGATGCACTGAACAAAAACAAACGGAGCAATCATTCCTCCTCTGATTCCGCTTCTGCCCTGAGGCCGTTTCATCAGACGGAGCGGATCTATTTACCAAAATCTATGCCTTCAGACACCTTCCCTCTGGCCACGGAAAGGAGGATGGCTCCTCTGCCGTTCTCACACGCCTGAGGAAGAAAACATAAAATGCACATGAAATTTGGTAGAATCCCATTACTAAACAAATTCCCAGGATCCCTCTGACCTCCTGGTACTTTTCCAGAGCCATACTGGTCTCCGCGGCATCTTGCGTTTCGATGAAGATCAGCTTGTTCCTCTGGATGTTCTCCAGGATTCCCTGCGAACAAGAGAAGAGCCTCGTGACGTCACAGTGAGCTGGCCCGGTCGGTTTAAAGGTAGTCACGCGCGTCTTCACACCGACCTGCTCATACCAGGACGCCACTATGTTCTCCATGTAGACGTAGCTGGTGAAAAACGCAACGATCCCGTCGGGAACGATCGCAGACATCTCCAGGAGGAGGTTGCCGTAGTTCCGAATCACGGCTGCAAAACAAAAAAAAAGCCGGCAAACATGCAGACTTTTTGTTTTAAGTGCTAAACACTAAATAAAATGCATCAGTTTCAGCAAGTTTTCCGCTTACCGAAGTCCTCCCTCGTCTCGAACTTTGAGCTCAGAGCGACCTGGTCGTTGCCCCTACCGACGATCTGCGGAAAAAATAAATAAATAAATGAAACCGAACAAAAACAGCGTTTTTAATCATGGGAGGAGAGACGAAACTCACCGAGAGCGAATGAGGCGGTGTTTACTCACCAGAGGGCAGAGGCAGGTTCGCGCGAGGGTCATGGTGAAGGACGCCATGGTGACGGGTCGAAAGTCGAGTATGCGGGGATAGATATCCAATGGGGAGAGGGTCTGACGTGAGACCAAAGCAGAAAAATGAAAATAGGCTGTAATTATTTGCACATGACACAGAAACCGGTGCAGGTTGAGAATGAACTAAAGCGCGGAAGCAGCTGTCAAACAGATCTGCAGGATTTTTATTGAGAGAGAGAGAGGCGTACCCCCGACGTGATGACGACCGATTGGAACCTCTGGAAAACAGGCTTGATGGCTATAGACGGGTCCATGCAGCTGAAGGGGAAAACAGATCAGAACAGTCATCCTCATCCGAATTTGCCCAGCCCAAACCATGAGTGCTCCACCTCCCTGCTTGGCTGTTACTACATACTGGGAGTTACACCATCAACTCTTGTTTCTATATCAGGCGTCTGAATCGCCAGTCCTCGAATGCCGCCCGCCTCCTGCAGCTTTAAGATGAATCCCCTTCTTGGAATGTCTGCACGTTTTGTAAAGCCCTGGGGCCTTGTTTATAAAGCTCGTTTACGCACAAAAAACAGTCCAAAAATTACAACTTTGTCACCTTCTACACAAACTGTGATTTGTAGATGGAGAGAAAAAAACTGATGGGCAAATGTGCGTACCTTTAAGCACACAATTATGGAACATAGAATACAATTTACTTTAGTTCCTCCTTTATCACAAGCTGCATTAAATGGATCCAGAGAACCACAGACACCGTAAACTTTAGAATAAAGCTCTCATTTGATGCTGGATTTGTCATGTTTGCCACTGGGTTGACTGAGCTTGGCCCGGCAAAGGTACAACAGCAGTTTCAGGCAGTTTGGGTCAAAAGGAGGTCATCAAGGTTATCGTTGTTAACAAAAACGAACGAAACTGGAAGTAAAAAAAAAAACAAAGAAAAAAAAAAACAATTCGCAACAATATGAACTGGAACTTTAATGACACAAACTAAATTTACTGAGAAAATGTGCATAGTTTTCGGTTTATGAAGTGTCTCTCAAAGTCTAGAAGACCTATTTCCGCGTCGCTCCCGTCTGACAGCGCGTTATCCCCAGAAACAGATGCGATCATCATGTTTTGCTTTTTCGGTTGCACAAATTGCTTTGAAAAAAACCAACAGAACGGGAAAGTTAAAGTTCCATCGACACGCCCCCTTTCCAAGGCAAATAAAAGACGTCTTTGGATTGCAAGCTATCAGAAGAAGCGATTAAAAAGATGATTAAACACGCAACAGTATGCAGACCGCTTATGCTGAGCCTGGTTCTGCTGGAGGTTTCTTCCTGTTAAAAGGGAGTTTTTCCTCTCCACTGTCGCTTCATGCTTGCTCAGTGTGAGGGATTGCTGAGAGGTCACAACACAATCTTCTGTGGTTCTCCAATTCCTAAATTAAACATTGTATTGTAATAACTCTTCTTGTTAAGTGCCTTGAGATGACATCTGTTGTGAAACGGCGCTATATAAATAAACTGAATTGAATTGAAATAACTTTGTGAACAGGTGAGGTATTGCTAACGAACAAGCTAACATTGCTAATCAAAACTGCGAATGCAAATGACAGCAATGGGACCCGGAGCTGTGTAGCTGGTGTAGGTTGTGTATTTGCTTTATCAAATATCCTCTCTAGTTTCTGGTATTTGGTGTTTTTTACTGGCTGTGCCGCTTTATCCCAACATGTCGTCTGTGTTGCTTCGGTCCGCCTAGCGTCATGTCAGCATAGAAAGCGCCACTCAGTGTCATTGTTTTTATAGAACTGTAGAACCTGCATTAATTGTTGGGCTTTTTAATGTACAGGTGCTGTTACTGTGTTTGAAGAACTTTGAACTCTGCCATATATCTTTTATACTTGCCTAATTTGTATAGTTGTTAATCTGGTCAATGTCAATATATTTTTATAATAGCATAATAATTGTATGAGATTTTGTTATATAAAAAATGTAAAAGACAAAAACTAATAAAAACTAAACTGAAACAGGGTTCATGTTAATGATAAATCTTCTTCACACTCAAGGGTTACCTGTGGGTACTATGCTTGGACCGATTCTCTTTACTACATATATGCTTCCAATTGGTAAAATAATTAGAAAACATGGAATGAATTTCCAGTTATGCTGATGATACACACTTATATTTATCCATAAAACCTGATGAAACCAATCAGTTAGGTAGATTCCAAGCATGTCTCGAAGACATAAAAACCTGGATTACTCTGAATTTTCTACTTTTAAATTCAGACAAGACAGAAGTTGTTGTCTTTGGACCATCTGGATTGCTATAGTACTCCACTTGATATATATGTGTGAAAAACTTTATTAATGAACACACATCCCCTCCACCTCTGCTGGATGACAGAGAAGTTGGGGGGAAAAAACAATAGAACAGAACAACATTAACAACACAGATCCAGTAATATTAACTAAGGACTGCACATTGACAACACACAAAATGGATTCATAAATACAACACTAATGTAGCTGGACAACTCCTGGTACCAACGATCTGTTGATGATAACCTCCGCCCAAGAAAATATCCGTACTCACCAATGTTCCCAAACGTATGTGTGTGTGAGCATGTAGTTGTAAATAAGGTTTCCCCATGCAGGTGATTGATAGCTGGTGTAAGGAGCCGTCAATCCGTCCTACAGGAATCGACGCGGACATGAAGGAGGTCGGGGACATACACGTCCAGAGCTCCTCAAACTGGGCCAATCCACACCGTGCATTGTTTTGTTTTTTGCAAAGGTTTTATAAATGAGATCCCTGGTATATAACCTTTCATTTGATTCTGGTTTCATTGAACAGGGACAGCTGGGCTTCAGGGACTGGAGTTGCAGGCATTCAACCACAGGCGAGTCTAATGATTAATTTAAGAGGTGTCCAGCAGACAGGTGACCATAAAAGGGCATTACTTTACAAAGAAAAGCCCTTCCCATTTCATGTTCTCAGCAACTGCTCCCCATGGAAGAGAAATCTGATAAAGGAAATCATTTATTTACAGGAAAAAAAAGTGAGGGCTACAATAAGATCAGCAAAGCTGTCAATATACTGTAGCAAAAGTGATCAAAAGATTTGAGAAAGAAAGAAAGTGCAACCATCTTACATCAACCATCTTGCTTTATAATCAGGTTTTACCCCCTTAAGCCCTACAGTCCCCCAATTGGGAGACTTTGTGATTTAATTTTTTCAACAGTGCCTAAACAACTCGCACTACAGGCAGAAAAACAGTAATGATGCACATTAAATTAAACAGCACACCAAGCACTACAAGGCTATCTAAACTATTTTTACCAACCACAATCACAACTCAGATGCCACGTAAATAAATATTTGCAAACAATTCCATAAAATCATATTTTCGTCAACTCAGCCACCACATTTCTGGCTCTAACGCAACAATCCTTTGTGCTACACACAAAAACAACCACTCAAATGAAAGCAGAGACCCAGCAGATTCCACAAAGCGTCCCCAACAACCGGCAACGTGAAAGCACAGCGGAGATATAAGCCCAAAAATGACCACAACAAGGAATCGCTTTTGAAAAACTCACAGCAGTAACATTTGTCATTGCTTCGCGGTTTCGCCATGTAAGGATGATTTCTTTGGCAAATAAACGCTATTTTCTGATACTCCCGTGTGCTGTGGAACATGATGGCGTATCTATCACAAAGTTTGGTTCCTACGCCGCACATATACAGAAATCAGGGGAAAACCAATGGTTCCAACGAGCCTCGGTTCTCGGCGCCCTGGTTGGTTGAATCTATTGGCTTCTACAAATTTAAAACTAGCGAGAAAAATGAGAGACGTTTAATTTTGTCTAAGAAACGTGTTTAAAGTGTGTTGCGAGGTTTTTTACAACCTTAAAACAGTTAATTGTAAAAGATGACTTCTTTACAGATTTCTCTTGTGGCGGGTCATTTTGCAGAACCCACGCAATAAACTAGGGACCACAGGATTGTTGATAAATTCAAAGTTTGATTTTATGTTGCAGTGTGTGTGACTTTGTTGAGGTCCAATAAAATAGATTGCAGTGAACTGCACAATTCTTTTGTTTTCCTTGTTCTTAATGAAAAGTTGAAAGTAATAGCCAAATATAATTATGAACAAAAGCGATTAATCATAAAAATAATCGACAGATTATTCGATTATGAAAATAATCGTTAGTTGCAGCCCTACAAAATACTAGTTTTGGTCGATTTTGTTGTTTATTAGCTTGAATTCATGATATTCAGTTACATTAGTGTTCAATAAAACTCAGCCTTGTGAAAAGTTTGGAAATTGCTGTTTTGTTAATTGAGCTACTGATTGAATTCATACTTTTTAAAGGGGGTGTATTAATTTATGCTAAACACTGTATAGTCACTGGTAGCAGTCTCTACATCTGAATTTCGGTTTAGTTATATATTTAAGCAGTCATGCTGGTACTTTAACAATTTCACGCAACTCCTAGAATTGGTTTTAAGGACATTCCTGCTCCAACATCTACTCTTCGGACGCTTTTTCCCTCCCTCCTGTGTCTAATCCCAGAGCTCTCTGTCTCTGTCTCTGTGCCTCTGTCTGGAGGATCTTTCTGCATTTTTTACCAAAACCAAAAAGCAAAGATGGAAATGGTCAGCATGTGTCTGAATCCAATTGATCAAATCTACTCAACTCTACAGAACATCCGGCTTGTCCTGCTGAGACCTATCCTGCCGTCTACGTGCTCGACTCTTGGAAAGAGTTTCCTCCTGTTTGGGGATACTTTCTCAGGAGGACGCGAAGGATATCTGGATCTTTGGATTTATTGTGATCGGGTTCTTGCTGTTCGGAACGGGTAACTACTGGATCTACCGGAAACTGGAGCAAGAAAACTTCTGTACACAGTCGAAAATTAGAGGCAGCTCTGGAAGCGATTGTAAGGCTGAAGGAGCAGTCTTAAGTGCTGAGTCACGCCGAAGGTGAGCTTGGACGCAGTAAAAATTGATCTGGCTGGTGCTTCGGGACTCATATGCGAAGTGCCATCGGGCTTGGAGAAACTATCAGTGCATCTTGGTGCAAATGGACATTAAACGGATCTGGAACTTAAATTTCGTCGAATTGGAATCATAACAGGATGGCTGACAGACTTAAAGGATAGAGAGAAACTGCTCTTCCAGCTAACCTTATCAATTAGTATTTTGGCTCTCATGCTGACCTTCGACTGGTCCATAATCAAATACCTGTGTGAGGAATGTAAACAGTGTCACCACCTTTTTCACTCCTCCCACAAACACCCTCTCCCACTTCAGGAAGCAGTAGATAGCGCGCATCGGTTGCAGCAACCATGGACTGAAGTTTCCCTATTCCCAGCCTTTCCCTCCTGGATGTGTTCGGCTCAGTGACTGAATGGGAGCTTAAATGTTTGAGGTGTGTTTTTTTTCTTTCTATAACCTGTCTTTTGACTCTTGAATAAGGAATCAGTATACAGTTGAGCGCTTTTTTTCTCCACGGCTGACTCACCCTTAACTAGTGTAAACCTTTCTTTATCTGCAATGTGGTGCGCCGCATTAAAGCTGGCAGCAGAAACCACGGTATTGCCTGTATCTGTTTTTGTGTAATGAATGTTTGGTCTGTCTACTCTTGATCGGGATGTACTGAAATAAATTTCCGCTTGTGGGACAATAAAGGATTACTTTATTCTAACATGTCTGAATCAAATAATTTAGTAGATCCCAACCTTTTTTTTCACCATTGATAAACACCAAGGATAAAAGGTTACATAATCATAATATTCACATTGTCTGGTGGATAAATACGACAAAATAAATAGCAATGGGCGCTATAAAAACAAACAGGGTTCTTCTTGAATAAAAGCTAAATGTAGAGAGTGATCCTCTCTGTCCCCTAAATATTTCTGGTTGTTATGGTAACATTTAAACATGCCTTTCAAACAATTTTTACCACAAATAAAGAATTTAAAGCGGATGGAAAATACAACTAATCACGGATATAAAGGTTTCCCTGCCTCATTAGAAAGCTGGTTATGTATTATTTAGAGCTGGCCTGCTGCGTGGAACTCGCCTACTGCGATGAATCCATATTTTAAGAAAGACTTTTGGTGTCGCCTGTTAAAGGTTGCTTTCTTTTTTTAGAAGTCGTAGGCTCTTTCTCCGTCTCTTCACTGGACCATTAAATTTTTTGAAATATTTTTTTCAGAGCCTTCTGTTTTTTTTTAGTGGCGACGTATCAAGCGTCTTGGCATGCCCAAAGAGTGATTTATATCCGGATGTAATGCAGTCTTTTTTTTTTTTTTTCCAAAATAAAATATTTCAGACTCAAACAATGAATGAAACGGAAACACTTCTTCTCGGAGGTCCGGCAACTCTGAAATAAATTACTTGTTACCAGGTCTCTGCAGATTTTTAATGCAGCTTTTTGATTAAGGAGTTTTGAAGCAAGGATGCATGTAAAAGCTGCTGGACAGAAGTTGACGAGCTGTACATCTACGCCAACTTACACTGAAACTGATTAGAAGCTTGGATAGAAAAGTCTTAACCTATAGATGTCGATAAGTCAGAGTTTGCATCAAGCCAATTAAAATATATGAGTGCAAGTTGCCCAAAAGGCATCAACCGACACCTGGGGTTGTGTTTTCATTCTTACCCACCTAAAGTGCAGCACAGGGTTTGCGATGGTTGGAGTTCGGTCTTCAAAAGGCTCGATGATGATAGTGAAACCTTTAGAAGGAGAAAAAACAAAATATGCTTAAAACTAAACCTTGCCTCTGTAGCAAATCTTATTAAAACTAGAATATGTTTAAGGAACGGGAGGTAGGGCAGAGTGTTCTGGTACCTTGGCTGTAGGTGCTGACGAGAGTCGCAAAATTAGAGATGAGAGTGACGGCCGAGAAGTCTGCGATGTCCGCGATCTCCAGAGTTCGCAGTAGCGACTGCAGCCTCTCAGCACAGAACCTGGAACCGCGGGACATTCGGTCGGGTCATGGAGTAACAGAAAAATAAGGATTTTGAGTATTAGAATAGAACAATGCTTCATTCGGTTGTAACAGCAGCAAAGTGGCAAGAAATACAAACATTAAGAGTCAGAGCTGGAAAGAAAAAACAAAAACAAAACAGAAATGAACTGTTAAGAAAAATCTGTAGATTATGGATAGAGTTACAAAAACCAGAGTTCTCTGCAGTGCTTAAAAAATAAAAAAAGTGGTATAACGAGACAGGAACGTGCTACAGAGCAGGATACTTAAATAATATTCAAATAATTAAAATTCAGAAATATGTGCAGAATGTAAATTGGAACTAAAAAAGTGAACAGATTATTTCCCCAGAAAAACAATGTGCAAATAATTGAAACAAAAAGTTACTTGGGCTATGTTCACACTGCAGGTGAAAGCGCATCAAATACGACTTTTTTGCCCCTATGCGACCCATATCTGATCTTTTTCTGGTGGTCTGAACCAATGGCCGCTGGCTGGTCTGCTTTGTGACCGGCCGCATACCATGGAGGCCGCCATTGCTCCTCCATTGCTGTAGTACCTACATTTGGCCGCTAGGCCCCCATTGAATAGCATTGGACTTTAGACACGTTAAAAACAACTTTAATGCCTGGTTTCAATTTTGTAAAAAAGTTTCTATGGCTACATATTCTTCCTGAGATAACGCTGGGCTCGTCAAAAACATAGAAACCAGGCTGGTTTTCGTAAAATAATTTTTTGAAATCTTGCATAATTAATGAGGGGGCCGCGGACTTTGATTGACAGGCTGTTTCGTTGGAATTTAATTATAGTAACACTACATTTTAATAATTATTTCAAGTTACTAGTACTAGTTCTTACCTTTTGAGGTTTGAGAAATAGGAGAACCAAATCTGATTTTTTCAAATCCGACCCGGGTCACTTCAGTATGTGGTACTGAATCCGATATGTATCTGATGTTTTTGAAAGCGGCTGAGGTCTGAACGGCCATGTCGCTTTAAATCCGTCTTTTACTGACGCTGTCTCGTGTCAGTGATGTCAATAATCAACGCGGAGAAAAAAAACGAACAGGCTACTGCTCCAAACAAGGCCATTGTTAAAGCACATCGGTATCGGTTAAAGTTAACTGATACCATGAACCAATGCTCTGCAATAATTTTACAATTTTTTCTTCTTCACTTGAGATTTTAGTCTTGTGGTCATTTTTTAATCAATATTTTCGGGGTTTTTTTAATCTAATTTCCCATCATTTGTCTTAACAAGCAGAAATCCTCCCAGTCCTCCACCGACTGCCATCCGGCAGAGGTGGAGGACTGGGATGTTTTCTTGTGTTCTTTATTTGCCTCCCTGTCTTGTGTCATCGGTTCGCCCCTCTGTTGGTCCGGTTTCTTTTCTTCACCTTCTTCCTTTCTCCCTTCTTGTCTCAGTTTAATGTCCATGACGTCAGGAAATTGAACCCACAGTAATCACTAATAAAGATTTTTCATACTTATACATCAAGTGGCGTACTACAGCGAAGCTGTAATACTCTGCTTGGGAAAGTAAAACTGTTGGGCTTGTACTTGGTACTCAGACACCAATTCTGAGTAGCATACTGCTATACAGGACACGTTAAAAAAACAAAACAAGCAGAAATTAAAATAAAACCTGTCCTTGAATTTATTGCATTTTGTTGTGCGGTAAAAGTATCGATACTGGTACTCGGTATCAGCAAGTACGCGAATCTAAGTATCGGTATAGTACCAGTTCGAAAAAAGTGGTTTAGTTGCATCCCTAGTGCAAATATTTTTATTAAGTGTATATTGAGTTATTCAAATGTCTTATGTGTTATTATAGATTTATCCGTCTGTCGTCTCCTCACCTCTATCCTACCTCTCAGACCAAAGACCAGGCGTGTAACATTCAATCACCACAACTAGTGCTGGGTATCGATTAGGGGTGTCACGATTCTCCAAATCCTCTATTCGATTTCTCGAGTCACAACTCAATTCTCTCTTTTTTTTTTTTTTTACACAGTACAGAGCCATTGCCTAGAACCTTTTTAGACTAGTCTAGTCTATGATCACTGGTTTTATTCATACAATTTTGTACAGTAAATCTTATTTCAAAAGACTTAAGTGCTGCAATTTCCATTATTCCATGTAATGAATCACATTAGGGATTAATGGTGAAATTACAGTGTTTCCCTTCAATGGGCGTTATCATGGCGCTGCGCCACTAAAGAAATTCTAGCACCACACCTACAAAATGCAAACCTGAAAACCTTTATGCTATGTAGTTTGAGTAGTAAGTACGTAATTTTACATGACGCTGGTATGAGGCTGGTACGACTCGCCCCACTATAAAACAAAAACAAAAAACTGTGGACCTGTGAGTAGCTCGATTCATGATTTAATACATTTCTTTTTTCCAGTGTATTAATGACTTTAAAGTCTCCTTTGTCAGTATGAGAAATAAGACTGACCTGAGAGGCTTGCGGTCAATGCAGACTTTGTCAAAGATGTCTTTTAAAAACTGCGGTGCGCTCTCCTGAACCACATGCTGCACCCGCAGTCGGGCCTTTAGATACTCCAGGAAACGTCTGAGGAACCCAACAAAGTGCTCGGCCGTACGGATCGAACCGGGGACCGCCTCTGAAAGGGAGACGGTGAGGATGTAAAGCATTGTCAGGTTAAAAAAAAAAAACCAAATACATGAATATCAGCTTTGTGTTTTCAGATTGCCTAAAAATTAAAACCAAACGTAAAACTGGAAACATCTACATGAAGCTTTATGTCATAATCATACAGTTTGCATTAGGAGTATAGTGGTACAGGGAAAAAATATATATATTTCAGAAAGTTTTTTTTAAACTTTAATGAAAACAAATACAAATGTGTAGGATTTTTTTTTACATTGATCAACATTAACCAACATTTTTTTTACTGATTTCTTTCCTTTCAGTTCCTTAAATTAATTTGATTTTATTACTGTCATTTAAATGACATCTAAATATCTAAATTTCATCATTTCAGATATTTAACAGACTACAGTAGAAATTTTCACTGTAAATTCAAAGTGAACCTTTAAATTTATAAAATACACAAAAAAAGAGAAAAAAAGCATAACAAAAATATGTAAATGAGACTGAAAAACAAAACAAAAAATGGTTTATGACTCAATCTTGGAAGGAGCGGAACTCAACAGGAGAGTAAAACAGCTTAAGTGGTGTGATTGTGTGCAGGTCTACAATGTGGATACCAGTTTGCGTCAGTAGGTGGCAGTGTGGGAACATTTAGAGCAGACATGTCCAAAAATTCCTACATGGACCAAAATTATAAAGTCGAAAGTGACCATGGATCACAAAAATATGATTCCCCCCCATAAAAATTATACTTATTTATCTGCTTAACAATAAATTAATGTAATACTTTAATGAAACATAGTAGGAATTCTTGTGGAAAGGGGATTTTTTTAAAAGACTGTAGATTCATAACACAGGGCTTTTATGATTTCGCTTTTTAAAAGAAATCAAAAGTTTTCAAATATGTTGGAGGAACTAATTTTAAAGCAATCTTTTTTTTTTCTCAACAGAAAGAACAGGGATTGGGTCACTTTGTTTAAAATTATGCTTTATTTTTAGATATGCTTTGGTTGTCTTTACATCTGCTTTTGCGTTAGCCGTTTAACGAATCAAATAAAAAAGAACAAAATATATTTTTTTTAAAAGATGGCCAATTTGGTTTGGACAATTGAACATTTTCTAATATTTTTAATTTGTCAACAAAAATAATGCTCCCATAGACAGTGTCTCAATCTGCATCAATCATTTGTGTTGTGGTGCAAACTGCAGAATGTAAACGATCCTAAATGGCGGTTAATCGCCGTATTAATATGTCCAATGGCCGTAAATGGCCCCTGGGCCACACTTTGGACACCCCTGATTTAGAGGGACTTATTCTAAACCCTCACTTTAAGATTGATGGTTCCTTTACGGTAAAATTTGTTGCATCTTGGTATAAAAATTGTAATTTACACAGAACTGAATTGGAAATCTGGAAATCTTACATTTAAGATGCAGAGAATGTGCAGCTGAAGCCTATGTGTGAAAATGCTTTTCAGCTTTTGTTCAAATCAGTGTATATATATATATATTTTTATATATATATATATATATATAAAAATTAAAGAGAAAACGGAAAAATTATTCTCAATTTCTGGAACACTTGCAAAAAGAGAAGTGTAGTTTATGACTCATCTCTCACCAGCATGAGGAACGTAGTTAACATTTGTTTTATTATTATAAAATGTGGTTTAAAATGTAAAAAGGTGCAGATGTCAACAGATCAGAGAAAGGAAACCGAAAGATAAAAACGGTGGACAGACAAACCGTGCAGGATCTCATCAGGTAACACCGGGTTTGCCAGGTAGATGTCCGTCTCCCTGGCAACGTTGGCTTCCTTCAGCCCCTCCACCAATCGTCTGTACTCCTCCCTCAGCTTAGCAGCGTCCGTCTCCTTAATCCTGCAGGGACAAAGAAAACGCTGGCAGAGTCTGCAGAAGTGTTGCCCTGCAGCAGTCAGGTCCTGGGTTTGATTGCCAGCTGTATTTGCTGTATTTTTGCATGTCCTCCACATGAATTGGCAGGTTTTCTACGGTTACTCCAGCCTTCTACCTTGAACTACGATCACAAAGGTTCTTAAAAATAAAATCTCTGCATACGGTTCCCCCAGGTAATACAGAATCTGGAGTTTGTAGATATTCCCCGGGGAGGGTTCTTATGTTCTTTCATTCCTGTAGTGTACCGATGGCCACCTTATGAACATTTTTGTCATAGGATGGACATACCGCGTGGTAATCTCAAGTCGTTTGTAAGAAGATCCCACAGCTTTCAGAACGTCTTCTAAAGCCTAGTTTATACTTAAACAACAAATTTGCACGGAGACGTACTGACAGACGTTTTTCGTTTATGGTTCTTTGTCTCTTTCGTCTTTGTAAAGCAGTTCTAGACCAGGACAGCAGGGGGTGCTAACTTTTCATACCGTCTCTGCCTACTATAGCAGCATCGTTTCAGTTTTTTTCTTCAGCTTGTGAACGTATTTCCCCCTCAAGGAGCAACGAACGACAGAAAGTAAGTTTTGATTGAGCTGTAAAGCTTTTTACTAGAAGTGCGGATTATAGAATACTCTAGAAACACATGTAAACAAAAAACAGCAGCCTTTTTTGTTGTTTCTCAACACCTCCACGTGTTCAAAATTGCCAAAAGACCAGATTAGATAAATTATCCTTTCAATATAAAGCATATAGCGGTGAAATGCTGCATTAATAACTGATTACAGCGACTATAGAGCACCGTTCTGATGAAACTCTCTATGGCTATTGCTGAACTGACCAATTAGATGCAGATGCTCTTCGTTAGCGATATGGATAGTTTAAAAAAATGTCGCTCTACTCCGTCCGTCCTTGCGTAGGTGACGGAGAGCCCTTGTGTCGACGGATAATGGCGCTGCGTTAATCCGTCTCCGTCAAAACAGAGTACCATGACTGTAGGCTTCATTTTTACAAAGCTGGAAGTACGGCGTCCTTTGCTCATTTCGCTCTGAATTACAATGAGAATCAGCACGAATTTACCACAGCTCCCGCTGAGTGACTCAATCGGGCTTTTTGCGAGTACTTACCCCCCATTCAGGAAACATGAGTGGAGATAAACGCAACTTGGGAAGGTCAGGTTGAATTGCCCCAATAATTCAAGAGTGGAAAAAAGGCTAAAACTTCCCTTTGGGATAAATTAAGTTTTTTTGAATCCAAGTAGGGATGCACTGATAACGATATTGGTATTTGGGCCGATACAGCTCTAACGTACTCGTATATGTATTTAAAATGTGGGAAATCTTAGTTTTGTAATCATCTATATAAATATTTTATTTAATTTACCTTCATTTGTTGTATCAAGCAGAGAATAAAACCCGTCTTCCAATTCATTCCATTTTTTATGTGGTAGAAGCATCAGGTTCGGTACTCGGTATCGGCAACGACTCTGATCCAAGAATCGGTATCATATCGGTTTATAAAAAAATGGCACAGTTTCATCACTAAATCTGAGCAATTTTTCCAGCTTTATGTCTCCACAGTCAGAGCTGCCTTCACATCCTCAGCTCGAAATTGAGGAAACGTATCCAGTCACCGATCTCAGAAAATGAACTCCCTTTTATATTTCCTGTTATTTCTGCCTTTTCTTCCTATTTATTCAGAGATTTTCCTTTAATCGACAGGTCAACTGATCTCCTCGATCTCAGTGAAGATCAGATAACACACAAACCATGATCCCTAAAGGGGAAACCTGCAGAACCTTCTATGTGACCCTTAGAATTAGGAACCAAAAATTTGAATGGGGTTGTATCTCATAAAACCCAGAAAAAAGCACAAGCCTGAAAAATCTGATTGGATTACCTCTCATTAGCCTTCTAAATTATTTTGGGATGCCTTACCTATTAAACAAAAAAAAATTGACCTCCATTTATTTAGTGAAGAAGCGAGTTAACAATTTTAACATCTAATAATCTCTCGGATCGGCGACAGTCGCCTACTTACTTGTGTATCGTGTTTTGGAGGGTGTCCACGTTGTTCTGGCAGCGGTCCAGCATGCGCCGGGTTATATTGACACTCATGGAGTCGATGCATACGTTGTCTGAGGAACGAGAATAACTTCAGAGGACTGCGTCTTAAAAGTGCCCGAGGCGTTTAGCGTCATCTCCAGCTCCTCACCGATGTTATGAGCCTCATCGAACACCACCACTGATTTCTTGGCCAGCTCCTTGGACACCAGGTCTGCTATCTTGGGGTCCAGCAGGTAGTGGTAGCTGTACACAACGATGTTGGCATGCAGAATCTGAAATCGGACAAAGCATCCAGTAAAACACAGAGAAGAAATAAGAAGTTATGGACGGTTTAGAGGAGAAAAATAGTCATCCTCATGTCTTAATCATAGTTTAGACCTATATTTATCTAGGATAAAATAACCATTTATCCTACATCTTTAATGCTTTCAATATCAATCAGTTGAATTTTTTTTGCATTTTCTCAAACCCCCAGGGACTAAAAATTATACTTTTTTTTTGGTGTAGGAAAACGTCAAAAAATGGCTGCTGTGTTTGTTTCCATGCGTTATTAGAGTATTCTATGAGCTGCGCTTTTAATAAAATCTTTACAGCTTAAACAAAAGGTACTTTCTGTTGTTCGACGGTCGGCAGACCCACCATGAAATGTTAGCACCCCCTGCTGTCCTGGTCAGTAACTGCTTTGCAACACTGAAAAAAAATCGATGGAGAATGGAGAGAAAGAAACGGAGCACTATAAAGGAAAAACGTCTCCATCGATACGTCTGCATCTGGGTGCAGAATTGCTGTCGGAGAAGCATAAACTAGGCTTAAGAGGATACGACAGCTTTCTCACCGGGACAGCCTCTCTGGAGGAGTAAACACGACCCAAGCCTGGCAGTAGCTCCACCACAGCACGCCCCGCACCGCTCACATATATTATACACTTTTACTAACCACAGACAGATGGACAGCCATTCAGCAGCAGCTCCTCAAACTGGGCCTGCGACACAACAAGGGCCCAGTGTTTATGGAACCCTCTGCTGTGTCCTTAGCCCCTCTTTTCCCTGCTGTAGCGGTCCCAGCTCCACCTCAGGCCAGGCCGAACACGTAATGCGGTCAGATCGGAGACTAAAGTCCATCAACAGCCACGCTCCACAAAGTTGGGTCGATAGTCCTTCGCTCCCAGGTTGTGAATCCCTCCCCGACATTAGACTGGGTTTTTAGCTCCCGATTCCCTGCTGGAGCGGTCCCAGCTCCGCCAGAGGCCAGGCTAAGCAAGTAATCTGGTCAGCTCGGAGAACAGAGTCCAATGGGAGCTGCCGAAAGGCCGGGAGAAGGAGCGAGGGAGGAGGAGGCGGCCAGCTGGCCAGGGTCCTCCCACAAGCTGTGTATTTCCAGCTTCATGCGCGTGAAAATGGCATATTTTGAAGCGCGACCAGTTCGCTTTGGACACGCTTGGACACCGCGCCAACGGGGCGTGCGGTGCTTGTTGGTCGCTTTAAGTGTGAAGCCACCATCAGGGTTGTGCCGATGAACGTCATCGTCCATCGTGATGGTTGACCGACATCACGATGGAAAGCCACCATCGTGATGCCACGCCCCCCACCCTGTCAGACACACACTAATCCTTTAGTCTCTTCTATAGTTTAACTAAAACCTTTGCATGGACCCCTCTGTAAACATTGAGAATATAACTAATGAGTGTAGCACAGTGGAAAATATTTAATAATATATATATATATAAATATATATTTATTTTGAGTGGTTTGAGTGTGTGGATTTGGTGTGTTTTGTTTGCATTTGTTTCCCTCTGTGAAAAAAAAAAAAGAATTGATCTGGATGATTCAGGACAAGGAGCGCAGCAACCAGCTGCTTTGTTACAGCTGCGCAAAACTTGTTAAGCTGAACATAAAAAGAACCGAACCAGGATGGCAAAGAATGAAACCAATGGCCGAACACCACGAGCGATTACCACGCACTAGAGCTGAAGATCTTTACCCGAACCCGTCCGCCTCTTTAGCGCGATAATTTATATTACCAATCAAGATGTTACGGGCACACAGCATGTCATGATGGTAAAGACCCACTCCTCTCAGATAAACTCACAGAAAATGCTGAAGAATAAATGCACTATTCTAGCGGAAAATGTGGGGTTTAATCGGTTCACGCTATAATAAGCTTCCAATCCAAATATATTCTTGAACTCTCTCTGGTTCAGGTCGGTCCGCGGCCAACTTTTAAGGCCCGATTACAGCTCTAACAAGTCTCCTGCGGCAGACAGTCAGATAATTACCGTTTCACCTGTTTTGACAAACGAGCAAAGATGGCCACAAACGTTGCACTATGCGCACTATGAGTCAAGGCTACGCGGATATCGGTGCCTGCCCTTTGTTTTCCAGCTGCTTTTGGCTGAAATGGTGGCTTCAAAGGAGATCAGCTGTTCACCTGTCAGCTGATGTAGTGGTGTATGCTCGATTGGAAGAATTTATATTAAGACTTTTACCTGGAAGGAGAACAACCTGGTGTGAGTTTATTAAGTATAACTTAGTCGTCTTTGTTACAAGGTAAAGGAATTATGTCCGTTTTTCAGTTTAAAGCTCTAAAAAAGGTCCGGCACGATGCCGAAATCCATGCGCACATAAAAGTATGAGTATGGATTTCAAATCCATACTCCCAGCAACTCACAAACTGCTTGTGTAAGTGTAGTAAAGTAACTAAAGTACAATTAAAAAAATCAAGTTGTTTTTTGCTGTGTTTTACTTTTTGGGCTGGTGAGAAGAGATAAATGAAAAAAAAAAAAAAAAAAGTAACCAACACCCCCCCCATACATTTTTCTTTATGAAAATTTGTTCGTAATTATTTATGTAGGTGAAAGTAATAGCCACATATAATTATTATTAAAACAGATTAATCGCAAAAATAATCAACAGATTAATAGATTATGAAAATAATCGTTAGTTGCAGCCCTAGTCATATGGCATCTAAATGGAGGTTTAGAGATATAACACAGCAAAACTTAACTTAATATTGACCTAGCATATTGCTGTCCACATTGTTGTCTTGTTTGAGCCAAGCAAGTATATAAAATGTACCGAGTAGCGAGCCAGATAGTACGGACACCAGCCTTTCCTCCTGCCAAAATCCTTCAGGTCATCAAGGTTGTATATGCCAGCAGGAAGAGGTACCTGTCGACCGACCGCATCGAATTCCTGCAACACAAAGCAAAACAACAAGTTTGATCAAAGAAATAAACAAACTAGAATTTTTCCAAGTTTCCAGGCACAGTTTAAAACAAAAGCACGCTGGATAACTGAGGATACATCAGAACCAAATGTTACATTACCAAACTTTTTGTAAATAAATGTACTTCTGTTTTTTTTATAGTAATATAGTTTTTATTTCAACTTGTGTGATACTGTAGAATCTGTGATACGTTGTTCTGTTCAGGGTAAAGAGCCGGAACAACAGTTTATACTGAGGAAAATATATTTGTTCCCCCTATAATTTCTTTAAAGACTACATACCTAAATTGCCAAGGAGGTAATTTCCACCAATTAATAAATATATTCTCTCTGATATCAGAAAGTTGTACATTTGAAAGAAAAAAATATTAAAATTTTCCACAATTTATAGTATACACTTAAGATATTTTCAGACATTATGAAGTCAGAAAAATATATTATTTTAAAGTTTTCTGAGAGATTTGCAACTCAACATGCTAGAAGTCCTCTAAGATTATTGTGGTAAATCAAAGAGATGACGGTCCGTGTGAACGTAAATAAAGTTTTAAAAATCCAGGCTAATTTCCCGGTTTAGAACTTCTTCCAGGTCCAGACTTACCATGGATCCAGAATAAACACCTGAGACGGTGAGGAAGAAGCTACAGAATGGCTGCATTGTATTTGAACCTGTGAGCACTTTGGAAAGTATGATTATTTCTGAAAAAATTTAGTTTTTTATTTTTGAAAATAAATTAATAATACATTTACTTTTTGAAGAAGAACTACACATACACATTCTGTAAATATTTTTGATTCAAAATTATCTTAGTTGCACATTCAAACAACTGCACAGTACTTTGTTTTCTGTAATGATGTCCCTAATAAACATGTATTATATGGTACTTAATTCTGCTTCTATACTTTTCTTGTGTCATCTGTCACGTTGCTGCTGTCCAGGGCTTTCCACAAGCGCCGGCTGCCGGCTATATAGCCGACTACTCAATGAAGACCAGCCGGCTATTAATTTATTAACCAGGATATGATTCCGCGCAATGCTGTGCACGATGTTAGCACGCCCCTCGTGTTTTCCCTTTCATACTTCAGCATGATTCCCGCTGTGACACGGCTATATTGTCCGCTTTCAAACTCCGCTGCACGGCTCGGTACTTTAATATACTTTTGGCCGGTCGCACTGAACTAATATCCTTCCGCCTGCTTAAGTTGTACCCAGTGTTATCATGGGGCTCTTGACTCAGGTCTAGCTAAATGGACGATGCGGAAAAGCTAAGTCCACGCGGCGTTGTTGTTAAACCAGGCTGTCGGAGCCGTCATAGACGAGAAGAAGAGCGTCATTTTGGTAATTCAGTCCTCCCTTCAAGCGTTCAATTAGTGAAAACAAACGGATTCGTAAGAGTGTGTTTTAATTTGTTTATAAGGGAGAATTATTTGCTGTTTAGTTGTGTAGCCGCCACTGCACTGTGAACGTGTCATGAACTGAAATGAAGAGATTTTATGCTGGATTTCATTTATCCCGGATACTCGGGAGTCCGAGTTGCTGTAAACGAGAACGTGACGTCATCCACGACTTAAAGTGTTTCATTTTCACCCCGAGTCGGAGAGAACATGGACGCTTTGAGGGCAGCAGCTTTCGAGGGGCAGGCTAGTCATTATTATTCTATTGAATATAATAATGTGATTAAAAATATCCCACGGGCTCTGATCCACGTAGTCAAGAAATCCATTTCAAAACTTTAAATAATATTTGCTCATTGAACCACTTTATTCAAACCAGATTCAATTTCAATGTTGAAAAATGTTACTTATGCAAACAAGTAGATGAATCAACTAAACATCTTTTCTATAAATGTGGTAAAATGAGGGATCTTTGGAAATCACTTCAGGAGTGGCTTAACTCTAAAAAATATAAAACAATAAGTATTTGTTATTGTTGTTAGCAACGTAGCATCTTCAGCAGACCAGCATGAAGAACAAAGCGGTACATTGTTCTGCACGCACAGCAAGGCTTTGCAATGTATAAACTGGTGACTGGATTGAAGCAGAAATGTAGTCAAATGTGTAACAGCATTTAAAAACGACACTGAAATGACCAACAATGTACGAATACAAAGAAAATACATCACAACTACGGGCGCAGCCATCTTTGTTTTCCGATGTGTACTTCCTACTCGGTCTACTCTCAGAGCTCCGAGTTGGAGCTCGTATATTCAGACCTAAAGGGGGCGTGTCACTGTGAAATGACGCGAGACGACTGCGAGATTTCCAACTTTCCGACTCGGAAACGTTAACTGGAATGCCATACTGGTTGATGCCATACTATGCCAGCTTGTCTTGCCTATTTTTTATTTTTAGCTGTGCAATTCGGTTTTTATTGCTACCTTATATGTTGTATAATGATGATAATAATTTTGTGATAATAGTAGTAGTAAAGTAATATTATATTTGAGCAAATGTCTGAGAAAATAATATAGCCTGCTTATATTTATCACTGGCTCCCAGTAAAATCTAGAACAGAATTCAAGATCCTCCTTCTGACATAAAAAGCTCTTAATAAATAGCTCCATCATATATAGGAGACCTGATTGTTCCATATGTTCCTAACAGAGACCTTCGCTCTCAGACTGCAGGTTTACTGGTAGTTCCTAGGATTTCTAAAAGTAGAATGGGTGGCAGATCTTTCAGCTATCAGGCTCCCCTCCTATGGAACCGGCTCCCAGGGTTGGTTCGTGAAGCAGACAATTTGTCTATCTTTAAAACTAGGCTAAAAACTTTCCTCTTTGACAAAGCTTACAGTTAGAGATATGTTAATAGGTAGTTAGAGACAGGTTAGACAGGTAGCTAGGAAGAGACAGGTTAATGTTAGTTCGCCAGGTAGAGTGTCAAAAGCTAGGAAGGGATAGGAAGAGGTAGAGTAGCTAGGTAGAGATAGATTAATGTAAGCCAGGTAGAGAGTGTTGGTAGCCAGGTCTCCTAGTAGCTAGGAGACAGGTTAATGTTAGTAGCTATGCTGTTTTAGGCTAGGCTGTTGGAGGACATTATTAGGGTCTGTTTCTACTTTCTCTCCTACTTCTCCCCAACTGCATGATGTGCTGTAAATTCAAGCGCTAATCTGTTTTCTCTTAGTCTCTTCCTACAGTAGGTGCTCCTGACCCGCCCTGCTTGACGACCCTGACTAAGATGGCATTCCAGTGACGGAAAGTTCTCCATGTCCTGCAACAAACTTCTGCATCAGTTCTGTTGTTCTTTCTGTATCTCTGTTCTGTATCTCTGTTCTTTATTCTCCAAACCCCAGACGGTCTAGGCAGATGACCGCTTATGCTGAGCCTGGTTCTGCCGGAGGTTTCTACCTGTTAAAAGGGAATTTTTCCTTTCCACTGTCGCTTCATGCTTGCTCAGTGTGAGGGATTGCTGAGAATTAAACGACGCAATCTTTCTGTGGTTCTCTAATTTCTAAATTAAACATTGTGTTGTAATAACTGTTCTTGTAAAGTGCCTTGAGATGACATCTGTTGTGAAACGGCGTTATATAAATAAACTGAATTGAAATTATTCAATTCAAAGATACTTTATTGATCAGGTCACTGAAGTGCTTGCAGCCGCAAGAGCAGCACTCCCAGTCACATAATAGTAGTAGTTGTAATAATAATAATAAAAAGTATTCGTAATCTTTTCCTGTTCATGCTTTATTCCTGACCAGAGGTGTGAGAAAAATGCCACCAAAAACAAAATCCAATCAGCAGACTCTGGAAGACTCTATCTTACAGAAGAAAAGTGGTCAGTTAAAGTGCTTCAGAGTAGAATTACGATTCTGTATTCATCATAAAAGGGACATTCATTGTTCAAATAAAAAAAAAATTCAGATTTTTTTATTTTAATGGTGGCATTTTAATGTACACCTACAAGTGTTATATTGTTGCTGCTGCAATATTTTGAGTTGGGCATGGACTCTGATCCTAAATGGGAAGATAGTGACAACAGTGAAGTTGATTAAAGAGCAGAATGGAGATATGAAACCATTAAGTTTATCATTTACGTTGGAAACGTCTTTTACTTAAGAGTATTTTTATTTTATTTGTATACATATTCTGGTGTTTACGAAGAAGTTAATAAATGCCCACAAATATCGTGTTGTTACTTAAATTTACATTATATGGTCAGCCCCCCCTATAAATAATCTAAATATATTCGAGCTTTCAGACAGAAGTTTGCTCCTCCGTGGCCACATAATTTTTTTATTTTTAACTACAGTGACACTGACACTCGATCAAAACTAAAAAAAAAAAAAAAACACTGAAATGTTTTCTTCCTATTCATTAAATGCATCAGAACTGAAAACTCCCACCATTTCATTTTCAGTCTTTAAACGCATCAACTAGAGCCACGTACTCTGATGGACATTTTTGAGCCGAGTTAGCATCCGATGATGGTCAGGGAACAAGTGCTTAATGTATAGATGGTGATAATGTTGCAAGTCCTTTACTCTGGTTCTAAACTACTATGTCTTTTTAAGAACCTGGGGGACAATGTCCCGTTCTATGTGTTAACAGTCCTCAGATTAAAAGAAGAAATCAGCCGGTCAGACCTCGAATAAAGCTGGGAGGTGGTATCGACCAAAAGTAACCTGATAATAACCAGATGCTACAGTGAAAATATACGCAGTTTTATTGCTTCTTATTGTTTTTGTTATTTTTACTTTGACTAAATATTTAAGTCGGACACCATTATCTGCTCTGAGTTCAGGCGTCTTCTCACCTCATAGAAGCGGCAAACGGGCAGGCTGGGATTGCTGTGGCGTTGTGCACGGATGTACGACGCCGTCAGACTGTGGCACTTCCCATCCACCTCCTTCCCAAAACGCAGGGCGCGTACCTACGTGAAGTGAAAGCAAAAGGTTTTTAATCGTTTATCTCTGTTTGCAGCGTTGGGAGAGTCATCCGCGCCGTCTTGCTTCAGGTGTTCGTACCTCGGGGTGGATGCAGAGGTTCTTCCTGGAGGAAAGAGACAAAGCCAGGAAGTTGTTCACCTCTCCAGTTTCTTTGGCGTAAAACTCCATCAGCTTCCTCAGCTCCTCCACAACCTCATCAAACAGAAGCAGAGTTTTAAATGTCATCTTTTGTTAAAAGGCAACAGCTGTTTTTCAGTAGAGGCATTAATTAAAGAAGAAAAATATGTTTACTTTAAATTAATCTAACACCGACTCACTTTCTCGATCTCTGGAACAGTTCTGGAGCAGTAAATTAACTTGGTCACATCTAAAGGAAAGGCCTGGGAAACACAACAGGGTGGGATGAAGAGCTCAGAATGGAGTTCAGAACCTTCAGGTGGCTCCATGTGTTTGAGATTAAACTCACTCTCTGGTAGGCGACGATGAGAGACAGAAGAGAGATGGTTTTCCCTGTTCCCGACGGCATCTCCAGGACTCCGTGGCCCTGAACACAAACACCATCAGTTTACGCAACCGTGATGGATGCTACGTTAACCACTTTGAGAGATTTGATGGGTCACCAATGCGGATGAGACAAATTTCTGCTCTGTTGCACAGAACAAAGGCAGAAAAGCAAGCTTAAAAGTCAGAGGCTGATCTTTCCACGACTGGAAAATTGAGCAGTTGCTCTGAGAAATCACAGAAAAGACAAAAACAAAACTCCATCTCAGACTAGGGCTGGGCGATGCGGCCTTAAATATATATTGCGATATAATCTAAAGTAGGGGTGGGAAAAAAAATAGATTCACAAAAGAATCTAGATTCTTTGCTTACCGATTTTGAAAATAAAAACATCTATTTAAAAATAGTTTTGTTTTTTCTACATGCAGCCTAGGCTTGGAAAAAAAAGTTTAAGTTCACTTTATTATAAAGTATATTTAAGTATGTAGCAGTTTACTTCAGAAAGTCTTCACTTTTCATTCATGCTGTTGTAAAGGTTTAAGATGTGGGAAGTAGAACATTCAGAAAATTATATATCTTTTCAATACTTTAGTGAATTAAAAATCTACAATATTCAAGAATCTCAGTTGAAATTTAATCGGCACTTACAAAAAAATCATAAAAGAATTGAATCGGGAGAAAAGTATATCGTCTCAGCCCTAAAAATTGCCACCATTTCTTTTACTAATAGTATTGATTGTAAATCGATTCTGAATTGAATCGTCACTCCACAAATTGAATCATTAGTTGTTGTAAGATTCACATCCTGAGTCTAAAGCATGTGCGCGGCAATGACATTTATTGCGGTATATTCTTTTTTTTCTTCTTTAGATATGTCAAAATGATAATTGTCACTCTCTTGACAAAATCTAAATGACTTAAAATGTCATTTAAAGAAACTGTTTTGTGCAAAATTCTTTTTTTTTATATTAAATTCTTTTTCTAA
Organism: Apricaphanius iberus; assembly: GCA_028564705.1. Classification (NCBI taxonomy): domain Eukaryota; kingdom Metazoa; phylum Chordata; class Actinopteri; order Cyprinodontiformes; family Aphaniidae; genus Apricaphanius; species Apricaphanius iberus. Next base: position 463,227 of record JAPXFQ010002063.1, read on the forward strand.
ATAATGCAACCCAAAAATTCATAAACGTAAAATAGATGAAGATATTTTAGATCAAATAAAAGCTAAAAGTTATTAAAATAATGTTCAAAATTGTCTGCCTTTCTGTATACATTTAATACTATACAAAAACAAACCTGCATGTATAAGAATGAAAAAAAATCTTGACGTTAAATAGGTTTCGTTTCCATTAAATGGAAAAACAACAACCTTTAAAGGTTCAATATCTAATGCGAAAACAAACACTGACTCAACGTCAATATACTTGCGCCCCTGAAACAAAGTATGTAGGCACAGCTTGATGGCATCATCAAAAGTTAAAACTGCAGTATGGCTGTGTAGTCAACATCTCTACCTTTGGCTACATACATATCATTTCTACCTCATACATTTTATATTGTCCACTCTCAGGTCACATTTAACGTACTAAATGGAATGGAGAAGATTTAGAAATTCAAACTCCTTTTGTTTCGCCTCTATTTTCCGTTCAGCTTCTTCATTAACGTCTCAAGCATATCCATGTGCGTAGCATAGCACCCATCACAAAGATGAGCGCTGTGTGGAGCTCTTCTGTTTCGGCCATCTTTGCAATAATTACTGTTTGAGGAAATTACAAATGTACGGACACTGCAACGTGTTTACGTCATATATGGATACAATCCAACCAAGGGATTCATCAGAATCCATTATCCACACTTTGCCGTGTGAAAAAAGTCGGAAGGCAATGTTCTGGTAAAAAAGTGGCTTATTTGATCAAATGACTACGGTTAAAGTAGTAGAACTGCAAATGTTCCTGAATGTCTATCTGAAAGCTTCTGAGATACTGAGGGAAGTAAGAGTGGGATAGATTCTTTAAAACATTTTATTTCAGATTTGGAGTGCTCAGTCAAAATAAATTCAAAAGTTATCAAAAAATTGTGAGACAGGACTGCGTTATATGGGAGGACTTATTTTCTCAAACTCAATGCCATATGTATAGGTCTAAAGTGTAATGACCAGAGTGGGTGGTGCCCCTGTACGTTTTGGTAAAGCCAATTGAGTCTAAGGCCTTGTCTTCACGGAGATGAAACCAGGGGTAGGACCACAGATATTTAACCGAACAGGTGCCTATTCCACACGGAGGCAGCGTTTCAGGATACAGAAAACGATCGTGTTTGAAACCGGGTTCCAAAGAGGGGAAATCTCACAAAGACGCCCCATTCGTCTCCACGATTATGAGCGTTCTAGCATTTCTTCCATAAGAGGACATCGTATGAAAGCTAGCTAAACCTTTGAGGCTACATTTGTCACATTTTCCACCAGGTTGACTGCGCACCCTCTGTGTTCTTCTCTGTTTCACTGGCAGTGTCACAACGCCAGCAATGGGCCTGGCACAGGTACCACCGCAGTTTCAGCTGTTTGTGTGAAAACTTGGACTTTTTTTTTTTTATTGTGGTGCCATTTTTTCAGACTGCTTTTGAAACTACGCTCGTTTTGTTTCCGTGTAATAAGGAAACAAAACTGTTTCCTATCCTATTTTGTTACTCCATGCACATTTATTGTATTTTATTATACATCACTTATTCTTTTTTTTTTTATTTCTGCACCAATTCACCCAGAAACATTCCGAGTAATGGGAATCTTGTTCACTTACATTGCAACAAAGTCAGTTAAATCTCTTTTTTGGTCAATTTTGACAAGAGAAAAAATAATCTATTAAATATGCACCTTGATGATAGGATGCTGACCTACTTAGGCCACATCCTCCCTGATTACACAGATAAACATCATCTCCAATGCTTTAATATCCAATAAGCATTCAATTTTATCCAGCTTGAAGTTAGAAAATATGTCAAAAAGTGAATATATATTGTCAAGAATACTCACCGGCATAATTATTATGCATTTAGTTAGTTGGGTTGGAGAAGTTTAAATAAGAAACCCGAGTTTTATTATTTATCGAAGATTTCTGACTGAAAACACTCACCTTTGCATCCAAAGTCCTTTTCAGCTCCAGCATGTAGGAGAACTGCTCCGGATAGATGTAATCATAGGGAAAATAGACCAGCAGACCCTCGATGTTCAGCCTGAAATGTTATGAAACGCTGATTATGCAAACTGAAGAGACACCGAATGTTAATAAATATATGAAAGTCGTTATCGTAAAACGCTCATAAACTATAAAATGAGCCGTTGCGGGGCATAAATTCAGAGTCTAAGTTGATTTAAATTAGTTAAAACTTCATACATCCGAGGAAACAGCAGATCTACGGCGGCGCTTTTCTTCTTATTATGACAAATTTCAACGTAAAGACACTTACTTCATTTTAGCGGACAGTTTAACGGCTCCTCTTCCTCTTTTTCCTACTTTCAAATGCACATTTTAACTTACAATTACAGGGGGAAAAACAGGAGATAACTTAGCGGTTAGCACCGCTACACACGGCTGCTGTTTCTTCTTGGGTTTTTGACGTCACTCATGAGCGCCCTATCGCCCCCAACAGGTCGGGTTCGAAAATGCATGAATCTTGTTTGTACTACCTTCTGTTGAGTTACGTCGTTACCAGAGGTGGGTAGTAGTAGCTAGTTACATTTACTTGAGTAACTTTTTGATAAAAATAAAAAATAAAACTTTTTGAGTAGTTTTAGTATCCATTACTTTTTATTTTACTTGAGTGTTATTATTATGAACTATATGAAATATCGCTTTTACTTGAGTGAAGTTTCTGCCACTCTATCCACAACAAGTAGAAATGTTTTGAATGAAATTGAATTCTTATTTTAAACAAAAAAGCACAAGACTCACATACAGTTTGTGTTGACATGAGACCTCTTGTTTACACACAAGGTTAATAATTTTAGCATTATTCTCTATCTGCTGAGGCGGTTGTGTCATTCTGAAGTTAATTTGGGGGGAGGGGGGGGGTCTAACAGATATACATTAACTACTGTAAATATTGGGGTTTTTGGTTGTTGTTGTTTTACTTTGGAAAACGTTTGCATTGGAAAAATGTTTCTTGTAAAAAATTTTATAGCCTATTACAGTTTTGCCACATATTTTGTAGGGATGCACCGATACTGACACTGGAATCGGGTATCGGCCCCAATACCGTCTAATGAATATGTATCGGTATCGGTTATGAACCTAAATTTAAAATGTAGAAAATCTGGAATAAATTCACAAAAAAACATAAAATTTTCACTTGAAATTTTGTTTTTGTGGTAATTATATACTTTACATCTGTAATTTTGTCTTAGTTATGTTTAGTTAGTAAAGTCTGGTGCCTTTAGTCTCTTCAAGAAAGGTAGAAGATGGAATTTATACATTGTAATAATTCAACAATAGTATCGGATCGGTGTCGAGTATCGACAGATACATAAAATCCAGTCATTGGTATTGGTATCGGGACTGAGAAAGTCAGATCGGTGCACCCCTGATATTTTGTATTTATTTTCGTGTTTACAATTTGCACGTAACTTTACATTTTTGTCCAATTACATAATTTAGAATCTTAAATTATATGTAATGATGTCAGAACAACTACTAACTAGTAGTTTTTGGGGGATTTGGTGCATTTTAGGTTAAAATATTTGTTTTCATGTAAATGACATTACACGTAATATGTTGTAGTAAGGCTGCGCCTAAAAGGACGTTTTTTTCCCCTTTAAAGTTAAATTTAATTGGATTGAAATGCTGGTGATATTACTTTATTATGTGAGTAATTTACTGCAAAGAACTTCATCACCATTTTTTTACATACCATAGACCTATTATAATTTGTTTAAAGGAGGCATAAAATGCCCCCTTTTAATTTACTATTAATGAATGTGTCAAATCAAATTGACTAGAATTCTCATCACTAAACAAATATAAAAGAAATTGATCTGTGTTGAAATTAAGTCTTTTATGGGAAGAGCTTGACGGTTTGGGGACTCTCAGTAATGGATCCGTTTGCCTTGGGACATCTGCGTCCTGGAGAGTCAACTGTCCATCACAGGGCAACAAAGAGACAGACAGAAAAGTCGTGTTTTTTGGTAGTGAACACCAGACAACCAGACACCGCTTGTCACCTGCCCAATATAAGCCTTACAGTGAGACATGGAGGTGGGAGCATCATGCTGTGGGGGTGTTTTTCAGCTCCGTACGTTTGGTTTGCAATGAGAATAGAAAATGTTAGGAGCAATACGATTGGGTGAAAGCGAACACAGCTGGACAATGATGAATTTCACTGACAGATTCCTTAGCCGACGATTGTTGACCCTCAGCGTTATGAGAGTCTCAAAACTCACCACACAGAATTCTCTCACGAATGCAGAGGGGTTCACAAATGAGAATCGGCCAATAAATGCACATTCCGCGATCCGTATGATCTGAATGAGCTCACATTTGAAGCTTCTCTCAAAATTACATTTGTGAAACAGCTTGTGTGCATTTGTGAACCTCATCATGCGCATTGGTGGATTTATACTTACAAGCGTTCCTGGAAATCGTATTTGTGAACCTAAGCGTGTGCGTTTGTGAAACAGACCGTGTGCATTTCCGAGTGAGCGCGTGCGTTCGTGAAAAACCATGCGCGACTGTAAACCCAATGACATTGATCGGGCTCCATAGAAGAACTGCCTTCCACAGTCTAAAAACATAACTCCCAGGTTAACTGGTCTGTTTAAATTGTTCTGTGTGTGCAGAGTTGTTTTGTCCTATGATGGACTGGCTACCTGTCTCAGGGGGAAACCCGCCTCTCGGACAAATAGCCAACTCATTACATATTTATTTACAGATTCTTCTGTTATTTCCCCTATTATTACAGACCCATCAAACCCGGACATTAAGAGATTGGAAAAAAGTTGCCTGGTCTGATGAATCTCCGCTGAAATCATGGATCCATCCACAGATCATGCTAGTGGTAAAAAAAATTTTTTACGAGATTGCAAAACTTGGGGGGAAAAAACTTGCAAAACTGATTCATGAAGTTGAAGTGTGACAGTTTGTGCAAACATCCACGTACAGCTGCAAAATCTTTATGACCAACCTCTTAAGCCCTATGGGCCCTTCCGTGGGCCCAACTAGTCACAGTCATATTCATCAGCAAAAAAAAAGGATAATAAAACAGGACACATGTGTTTTATTTTCAACTGTTGCTCAAAGTTTAGACCGAAATGTTTACAAAGCAAGACCAAAAATGTATTTTATTCCAAATATTAATATTTAAAAATTATTCATAACATATCAGGGCTAAATAGACAAAAGGGACTAGAGGAATTAAGTCATTTACATTATTGTAAATTCAAACACTGGGCGGCCATTTTTGTATTCCAACGGAAGGGGGGAAGCTGCTGAATCGTAGCAAATATTCTTTGTGGTTTCTCTGGTCATTTTGAATTGAGAACTATTTGGTTTTGATCATAGAACAAAAAAAAAAAAGTAAAACACCCATTTTACTGTATTTCCATCGTCTCCATTTGGAGACAAAATTATATATTTTGATGTTTTTTACATATATTTATTGATTTTTTTTTATCGTGCACAATAGCAGAAATTGATGAAGCACTAGTTACATTTCATATGCAAAAGCTTTAGTAGATGTAGTTGGATTTTCCAGCCAGTTTTTATTTGAAGTTTACCAGTTTGACCCAGCTTACTAAAACCTTTCTGGAAGTTCTTGCCTTTGTTCAATTTCTTTCAAATTTGGTATATGTATGGTGAAGGAGTTGCTGGATGGGTTCAGTGGCGTCAGTGTGAATGGAAACCTTGTCAGCATGGTGTTTTCCTGTGTCAGACATGAAAACATAAAAAAGTGAGGAAGGAAATTTCAAATTTCTCCTTCTATTTATTCTAATTTACTCAGTCAAAGAATCAGAAATGATATTTTTGACACTTGGAATACATCCTCAAAGGTCTGTAGATGATCTTAGACACCAAGAACATTTATTAATTTGGAGCAATTCTTCATTTATTTTGGGTATCTCTTTTAGGCTTATTTTCTTTCCTGAAAATCAGGTCATGGCTTAACAGGTTACTGTATATTGAGCCTGTATTATGGGTATATGGGGGATGTTTTCTTAACCCTCTGCTGCATAGTTGTCACTGTAGTGCACAGCAATTCAAAAAACATTTTCATGTAATTGCCAATGCTTTTTTTTTTCCCGCTGTAAATTTACATCAGCCACCAGAGTGGTCTCTACTGCCCCATTGCATTGAGGTCAACTCAGAGGTCAGTCATTGCAACTGCAAGTAAATTTCCTCTGAATCCAAGATGATAATCTGCCTCACCTGTTGACCACTCCAGGAAAATCCTGTCAGTCCGAGAGCTAAAAAAAATATGATAGTATACAGTAACATCTGTGTAATAGTATACTTTGCCTTGTTTGAAAAAAATAATTTTAAATAAGTAGTCATAGGGGATTTATCATGTGTCCACTGAAGTGGACGCCTTGTGTCATCAAATATCTACATGACTCCAGCCATAAGATTGTTTATCTTGCGGCTGCTTTGGTTGTAAAACCCGTATATTTTAGCTCTTTTCCATAGGGTATTTATTTTTAAAAAGATATAGTGTTTTGCACATTGGTGGTAGATGATAAAATACTCTTAACTTTGTCATATTTAGCAGACTGAGCGCACCGCAGGGAAAACTAAAGAACAGTCCAACTATTCCTTTCAGCTCCATTGATGGTCATAGTAATAACAGTGATAATGATTAGCTTCCAGAGAACTGTCGAGACATATGCAGGGGGTGAGGACGATGCAGAAAATGTAGTCACTCAGGATGGAGATTGGTATGGAAGCTGTGCAGATTGTACATCTTTCATTGGTCTCCATCAAGCTATGGCAGATATGAGGAAGACGTGCACATTTACCAGCCCACAGAAATGTCCAGGAATTCCAAAAATGGTGTTAAAATGGAAACGTGGCTCATTTTCATAGAGATTACCAAAGATATTACTGATGACATAGTTCAGCACACCAATTTTTACGCTTATCAGAACGGGAAAGAAAATCTGGCCGTCACAACAGAAGAAATGCAATTATTTTTAGGGATCAACGTGGTTGTGGACTGCATTTCTTATCCTAAGACACGGTTGTACTAGTGTAGTGGAGGATGAGCTTCGTGTTGCATTAATTGCAAACGCCATGTCTGTGAACAGATGCAGATTGATACATTTGCTGTTGTTCATGAAAACACGTTACTCTAGTGCAATTACATAGTAATGTCAGTCCTGCAACCAGGGAATGAATACGGAATATCACAATATAGATTTTTTTGTATATAGTGGAGATATTTGGAATGTATAGTTAGTATATGGTTGAGTTTCACGCTGTATGTTTTTATTTCCAGGCCATGACAAGAAGTCATGCAAATCATCACTGCTCATGGATTTATCATAAAGCATGGTTGAATGCACTTTTATATCAATTTCATACTTCTTTATATTGAGTACTCTGGTGACTGCAGTCCACTGGAGAGGACACATTTGTAACTCCCTGAAAAAGAACGTTTCTTTTTGAAAATTAAGTTAACATTTGCTTTTCGCAAGCCCTCTCAAGAATTAAGATGTTTTTTTTACTCAGGCTTTCATAATTTATGGATAAGAGGGTTAATATGCTTTTCAAATGGTTTTTTAGGTTTTTGTTGGTTTGTTTTTTTACTAAAACAATGAGCTGAGTTCACTGAACTTCAGTTACCTCCCCGGTCACCACATCTCAACCCCGAAGACAAATGTTCAGCAACCGTGGGATGCTGTCAAAATGTACCAAAATCTCTGAGAAATGTTTCCCACATGTAGACGAAAGCAGGAAGTCTGAAGGTAACAAGGGGCTCCAACCCAGTACTTGCACTGTGTACCTAATAAAGTGTCCAGTGATTTAGGGCTGGGTATTGATTCAGATTTCAAGAATCAAATGGATTGAATTACGATTGTGATTCTCAAGAGTTAGAATCGATTTTTCATGATCCGATTCAATCTGATCCAGTTCAATACAGATATGGATCGGTGCTATTAAAACCTTTTTTTTGAGCTGTTATCTTAATTATATGCCTGTAATTCAATGACTGAACACTCTGTTACATTTTACCAGGAAGAAAGAATCTATTACCACTTTCAGAACTAAGCCTTAAAACGGCTGTTTGGGTTTTTATTTCCTGTTTTAGCTGTAAAAAAAAAAAGGGGGGGAGGGGGCAAACAATATAAAATAATCAAACCGATATTTGAACTTGTGAACTGATTTGATTCAAATTTTAGAAATTTTATAAGAATCGGTTCAGAATCGATTTATTTTTTGCAACACAGCCCTATACATGATTAATTATCCTGCTTATGTAGAATAATAAAGCATGATCTCTAGAGATGTTAGCGAGCTAACCACATTTAAAAAAAGGGAAGCTGACCATTAAAAATAACCATAAAAAAACAGTTTAATATCTCCATTACTCATTTCAGAAAGTGAAAATCGTTATTATACAGATCTATCACACATATAGTGAAACATTTATAGCATTTATTTCTTGTAATTGTAATGATTATAGCTCACAGAGAACAAAACCCCAAAATTTTATATCAGAAAATTAGAAAACTGTGAAACAGTTAAATACTGGAAACGCATGATGTCACACCCTAGTGAGCAGACGAACTCAAAACAACAAATGATAGGGAGCACGGCGGCGCATCTGGTAGCGCGGAGCTAGAAGGTCCTGGGTTCGATTCCTGCTGGGGACGCTGTGGGTGCTGAGGGTGTGTCTGTTCCTCCAATTCATCAGCACCCACACCCTGGGTGGGGTTGGCGAAAGGGCCTTTCTGTGTGGAGGTTGCATGTTCTCCCTGTGTTCCCTTGAGTAGTTAATGTGAGCTACTCCCACAAAAACACAAGTTCCGGGCTGTACACTGCTTGGCTGACCGGGGCGCCTGAGGGATTGGGGAGGATCTGACTGGAATAACGTGATCCTTCCTTCACCCCCTCAGGTGAAAAGAAAGGTTCATCACTCCTCAAAGCATGAAGGAGGCTTGAGCCCAGTGTAGGGCCCTCCTGGGGTTGGTGGAGGGAGAGCAATACCCAGGACTAGACTTAGAGACGGACACTGAGTGATAATGGGAAAAAACTGTGGGATAAAAAATAAATTAAATAAAAAAAATTAAAAAACAAATGATGTTCTCAGTCTGGGTCATTAAGACACAGTCATGGGGAGGACAGCTGACTGGACAGATGTCCAGAACACAGTCATTGTGTCCCTCCACAAGAAGGGGAAAACCACTAAAGTTCACAGATGAAGAAGCTGGTTGTTCAGAGTGGTGAATCAGAGCGTATTCATAGAAAGTTGAGTGGAAGGACCACAAAAACAAAAACGTGTGGTGGGAGGAGGTGCTCCACCTCCTCCATTATCCGTCGACGCGAGGGCTCTCCATCACCTACGGAAGTACGTACGGAGTAGAGGCCCATTTTCTAACTATCTGTCTGAACGCATAGCGTATGCATCTGATTGGTCCGTTTCAGCAACAGCCAAAGATCGGGTCACCATAACGGTGCTCTATAGTCGCTGTAATCAGTCGTTAATGCAGCATGTTAAGGGATGCAACGATACCACTTTTTTTCAAAAACCGATACCATACCGATATTTAGATCAGAGTACTTACCAATCCCGAGTACCAATGCCGATACTTCTACCACACACAAAAAAAAAAAAACGCTATCAATTGGGAGTCAGGTTTTATTTTGTTCTTGCTTGTTACAAGAAATGATGGTGAATTAGATAAAAAAAATTAATATCAATAAAAATGACCACAGAACTTAAGTTTAAAAGTTAAAAACTAATATTTTCTGTGAAATTATTGCTGGGTTTCCATATCTTCATGGTATCGGTTAACATTAGCCGATACCAGTACATTAGGCAGTATCGGGGCAGATACCCAATACCAGTATCGATATCGGTGCATGCCTACAGCGTTTGGGAACTATATGCTTTATACTAAAGGATAATTTATCTAATCTGTTCTTTTGCCGATTTTTAACACAAGGTGTAGAGAAAAAGTAATAAAAACGTATTTACTGTCGATCATTGCTCCTTGAGGGGGAAATGCGTTCACAAGCCTAGAAAAAAACTGAAACGACGCTTTGATAGTAGGCAGAGACGGCATGAAAAGTTAGCGCCCCCTGCTGTCCTGGTCGAGCAACGCTGGAAAAAACAATAGAGTGGAGAGAAAAAATATGTCTTAGTCTGAGAGCAAATTAGCGTTCGGAGATGCATAAACTGGGCTTTAGGGTAGAGTCAGAACACCAAGAGCCCCAACGCATGGATGAGTCCTACACAGGAGCTACAATCGTCTTACCAGGACCAAGGAGAACCAGAACTGCACTGTTGCTAGGCGGTCCAACGTTACAAGTTTGGATTTCATTTGGAAATCAAGGTCTCACAGTTTGTGTTTAGAGAGGAGAGAACCAGAATCCATGTTGCTGGACATCCAGTGAGAAGCTTTTTTGTTTGTTTTTTTACAGTCTGGGGTACCAAGTCATCTGCTGGTTCTGGTCCATCAGGTTTACTGAAGTTCACAATCAACACAGCCGTATACCAGGACATTTTTTAGGGCACTTCCTGCTGCTGACAAGCCTCATCCATGTGCCGATTTCATTTTCCAGCAGGACTCAGTACCGGTTCACACTGCCAAACGTACCAGAAGCTGGTTCTGCGACCATTATGTTATTTGTTCCTGACTGACTAGAACCTCCAATGAGAATCCAAGGATTACCGTGAGGAGGAAGATAAGCGACAATCCAGACGACCCAAAGGCCGCCATCAAAGCAAACTGAGCTTCCAGAACACCCCAGCAGAACCACAGCCGGATCTCCTCCATGCCACACCGCACTGATGCAGGAATTCATGCAAAAGGAGCCCCAGCCAAATATTGAATGCATAAAAATGAATATTACTTTCAGAAGCCTGACATTTTTTTGGTTTAATATAAGCTTTTTATGGATATCACGTAATTTTTTTGTGAGCCAGAATCAAAATGACTGGAAATAAAGACTTAACACTCTGTGCGTGACAGATATACAAACGAGTTTCTTTTTCTCAAATAGGGGACAAAGAATATTGAACTTTTTCACTATATTTCTACTTTTTTTTTTTTTAGATGTAGTTGTTTAAACTTTAACTCTTGTAATATAAATTCACAAATGCACATGAAGAGGTTCACAAATGCACATAAGCTGTTTCACAAATATAGTTTTGAGAGAAGCTTCAAATATAAACTCACAGGTCATACAGAAAGCTGAATGTGCATTTATGGACTGCTTCTCATTTGTAAACTTCTCTGCATTTGTGAGAGAATTTTATGGTGAGGTTTTGAGTTTCTCCTAATGCTGAGGGACAACAAATGTCACCATTGGCTAATGAATCTTTCAATCAAATTCATCACTAACCAGCTGTGATCGCTTTCAGGCAATCATTTGACTCCTAACATTTTCTATCCTCATTGCAGGCCGAACGTACGTTTCCTCAGTTTATTAAGCCGTGCACACAAATTACTAATCCTTTCTCTCGGTTTATTAAACTGTGACTGTGTGGGGTGTCCCGTCCGCTTCATAATTGTTGTAATCGAAATATATGCGTAAACAAGTGTGTATAAAACACAATTTTCTGTATAAGAAATATCTTTATTTTAGATTTACAGAGATATTAACAGAATAAATGACGTGTCAACGGTAGGGTACTGTGATCATGAAGAAGGTTGATGTTCGGGAGGCATACACTTAAAGCTTCTAAACCATCCAGAAATAAAAACGGAAAGATCTTGAGTGTCTTTCTGATGAAAACTAAATAAAAAATGTGAAACATTATTTTTTTTGCATCAAAAGCAGCAAACGTTTGCTGCATTTCATCTGTCACTCAGATGACACTCAGAAGACATTAATGGACAGAAAATCATGGAGCTTCATCTGGATCAGCCAGTCTAACACGAGCTCCGCTGTGGAAATGTACGTCCAGCGACGTTTCTAATAATAAATGTGCAGCTGTTGGGTTTCCCAAGTCAGCCTGGGAACATTTATCACGTGGTTAACCATTAAGAGGGGAGAAAGAGCAAGCAGGAAGTCCTCTGCGCCTGGATGGAGGTTTTATGTTCATGATGGGTTCAAGTTCTGCATCCCTCCGTCTGTCTCCATATTTATCTGAACATAGACAGACATGTGTGGCTTTCACAGCTCGCAGCGGTCGTCCTCAGTCTTATAGCGGTCCATGATACTCAGGACGTCCTCCAGGATGGAAGGGCCCAGGTCCAGGTCCAGCCTGGCTAGGGAGTCGGACCGCGGCACCCCGGAGGAGGCTGTGACGGCCACTGGATGTAGGGAGCGGCAGGGCGAGTCGCCATGCTCGCTCCTTAAGTCCTCGTTGCTCAAGCCGGCGTCAGAGTCCAGGCTGAGGCCCCGGCGAACGTCGGGGGGCCCGCAGGCCTCCGACATGGAGTCCTCGGAGGAGACCTCAGAGAAGGAACCAGAAGACGGGACGAGCCTGCGCATGGCGGTGGGGACGGAGAGGTCTCTGCAGGGCGACGGGGGACGCCGCCGGCCGTCGCCTGTCCGCCTGCGGCTCGGCTCAGGATGCTGCAGGGAAGGAGGGGCGGGGTCGTCCAGGTGGAGGCGTGGCGGTTTGGGCGGAGCCTGTTCGTGGGCGATGCAAACCGGCATGGAGACGGTGTTCTTCAGCAGGCCGTTGGAGGCGTGCTGGTAGTGGAAGCCGTTGTAGGCGTAGCTTTGCGCCTCCTGCATGGCGGCGAAGCCCTCGTCCGGGTGTCTCTCCATGCTGTGCGAGCGGGCGTGGCCGTTCTGGGGCGGCAACATGTCCATCTTACCCTGGAGGAAGCCGACGTCCCCGAACATGTCCCCCTCGCCTTCAGGTCCAACGTGCGCGCTGTGGCGAACGTCGCCCAGCGGGGGGCTGATCATGTCCCCCGAGAGGACGTCCCGCAGCTTCAGCTTCTTGCCTTTCTTAGGGGTGGTAGTTTTTAGGTAGATCGGTGTCTTTGCCGGCATCTTGCGCTGAAAGTTTTCAGACAAACTCGCCGAATTTGAGGCCTCTATGAACTCAAATCTGCTCAGGGTCGATTCCCCAAGGCAAAGCAAATATTTAGAGATAGCAGCTCCTTAGGCTGATGCAGGGGTGAGAGGATAAAGGCTTTGACCTCAAATCAGCTCCCACTGTCTTCCTCTCCTGCACAGAGAAGCCATGTCCAGGCAAAGACAGCGTGAAAAATGTGATATTTGTTCACTTCCTTATCCTCTGAGGTCTGCAGAAACGTCAGGAATGTAGCATCAAAACACCGGAGATCTGCAAGAAGAAACAAAACAAGAAGAGAGAATCAAAAAGAAGCTCAAAGAGATGAAGAGAAGAGGGGGGGAGACACAGGGAGATAGATTAGGTGGAGGGGAAGGGATGAGGCAGCAGGAATGAAGGCTTGGGGGAGAGATTTACAACCTTCTGTCTGGAGCCAGAGGACATGTGATAGATCCCAGTGTTAGCAGAGTGAGATCTGCGTTTCCCAAAATGTGTGAAAACATCTGAAACTGGCCCCAAAAACAGAGAAGCTTCAGCAATGATCGAACTTAAAAGCTTCTGTTATCACTTCTAGAGGCAAACCCGCCTAAAGCTGCAGTGTGTGACGGGGTTCAAGGCCGGGCTGTCTCAAAGGAATGTTTTCCAACATTCGTGAAACAACAAAACCGACCTTTCTCCGACCCATCGAAGCTGCACTACCCGCCTCGAATTAACTCGAGAAATTTGGGGACTTTAACAGAAATCTTGTTCGACAAAAGCCCAGAAAGAGAAAACAACTTTTGCCCTGTGTGGCTTTGAAAACTGAGCTTCACCACTCACACGTTCACATTTTGCACATTTCTGTGCAGGACAGAAGCACCGGCAGCCGCAGGGTGGAGGTTTTATCCACAGCTAAATGATATTCTGGTATCCATCACATGACAGCGTCATCTGAAAAGCTCCTATAAATGCTCCCACAGGCGCCACGAAGAGGTTGGTGCGAAGTCTCAGGCACCCCAAAAAAACCCAGTTTATATATAGTTAGGAACTGATTTAGCATCATCTATGATTTCTTCCATGCTAGAGTTAGGCTGGTTGTATTTTCTATGTGGTGCTGAAGAACCCAGAACATGTTTAAACGTGTGAAATATCCAATAATCTCTCCTTAGTGATCTTAAGTGCAGCTGTACGGCTTGGCGTTTATAAAGTTACAAAGTCAAAGGTTGACAGCAATAATATGGATAACTTGCCCTGACAGAATAAGTAAACTGATGTAAATGTCCATGTTATTCAGTTATTAAAGTCACAATTTCAAACTAAACATTTTGTCTACAAACTAAATTTGTAACCTTAAATACAAAGTTAGCAAGCTAAATAGTTAGCTTGAAGCTAAGCATTTTGCTATTAAATAAGAAAATATTTAAGTTACATATAGACATTTAGCTCCAAAGTAAATATTTAGCTAAAAATCTAAACATGTAGCTTGTCAACTAAATATTTAATCTACAAACCAAATATTTAACTTTGAACTACATTTTTAGCGCGTTAGCTAAATATTTAGCTAGGTAAATATTTGGCTTCAATCTAAACATTTAGCTCAGAGCTAAATATCTAGCTAATACGCAAATTTACAACCCGATAGTCAACAACCAAAATGAAAGCTGGTTAATTTTACTCTCGACATTTCCAACATTTCCGCCAAAAGCATTCAGTAGGCTGAGCTGTTTTAACGGTAACACGAGTGGATGGAGCTTATATAGTAATTTGAAAGACCCAACTTTTGTTTTGATAGTTCCATTCCGCTTATTGCAACGGAAGTTAGCATGTTAGCTAAATATTTAGCTCTAAGTTAGATATTTACTTTGAAGCTATATATTTAGCTATCCAGTTTAGCTTGCTAGCTAAGTATTTAGCTTTAAACTAAATAGCTAGCTTGCTACCTAAATATTTAGTTTAGAACTAAATATTTAATTTCTAGACAAAATATTTAGCTTGAAACTGCAACATTTATCAATGAATAAAAAAACATATAAGCAAATTTGACTGAAAAATGACTCAATAACAGGCTAAAAAACAATTAAGTGAAAACTTAATTGCAACCATTGTAGTTTTTTTACTTTGAAGATTTGTGCCCCGATGAGCTGGGGAAAGCAAGATGTGAGGGATGAATAAAAAACCTACAAAAAAACGGTGGTGGTGGTGGTGGGGATTTTACATATCAAAATATGGTGCTTCACTTCAAATCAACAGCTAGATGTTGAAAAAAAAATTCTAACAGGGAAAATATCCCAAAGCTACAGCCAAACTAGTTTTGGAATTGATAAGTGAAGCTAATGCTTTTACCAAAGCTCTGACGTCAACCCTGCAAAAAATTGTGCGACTCTGCTTACAAGTGGGGTCTGTTGCAGGAAACCAGCAGGCGGGTCAGATATGGCGAACCTAAGTCACGCCCTTCTACTTCCGGTCCAAGGGTCCCCAAATGCCAAAAAAATTAATGAGAGTCGGTAATGGAGCGATAAAGGTTATTTTCTGGTCCAGTTTGAAATGCGCCGTGGATCGAACATATGATGTCCATTTTAAAGACAAATTTTGATGCAGAGAAAACACTGATTTCCGACCGGTGGTAAAAGTTACTTTAGGTTTTGTGTGAAAACGTTTAGCGGACTTTAACTGCAGAAGAAGAAGGAGAGAGCGAGGGTCGTAGCCTCCAGGACAAAGAAAGTGGTATTAAACACGGAGAAAACCTCTATAAATCTGACCATGTGGAAAGTAGCAGCTATGTTGGGGGTAAAGCAGTCGGTGGAGTGAGAACCAGCATGGAGGAGAAGCTCTACAAGCTCTAGGTGGGTGTTTTACGTGCTATAGCTAGTGCTAACTCCCGTTAGCCAAATGGCGTCATATATGCGACTTCTGACTTCTGACTTGTAGGCATTTGAATTGCGAATTTTTACAATCAAATAAATCCCAAATAAATCACTGGACAAACAAAGTCAAAACGTACATCGTTAGTTATCATTTAAATCTAATTACAACATATATGTGAGATTCAGGACGTAAGACAAAGGGGACCAGAAAATAACTTTTATCGCTCCATTGACTTCCGTTAATCCATTGAATTTCGCACCTCTTCGCTAGTTCCAAGCGATGAAAGAGAGACTGATGCGCTCGTCATGTTGCTGAAAATAGATAATTCTAAGGGAATTGGGGAATTGAGCAATAGTCGGACCTCCGTTGTTGAGTTTCTTACTCGAAGACACAGATACCGCATGCATGTAATAATTTAGCTATGCACTGCCCCCTACTGGCCGAAAATTACACACTAGTGCCTCTAACGTCTGCAAAAAAATCTGAAGACATCCCTTAGATCTTTTTTTATTTGTGACCTCCAGTGAGGGTTCAAACCTCAACTTCAAACCCAATTTTAGACAACACACTAAAAATATTTAGCTCAGTCCATTTGCAGCACCATACTTTCTTGAGTTTTATTTAAGACTTTACTGAAATAAACTGAATACGTTCATATTGTCTTTTGTGGTAAATTGTTTATCTTTAGCAGGTAGGAAACAACATCTTTTGAGAAATGCCCTAACGCTGTCTTAAGAAAGAACAAAAGATTACTTAAAGACTTAAAGGTTTTACAAAATTAAATTCAATTTAGAAATAGGGGTTGTTTTAATTCCAAAGGGAAATTACATGTAATAACTCATAAAATCCAAGCATCTTCAAAGAGTTCCTGTGGATGGAAGGATTTCTTGTAGCAGTCGGTCCAGCAACGAATCTGAAGAAGCCTCTGACTGATGATTGTTACTGTATGACAGTCTCATGAGTGTCATGAAATGCTAGCAGCTCAGTATCTGAGCAGCAGAGATTAAATTTGACAGTTTTATGTCCTGGATGAAACCATCAGTTGCTGGTAAGAACTGCTAATTCACCTCTTTTGCTTTTGCCGCTCCTCTTTAAATCTCTGTCTGACCGTATTGCTAGAAAGAAATCGGAGTTGGTGACATGATCCTTGGCCAAAATATGGTCCAAACTTCTTTCTTCTCTCTC
Source organism: Apricaphanius iberus (assembly GCA_028564705.1). Taxonomy (NCBI): domain Eukaryota; kingdom Metazoa; phylum Chordata; class Actinopteri; order Cyprinodontiformes; family Aphaniidae; genus Apricaphanius; species Apricaphanius iberus. The sequence continues at coordinate 480,272 of JAPXFQ010002063.1, forward strand.
TGCTCTTTGCTTCTGCTCTACATCCATGAAGCCTTCTTTTCAACTCCTCTAGGATTTGGGGTCGTAGTTCAGGTATTATTTGAACTTCTGAGATGCTAACCAGCTGCTATCGGTTGCAAAAACAAAACTTTGCTGCTACATTCTTTTCGAAGTAGGATAAGTAAGAGCAAAAGTCTTTCCAGTCGAGCTGCACAGGATCTAGAACCAGTACGAACAATCATCCAAACCGAAATGCCTTCAACTGCAAAACATTATGGACAAAAATCTAGAAAAGGAGCCATTCAGAACAGAACAGCAACAACATGCAGCCACTATGAGTGTCGCAATTGTAGGATACGGTTGCAGTTGCAACAATACAGCAGATTTGGTACTTTAACCATTTTTTTCCAATAGAAAATGTGTTTATCTTTAATACAAATGCATCAAAATGACTGATTTAAGCTAACTATAGCTAAAATATATGATATACTAATATCTACGGCATTTAACAGAAGGTAGAAGATGATTGCAACGTGCATAAAAGGATTGTTGCTGCAAAACTTCAGTTACCAAACGATCCTGTCAAAGCAAAACTACGGGCTGGACCGGTTCATGCCTACAATAACTGGATTAATTCAACATACTAGACGAAAAACTGGTTCCAACAAACGTCTCTGCGAGTAGCAACATCTAAGACAGCAGCTGAGTCCAATTCAAGTGTCGGAAAGCCGTAAAGAACAAAAACAAATGGGGGGGGGTCAGGCATCCTTTCAACACAAAGACCAATAAAGCAGAGCAAGTCAGAACAAAAATATGGAACAAATGAATCATGTGGATTTCTAACAAACTGTAGAATTAGATACAGCACTCATAAACACACCCTGACTTAAATCTGGAACAAGTTTGACCACACCAAGTGAGAAATGAACTGCAAGACCAGTCAGAACTGGTTCGGATGGACTGGTTTCTTTGTCAAATTGCAATTTCTGTTGTAAATATTTCAGCTTTACAACAAAAAAACATGAAAAAAGTAATTTAGCATATTTTTGTACATAAAAATAGATGTTTGAATAGATGCCAAAAAATTAACATTCAAAAAGAACTTCTTTGAATCCAACAGCGTCTTTGTGACCAAACATGATCTTATTTGCTTATTTTCTGCTTTTATTTCCTCTATAAAGTCCTATGAGAACTATTTTATTGCCTGTTCTCTCTGCATACGCTACTATTATTAGCATTATTTCACTGAAACAGATGTCATTGTAAAACATTTTCTGAAAAAGGGGACTAAAAAATGCGTATTAAAAAGCATTAATCAATCTCAAAGGGTGCTAAACATACATCAATTGCTTTTTTTTGGAGATATTATGTGTTTAGTGTTTATTTTATAATATTTCAATCACTAAAATTCACAGATTTTTTTTCTATCCGCCGTTTAACATTGAGCTATGATAAGCAGGTTATACATTTAATTTTTATGTTTGTCATCTGTGTTCCTGTGCAGTTTTTAAAAGTCCTAATAGATGGCTGTGGAATTAAGTTTTTTAAGTATATTACAGGTCTGGATAAGGATGAAACAGGAACATCCAGAGTAGAAAAAGCAAATATTTATTTTAAATAAAAAGCATAATATGACTTATTTCATTAGTAGATTATTTCACTTAATTTAGATTTAGACTACACAAACGCAAAAAATACTAACATAGTCTAAAGCTTCTCAAATTAAGTGAAATAATCTGCCAATTTGCACGTGGTGAGAATTCTCAAAAATAAGACATATATACTAAAAATAAGATAAATAATTTAACACATTCTGCTCTTGGTTAGTATATAAGTCTCAAAACAAGATCAAAAATATTTTTAGCTGGAAACAATATTTTTAACTTGGTTAGATGGACATTTTTTGCAATGTAATTAACTGATAAGTAAGTTTGACGGAATTGAAATTACCAAACCTAGTTTGCAAAAAAAAAACCAAAACTAACATTTTTGCATTTTTCTGCTTTTTAGCAACAAACTCCTATCATTCATCATCCAGCGTGGTAATTTGGCAAATAGAAATGTCACCTTTGGCTCTAGAATGCAAGATGTATCCTTTTTGATACACATTTTTCAAAAATCAGGACATCATCAAAAAAGTTGCTCCTCAAAACCCTGACGAGCTAAATCTAGATGCTTTCTAAGTTTTTAGTTGGGAAAATCAAATACCAACTGAATTATAAACTGTATCATAACTGATACAAATAAGAATATTATTTGTTTAGTTTTGGGCATCCTGAAAAAAGCTAAAAGCGACAAAATATTTCTCGTGTGAGATTTTAAAGGGGTTAAATTACAACATCGGCTTAATTAGTCATGAAGGAAGGTTAGTTGGCGTCTCACTGCTTCGTGCATCACCTTTCCTGGAAGCAGAAATCTGGGACATAAGCTGATGATGCAATCAAACATGGAGGGAGATGAGGAAGAGGAGGAGGATTGAACATCTGTCTCTGCTCTAAGGCTCCATTTGTTTCCTGACTCTGCTGAAATGGGACCGTTGAGCCACCCGTGAGCTCATCATCATCCTCATCACCAGCACCATCATCTGGGACTGTGCACAGCAGGCAACAGTTGGGGAATAAAGCACTCTGCCTGTCTGTTAATCCGTTTGTTTTTTGTCTTATTTTTATTTTTTTTTACCGTAAATTAAAGCGGATTTGACTTGTTCTTTGGTTCATATGGTTGTTATGCAAACAGAGGGTCCCCTTTGACGTGTTTGAATTTTTTAAGTCATCAGGGCCGGCCAAAGGAAGCAGCGAACTGTGCAAAGGGTCAGAGCTTGTCGAAGATACCTTGAATTTACGTGGCTAGTTTTATCAGTTCTAAGTTGTATTAACACAGTCATTACTCAGAGTCTAAGGCTTTTCCTTATATGTGGTTTGAATAAAGATAAAATATCCTATTTTGTATCAAGAAAACCGAAAAAACGTGAACATTTGAGACATAAATAAACAACAATTTGTCTTTCTAATATATTTTAAAGCAAAAATGCTTTCTGAACATACTTTTATGACAAAAAAAAGTATTTTGATTCACACCCTCTCAACCAGAAGGGTATTTAAATATAGCTGTCAGTAGGGATGCACCAACACCGATACTAGTATTGGGCCGATACCGTTCATGCGTACCTGTATCGGCATCGGTTAAAGTTAACTGATACCATGAACTGATGCTTAAAATATGCAAACTCTGCAATAATCCACGGAATGTTTTATTTTTTTTTTCACTTTAAATTTTTGGTTTGTGGTCATTTAATTAATTAATAAAAAATTAAATTTGCTATTAGCCAATGGAAGATATAGCTACCTGGAGATTTAGCTAACGGGAGACTTAGCTACCTGGAGATTTAGCTAAAGGGACATTTAGCTAACGGGAGATTTAGCTACCTGGAAATTTAGCTAACGGGAGACTTAGCTAACAGGGGATTTAGCTAGTGGGAGACTTAGCTACCTGGAGATTTAGCTGAAGGGAGACTTAGCTAATGGGAGACTTAGCTACCTGGAGATTTAGCTAAAGGGAGATTTAGCTAATGGGAGACTTAGCTACCTGGAGATTTAGCTAAAGGGAGATTTAGCTAATGGGCGATTTAGCTACCTGGAGACGTAGCTAACGGGACATTTAGCTAACGGAATATTTAGCTACCTGGAGATTTCACTGATAATATTACACTTTGTGGTTCAAAGGTTAGGTTAGGTTTGAGAATAGTTAAACAAGCTACATCTCTTGGTGGATCCGATCACAGATATTAGGTGTGTTATCCAAGGTATTACATTTCATTGTTGTGGGGCGTTTTAACACAATGCTTCTGGTTTTTATGTACAGTAGCATGGAGCTGGTGTTCCACCTTTTGCTACAGATTCTGTTTTTAAATCCAGCTTCAAGGCAAAGCCAGTACTGTTAGGTCTTTAGCTATGAAAAGTTACTAAATCAATCACTAACCACGTTTAGCATTCCCCCCCCCCCCCCCCCGTGGTGCTCCAAAAACTAATTCCAACAATTTCTTCTTCAGCTCCTCTTCCGTGGTTAAAAACAAAAATCTATCGTTGATGTGTTATCTCAATACCAAACATGTTCTGCCGTGTCGTAGAGTTGTTAACCGTTAGCTTCTGTAGCTACAGTTACCTGGTCAAAACAATGCTGCCCTCCTGTGGGGGGGTCCCGTTCGTTACGATGCTAGAATGAAAGCTTTTTTTTAGACTCAGGCATCTTCTGGTGTATTTTCTTTCTCTAACTGATGGAGGGAATTGAGTTTGGAGAAAATATTAATATGCAGTGTGCTTATACAACTAAGAATGACTGATTCTATTGAAAAAAAACAGTTTTTCATGATTTTCAATGGAGACTTTTGATATGAGCATATAGGTAATTGTTGTGTATCTTTAGGAACTGAAATAAACATATACAGTTTTTAAAAAATTATAATACAGGTTCTAGCAATAAAAGGAACTTCATTGGATTGTTTTCATTTGTAAGAGGGCCCCCTAATGAAATTCTACATAGGGCCTCATACAACCTTTGGTCGGCCCTGTGAACCAATGAGAGAATAAATTCAGCCTGTTTCTTATTATCCAATTCGGCCATTCTACCCAAAAGTGTAATCTTTCTCCATAAAACCGATGACTTAATGCGCTCCCTCCACACTGAATCAGCTCAGATTGTGATTCACGTCTGCCTGACATGTTGCAAAATCTGTCTGAGAGCAGCTTTTGGGTTTTCCACCGTCTCGCTTTGTTGCCTTTTGCCTAATTAAGGGCTCGTTTAGCTGGTTCAGGCAGCTGCTGGAGTGGATTCAGATAAAAGGCTGTGATCAGAGGAACAAAGTTAAAGTCTAATTAACTTCCCCAGCTCTCAAACTGTGTGCGTTATGTAACTGCTGCCTCTGAGATCATCTACAGGTCCTCCTGAAGTCTCCCCAGCTGACTGGTTTCAGTGGAACAAACATTCCCCTTTCGGGAAAAATTTAGTCAGAAATAGTGTACACTTTATTTACAATATTCTCTCCTAAAATAGGCTTCAATCAACATGAGCCAAGCTGTTAACCCAATCCACCAACTTTTACGCGCCTGTGGCATTTCCATCTGCTTATACATGAAATTATAATAATAAGTTATAATCCAAACCGTTTCTGAGCTGTTATATGACTGTAAACTGAAGCAATTTTAAACAAATATCGATACAATTATTAGTTTTCTTTCCAAAACGCATCGAAAAGCACAAAGCTGAGACTTTTCCTGTCTACTTTCCATGTGGATGCGCACAAAGGGAGTGTCACACGCAGCCTACTAGAAGCTTTTATGTCAACAAATAAAATGTAACACAGGTCACTTTTTACTCTTTTTGTTTTCTACATAATAGAGACACAAAAGCGCCATTCAGACGTTGAGCAGCCGCCACCGAGCTCACATTTTAACGTGTTAAAAAAAATCCCCACTAAAATAAAAACAATTTAATTTTAAGATTATATTTACCTCCAGAATAAACTGTGGCTCTTCTCAAGGAAACTCACGGCAGTTCTTATTAAGTCCTACAATCCACGGACACGGAGATGAGGGAATAACCCTCTTACTGACTGGTTGTTATTACTGTCTCTGAGAAAGTTAAAGTGGATCAGCTTCCCAACTGAAGGAGAGGCGTTAAATCGGGTCAGCAGGGCAAAAGGCAACATCCGGTTTAAGATTTCAAAATAAGATCTGAATCAGTAGACTGTCATCGCACAGAAAGATTTTTTATGGGGAGCCTAATCAGGCGCTTCTCCTTCCGTACCATGGACCCCGAAAAGCCAAAAAAAAATGAATGAGACCCAATGGAGCGATAATTATTTTCTGATCCAGTTTTAAATGTGACGTGGATAAAAAATATGATGTCCGTGAATGTTAAAAACTAATTTAAATTTTTTTTTAAAGTTAAATCTCCAGGTAGCTAAATCTCTCCTTAGCAAAATCTCCATGTAGCTAAATCTCCCGTTGGCTAAATCTCCGGGTAGCTAAATCTCCAGGTAGCTAAATCTCCAGGTAACTAAATCTCCCGTTAGCTAAATCTCCAGGTTGCTAAATCTCCATTTAGCTAAATCTCCAGGTAGCTAAATTTCCATGTAGCAAAATTTCCCATTAGCTAAATCTCCAGGTAGCAAAATCTCCAGGTAGCTAAATCTCCAGGTAACTAAATCTCCAGCTAGCTAAATCTCCCGTTAGCTAAATCTCCCGTTGGCTAAATCTCCAGGTAGCTAAATCTCTCATGTAGCTAAATCTCCCGTTAGCTAAATCTCTAGGTAGCTAAATCTCCAGGTAACTAAATATACAGGTAGCTAAATCTCCCGTTAGCTAAATCTCTAGGTAGCTAAATCTCCCATTAGCTAAATGTCCCGTTGGCTAAATCTCCAGGTAGCTAAATCTCTCATGTAGCTAAATCTCCCGTTAGCTAAATCTCTAGGTAGCTAAATCTCCAGGTAACTAAATCTCCCAAATCCAGTAGAATCCCAAGTAAACCATAGCTAAATCTCCATTAGCAAATGTCCCGTTGGCTAAATCTCCAGGTAGCTAAATCTCTCATGTAGCTAAATCTCCCGTTAGCTAAATCTCTAGGTAGCTAAATCTCCAGGTAACTAAATCTCCCATTAGCTAAATCTCCAGGTAGCCAATCTCCATTTAGCTAAATCTCCATGTAGCTAAATTTCCCATTAGCTAAATCTCCAGGTAGCTAAATCTCCAGGTAGCTAAATCTCCCATTAGCTAAATCTCCCGTTGGCTAAATCTACAGGTAGCTAAATCTCCCGTTGGCTAAATCTACAGGTAGCTAAATCTCTCATGTAGCAAAATCTCCCGTTAGCTAAATCTCTGGGTAGCTAAATCTCCAGGTAACTAAATATCCAGGTAGCTAAATCTCCCGTTAGCTAAATCTCTCGTTGGCTAAATCTGCAGGTAGCTAAATCTCCCATTAGCTAAATCTCCAGATAGCAAAATCTCCAGGTAGCTAAATGTCCATGTAGCTAAATCTCCCGTTAGCTAAATGTCCAGGTAGCTAAATCTCCAGGTAACTAAATCTCCAGGTAGCTAAATCTCCCATTAGCTAAATCTCCCGTTGGCTAAATCTCCAGGTAGCTAAATCTCCATGTAGCTAAATCTCCAGGTAGCTAAATCTCCCATTAGCTAAATCTCCAGGTAGCTAAATCTCCCGTTAGCTAAATCTCCAGGTAGCTAAATCTCCCGTTAGCTAAATCTCCAGGTAGCTAAATTTCCCGTTAGCTAATGCTGCATTCAAGGCTGAGCCTAAGTCACGCCCTTCTACTTCCGCTCCATGGGTCACCTAATCCCCCCAAAAATGAATGAGAGTCAATGGAGCAATAAAAGTTATTTTCTGGTCCAGTTTGAAATGCGCTGTTGATCGAACATATGATATCCGTGAATTTTAAAAGCTAATGATGCAGAGAACACGCTGATTTTGAACTGGAGGCAAAAGTTACTTTAGGTTTTGTGTGAAAACGTTTAGCGGACTAAAACTGCATTTGGCAAGGTATACAATGAGGGCCCAGGCAGGGTTCAATCCCACGACTCCCGGGTGAGAGTCATGCGCGCTAACCAGTCAGTCAAAGGGATATCCCTGTGGCCAAGCAGCCAGGGCACATAATCAAACGGAGCCATGGTGACAGGACCTCCACACTGTCACATGCAGAAGAAGAAGGAGAGCGAGGGTCGTAGCCTCCAGGATGAAAAAAGGAGCATTAAACACGGAGAAAACCTCTATAAATCTGACCATGTGGAAAGTAGCAGCTATGTCGGGGGTAAAGCAGTCAGTGGAGTGAGAGCCAGCATGGAGGAGAAGCTCTACAAGCTCTAGGTGAGTCTTTTATGTGATATAGCTAGCGTTGTCATAGTGATTATAAGGATATTACACCTTATAAAAATGAATATAACAAAAAACATGAATGAAATATATATATTGTTGTGTGTTAGGTGTAGCTTAATATCAAAATGATTAGGCAGTATGATAAAATTTTTCAAGGAAAACACATTTTAGCTAACGTAGTGTGCTTCAGGCAAATTGGGACAAAATTTTCAACTAACAACTCACACCTCTGGTGCATTCAGGGAACTTTCAAAATGTTTGGTGATTTCTATAACGTAGTACATTTAAAACGTAAAAAAACAAAAAAAACAGAGAATAATACCACAAGTGATTAACTTCTGTTTGATGGCGGTTCGCAAGCAAAGTTGATCATGTACACCCAACTTATTTTTTACAAAGTGCTAAAAAAACAACCAAAAACCATATTCTCTATTAATTTCTTCTTCATGGCCTCTAGGAACCAAGCTCCCGGGTTGAATTTCAAAACGAGCCCTTCCCTAAACATTATTTTACTCAAGAAAGTAATATTATTCATATGTGCCAATACTTAGATTCAGCATTTCCTTTTTGTCAATACTTTTTGGGAAGAAAAAATATATAGATATTTGGCAAAAATCAGATTTCAACTAAAAAAATATAAAGATATAACTTTTGGTCAATATTTCACAGCCCTAGCTCAAACGGATCAACACCTGACACCAGCCGAAAAACAAAAAAACACTACACTTTGGTAAGAAAAACCTGAACCATGTTGCAGAAATTTAACGGAACTACCAACAAAAACCAGCCTAATACACGTATTAACCCCTTATCAAGTGGGGTCATTTGGCTAAATCACATGTAAAACGACCTCTCCAAATCAGAATTATTGCCCGTTATTGAACCCTATGGAGTATAGATACATGTTTGGGCTCTTTGTAAAGGGAACGCCCTGTAGTTTCACCCCTAGCAGTTAGAATCGCTGTAAATATGAAGGATAACAAGTTTGTCTCTCCTTTTGTCTCGCCCTAATTTCCTTGCAAAAATGAAGGCGTCTATAGCAACAGCAGGTAGTTGGGTACTGAAACACACTATGTGTATGTTCTATGTTAAGGCAAAGCAAACAGTCTGCTGCCAGATCAGGTAAATTACTGAGCTGGTATACAAAACATTTTTTTTTCTCTCACTTATCTAACTTTAGGGAATATGGTAACAAACAAATGTTAACTTACGGGTGGAATATCCCTTGAAAATAGGAACATGTTTAATATGCAGAGCATTGCTCTTTTATTTTGAAGTACCCACTGCTTCCGGTTTAGATTTAGGATTCAGAAACTTGACATGTCAGGCTTCAGGGAGGGGATCAACACTTGAAATCCTGCAACAACCAATCAAATCTCAAAAATTGTTGATAAAAACTAATCAAAACGGATAAGAAAAAATGAATGTCTCTTTAGGCAAGGCCATTTTATTTGTATAGCACACTTTCAACACGAAGGCAATTCAGGTGCTTTAAATGATTCAGTGGTAATGAAACCAAACACATGATAAAAATAAGAAAATTAAACGAGATCAATACTAAAATAAATGTATTTAGTAACTGAAGCATGAAAAAAAAATTACGTGAGAGTATTATATTTAAAAACAAATAAAACATAAGAATAAAAAGAGAAGGCCTGAAGAACAAATGTATGCAAAATAATATAGATTAGTGGCAACTGTGGTAGAGTAGAATTGGCTTGCAATTGGAGGGTTGTAGGGTCAATTCCACCTTCCTCCAGTCACATGTAGATGTGCCCCTGGGCAAGGCACTTAACCCCAAAAACATCGTCCTACCGACCCATGTTGTCGGGGTATGAATGTGAGTGTGAATGGGTGAATGTGGCTTCAATGTAAAGCGCTTTGAGTGGTAAGTATGACTAGAAAAGTGCTATATAAGTTCAGTCCATTTACCATTAAAAACAGATAAAACACAATCGGTTAAAAAATAAGAATAAAAATCACAGCACAAGAATCAAAGTGTGATCAAAAATGCAATTTAGGGCTCAAAGGCAGCTCTGAATAGTAGAGTTTTAATCTTTGATTTAAAAGAGCCTAACGATTCAGCATTTTTGCATTCTTCTGGAAGTTTGTTCCAGATTTGTGGCGCATAGAAGATGAAAGCTGCCTGTCCCTGTTTAGTTCTAATTCTAGGAATGTTTAGTAAGCTTAAGTTGGAGGACCTGATTGGTCTGCTGGGTTGATATAGTGACAGCAGATCTCCAACATACTTTGGCGCTTAACCGTTTACTGATTTATTAACTAGTAGGAGTATCTTAAAGTCTATTTAAAAGTCTATTCTCTTTATTAATCACGTGTGAAGCAACTTAAATGTCAAATGGAGGAAACCAAAGAGAGGAAAATTTAACTCTCAGCTAAAACATGTTTATTAATCAGCAAAGGAAGTTAAATTGTGCTGCTTTCCTTTCTGCTTCCAAACAGGAGTAAAACTGACGCTGCATGTTGTTACCCGCGGGGGTAATTATGGAGCCGTTTTACTGCTGGTGTCCTGCTGTGGCAGACCAAGCAGAGGTGAGGAGAGCTGTGGGCCCTAATTTGATTAGCAGCAGGCACAAATACACAGAGCTACTGTTCGGGATCCAAACCGGAGGGTTGGGGTCCAAGCCAGGACGGGAAGAGGAATATTCCCAGAGCCCAGAGGAAAAACGTCAAACTCTTACAGACTTTCTGAGGTGAAAACTGCTACTTCATATAGCAGTGATGGAGCATGATGAATCTGGGTCAGTCAAACACAACACTTCCCTCTTTTCCCCTTTTTTCCAAAGTCATGAAGTCTGCCAAACAGAGGGAGGTTATTCTGCTTTTAAATGTGCCCTAAAATCTTTATTTGCTGGCTCAGACGGACAAACACGGCCCCAACAGGACGGCTGCTGCTGCTGAAGCGTAATTACAGTCGGGTATAATGAGGATTTAACAAATGGAGAATGCAGATGCGTGCTTTTTGCACACGCATCTTGTTTACAGCCCCTGAAGGACGCCTTGGAGGCAAATTAAAAGCCATTCCCTCTGTAGTCAGGCTTGTACGAGTGTGAAAAGAGAGGTGGGTTTCTTTTCCGCTGAAGCTGCATGTTGGAATAACAGTTTGCGCAGCTTTTAACTCCTTCCAAGGTTGCACCAGAAGCAAAAACTGTCTTGGGAATTGTGACCTTGCTGTTGTTCCCCGGCGCATCCCGTTCCTGCTGCAGTTTTTTTGTTTTGTTTTAATGTGTCTTCTGCAAGGCTTAATTATCTCTGTCCGTTTGTGCATTGCTCTCTCGCATCTCTCTGCAGTGGAATGTGTAAACTAGATAAGGAGAAAGTTACACAAATCCTCTGACAGATGTGGTTATATCACACAGCAGGAATTACACAGAGAAATGACCTCAGCTAATCAAATCAAGGTTGATCCATGTGAAGACCACAAATGCAGTCCTGCAGGCCCCACAGAAGGCCTCCAGCTCCTTCCTCCTCAGGAGGTACCCCATGCCAAGACCCCTGGAGGGGTTGATGTGTCTCCAGCTCTGAAAACGCAGGGTGTGTGTGTGAAGGAAAGTGGTGGTAGATTTGGCTCTGTGTGCAACCCATACAGGGATTGGGATCGGTCCAAGCTGCGTGGAAGTGACTCATCGGCTGCATTTGAACAATAATAAGAAATTGGCCAAATTAGAAACAGAAAGGTTGTTTGCTTTCTCCAAAAAGCTTCAGTTCCCCCCAGTTTTCCGCTCTAAAGGCTGTTGATAAAAGATGAGAAACAGGGTTTTTCCTTCAACTTAAAAAAAAAAAAAAACCAGAACAAATCTAAGCACATGAGTCAATCCCTCCTCTGAGATCCCTCAAGTTATTGTGAAACAGGCGTGTTCAGCCCAGGTGGAAGAAATCTTTCGCTATGAAAGCGTGGATTTCACAATAAAAGATTGGGAGATTAGGTGAAAAATTGTCCCGCCGGTTGAATCAGCTTCCGTCTGCTTCCCAGAAACGCCACAAAGCTGCTGCCGCCGACACACTCTGAGCTAAAACCTTGAGAAGAGTGATGTCACCTCTAAATTAAGTCGGATAGTTGGTTGTGTTTGGTTCTGATTCATGAACAAAATCAGTTAACTTGTTAGTTTAGAGTTTAAACCTTTTTATACAAACTTTGTGTTTGACCTTTCTTAAGTTACAACTAAAAACCAACCATCCATTTATCATTATCTACAGTAATTATCCAGTCAGGTTGCTGAAAAAAAACTGTTGCCGGAGGGAAGTCGAAAGATTCCTCTCCTGGTCAACAATTTCCAGTATGGGGAGCCGTTAAAAAAATTACACCACCAAAAGTTAACCATAAGAATTTGGGTTGTGTAGCCTGTCTATAAATACATAGCAGTTCATTCATTCAAACTCATATTTTGTTTCATTTTTTCATTTATACGTATCACAGTTTCAAACTAAAATTGTAGCTAGCAAGCTAAATATTTAGTTTACGAGTTAAATGCTAAGTCTACCAACTAAATATTTAACTTCAAATAATTTAAATACTTAGTAGGGATACTACTTTTTTCAAGCCGATACAATGCTGATACTTGGATCTGAGTACTTGCTGATGCTGAGTACGAATGCCGATGCTTCTGCAGAGACGGCCCAAGGCACAAGCGAACTAAGCGTTTGCTTAGTGCCCCACAAACACATCTGGGCCCCCTATAAATGCTGATATTGAATAGGAACTACAGATGTTAAGATTTATGAAAATGTGAATATTACTCCATGTTATTTAGTTTTGTTTCAGTGTAGATTATTTAAAAATGTTCAATTGGTTACATTTTCGTGTAGTAACTAGGCAAGATTCTTTGTAACTTATTGTTTTATTAATATTTATTTTAATCAAAATTCCATTTTTGTATTACTTTTTCAAAAATATTTAAAATTAAATACATTTGAAGGAATAACATGTATTTACTGTACCTTTTTAATTTAGAACCGACTAAGCCCTGCATGGGTCTGGTACCAGCACAAAAACAAGCACTGGTTCTTTAATGGTGGAAAAGCCCTAAAGAGATCTCCGTCAGTCATACACACATTCACACACTGGTTGTGGAAAGCTACGTTGTAGCCACAGCTGCCCTCGCTGACGGAGGCGAGGCTGTCGGACACCACCAGTAGGCAACGGGTTAAGTGTCTTGCCCAAGGACACAACAGCCGAGACGGTAGGGGCTGCAGCTCGAACCAGCAACCCTCTGATTACAAGCCGAACTCCCGACTGCTGAGCCACGGTTGCCCCATGGACATGGCAGCCAAGCTGAGGATAGACTGACAAACTGGCTCATTTGTTAGCGGAGTGATTTTTGCAAATCGAAAAGTTCTAGCATCGATTCCAGTGTGTCTATCAAAGTCAGAAATCAAAGTACAGAATTTTACCATTTATGGTGCGTTCAGACCGAAGGCTTTGTCAACGTCAGCAGCGTCAAGACTACATGTTAAGTCTACGGTTGAGGTCGTTGGAGGAGCGTCGCGGTCTCTGTGGCACTTTGTGAGCTTTGGCTCCGTCAACTTTTCAAGCTTTTCCTGCGTTTCAAGCTTCAAAGCGCACAAAGCCAGCAACGCAGAAGTTCAGCTAGTTGAACTTTTGACGGTCCTAACGCTCTTGATTCAGCACGGCAACCAATCGGAGCGTCTCACTGAAGTGACGTTGCCCGACGTCGACGCTGCCTACCCAACCACGATCCGCGAGTGTTTAAAACATCCAGCAGAGAAAGGCCCGCCTACCAACTTTGAAAGCTTCAGTCTAAAAAATTATCTTCTGTCTTTATGCGTTGAACTAGTCTCTTTATGAGCGTTGCTTGACGCTGATAAGCCTGCGGTCTGAACGCACCATTAGGGGTACAATGTCTTGTCGCTGGGTTGGTACCCTCAAACGTACGATTTTTTACCCTTAACTGTACCAGACTATTTGTACCCCCGTACTTTTTTTTACCTTTTATCAGTGCTACCTTGACAGACAATCAGTATTGACTTGACATGACTGACACATCACCTGACCACACTGTAGCCAAGTCACCTATTTATGCATTTGTTTGATTAAAAATGTTTTAACAATAAAACTATGATGTCCATGTTCATAAATTTAGCTTTGCTAATGGATGTATTTTTTAGTAAAAAAGATAATCACCAGAAATTGTACCCTATGCAATAAATGGTACAAAAATGTTCTGTTTAGTACTAAGGAACACGTATGTACCATTCAGACGATGAAAAAGGTACAGATGGTTACAATGAGGTCCAATATTTGTCCTTAGACTGTGTGAATTTCTTATTCACACCTTGGGGCACAGTAATGTACCGCTTCTGTACCCCTATTTCTGACAGTGTATCTTTTATCAGCACTACCTTTACAGCCAATCATTATTGATTAAACAATGTGTTAACAATAAAACTATGAAGTCCATTTACATAAATCTAGGTTTGCTAAAGGATGTATTTGTTTTAGTAAAAAAAGATGATCACCAGAAACTGTACCCTATCCAAAAAATGGTACAAAATGTACTTTTTAGTTCTGAGGAACATGAATGTACAATTCAGACTATGAAAAATGTAGAGATAGTTACCCTTAGGTACAGTTTTTATCTTTAGACTATGTTTATTGCTTTACTGTACCTTGGGACAGTAAGGTACATATTCTGTACCCCTATTTCTGACAGTTTAGCCTTTTATCTGGACATGCCATCCATCCAACCAATCATCCATCCTTCCGGGAGCAAGCCTTTCTTCAGTATTCAGTGGGAGAGAGAGGCAGGTTACATCTTCGATAGGTCGCCAGTAAATCAAACAGCCAAAGCAATCATACCCAAGGGCCGGTTCAAAATTTCCTTGTAACATGGACTGGGCTACCTGAAGAAAGCCCATCCTCGGTTGCCCGGTTGATGTGTAAACTCCACATAAGGCAATCTAAAACACACACAAGAATAAGGACTAGAGTTTGAAACTATGAGAATTAAAGTTCCCATAATTTAAGTTATTCCCATGGAGAGTAATGATTATACTGAAAAGTCAAGAATGTCCTTCGAAAGGAATTTGACTTCAACATTGACCGATATTAATCTTTTTTTTAGGCAGCCCCGGCTCTATTTTTTCTTTTTAATCTGTAATTTCCCAAACTACTTATTCATTTACAGGGAACATCCTTGAACATCTCTAAGCTTCTACTCTCCCAACACATGCTAATGCACGGTCTTGCTGCGGTTTTTCTTTTCCATTTCAAAGAGAAGAAAATAAAAAGTCATGAATGACTCACAGAGGAGACACCGAGTGACCTCACAGGCAGGAATTCTGGGAATCTCTTAGTAAACGAGGCTCCATGTGTTTCCACTCAGTTTTTTTGGGGGGGGGTTGAAGAAACTCAACGAGCCTCAGGGGTGATGGAGGAAGGCGAAAAGGAGGAACAAACTAAAACACTCAAAAAAATGCTAGAAAGAAAAAAGCTGTAACAAAACCAGAGCCTTTGATTACTTTCAAACTTCACAAATGTTGACCTGCAAGCAACGGAAGATTCGGTTGCAAAAATCAGGCTGGCTAAATTGTTCTATAAATTGATTAGTTGCTATTTCAGAAAAGCTTCTATAAGGTAGAGACTGTAAAAAAACCCAAAAAAGCAGCGTGTTGGAGAAGTTCTGTTCGGTCGGTTCTGTTTCTTTTTTTTTTGTAGACCATTGGACGTTTTTCTGGCCTCAGGCGTTGCTGTTTGTTCCCCTTCTGGTTTTAGATGCAATGCAGCTGGTAGGATTGGTAGAACCCAACAGGTTTTCAAAGAAGAAAGAAAAAAGGGCAGCATCTTCCGTTTTCTGGCTGAGTGCGTTTTATGCAGCTGAACTGAACTGCCCTCAACTGCTTTGGCTGTGGAAACCCCTGTAATTTATGGCGACCAGAGGATTAAAATACCAGCGATGTCACAGAGCTTATACGGAAAACAAAGATCAGGACTCTCACCAGCCAGCGTGCTGCGGCGCTCACGCATTCATGTCACCGCTGTCTGCGGCTGCTTCTAATTGCAGCAACCAGCTGGGAGATAAACCCAGATCGATCAGAAGCTCAGCTCTACGCATACAGAATCTCTGCTTGGTAACTCTTTTTTTTTTGTCTTTGTTGAAAGATCGATATCAAAGATTAGAATCTACGTGATATGTGGGCTGTAAAATAAACAGTAAAGCTAGCTTGCGGCACCGAGGCTAATAGCGTTAGCGTCTACTAGCCTTGGTTTGGTTTGGGCTTTAATGCTTCCCCTGGTCTCTCCTTCGTCTCTCTGTTGTATCTGTAGCAGGCAGTAGGCTCATAGCTGTATGGTTGTGGTCCATCATGTGTGTAATTGTAAATGTTTAAAATTTACACTGTGTCAAAGTTGTCATTAAAATCCATAGTTTTCTAATGATCGAACTGACAGGACTCCCTTGGCTAGGTCACTTCTGGTCTGGCAGTCTCACAAAAACTACTCTAAAAGCGAAAATAATGTTTATATCAGTACATTTTTATTTAGAAACTGTTCCTAAGATATTTCTCTAAATCAGCGGGATCCTGGAGGGTGCCGTTATGCATGAACATATAGCCCAACTGTCTACGTGTGTTTTGTGGACTTGGAGAAGGCCTCCGACGGTGTCCCTCAGGGTGTCCTGTGGGGGGAACTCTGTGAGTATGGGTTACCGGGCCCTTTGTTACCGGCTGTTAGGTCCCTGTATGAACGGTGTCAGAGTCTGGTTCGTATTGCCGGCAGTAAATTGGACTCATTTCCGGTGAGAGCTGGACTCCGCCAAGGTTGCCCTTTGTCACCGATCCTGTTCATAACATTTATGGACAGGATTTCTAGGCGCAGCCAAGGTGTTGAGGGGGTCCGTTTTGGTGGCCTCAGGATCGGGTCTCTGCTTTTCGCAGATGATGTGGTCTTGTTGGCTTCATCTGAACATGATCTACAGCTCTCGTTGGAGCGGTTCACAGCCGAGTGTTTAGTGGCTGGGATGAGGATCAGCACCTCCAAATCCGAGACCATGGTCTTGAGCCGGAAAAGGTTAGGGTGCCTTCTCCGGGTCGGGGATGCGGTCCATCCTCAAGTGGAGGAGTTTAGGTATCTGGGGGTCTTGATCACGAATTAGGGAAAAATGGAGCGGGAGATCGATAGGCGGATTGGTAGGGCGTCTGCAGTTATGCGGGCGCTGTACCGGTCTGTCGTGGTGAAGAGAGAGCTGAGCCGAAAGGCGAAGCTCTCGATTTACCGGTCGATCTACGTTCCTACCCTCATCTATGGTCACGAACTTTCGGTGGTGACCGAAAGAACGAGATCGCGGATACAGACGGCTGTAATGAGTTTCCTCCGTAGAGTGGCTGGGCTCTCCCTTAGAGATAGGGTGAGGAGCTCGGTCATCCGGAGGGGGCTCAGAGTAGAGCCGCTGCTCCTCCACATCGAGAGGAGCCGGTTGAGGTGGCTCGGGCATCTGGTCAGGATGCCTCCTGGATGCCTACCTGGTGAGGTGTTCCGGGCACGTCCCACCGGGAGGAGGCCCAGGGGAAGACCCAGGACTCGCTGGAGGGACTATGTCTCCCGGGGCGAGGGAAGTCTGGGTCTCCCTGCTTAAGCTACTGCCCCCGCGGATGGATGGTTTAAGCATTGGCTCTAACTTGCAACCTGCACTTTAATTTGCAAGTTTAATCACATGTACGGCGCACAGATCATATATGTATGTTAATTTTAAAACATGTAACCAAGAGTTACCCTGTCCCCCAGCTCTTTAACAACCCGGAAAATCAACCTTAAACCCAATGTTGGTGTCATGTGACCTTACCCAATGATTCGCAACTAGCAAAAAACTGATGAGGCAGAAAACGTTTTAGGTGGTTGTTAATTGGTGGTTATTTGGTTGTTTCAGTATTGCACGAAAATGCCATTATTCTTCTGCCAACCAAGCACTATTTTAGGGTTAAAAGAAATAATATACTATAGGATGAATTGAAGAATTGTGGCCTGCTTAGAGTATTTGAATAGGGGCATACACAAACAAACAAAGAAACGAACAAACAGGATTTTGTTTTTGTACTTTATCGATGATTAAAATACTGCATTAAATGATGAACTTTCACAATAACAAAAGTTCCCCCAGAGCGCCAACTTGGTTTGGCGTCTGGATGGATGGAGAGCAGGAGCAAAGCAGGACAGAGAATGAACAATTTCAAACCATCTCTTCCATCCATCTTGATGGGAAATGATCATATCCTCACCTCCAACATCTCTCTGCCCGGCTTTCTTATAAAATAGACGGAACTGAATTGAACTGAGTTGAATCGAACTAAATTACAGTTGGATTATTGGGTGTAGGAGTTCATGGTTTCCGGTAGGGCTGGGCGATATGGCCCTCAAATCTATATTGTGATATAATCTAAAGAATGTGCTGTAACTATATGTATTGTGCTATCTTCTCTTCCTTTCTTTATACATGTCAAAATGACTACTTTTGAACATTCCCATTTTGTAGATACATTGCAGGAGAACAACTTAAAAAAGGTTTTGAATGACATTTAAAGAACATTTATGCTGCAAAATGCATTAAAAAAATGTTCTCCAAAATAATACAACCCCAAATTTCTCAAAACATAAAGATGAATGTTTTAATTTAAAAAAAAGCTAAATATTATGAAAATAAAGTTCAAAAATTAGCTTAAAATTTAAGTTGAACAGGTTTCTTTACCTTCAAATGAAAAATATCAAACTTTGAACTTTCAATATTTAGTGTGAAGACAAACACTGAACGTGGTTAAAAGTACGTATGCACAGCTTGATGACATCAAAATGCATAACCGCGGTATGGTGGTATATGCAAAATCTCTACTTTTGGCTAAATTTATATAATTTCCACCCAATACCTTTTATATTGCCCACTAGTTGTTCCGGTAAGGTTCAATATAAAAACATTACGGGATGTTAAGGAAAGAAAAATTTTGGAATGTGCCGAAAAGTAAAGAAAAATTCAAAATGTCTGTGAAGGACGAATGCTATTTATTTAGGGAAATAAACATATTTTCCAGAACCTTACACTTTATGTCGGGCAAATCAGGCAAACGGTAGAAAGGTGAGGGATTCTAGTCAATCAACTTTATTTATAAGGCACTTTGCAACACATAAGCATGCCCAAAGTGGTTTCCCATTACAAAAAAGCATCAAAACTCCACCATCAACAAAGTTACACAGTACAGTACAATGTATGGTATACCTCTCTCAGCGAGATTAAAAAATGACCAAAGATGGAGCCTGATTCCAGAGACTAGTAACTGCCACCGAGCTTCTGTTTAATCCTGGATACAACAAGGAAGAGCTCATCAGCTGACCTCACCGCCCGAGCAGGACAACAAAGTTCAGAAAGTTCGGACAGAAATGATGGGGCTAAGCCGTGCAAAGATTTAAAAACAAGCAAATTCTCTCTCAAAGTCTCTGTACTCTGAATCTGCTTAACTTTTGGGGCAGCAATATTGATGCCAGCAAGGACTGGGGACATTTTAATGATGGAAAGAAGAATATGATGGTGACAGTGGACATCTTTTTAATTTGGACCCTTGATGGTGAGTGACAGGTTATCCCCTCTCATAAAGCAAAAGCTTGTCAAGCAGCGTGTCTAAAAAAAGAATAGTAAAATAATGAAGGATTTCAGTGTGTAAAGGGTAAATAATTTGAAAAATCAGAAATTCCCATCTCCATCGATCCTCATTCTGGGCTTATCCTCGCGTCGCTCCGGCCTCCTTCCTTTTCCCACTGTCCTCTTCTCCTCCTCTCATTCCCCTTTCCTCTCCTCCCCCTTTTTCCTCTCTTTTAAAGCTCGGAGGTCGTCGCGAGGGTCAGAGTCGTCGCCCGCCTGGAACCAGCATACAGAAATAGACATCAGCAGAGAAAGAAAGGAAGGGACGGGGCCGGATGGCGGCTTCTCTCTACGTATCGCTGACTGCAAAAGTAGCAAGAACACAGAATATGTGTCGTCATTTATTTTCTTGAACCCTGAGAGTGGGGACATTGTGTACAGTCAAATCGAAACAATATATTTAAAGAGCAGCTGGCTTATGAGGATGAAATTGCTGTCAACGGATGGGATAATGTTAACACTTGAATGAAAAGCAGAAAAATGCCTGGTTTTATTTAGAGATTACAGTGTAGAATAGGAATTAAAATACGTATATTGATGTTGGTAAATATCGGCTATTACCCATAACAGTGGTGATAATATTGGCTATTATTATCGGCCCAAAATTTCAGATCAGTGCATCCTTATTTTAGTTCAAACTAATTTCAAAAATAACCTGATTAGATACGAAATGTAGGGTGAAATTTTACCCAAACCATTCTGAACCCATGCAGGTAAAATATCATATCTTGTTTAAATAACTGCACGGTGGCGCAGTGGTTAGCATTGTTGCCTTGCAGCAAGAAGGTTGTGGGTTTGTATCCTGGCCCATGGTCTTTCTGCATGGAGTTTGCATGTTCTACCTGTGCATGTGTGGGTTCCCTCCGGGTACTCTGGCTTCCTCCCACAGTCCAAAAACATGACTGTAAGGTTAATTGATCTCTACAAATTGTCCTTAGGTGTGAATGTGTGCATGGTTGTTTTTCCTGCCCTGTGATGGACTGGTGACCTGTCCAACGTGTGCCCCGCCTCTCGCCCGTTGACAGCTGGAGATAGGCACCAGCCCCCCCGTGACCCATTAAGGACTGAGCGGTTAAGAAAATGGATGGATGGATGTTTAAATAATACTTTTTTATTTTAAAAAATATTTTTCTCTTAGAAATAACTAAAGCAAACAGACTACATGAAAAAAGGCTAAATGATCTCAAACGGCAGCTTATCATGCCCTAATCTAATGAAAGTAAAGAACTAGGTCTAACAACGAATCACAAACGTTCACAAGAGGCTTTTCCCCCCAAAGTTACTCCAAAAGCTCATCACTGACTAATCCAGGAGGGCCCAGAAGAACCCAGAAAAAACATTTAGAGCTTTGGAAACCTCACTCTCATCATTTAATAGTCAGAGTTCATGAATCAACAGTTTTCTTTAAACTATGACAGGAAAAATATGAATGTCATCCATCTGTCATTTTGACAGATTGCCATTCCCACCCCTGACCACACGGCGCAGACATTTTTAACAGGAGACAGTAGACCTGGACACCGTAACCGATGCATGTCCCTAAGAGTTGACGGCACGTTGGAAAGTTACTGAGGCTTCGGAGCGCATCTTTGACTGCAACGGACACAGATCTGCAGTGACAGATCGCTGATGAGGAGAGAGCACACGCAGCGGGATTTCCTCCCGCTGAGGGGATCAGGATGTTCGGAGAGTTTTGCCCAATGCTGATCGCTTCAACTTGAGAAATGTCCCTTTAATTTCAAAACTTGGACTGAAGTGGTGGTCCTAATTTGAGTCTCTTAATTTCCCTCTGGGATCAATAAAGTATTTTTGAATTTGAATTGAATTTTGAATTGAGTCTCCAGTGTGACAACAGAGCGCAGTACGGTGTTCATTTTAGGACATCCTCGGACTCAGGTGTCATACTCAGAAAAACATCCGTCATCTTCAGACAAAAACTGACTCAGCATCAGAAAAACATCCGTCATCTTCAGATAAAACTGCTTCAAATGAAACAACCTCAGAAAAACAGGTGTCAGGAAAACCTGTGTCAGAAAAAATGTAGTAGAGACTTTTTTTTCTGACAGGTTTTCCTGACACCTGTTTTTCTGAGGTTGTTTCGTTTGAAGCAGTTTTATCTGAAGATGACGGATGTTTTTCTGAGACTGACACCTGAGTCCGAGGATGTCCTAAAATGAACACCGTTGCGCAGGTTCAGCCTCCATGACGCACAAGCGGGGGCAAAGTTCAGCTCCATGCGGAGCGTTCAAGCCACAGCAGGTGAAATGTTCATAGTCAAACGGTTGTATATGGAACGTGAGCTTGACAGCGATATAGTTTATCTAGGTTGTAGTTACAACATTAGAAACATAATTCCAGCTCTTGGGTTGCCTGGTTCGATGCCGATACGCCCAGTGATCAACCTGGACCATGTCCAGTGAGAAATGTATTTTAGAGGAGTTTAACTGACAGCTTACATTAGCAAAGTCAGCTAGTGAGTTAGCTTACCGATCCAGGAGGAAAGTCGCCGTTTTTGTGTGTTTGACATAGTGGAAATGTTTTATGTGGGTCCATCCTCTCCCGAGACGAATAACAATATCTCTGAAGCAGCTGCTAGACTTGCCGACTCCACCATTTCTCCCAGAGCCATTCGAGCTGTGCCGACCATATAGTTGGATCATAGAGGCCGTATCTGTCAACCCGCATTGGTGTTCACTAATGGCTGGTAAGTGTGAACATAACATCATTGTCCTGCCTGTCCAAACTAAGATTTTATTATATTTAAATTCAGATATATATATGTTAAGAAAATGTACTTTCATTTTGCACAGCTCTATGCATGCAATACACACCGTCCTGGCCGCTTCCTCAACAACGTAATGTTTTGGAGGCGGGTTTTTTCTATTGTCTGGCTTTTCCTCCCTTAAATAAGGCATCAAGATACAGATACAGATAAAAAAAATACTGATTTGCCGCGGTACCCAAACCCTTTATATATCTTTTCATATCTGCAAAGTGGTACGCCGCTCGAGCTGGCTGCATACCGTACAGCTTATACCTCTCTAATGTATTCATATCAGTATCAGTTAGTTGGCCGACACCTTGAACCGATACTTTAAAAAATGGAAAATATGCAATAATTTCACAGAAAATATTGATTTTTCTCTTGAAATTTCTGGCTTTTGGTCTTTTTTATAAGTATTGTTTTGGTGAATTCACCATTATTTTTTTGTAACAACCAGAGAAAAAAACTAAAACATGTCTTCCAATTCATTGTATTTTTTTTTGTGTGGTAGAAGTATCTGCATTGGTACTCTGTATCGGGAAGCACTCAGATTCAAGTATCGGTATCGTATCGGTTTGAAAAAAGCGTTATCGTTGCATCCCTAGTTTTTAGCCCAAAGATTAGTTGGTTGTCACCAAGATATATAGTTTCATTTAAAGATTAAAGAATAGTGCACCAAACAGGATGTGTTCATAATTCACTTCTGGCTTTTTCTCTTTCATAGACACGATTTCCTCGGCTGAGGGCCACATGATTTGTCAACCTCTGATTCTGCTTCCATATCTCACAGTGTGGAAAAAGTTCGAAATATTTTCCCTGCAGAACCAGGAACGGTATCAGTGTTCTCATCTGACTCGCAGTAGGAAAGAAAATAGGTGTTTGTTTTTTTTTTAAACGTCGCCTGTTTCCTTTCACAAACTGTTCAAGAGTTGAGGCCAATTACCTTCATGATAATTTAGGGTTTGGGGTGGGTATTATACGGACTTATTCCAGTTTTCAGAGCAAACACGAGTGTTTGCATGTATGTTACTGACAGGCGGAAAAGACCTGGGAACCTCAGCGGACCAAATACAAGAAAACAAACATCCATCTCATGCCCTGTTGGTTCTGGAAAGCTTCCAGACGGATTTAGGTATATAAGTGTATGTGTGTGTACAAGTTACACCCAACAGGATGGAATTCTCACCTGTGATTATCAGAAGGAAAGCATCAGGATTACGGAGGGGGATTATTTTTTTTCAAGCTTGTTTTTAATTTTTTTATTTTATTTGAAGCAATACCCAAGAGAATCTGGTCCAAAATCCGGCGGCATTGTTTACCGCAGCACCGAAGAGTGTGTTCCATTTCTGTTCAAGTGAGCCTAAACTTGGGAGGAAGCCAACCCTGTCCAGTCTTAAATTTAACTGGCTTGGCCCTCTCAACGGCGGGAAGTTGGCTTGTTGATGTTGGGAGTCTCTGGGAATGGGGAAGGACGAGGCCGGACACGCCGTTATACACGAACTGCGTCAACGTCACTCAAAACAAGCGCTTTAGTGGTTGAGCTTTGGCACAGTTTGTGAAGATATAAAACCGAAACAATGAAACTAGTACAACTTCAGCCTTCGACTTGTTTCGCAAAAAATATACAACTTGAAGATAAATGGAGGACCAAAACTGACATAATTAAAAACAAAAGCAGAAATGTATATATATTTTTTTCCTTTTCCTTATATGTGTATTTTGCAAAGAAATTTATATATTTTGGTTTTCCTTTTCTTTATTTTGATCAAGAAAAATATGTATTTCATTTTTTGTTATCCTCATACTTGCATTTTTGCAAAGAAAAGTATATATTTAGTTTTCCCTTGTCTTTATAAGTGCATTTTTATGAAGAAATGTATACATTTTCTTTTTCCTTTTCCGTATTACATGTATTTTTATCAACAAAAATATATTCGATTCAATTCAGTTTATTTATATAGTGCCGTTTCACAACAGATGTCATCTCAAGGCACTTTACAAGAACAGTTATTACAATACAATGTTTAATTTAGGAATTATAGAACCACAGAAGATTGCGTCGTGACTTCTCAGCAATCCCTCACACTGAGCAAGCATGAAGCGACAGTGGAGAGGAAAAAACTCCCTTTTAACAGGAAGAAACCTCCAGCAGAACCAAGCTCAGCATAAGGGGTCATCTGCCGAGACCGTCTGGGGTTTGGAGGAGGCAGCAGAGACACAGAAAGTGCAACAGAACTGATGCAGAAGCTGGTAGCAGGACATGGAGAACGTTCCTCCACTGGAACGCCATCTTAGGCTACGTCCACACTAAGCCGGATAAGGTTATACGGGGAGTTAGACGCCAAATGTTTATCAGAATTCAGAAGCAAGAAGTTTAGAGTCGTCCAAATTTTTTTGTCTTCCAGACATAAATTTATATTTTTAGTTTTCCCTTGTCTTTATAAGTGCATTTTTACGAAGAAATGCATACATTTTCTTTTTCCTTTTTATATGTATTTTTATCAGCAAATATATATATATATTTATGTTTTTCCTTGTACTTTTACATGCAGTTTTACAAAGACACGTATGTATTTTGTTTTTCCTTTTCCTTATTACGCGCATTTTCGTCAAGAAAAAATATATATTTCGTTTTTCTCTGTCCTTATACGTCAATTTTTGCAAAGAAATTTATATATTGTTTTTCCTTGTCCTTATACTTGCATTCTTGCGAAGAAATATATACATTTTGCTTTTCATTTTCCTTATTGCATGCATTTTCATGATAAAAATATATATCTTGTTTTTTTCTTGTACTAATACATGCATTTTTGCAAAGAAATTTGTACATTTTGTTTTTCTTTTCCTTATTATATGCATTTTCATTAAGAAAAATATATATTTTGTATTTTGTTGTCCTTACATGTGCATTTTTCAGAAGAAATGTGTATATTTTGTTTTTCCATTTCCTGATACGTGCATTTTTGCAAAGAAATTTATATATTTTGTTTTTCTTCAGTAAGTGCATTTTCATTAAGAAAATATATATTTTGTAATGAGAAATAACTTTTGTATAAAAGTCATACTCTGCAAAAACAGTTCCAATCATTCCCTGAGGTTGCTTTGTGAAACATCGGGGCTCAAATAAAACCAGAGGACAATAAAACTGCACAACCACAAGCGCCACATTGTTATAAAATGCTCCAGAGTTTGGCTCCAGAGCCAGATTATGCACTTAAATCATGAGTACAAAAGGATGACTACTTCACAACGGAAAGAGAGACAGACTGTTTTTGCCTCGACAGGAAAAGTACCGCCTTCGTTAGTTTACAAATGATCCGTCAAGGACAAGGAACGGTACCAATATGGGGGGAGAACCGGAGGTGACATGGAAAGAATGTGTTTTCCTGGCTGTAAGGTTGTGACTGTGCAAAAGGAAAGGAAAGGAAATGAATGGAAAGGAAAGGAAAGGAAAGGAGTCTTCCCAGGACAAGAGCAGCTGGAATAACAGAAAGCATGTTTATGCTTGTGTATCTCTGTAAAGACAATCTTTGGGTATACACCAACTGTGACGCTTTCAGCGTTAAGAAATTAGGATTTAATGTGATGGGAGATAATAGCTGTAATTAAGCAACAAGTCTCGATAAGTTCAAAGGAAAACTATCGGGAAGGGAAACATGTTGGTGCTTCGCTCATAAAGATAGAGGGACAAACATCTAAATTAATCTGCTGAGAACACGTGGGAACGGCGGAAAGACAACCTTCCCCAGTAAATCCACCATAATACACACACACATACAGCACTCCAGATGAATGGTATTATTCCCACAACGTCCCATAAACCTGTTATGTCTACAGATTTTCAGCTTGGAGTTTGTTACGTTGAAAAAGGGCCTTGAAAAAGTATTTACCCCCTCAGAGTTTTCTGCTGTTTTTTTTTGTCAAATTTAAATGTTTCAGATAATTAAACAAACTTTCAAATAAAAAAAGAAACCACATTACATTTGAATTAAAAAGATATATTTTTTATATTGTTTTATTTTTACAAGCAGACAGCAATACAAATCCATGTCCATGAAACTTCCAGATTGGCTCTAAAAACAGAAGCTTTTGCATTGCGTTTTCCCTGATTTTAAAGGAGTAATTGGCTTGAGTTTACATAACAGAACAAAACCAAAAAAGTACCAATTATATTTTTGTAGCTATATTTTTGGGGGAAATTTGTGCTTTTACCTCATCCTCAACAAATACCAACATCCCACAGCAGAAAATCAATCCATTCCATTTGCAAAACCTTTTTCTTTTTACATTATTTTAAAGCTTACAAGGGGGAGTTTGTTTTTTTTGCAACCTGGACTTTATTTTTTAGCATTTATTACGTTCATTTACTCACTCAGGTAAGTTTAGTGCCACTTGAAGACCTTCGTGACAAGTTTATATCCAAACATGATCAGCGTACATCTGTACAATGGGAGTCGTGGGGGCACAGCATGTGCCGCCTCTAAATGAAGCATTTTCTGGCACAAAACTTCTTAATTTCACCAATACTTTGCTATGAAAAGTCAGCATAATTACCCCATGAGTTTAGAGAGTCTCAGAGGTGCTTTGTTGTTGTCTTTTGGGATGTTTTCCAGCCTTTTAATCCAGCCGATTCCAAAGTTACGCTAACCTGTGATTTCAGTGGCGTTGCAGCTGTAGTCCTAGTTGTATTAGAAGCCTTTAAAATCCCCCGAAGACAACAACAAAGCACCTCCGAGACACTCCGAAGGACTCCCAAGTGGTACCAAATTTATCTGGGTGAGTAAATGAACATAATCTATAAATAGAGAAACAAACTTCTCCTTTAAAACTCAGAGATAGGGATCAAAATTGGCTTTTTTACCAATATACAATATATATCGAAGTACACTTTAAACCCCAATTAGATTACTTAGCTACACTGAGTGGCTGAAACTCAATATCCTGAAAAAAAATATTCTAACTCAAATTTGTTGAGTTAGTTCAGCATATTCTTTTGTTTTGAGTACAAGTAACTGAAACATTTTGAGTAACCTAATTATCATATTTCCCATAAATATTGACTGGTTGGTTTAGAAATGCAAAATTCACAGGATGTACTGCAAGTTTTACCAGATAAACAAAAATAACTCATACATTATACCTGCGGTCCGTCATTTTTTGACATTGTGAGTGAGAGTAGAAGTAGATGAAGACTTTAACGTTTGAAACATGTAAATGTGGATGTAAAAATGCAGTTTTTGTTCGACACAGCGCCTGTAGTCGAATATAGACTCTTAATAAAAATGAGAGAGATTCCTTTAAGCGTTTGGAGTTTTTAATAAAAGTTGAATCGATCATACAGATGAACAGTACAGATCACAGTGAATGCTGCCTCGTCCCAGCTCAAATGAAAACAAGTATTTATTAAGAACAGCAACCTTGCATCTATCTTTTCTGAAGACAAAACTATTCTCTCTGGGTGGGAATTTCTCAGGATGAAGGCACTTGGCTCTTTAGCTGGGAGTAAGTGAATCTTGGCAAATACAAAACAATGGCAATAGCTTGGGTTAAGTCGTAACACATTAACATAAACTCTCAAAACTAAGTATATAAGAAGAATCAATTTTCTCAGGCAGTGAGGTTTTCTCTAACCTTGGTTCCCATGTGAACTCAACACCTGCTTTCTGGCCCATCTTCATTTTCCCTTTTTCACACCCTCTGCTCTCAGTGTTAATAATACAGATGAATCATAATATTAAATTTTCAACTACAGTCTCCCCCCTTTTTATCAAAACTCAATGATGAATCTAAGTACAAAGGAAAATTAACAATCAATAACAATAATTAACCTAAGAGACGGGCAGCATTCAAAAAGAAAGACAATGAAAGTGGTTCAAATAATCTCAATCTTTACATGTCACGTTGAATCATATCTAACAAAATTATCTAATCTAAGCAGCCATCCTAATGCACGCTGTCTGAACTTCATAACAGCATCCCATACAAAAAACCCGATAGGGCGTAAGATAAGCAACCTCCCAACTATGGTTGTGTTGTCCTTGCGCTCGAAAGGCGGGCAAAAGTATGAGACGGCCCAAAGCCCCATAGGTGGGGCTCCTGTTCGGTTCTTCATTAGTCAGGATGCATAAACGTAACTGCAAATTCATGTGATGTTAGCTTATGATCCATTCAGGAAAGGTGGCGATTTTCAGCATTACCTGTCCAGGAGAGACGCACCAGTTCCAGGTAGTTTTGATGACCATGTTTACATCGATGCAATTGGAGTGCCACATGGAGTTCCAGATCAGTTTAAAGCTAGAAATCAGATTTGGGTCAATTTCTTTGTGGCCTACTATCAATAAAAATGTAATCGAATATAGACTCCTAATAAAAATGAGAGAGATTCCTTTAAGCGTTTGGAGGTTTTAATAAAAGTTGAATCGATCATACAGACGAACAGTACAGATGTGAGGCTGCAAATGATGAGTGTGAAGAGTATTCAATACCAAATGTTCTCGTGCATATCAAATATTTACATTCATTGTAAATGCAGCACTCAGACACAGATACTGAGGCCTCTGTTGCAGATCTACAGGAACAGATTCACATACACCACATGTACGTGGTTAGCACAGAAAGGGCCCCTTTCACATGTCGGGCAGATACATACCAGCACACTGATGTCAGTTTGTTCATCTATTCATCGGGAAGGCTGCAGCTGAATGCCACAGCGAGGACAGGCGAGTCTTTTCTTCTTCAAAATCATCTGGTTTTTGGATCCCGTGACGTCAGGAGGAGCTATGTCAAACGGGCCACACGCGAAGCACAAAACAGTCCGCATTCCCTTTTCTGCTAACTAATGATTTCAGACCGGTGTTACAAAAGTCTTTTGTTTGGGAAAATTTTTAAAAATGTGCTTAAGATGTGAGGAAGGTGTTATTTAAACCAGCCTGTTTTGTTATTTGACTGTTTGCTTGAGTGAAGAGGTCCTCTGTATTCAAATAAAAGAACAAAGACTGAGCAACAGTTTTTTTCTCCTTATTGTAGGTTAGGAACCTGGTTATCTCCTGTTGTGACTGTGACTTTTCTGCCACACTTTTTTTCCTTCCACTTAACTTCCCCTTCATATGCTTGGATACACATACCATTTCAGTGGACGCCTCCTTTAGCAACAGCAACATATAACATGCAACATACATTCAGACCCCTTTAAGACGTTCACTCTATGTTTTATTGCACCCATTTGCTTAAAATCAAAAAAGTTAATTTTATTTCTCATTCATGTACACTCGTCACTCCATCTTGAACAACCCCCCTTAGAAATGTAGAAGTTTTAGCTAATTAATAAAAAAGAAAAACTGAAATGATCCTTTGCAGTAACACTTATATTTAACTCACATGCTGTCCATTTCTTCCGATCCTCCCGGGCCCAGTTTTTCAAAAGTAATCCACTAGGATTTTTGGATAACGGATTGGATCAAATCTTGAAAATGGGTTTTACAAAAGAAAAAACGGATTAGATCACATAATCCGATCCAAAGTGATCCAGATTTGGATCACTTTGATCCAAAATATCTGGATTAAACTGATCCCATCAGAAGGGTGGATTCAGCGTGGATTTCATGCCCAAAATGTAATGAAAACTCTAAAAATGTATCAAATAATACTATATTTTGGATCATGCAGTATTGTACAAGATATCCTATTTATTCATGAGGTTTTCATTTTATTTATTCATCCGTCGGGCTAGAGTAATTAGGTACGTTTTAACGTATTCAGCCTTTCATTATAGGCCTACAGCAAAGCAGAAATAGTTTGGCCTCATAAAATTATCCCTCAAACAGCTGTCAAAATTGACCAAAAACAATACATTATATTCTGTCACTAATTGATATATATATATTCATCGCAATCAAAAATATTTTTTGTTTTTATAATATTGTTTAGTGATGCATGCAATGATTACAGTGTAACCACAAAAAAACCCCCGCAAAGAATGGCAATCACTGATTTTTAAAATCCAAAAACAAATCAAAATCAGAAATAGTGTTTAACTATTGTTGCACTTCCTGTTTCCTCTTTCTGGCAGAGGAACAACTGACTCTGATCAAACTGCACCAAACCAAGGCCAGACTTGAGATCCGCCCCCTAAAGGCTACGTTCAGACAAGCTGGGCTCTCCACATCAGATGAGGAAGTCTGAAATTATTGTTGAGTATTTGACATTAAGTCTTTTTTTATTGAATTCTATACATCTATATTTGAAACTTGTTATAAATATCCTCAATGTACAGAGTTTGTGGGTGTCAGGTCTCAGATGAGCGGACTGCTGGAAGAAGGAGTAGTTTTTTTTATTGTTTTGGGTTTTTTTTATGTGTGAGTTTTTATTTCAAATAAAAATAAAACTTATATTGACCCCACACTGGCTATTCTACTTGTTGTTGTTACTAGTTATCCAGATTTGGTGATCCTAGAAGGTTCCAATCCGGATCAGATTGATCCAATCCGATGATGCTTTGAAAAACTGTCTCGAAAGTCAAATGGATTACGGATCGCAAAAACAAAGGATTACTAAATCCGGATCAATTTTATCCGGATTAAACCTTTTGAAAAACCGGGCCCTGGAGATGGTTCTGCTCCTTCATTGGAGTCCAGTTGTGTTTAATTAAACTGATTGGACCTGATTTGGGAAGGCACACGGCTGTTCGTATAAGACCTTACAGCTCACAGCGCATGTCAGAGCAAATGAGAATAATGAGGTCGGAGAAACTGCCTGAGGAGCTCAGCAATGTGGCAAGGCACAGATCTGGATGAGGTTAGAAAACAGTTTCTGCAGCACTCAAGGTTCCTAAGAGCACAGCGGCCTCCATAGTCCTCAGATGGAAGAAGTTTGGGATGAACAGAACTCCTCCTGGACCTGACCGTCCAGCCAAACTGAGCAATCGTGGGAGAAGAGCCTTGGTGAGAGAGGTGTAGAAGAACCCAAAGATCACTGTGGCTGAGCTTCAGAGATGCTGTAGGGAGATGGGAGAAAGTTCCACCAAGTCAACTATCACTGCAGCCCTCCACAAGACGGGGCTTTATGGCAGAATGGCCCAATTTAAGCCTCTCCTCAGTGCAAGACATGAAAGCCAAAAACCACATGAATGACTCCCCAGATTAAGAGAAACAAGATTCTCTGGTCTGATGAGACCAAGATTGATTTCCTTTTTTGTGTGTATGTGTGAAAGATGAATTCAGCCAAGTAGAAAAATATCCTGGAAGAAACACCTCTTCCAGAGGGATCATGACCTCAGACTGGTCCAAAGGTTCACCTTTAAACAGGACAATGACCCCAAACTTACAGCTAGAGCACACGTGTCAAGCTCAAGGCCCGGGGGCCAAATCCGGCCCTCCATGGCCATTTGTGTGGCCCTTTAACCTCTAGAGGACCCTTTAGATAGAAAATTTAAGTTATATTTTTGTGCACCCCAATACAGTTTTATTAGTAAAATAAAATTAGTGTTTATTTGAACAGTCCTAAATCACATATTAATGTGAAGATGTTCAGTATTATTAAATTTTAAGACGTACTTTTCGAACGTGGAGGGTGATTTTAACAGTTTGTTATAGTTTTATCAATACTTTCTGCCACAACCGGCCCTTTAAGGATATTCATCAGCTTGATGTGGCCCAAAATGGAAATGAGTTTGACACAGCTGAGCGTAGAGTAACAGAGAAGTGGCTTCAGAACAACTCTGTGACCGTTCTGGACTGGCCCAGCCAGAGCCCTGACCTAAACCCAACTGAGCATCTCTGGAGAGACCTGAAAATGTCTGTCCACCAACGTTCACCATCCAAGCTCACCGAACTGGAGAGGATCTGCAAATCCAGGTGTGAAAAACGTTGTTGCATCAATGTCCAGAACTTTCCAGCGTCTGACCCCGAATGCAAAAATGTTAGAGGCTAATGACCCCGCCTCCCGGTTGAGATTGCAAAACCGTTTTTTTTACGTAGTCAGCTAAAAAGTGTTCCACTGAAACCCAATTAGCATTGAGAACCAATATTTCTGCCAATACGCTGCCATCCATAAGTTCTATTTATTTTACATTTTACACTAAATAAATAAAATGCACATGCTTTCTCATTGACTGTTTCTGTATGTAGCTAATTCTCTCGAGGTTCTCAAGACGCCACACTTACATATTCAAGTGGGGTCCTAACCCCAACTTTGGTAACTGCTTCTACTCTGGACCATGTTTCTATTTTTTTTTTTTGTTGCAAAAATTTCTACATCAATTTTGTTTGTTGCTGTGCAAACTTGGGTGCTGAGCGTACATTAATGAGAAATAAAATGAACAAAGAGGTCTGAATACTTTCCGTACCCATTGTACGTATTAGTCCTGCGTTACAAAAGTCCCTTTTTTTCTGTCGCATGTAATATTCAAGTTTCCTGAGAATTAAACCGTGCTTACATCTGAGCACACGTCAACCCTTTCTTCATTCATTCAAGTCCTGTGTCAAGCCGGTGTGGGAACATTTTCTAACATTTATTGAGCTGAAATCCCCACATCAACAAGGCCCAACAGAGACAAATAAGCACGGAGAGACACAACACGTCCTTGGTTTAAAGTCTAAAGGTTCTGCCGAGGCATCGACATTGCTGTTCACACACTCTGGTTTCCCCTCAAGAATGTAAACCTAGCCTGCGGAAAGCCGTCACTCCTCCAATCCCTGCTGTGGTCATCCTTTAAGAGGATCAGATCTTCTATATATACACAGACCAAGCACAGGTAGACTCTATGAATGCAAACCTAAAAGCAGATTACTGGGGAAAATGTCTCACGCATGAGGTGTTGTTTGTAAAGTTAAAAAGTCAAAAATTTACAGCAGTAATCTGAATTATTTAGCCTGTCATAAGTAAAAGAAAATCAGGTTTTGTTTTGCTGCGCTGTATTTGCAACTTATTCACTTATTTACAAATGTTGTAGTTTATAACTTCATATATAATGAGTAAGCTAAATATTTAGTTGGGGAATTAAATATTTGATTTGCAAACTTAAATATTTAGTTAGGAGTCTAAAAAATATAGTTTCAAATCAGTTACAAACTAAATAATTTGTAAACTAAATAGCTAAATTTAGTTTGGAAGTTAAGTATTTTTGTTAACTTGCTAAATGCTTAGTTTATGAACACAATGTTTATCATCTATAACTTCTTAAATATTTAGTACCAAAACAAATATTTACCTTCTTAACTAAGTTCTGAACTAAACATTAAATTTGCAAACCAAATATTTAACTTAAATAACTAAATATATGGTTTACAAGCTAAATATTTAACATGGTAAGTTTTTAGTTCTGTAACTTATTTATAAACTAAAGATTTAGTTTGGAAGCTACATAATTAGTTGAGTGAAATATTAAGCTCTCAACTAAATATTTAGTTTACATACTAAATATGTATCATCTTAACTATTTGGTTACTTGACTAAATATTTAGTTACAAACTAAACACTTAGCTTCTTAAATAGTTAGAAAACTATAAAACTTTAGTTTGGAACTACATATCTAATTTGCAAACTAAATACTTAATTTATCTTAAGGAGCAAAATATTTAGATACAAATATTCAGCTCTCAACTAATTAATTTGTTTTAAAAATAATTAGCCCAACTAAATACTAAAATATTTTACAGGCTGAATATTTAAGTTAAAAATATATGTGGTCCACCACAGTTTCAAATTAAATAAATTCAGAATTAAATAATTTGTCAACTAAATATTTAGTTTGAAAGCTAAATATTAAACTCAACAAAGCATTTATAATCTTAACTAAATATTTGGCTTCTTAGGTAAATATTACCATAATAGATATTTACCTTCTTAACTATTTTGTTAGCAAACTAAATCTTCAATTAAGCCAAATATTTTGCCTGTGGACTAAATAGTTTTTAAACTTACAAATTATTTCAGTCTGAGATAAACATTAAATCAGCATCTAATTTAACTGAATGAACTAAATATTTGGTTTAGAAGCTAAATATCTAACAGGCTGAACATTTAAGACGCTAAAATATATTTTCAAATTAAATTAGTTCAGAGCTAAATAAAATGTACTTAGTTTAAAAGCTAAATATTAAGGTCACAACAAAATAGTTTTTTCAGACAAAACATTAATCAACTTAACCATATATTTAGGTTCTTGACTAAATATTTAGTTCCAAAATAAATACCTATTTAGCTTACAAATTATAATTATATATCATAATTATTGAACCATTTTTAGCCTCTTAATATGTAGTTTGAAGAAGTAACATTTTCTAAATGAATAATATTGGCAGAAATATGATTGAAAGTGTCTGAAATGTAATATCACACCTGCTCCCACAGTTTGCTTGCTGGGAAATGTAGATGAAGTTACCATGGATACAAAGTCTATGCAATTATTTTACATCGCCTTATGCATCGCTAAGAAAAATATCCTCTTGAACTGGAAAAATAAAAATACTCTGAATATTAATCAATATAGAGATCTCCTTCTGGATTACATTGGTCTAGAAACGGCATCTGCCTCCACATCTGATCAATCTTTCTGGTCACCCTTGATCAGTTCCATCACCTAGTGGGGTCGGGCCCTTGATTCCGTTCTGTGGGACACGGTTGCCGATGTGGAGCTTAAGGGTTGGTGGTGACTGCGGGGAGGTCCTTGGGGGTGGGTCCGCTTGCGGTTCGGCGGTAGGTGCCGTGACCCTCGCCTGGGGTGGGACTTTGGGGGCTTTGTGTGGTGACTCCTAGTGGCTGCATGCGGCGCCTTAGAGGGGTCGTGCTGGCGGACACGGGTTACTGGCCTGGTGCTGTGCTGCTCTGGGGGGGTCTGGGCTGGGCCTGGGGCTCGGGGTTCTGGGGCGGCGTGCCCCCCGGCTGGGGCCCTGGCTGGGGCTTGGCCGGGGGGGGCCGCTGCCGTCGGTGCCGGCTGGCCGGGCTGGTTCTTGTCGCTTGCTCCCCGGTGGCCGCTTGCCGCGTCTGGGCGTCGGCGAGAGTGCGCGGCGGGTGGCCGGCGTCTCCGGGCCCGATCGGCTATATTGACACTGGACATGGCTCCTGGGTCTTGGTCTTAGCCCTCGCGGGGCTGCTGAGGTGGGGGCCTCTGGCCGGTGTTGGTCGGCCTCCACGGTGACTGACCGGTTGGTGGGGTGTGGGCTGGTGGGTGGAGGTGCTGGGTTCTGTTGCCACCCGGCCATCGGGCGGTAGTAGCAAGGCTGGAGGATGTCGGCCTGGGGATTGGCCGCCCGGGACTTCGGTCTGCTCACGGGCCTGGCGCGACATGTCCGGGGTACCCGAGTCGGTGGTGCGCCGGGTTCCGGCCTCGGCGCGGGGGCCCTCGGACGCTGGCGGTGCCTGGGGCGTCTCTTATTGGCGGGGAGGCTTTTTACCATCTAGCACAGGCACTCTTTTTAACGGGGTGCGCTTGGGACGGGAGGGGGGAGGGCGTTGAGGGGGAGGGGGGGCTAAACTCAACCTGGGTGTCTAGTGACATGTGTTTTGTTAGCAGTGTGAATGTTGGGAAGGATTTAGGTATGCCCCTGGCATGGGGGCTGGTGGATTGCCGGGGCCCCCATGGGGCTCGGGGGTGCCGCTGCCGTGGGCCCCGACTAGATGTGCTGGGGCCTCCCACACCTGGTGGATCGGCCGAACGGGGATGCCTATTGGAGTCAGCAGGGGAGCTGGCTCCCTGGGGTTGGCAATGGTCACCCCAGTTATTTTCTCCCCATCCCTATGCCTCTGTCCACCTGCTCCTTCATTCTACCATTCACAAGGCCTTGGGACGTGGGCACGTCACTGGGGTGCGGGATGGAGCGACCGTCTTCGCTACCCGGTGGCGGCCTGGGTCCCGATTTTATTGAGCAACTTAGACACTTACACTTGGAACATTTACATGGAACGCACATGTAGGGACCTGGCGGTGTGGCGCATTGGCGCTGGGGGCGGGACCCCTCATGGGGGGCCCCCTATAGGGGCCCGTTGTGGGGGCCTCGCCTGTGGTGCCGGCACCCACTGGTTAAACGCATCTAGACACTGAGGGCCCGGGGGGGGAGATGGGGGTACCCGGCAGTATTCCCAATGTCCCCCCCCTCTGTTTTAAGTGCACATTAGAACAACACGCAACAACACCACATTGAGCTGGGGGAGAGAGGCTGGGGGGTCTTTCCACACCCCTGTTCGTTGGACCATCAGGGGTCGGAGCCCGGATAGAACATCAGGCCGTCTGGTCGGGGTCCTTGGCTGGTGGACTGCTCTTGCCGATGTGGGGGCCTTGGCGGTCTGCTTGTCCCCGTCCTGGTGGGCAAAGGGGTCTGTCTCCTGGGTGCAGGGGCAGGGTTCTCTATTGGGGCGTCTGTCCCTGGGCCTGGGAGTATGGAGTATAGTGTACGTATGGGGGGGATGAATGAGTGTACAGCGTCCTTTTTTCGTATGTCCTGTATTTGTAAGAATGGGTACGCATGAGAGGGAGGGTACGTATGAGTGTCTCTGTCTGTCTATATCTACCTGTCAGGTTGGGTGTTTGGCTGCTCTCTGGCCTGAGGCATCTTCTTCCCTCCCCGTCACTCCCCGTTGGTGATGGTTGCCCCTGCCCGCTGGTTGATGATGGCTCTCGATGCCTGGGGCCGGGGGTCCCGGTTGCGGCCCAGCTCGGTCCTGGTGCATGTCGGGCGGGTCCTGGGTGGTCCGGTGTGTCGTGCGGCCGCTGTTTCGGGCCGACGTCCTCCTTGGATTGACTGGGGCACCTCTTCTGGGGGTGCCGAGGTTGTAGAACAGGTTGGTGCCGTCCGGTGGATCGGTGGGGACCGTGCCTGGCGCCCAGTCCTCCTGCCGGTTCCTGGACTTCTGCTGGCTGGTCTGTTCGCCTGGTGGGGCTGTCCAGCATTGGCTGGGCCCCTGATCTTGGCGCCCTACGTGGGGCGGGATCTGGACCCGGGAGCTGGAAGATCTGGATGTCCAGGTGCCGGCTGGGCGCGGCCTGGGGAGGGCGTACATCCGCTGTGGCTCTTGCTGTGGCTCCCTG
Organism: Apricaphanius iberus; assembly: GCA_028564705.1. Classification (NCBI taxonomy): domain Eukaryota; kingdom Metazoa; phylum Chordata; class Actinopteri; order Cyprinodontiformes; family Aphaniidae; genus Apricaphanius; species Apricaphanius iberus. The sequence continues at coordinate 517,575 of JAPXFQ010002063.1, forward strand.
GCGTGTGGGTGTGTGGAGGCGGGCCGGGTTGTTGGCAGTGGGTATTGGTCCGGGGTGGCGGCGGCGTGTGTTGTCCGTCGGTTGGCTGCGGATCCTCCTTGCCTGCGGCGGCGGCGGCGGGGGGCCCTTGTCGGCTGGTCCCTGGTTGGGGCCCCGCTGGGGGGCGGGGTGCCCCTGGTCCCCGTGGCCTCCGGTTACTGATCCGGGCCCGCCCTGGCGTAGCCGGTTACCGGCGGAGCCCGTGGGCTCGTCACTGCGATCTCTCGGGCCCCAGCATTGCGGCTGGTGAGTGTTCCCATGGGGCTTCCATCCGTTCCCCTCTTGGCGGGTGATCGATCTTGCGCTGATCCGCCTGTGGCCTCTGTACTCTATGGGACCCTGGATGCATACATCTCTTGCCTCCTCCATGTCTGTGCCGATTCCTGTAGGACGGATTGACGGTTCCTTACACCAGCTATCAATCACTTGCATGGGGAAACCTTATTCAGACCTGCATGCTCGCACACACATAGGTGTGGGGACATTGGTGTGGACGGACATATCTTAAGTTGAGGTTATCATCATTAGTTAGTTGTTCACAGGAGCTTACCAGAAACATTTGTATTATGTTCATTAATCCATGCTTGTGTGTAGTCAATGTGTAATTCTTAGTTTATTCTACTAGATCCGAACTATTGGTTTGGTTCTGTACAGTTTGTTGTTTTTGTTTTTTATTACTGTTTCTCTGCCGTCCGGCAGAGGTGGAGGACTGGGATGTTTTCTTGTGTTCTTTGTTTGCCTCCCTGTCTTGTGTCGTCGGTTCGCACCTCTGCTGGTCCGGTTTCTTTTCTTCACCTTCTTCCTTTCTTCCTTCTTGTCTCAGTTTAATGTCCATGTGTCCATGACGTCAGGAAATTGAACCCACAGTAATCACTAATAAAGATTTTTCATACATATACATCAAGTGGCGTACTACAGCGAAGCTGTAATACTCCGCTTGGGAAAGTAAAACTGTTGGGCTTGTACTTGGTACTCAGACACCAATTCTGGTAGCATACTGCTAGACAGGACACGTTAAAAATAAGAAAAAAATATGATTGAAAAAATTAATAACTTTTTTTTTTTCGTACAAGTGGCTAAAAAACTGCATTTACTCATACTTATTGACTTTACACAAGCCGCTTCATATCCAGTAGGAACCACCTGTAACTACAAGATGAAATTTACCAGATTTTAACGCTTCATGTGCTGCATTTTCAAATTTCAAACGCTAGCGATAGAAACCAGTGGTAGAATGTGGAGGCCTAACATCTCCAATATATTATCTGAAAGAAATGACAAGCATCAGGGCCGTGTGGGTCGGGCGTGTTCGTGATAGGAAGCCTTTGAGGTACGGTGTGAATGGTGTGCCTTCCTGGAGCCAGTGTGGCAGGATGGGAGGGAGGTTCAGCAGGAAGCGACTCGTCAGCGGGATCACGGTGGATTTGGAAACGGGCGTCAGAACTTTACATGCATCAATAAACGGAACAGAACCACGATTAAATAATTCATTAATCTCTCTAAAACAAAAGGAAGGACGAGGTTTGTTTTATCCCCCAACGATCTCGTCAGAGAAAACGGTTTTATTTTGATTTCAAGCATCCATACATAAACGGGTCGGCTGAACCAGCCGAGGTAATAAAAAATACAGAAAATAGAGTTTTTAACATTCTGATCACGCGTGGACTTTATTTAAATACTTACAACCTCACCTTAAGTGTACAGTTAGAAAACTTTATCCAATGATGTTAAAGATTTTGTTGAAATTTACAAACGGAGGGAAAAGAATTAACATAGAAAAAAAAGTAAAATAAAAAAATAAGAGTTAACTATAGATTCACTTTCCTGCCGAGCCGCTTAACAAAACTATGCATGAACACCGGCGTCGGACTCAGGTGAGACGCACAAGTTGATCAATAGAGTATAAAAAAAAACCGACAACAAAAAGAAATAAATAAAAATAAATCAACATTTGTACACAAAACCCTCCTGGGAGCAGTTTTACAATCTGTAATGTGAGTCAGAACCGAACGATGAAGCTGAAAGAGCCGACGGAGGGAACAAAAAACTGAGGAGACGCTTGCATGTCGACATTTAATCAGAAAGTAAATGAGAACAGAGAAGCTGAGATGAAGGCGAAAGACCTGCAGTTGTTTGAAAAGGAGGAGGAGTTAAAGAGGAAAGAGCAACAGCGAGGCAAACGGGTCGGTCCGAAAACTTAGACAACACAAGCTGGCAGTGCCAAGAAGTATAAAAATAAATAAATCAGGCAGATTATAGATTTATATTTAGACACGTTCATCTCTTTTCTCCAGGAAACCTAAAAAGAGTTTAAATAGAACAAAAAAAACCAAAAACTAAATGAGACACGTTTGTGAAGAACGATCCGGGTTTGTTCCCCAGAACTTTGAGCGTAAAACTGAGGGATGAGGCTAAAATGATTTTTCTGTATAAATGTCCTCTGCTGATATCCGATACAAGAGAATACATCTTTTTACACATCAACAAATTTAAAATAGAAATCTGACGGAGTCTCTCAGTGCAGCGGCCGGACCGCGGGTCGGTTCCGGGCGGCTGGCCGCCGACCCCTACAGCGTCCAATAGCCTTAAAGCCCGCGAGCCGCCGGATTGGCTCCCCGTTTCCGTGGTTTCATTGGCAGAAGGGTGAGGCTGTGGGGTCGAAGCCCTTGAACACCTCTTTCAGCGACGCGTTGTCCTGCTCGGTGGCGGCGGCGGCCTGCTCCGACTGCGCCGGGCTGCTTCCTCCGAACGGGCTGCCCGCCCCGCCGGGTTTGGCCGCCTGTTTGACGACGCCGAACAGCGAGGGAACCGGCAGGTTGTGGACGCCAGCGGGGGGCTGGTCCGGGGGCCCTCCGGGAGCGCCCTGAGCTGCGGCGGAACCGGGTGCCGTTTGGGACGTGGAATTGGGCGAGGGAGCGGGTTTGGGTCGGGGCCGGTTGTAGCTGTTGTATCGATCCGTTCCTTGCTCTCCGCTCTTCTCCGGCTCCGGCTGTTCCAGAGCGGACTTCCGGACAAACAGCGGCTCCTTGGACTTTGGTTTGTTCGCCAGTGCGGCGTCTCCGGGTTTAGACTCGCCGCCGGCCAAGTTGGGGGAGTTATTGGAGCCGCCGCTGGCACCGGGGCTACCCGGTTTGTTAGTCCGTGGGTCGTACAGGCTGATGCTGCTCAGCACGCTGGCTCCCCCTGGTGGCCCAGCGCTGACACCGCGGCCGGCGCCTCCTGAGGAGAGCAGCCTGGGGTCGTAGGGGGCAATGGTCGGAGGGGAGGAGGTCGAAGGAGCCGCTGGTGATTTGGAGGGGACCGGTTCTGATGGCTGCTTCAGCGCAGACTTCTGTGGCTGCAGGCGGGGGTCCGATGGGGTCTTGCGCACGCGGGGGTCGACGGGCTTCTCTGCTGGCGCGGCCGTGATGGGGGGAGGAGCGGGAGCGGGAACGTGAGGAGGGGAGGAGGTCTGGGACGGGATGGAGTTAACAGTCTTCAGGATACGAGAAAGCAGCTCAAAGTCAGGGAGGGAGGAGGAGGCAGTGGGGGGGTCTGGGGGTTGGGTGGGAGCGGGCGGAGACGTATGGAGCTGCTGCTGGGCTCTGGACAGACGGTGGTCCAGGGTGGGGACAGGCGGGATTCCCGGTGGGAGTGGCAGGAGGTCCTGCTTCGGAATGGGAAGCGGGAGGAGGTCTTCAGGCGACCAGGTGACGGTCTTAGAGAAGGCGGGCAGGTGCAGGACGATGTCCTTCTTGATGTGGCTGAACTGCTGCAGCTGAGAGCGAGGGTCTCTCAGAGCCATACCCATCAGCGGGTCCAACGGGATCGGCACCGGCTTGTCCCGCAGGACCCGTTCCGTCTCCTCCTCCTCTGCTGCGGGGGCGGTCAGCGGCGGGGGCTTGTAGACCAGGGCGGGCTCCGGTTTGGGAGCGGGAGGCGGCTGTGAGGCGGCGAGCCTGGCCAGCCTCGGGTCGGTGGGCGGCCCCAGGGACGAGGACGACGGCACCGCGGGCTGAGCGGCGTCCGACGGTTGGGTCGAATCTGCGGCGCGCGCCAGGCGGGGGTCACGGGCGAGGCGGGGGTCCGCCGGGCGAGCCGGAGGAGCCTTCTGGAGGCGAGAGTCGCTGGGGAGGCTGTCGGGTTTCTGTGGAGGCTTGGTCTGGTGACGGAGCTTCTTCAAGATGGACTCGAAGCTGCTGCCACCATCCTCATCCTCACTGGAGTACCAGTTCCCAGAGTCGCCTGGAAAACATGAAATATATCAGGATGAAGCAAGAGAGGAAGGAAGGAAGAGAGGAAGTAAGGAATGATGGAAGGAAGGAAGGATGTTTAAAGGAACAAGGAAGGAAGGAAAAAATGGAAGGAAGGAAGGAAGGATAAAAGGGAAGGAAGGAAGGAAGGATAAAAGGGAAGGAAGGAAGGAAGGATAAAAGGGGAGGAAGGAAGAAAGGAAGGATAAAAGGGGAGGAAGGAAGAAAGGAAGGAAGGAAGGAAGGAAGGACAAAGGGAAGGAAGGAAGGAAGGAAGGAAGGAAGGAAGAAAGGAAGGATGGATGGAGGAAGGAAGGAATGATAAAAGGGAAGGAAGGAAGGTAGGAAGGATGGCTGGATGAAGGAAGGAAGGAAGACGTACCCTCCACCTCCTTCATCTTCTCCGCTCCTCCCATCCTGCGAGCTCGCTCCTCTTCCTCCTGCTGTTTCTGCTGGATCCTCACGAACAGAACACGCTGAGCCGGAGGCAGAAAGTCGGGCACCGAGGTGTCCCCCTGGGCGGATGCCGCTCCGTTAGCAGAACCTTCCCTGCCGCCGGGTCCTCCTCGGTCGTCCATGCCAGGAAAACTCTGGAACCTGTCGCCTGAGAGGGAAAGAAGATTAGTTGGTTTATAAACCCAGCTGTGATCCAACTAGCCGGGTTCTGTCTGTAATCCCTCCTCACCCTCCTGCACGCCCCCCATCTTCATCCCGTCCTGCTGATTGTAGAACTCGTTGAAGAAGTTTCCTGCACCCTGCGGAGGTCCCGCCCCTCCGTGGGCAGGGCCTTCACCGCATCCAAACCCTCCCATCACGGTGGCCCCGCCGGGCCCCATGCTCTGAGATTCAGGGGACATCATGCCTGCGGGCCCGGGGAAGCGGGGCGGAGGGGCCCCCGGCGGGGCCTGCGGTCCAGGAGATGCGGTCTGAGCCGGACCGCTGCTGGGGCCCTGGCTTCTGACACAAACAGAGAACGTGTGATTCAACAAGTACAGAGCAGTTTTCTGATAAAAATAAGAACAGTTTGTTTTATTGCCAATTATTTAGAGTTTAACGATCCAAACGGTTGGGTTGGTAGAAGTAGCGTCCTTACAATCTGATCACACTAGATATATACTTTTGTATTAATTACTGCCAATTTACATTTGCACGTTGTGCCAAATTGTGTTTGTTGATCAAACTAGCCGGTGTTTCTCAAGAACAATCAAAGCATTTTTTAAATCATTAGTGAGACCGTATCGGCTGCTGCAGCTGCCTGTCGGTGTCATGTGACCTGATGTGTGCACTGTGGGTCCCCGGGAGCGATGTTTTGTTTTTTACGTAACTGCACTGAAAATGCGTCATTAGTCAAGGGATCAACAAGTCGTACGAAAACCAGGAGTAAACACGCTAACGTTAGCCTAGCACTTCAGCAAACTGAAAACTACGGCACAGTATAAGGGCCAAAAGTGTATTGCACTCCGGATATCGACTATTGATGTGAGCGGCCAATGCTGCCGAATGGAAGGGGTAATTCCCTAGCGTTAGCATTGGAGAGGCTAGCGACTAGCATGGCTAGGCTAATTGGATTAGACACTTTTTTAAAATAATTTACAATATCAATTATTAAATATCTGTATGAGACATGGATTGGATGCATATATACGCATTACATTATATTACAATTTTTTTTACTATTTACCATTACATACACAATATTAGCTTTAGCGTAATATTGTGTACGTGTAATTACATCTATACTTAATTTTGGCCCTAATACCATTTTTGGGACAAAATTTGTTTATAAAAACTGAAAAAATTACATCAATGTATGTTTTTATAATGAAAACTTTTCAGCTGTATTTTATTTATTGTTTAAAAGAAAAAGATCATAAGAATTTAAGTGCAACTCACCCCAAAACTGACTTTCTTTTCTTGAAAAACTCTATAAAGTAATGTCTAATAGTGCTTTGAACAATTACTGGTCATTCTTTTCGTACATTTTAGTAAAAATATTCATTTTGTACCAAAAACCGTGCCATCTTCTGCTTAATATTTTACACTTCACTGCACTTGAATTTGAATCAGGGTTTGCTACCGGCTCAGCCCGGGTTTCTGACGTCAGCCAGGATTTCTGTTGGCAGCGTCCTGCCGAGTATAAAACCTCCACAGTAAGTTTGCAACAAACTCAAAACCATACGGCTCAGGGCTGCTGCACAAAACGTTCTGTACTTCGCTTTATTCGCTCTGAAGGACGTGGAGAGAGAGAGAGATGTTCAACCTCATAATTGCCCCCTTCTGAGGCTGCGGAGCCCAAATCGCTATTGCTTTGCATCTTTCTGGCTGTGTGTGCGTACCTCATTTTGGGGCAAACATTTACTTTAACAGGTAAATATTTTCTTGTATTAATCCATATCAGACTACTGGCTTCACTGTTCCTCGTAAATAAACACATTAAAACGCTTGAATTTTCTTCCTAGAGCTTTTCTGATCTCCTACCTGACGGCCAATTTCTGAGCCAGCTGTCCGGTTGGTTGGACTTTAATCTCGAACAACGAAGGAATTTTCTTCCCGGCCGAGGCCCCCGATCCGCCACCAGCAGAAGGGGGGACCATGTGTGGAGGAGGGCAGCTGGGGTTTGTGGGCGGTCCTCCTTGGAAGGGGCTCCCATCAGGACTGTGGACCGGACCGGGAGGGGGGTTGGGCGCGGGAACAGGCGGAAGAACTGGTGGACCTTTGCCTGCAAGGGGAACCTGACCGGGTCCGGGAGGACCTCCGAAATCACCAGGTACAGGCCCGCCGAAATCCCCAGGCCCCATGTTGGCGTCCATTGAAATGGGGCGAGGAGGAGTGGGAAGGAGGCCAACCCCAGGAGGGGGTTTAGGAAGAGGGTTGATCCCCTGCTTCTTCAGCTCCTCCACCTCCTTTTCATCCTCGGCTCCAGCCTCAGCGTCCTCAGCAAGCATCTGCAGCGGAGAAAACAAGAAAACACCCACAGCTGAACAAATCTGATGTTTTCTGTACAAACCATACACCTCCTGACAAGCTTCTCAGACGGCTGTGATAACCCCGTAAGTGACTGCAGCCGCAGAGGCTCTCACCTTGTTGAGCAGCTCCTGCGTGTCGTCATTCAGGTCTTCGTGAGAGAACATGCACTCGTCTCCATTAACGCAGTTTCCTGTGGTGTGAAACAGCTTACATGGGAATTCACGTGAAGTAGGAGTCAAGGAGAAACGGCAGTAAGAAGGATAACTGAATAGCATAATAAGAGTCCATCTTCTTGATATCTCTAAACAGAGGGCAGAGATTAGGGAAATGGATTCCTGTCGGTACCTAACGAATCCAGCTGTTTTCTACCTAAAACAAAACGCAGAATGTTTGTGTGCTGAAGTCAGCGCAGTGCAAAGTTAGTGACACCAAAACAAAACAGAAAGGACTCCCAGCTATCAATAAACTCTGCTATTATGAAACATCAGCGGTTTCTCCTGCGGCTACAGCAGAAAAAGAAACATGGACCGAAACAGAACTTTTGTCAGTGAACGCGTCTTTCATCAGCAATAAGGTCCATAGCGCGCTCCGCTCTGAACTATTCACCTGAAACATTGTCAAGCTGGATGGAAACATCACTGATAGTGGAGAAAAAACATGGCTACCCGCAGCATCCCATCAGCAGATTGGATAAAACGCACGCTGACGGAATCCTTTTTAAATTAGAAGAGATTTCCCCAACAACTACCCGTGCTGCATTCAAGTAAAGTTGGGTAAAGGTATTATTTAAACATTTATAAACATTAAGAGTGACTATATTGTTTTCTACTCTGGCTATGTCTGCTTGTACTATTTTATTTATTTACTGTCCACATTTCTAAGTTATAAAACATTATAAAATCAAATTAATTGCAGGGAAAGGAAGGAAACTAATAAAAGAAAAATAATAATTTCCACATCTGTGTTTATTTTTCTTGATTAAAGTCTACCAAACAGGTATGGACTCTGGATTTTTGTGTACCGTTAACCCCCTTATTAGAGATATTTCAGCGTTCTTAGGGAAGGATATCGTGCATGTAGGGACAGTGGTCGGCGCGGGCGCAGAATCCAGTGATGTAGAATTTGCACAGCTCCTTCTTCTTCGGCAGCTCAATATCATGGCTGAAATTGCAGTGGTCCCCCTGGTGGGTGAACATGGATAACAGGGTTAAAAAGAACATCCTGCTCCGTAATATGGGAAGATTTCTAATCTATTTTTGAAGAAGGGAGTCGGTTTAAAATAGAGAGGCCTTGCAGACAAAAGCCTTGCGGCTCTCATCCATCCTGAGGATGTGCGTGGGGTCTTACCCAGGTGCATCTCCCCTCGATGTAGTACTTGCAGATGGCTTTTCCTTTCTTATCCTGGTGCTTTTCATGGTGATGTCTCCTCCCAGCTCCCGGACCCTCGCCTCCATCCTGCTTCCAACCAACAACAGAAACTCATTAGCGCAGAGTGACTTTTAGCTTCGGCAGATGATTGGGGACCCGGTAACGGCTCATAAAAGCGCACCCCGTTGTCCATGTCTCCGTTGTTGTCGTCGTCGTTGCCCATGTCGCCTCTCCCTCGCCCTCTGCTTCGGCCTTTAGCTCCCCGGATCATGCCTCGCCCTCCTTTTCCTCTGCCCCGACCACGGCCTCCTTTCATTCCTGGACGAGAAACGACATAATTAGAACTCTCGACCAGAACCTCCTTGAATACCATCTTCAAGGCAAAAAACGCCACCAACCTCTGCCTCTGTCTTTAGATCTTTTGTAGTGGCTGAATTCTTTGGAGTAGTCGTCATAGTCGTCGTCCCCCATGTTTTCGTAGTCTTCCTCCCCATACTGTGAAGAAAGAGGATCATTTGTAGATTTTTTTAGGAGTACTTACATATGGCCTCAAATCTATATTGCGATACGATCTTGCTGTGAATTGTTTAACTTCACTGCTAAAATTCATAAATATTAATTTGTCATTTGGAATTTTCCTTTTGATTTGCCGCTCATTTGTTAAAGATACTATAAATACCATAAACACTCATGTTTTATTTTGAAATCACTTCAACAGGAAGCCGTTTTATTTTGTAGAACCGGAAGCACTTCTGCTATTGTTTTTGAGTAAACGCTTGACCAATGCAATGTCTCTGGTGATAAAAAAATGTTTTTGTAACCAAACTGATGAAAAATCTGCTAATAAACAGACCAGTAAAATGCGCAGTAATGTTATCTTCTGCGATATGTTCTTTTTTTTTTTGCTTTATATCTGCCAAATGGACTCTCATGAGCATTCTCACTATACTGCAGCAGAACGACTTTCAAACGGTTTTGAATGCCCTTTAAAGAAAATGCACTGTGAAAAATGCATTTTAAAAAATAACCAAATCTTTTCCCAAAAATAATTCAACATAAAAATTCTCACAACATAAAAAAAAGATGAAGATTTTTTAAATTAAATTAAAGCTAAATATTTGAAAATAAAGTTCAAACTTTTCCTGGTTACTTATTTGAATAAAAATGCTTCAAAGATCAATAGGTTTCCTTTCGCTTAAATGAAAAACAATAAATTTTAAACTTGCAAAATCGATAGTAAAGACAAAAATTAATCTTCCTTGTGTACCTGCAACAAAGTATGTAGGCACAGCTTGATGACATCATCAAAGCACGCAACAGCGACATGCCGGTATAGTCAAAATACATTTTTTCTACCTCATATATTTTATATTGCTCACTGCTAACTCGCACCTCTTAAACTTTATGTGATTGATCGTCACAAAACGAAGCCTGGATCAAAATCTTTCACACATAATAATTTGAAACCAAATCTGGCTTTGCGTCCAACTGCCTTACAGCGGTAAACCGAGTCCGTCGGTGGGTTTTATTTCATCTCAGCATAAGTGCAAGTCTTCTCTAAAGGCCTCGGGGGTTCTTTAAAGAACAAACGGCACAGTGAAGAGCGAGGCACCCAAGCAGACGGGTCAAGGAGCGAGGGGGTTCTACGACAACATCCCGAGCTTTGAGAATCCCACAGAGGTCTGCTCAGTCCATCGTCTGAACACAGAGAGAGGATGGACCATCTGCAGAACTAGCAATGCACTAGTCGTCCATCTAAACCGACCAGCAGAGCATTAATCAGAGCAGCAGCAACAGACATGCGGTGGGAGAATCAGTATCCGTTTATCAGGAAATAGAAAAACGATGAAATTAAGTCCTGATCAATACAAGTGGGGGAAAGAGGAAAATGGCCCAAACCCAGTAGGGGCGTTTTGGTGCCTCACGATTAAAATTTGATTATGATTCAGGTGCTACAATCGGATTAGTAAAGTATTGTTTTTGTAATTTTTGTCTCCATTTAGGGTTTTGTTCTTTATTCCTTTCATGGCTACTTTCTAGTAGTTTATATTAGTTTATATTCGTTAATGATCTCCTGTCTTTAATTATGTGAAACCAGAAATAAAACCAACACTTGTCCAAAAGATGTTCCATAATCATATCAAGATTAGTTTGATTGATACAGAATCGATTCTTATGAGAATTCCTAAAGAATCTATTTGTTTTTTCCCAAAAATCCATCAATTCATTAAACATTGTTTGCCGTTTTTACAGCTCAAACAGGAAGGAACGGTCCAGATGGGCATTTTAAGGCTTCCCCCGCTGAACTGCAGCCCCACCTAGTGTTGTGTCATTGAATTACAGTAATCTAAATAAAATAAAAGCAGACAAAGAACATTTTTAACAGCCCTGACCAATATCAACATAGATTTAGAACAAATTGGATCGGATCGTGATAATCGTTTCCACCTCTTGAGAATCTGAATCGAAGCAATTCTGGAAATTTGAAACAATACCCAGCTCTAATCAAGATCATGTTTTTCCATGAAAGTTAAGAGGAAATGTTTGTTGGTAACAGAAGTGTAAAATAGGCCGATTATATTTTGGTTTCCATAAAAGAGGACACTTGGTCTAATCCTTAAACACTTCAATCATATTCTGATTACTTAAAGACTTCTGATGATTACAGAAATGACTTTAAATAACCAAACAAATAATAACATTCTATATTAAAAATTCACCTGTAATAGCTGATTTTGTAAGTTCTACAGTGCAAAACTTTTACAAAAAAAAATATCAAAAATTCTTTTCTGGGAAAATAATAAATGTAAATATTTTGTCTTTTAAAACTGCATTCTCACGGATGCTTAAAACAAAGTATATACTCCATTCTTTAGTTTTTTTAATCATTTTAAAAGATGAACTTTGACCTTTCTCGGACTTTTGATATTTTTTTTTGTCAGTGTCGGACACAGAAACTAATCGGACGCCCCAGACAGCAGCTGAAAGTGAATGTTGGAGCTAATATGAAACACAACAAAGACACCCCTCTCCTTTCTGTACTGTATCTTTAAGAGCAGTGCTGAAAAAAAATGTAATCGAAAAATCGATTCTTATGAAAATTCCTAGAAACTGATGTAATCGTTTAACGTTTTCTGCCTTTTTTTGGCAGCTAGAATTATGAGGAAAATGTCCATATGTGCGTTTTAAAGCTAAGGTCTAACTGGGCTCATACGGATTCCCTGGTGAACTGTAACGCCATCCAGTGTTGCATCATTGAATTACATGCATATAATTATGGTAACATCTAAAACCTACGACTCGTATCAAATTCCAATTCTTGAGAATCGAAACTGAATCGGTTCTTGAAATTTGAATCTGATACACTAGTGGCAGCGGGTCCGTCCCCTTAAAAATGTCTGGGCAGCATAACCGGCTTTACATTTTTTATTTTAATTATTATGAAATAAAATCACTTTTGAGCGTTATTGAAACTATCGATTTGGCGTGCTTCAAATTAAAATGAATCAATAGTGACTTCCGACATGGTGAAACACGGTGGTGACAGCAGCAGGCTGTGGGGACGATTGGTGGAACTGAATACAAACGCACGCCACACTTTTCAGATTCTCTCTTTTTTTTGGGTCACAGATTTCCAAAGAATGTACCACGTTTCTTCCGTTTGACATTGTTCCACTACGTGGTGTTGATCGATCACACGAAGTCCTGATAAATGTGGCGGATTGACGCTTCCAGCTGCCACCTGAGGGGTCAGAGGTCGTCTGCGAAGTGCAGAGGGGTTAAAACCTTACCTCCATATCGTCTCCGTAGCCGCCGCCACCGGCGTCACCGCCATCATCGTCCCCGCCCATCCTCCCGACTCGCCCCCCTCGTCCTCTGCTTCCTCCTCTGCCTCTCCTCCCTCCCCTCATTCCCCCGCGGCCTCGCAGGCTCTTCATGCGACCTCTGCCCCCTGCGGGAGAGAAATCATTTTTAGGAGTTAACTTCTCATCTCGTTTGCATTTTTGTTTATCATCTCGTTTTGGGAACAAGTTTGATGCAAGAGAGAAAAGAACCAAAACCTCTTCCGCCCCGGCCTCCCTCCTTGGCCCTGCGGTACTGGTTGAGTTCCTTCGCGAAGTCGTCGTACTCTTCGTCCGCCATCTCTTCGTCCTCCTCTCCCTCGTAGATGTCGTCCTCATAGCCTTCATAGCCCCCGTAACCCTGCTTGTCCATCTTCATGTAGCTTCCCTTCTTCAACCCACCGTAGCCGGCGTGAGACTGGGAAGAACGGGAGAAAAGCAACGATTCGTGGCGCGGGGACATTGTTTTTTTCTCTCTCCAACTACCAAAGCTGTGTGCTGATATTAAATACGTACAGAAGAGGTGTACGGCGGACTGTAATCTCTGTACTTCCTCTTCTCGCTCGGACTGTAGTCGGAGTCGTCGCTGAAGTCAGAGTGGTCGTCGTCGGAAGACGCGTGGCGCTGTGAGGGAGGAGAAGACACCATTAGACAAACGGACGACAGACGCGGGGGATGGGGCTCACCGGCTGAGACTGATCTCACTTTATGCTTCGATTTCCGTTTTTTCTTGGACCTCCTCTTCTCCTTCTCCCGATCCCTCTCTTTCTTCCGCTTCCTCTTGTGCCGGTGCGGCCTTTCGTCGTCCGACGCGCTGCTGGGGTGGCGGTCGCGGCTTCGACGAGGCCTCTCCGCCGCCCCCACTGCTCCCTCGCCGCCTCCTCCCCCTCCTGCGTCCTCACCCTTATCCCCTCCTTGCCCCGCTGCTGCAGGCAGACCCTGGCCCGTTTCCTCCTCCTCCATGTCCCCCGCATCGTCTTCCAACTCGCCCTCCTCCAACTCTCCATCTTCAGGCCTGTACATTGTAAAAAATACAGCCGTTAATTCCTCTGGTTTATTCTGACTTCTTTAAGTTTACACAATAAAACAAGGAACCTAAACAAATACAAAGACGTACGTAAAGCTATTAAATTATTACTTATAACTAAGCTGAGATATTGAGTTGCATGGGACAAACATTGTAATCACAATACTGTTTTCATATCAATCGATGTCAATATATACCACAATTATTATGGATGCAGCTATAACACTTTTTTCAAACCGATACAATACTTGGATCTAAGTACTTGCCGATACAGAGTACCAATGCCGATACTTCTACCACACCAAAAAAATGCAAAGAAAACAAAGACAGGTTTTATTTTATTTTCTGTTTGTTGTAAAAAAAATGATGGTGAATTAGATAAAGGGCGGCAAAAAAAACAAACAAACACATTTTAAGTGAAATTACTGCAGAGTTCTAAAATTTTAAGTTTCGGTTCATGGTACCGGTTAACTTTACCCAGTACGAGTAAATTAGAACGGTATCGGACCGATACCCTATACCAGTATCAGTGCACCCCTGGTTCCCTGGTACCATTTGAAGATATCAGGGTAATTTTGATTTAAAGATGATTTTTTTTAAAGCTGAACACGCCAACAGGCATGCAAATGAAACGGAAAAAACCGAGAGATCAGCGATGTGGATTAAAATATAACATTTTTGTTTTCTTTTATGCCAAGTTCAATTGTAAATATTGATGTTTTTCTCCCTCTCTGTTAGTCTTCATATAAACCGTATGGGTAGAAATTATATAAATTTAGCCAACAGGCAAGATTTAGCATACTTTGTCTTGAAAACAGTAAGTTAAGTTATCTAACCAATTTTAACCAATCCACAATGTTATGTTCTAACCCTATGGTCACCGAAGGAAAAAATACACTTTCTTTTAAAAGCCTAAACGTAAAATAAATATAATTTAAATTGATATTAACAGATTTTAAACACCAAACGTTTGTTACTGCTGCGCATGCACGTTAACCGAAGGTATGTCCTTCTGATGGGTGTGCTTATTTGTCAGAACACCGGCTTACCAGAGTTGCGCTCACTGATGATGTCATCAAACCGTGTCTATATATTTTGTATCAGGCTCGCCAGGAGGATAAATAGCGACATTGTGTGCTGTATTTACACTAGATATTGCTTTTAAAACATTTAGGTTGTATTTTATTTCGATTAAATATCCGATTGCGTTTTTTTTTTATCTTTACGTTTTGAGAATTTTTGTGATGCACTTTTTAAAAAGAAAAAGTGTTCTTTAAATGGCTTTCTGGGCATTTTTCTGCTGGTATGTGAGAATGTATATATGTGTGTGTAAAAACAGAAGACTATACTGCAGTAAATCCCGTTACCACACATGCTTCAGATCATATCGAAATATATATTCCAGCCCCACTTTTTATTCTAAAGCAGAAAGTATAAATGACAGTATTTATCTCAACTTTATTTGAATCTTCCCTTTTTTACACTAACTTGAAATGAAAGTTTAAATAAATACACACTGTAAATCAAGATGGAGGGCCTTGGGCCGGCTAACATCACTTTGAACTACGGAGACCCAAAAAGTGCATTAGGGAATTTTCTCTCTTTCTCAATATTCCTAAAGATTCGTCCATCACAAATGGAAAGATTAAATTAAATGAATATATACTGCAGATTCCCTAGGTTCAGAGGTTAAGCACGATTAAGAACAAATAGGAGTTGCTACTATTTTGTAAATTCAGTGGCATCCGCAGTCCTACTGGTTCTGGGTGATTTTATCATGCAGTCAGAAAACCAGAACCACTCACAGCTGGACCGTATTTACCCAAACCAGGTGTGCCAGAGTCCATCTCTGCACCGTCTTGTTTAAACTATGGCTCAAACCTTTTGCACACACATTCAGACAGCCATAAAATCATGATAACGTTGATCTATTAAATCCATTACAGCTAAGCGCTGGAATCATTTCACCAGTTTTAGTCGCTTCATGTCCAGATATCCATGTAACAAAATGAATCAAATGAAACATTCATCAGTTCTTTTCTGCAAGGGATTATGGGTATACGGCTCACGACAACTAACATCCTCCAGCAGGTTTATCAGGGGTTTTGATCCGTCAAACGTGGACCACAACTGCAATCAATTTCAACAGTGTGTCGAAATAATCTTCATAAAATAATCTACAATGAATTTACTCAAGTTCTGAACATTTTTGTTATTATTTAACAACTATCTGCAAATTTAAAAAGAGAAATAAACCCATACGCATTAAGCTCATAGGGTACCAAACAAACGGCGCAAATAAAAAGCATCAGCTGTGGCCTGGAGACTCTCTTATAAGTGCTTTTGAAAAAAACGAGCTCGCCAACAACTGATGGTGTCATCCAGCACATGTTTACGATGCCTGGATTATTGCATGTCATTACAGCCTTCACTCAGAGGAATCTTCAGATTCGTTTCAAGACTGACTGCTACTGGAGCTCCTTCCTGCCCACATCACCACCATCAGCAACAAACTCCTTGAAAAAAAACAAACTAAACACATTGCAAGGAGCGACAAGAACACTTAATTTCCCCCCGTGGGAAAATATACGTTATTAGCTACAGGTTTTTAAAAAAATAACACGGTAATTACAATAACAGATTTCAAAATATTGCATTCATGCTGAATATTCGGTATCAGTTATCATGGTCGTAAGTTTACAAACTGGACATGAAACTAAGAATAATTTTTAAAAAAAAGAATCGTTGCAAGACAATTAAGCTTTATCGAAGCGGCATTAAGCTTTTAACCCCAAAGTGTCAGTTTAACCCATCGACCAACTGCGGATCACATGCAGCAACGTTAAACTGGTGCTGGGTACGAACACAAACGCCTCCCTGCAAAAAAAAAAAAAATACGACAAGAGCTGAATATTTCTACTCCACCTGCTGATCAACTGGGACAGCTGCTGGCGGTTACAGCTGATCTGCTATGGGGGCAAAATGTCAGCGGCAACTTATGCACACCACATCCCTAAACACTCGTAGCTCATCTACAGACACGCCACAGAACGCAACTCATTTTATTCACTCAAGGCGCAAGCTGCCAAGTTGGGCCTGTAAATAACTTGTGGTTACATTCAAAAGTTGATGCAGGAAATATTTTTAAAATCGGATTTCTTCAATAATTCTTTCATTCTGAGCAAAATCCAGAACAAAAAAAAGAATGTTATCTGACATGTTTCTTCACTAAAAACTGATTTTAAAACCATAAAACTAATTTCCTCTCAGCTCGGGAGCCTCATCTCTCCCTTCAACGTGAGAGGGATTTAGTTGTATTCCTGAATAGAAGGGGGGGGGGTGGCTGGGATCGGCTGTCGACGGGCAACAGGGGGTCTCTCTCTGGACACCACTTTAACGCAAACAGAAACTGAAATCTAGCAAATCAGAATGATGGGTTGCGAGAATAAAAACAGCTCACGTTAACCAATGCAAACTCCTCCAAGCCAGAGATCAAAAAGCTATTTACTTAATGAGTCATTTATTAAACTTTACCCACAAGCAGCAGAGGAGGTAAGTTCAAGTTTCAAGAGACACCAAGCTCTGAATCAGCCTCGTACACTTTTTTGCTTTGCAGACTGCTCCATTTTCCCTCCACCTTAAAAGCTAAAATTCTCATTATAACCCATCAAGTAATGTGAAATACAAAAAAAACTGGTAAGAGTGCATACCTGTTATCATTGTATTAAGCAAATGGCCTTGATTATAAAGGGGAAATACTTACTGTGAAGGGTTTCTTCAAAAAACAGAAAGAAAGAAAAAAGTTTCCCTAAACTTTTCTAAGGATTCTAGACTAGTAGGGGTGTTGGGTAGGATTTGTAAGTGGGCACCTTTGGAAGAGGGAACTTTAGTGTTCGACTTCAAACACGTTGGGATGCTTTGCAGACATTTTGGGGAGACTTGTGGGGATGTTTGGGACAACCCATTCAGGGCACGGCTGTGAATAAAAGGGACAATGCTGAAGTTAGCTTCTGATTAGATGTACGATTAAAGGGCCACTTCACTGCTGTTAGCGGATCCAGACCAGGGCCTGCCCAAGGTTAAATGGGGCCTCAAGCGGATTTATATCTCTTCCTGTTAGGAAAATCAGTACCATTAACAGCAATTAATTGGTTATTTGAATGAGATGCAGGTGAACAAACCGAAGCTCAAGCACAAAAATCGATTTAACTTGTAGCATCAGATTTTAACTTTAAGATTATACCATTTACTTTTACAAAGTATACATCCTTTTATTTCATTCATGTTCAATGACACCATCAAGTCAAATTTAGATGTAATCTAAAAAAAATTATCTTGTCCGTTTTAAAATATCAAGCCTTTATGGTGGGTCTCGGATTGTTATGGGGCCCCAAGTTAGTTTGCTTATGCCTTGGGAATCTTAGCTCCAAATTAACATCTAATTATTCGGCAGTTGGTTAATTTATTTACTAAATAACCAATTGCAGAGATTCCTTAATAGATATTTTTTTAACATTAAACAGGGCTTGTGTTTTTTTGAGGGGGGTTAGACCACCTCGACTAAGTTTTCCCACACCAAAAAGTGTTTTTAATGAAACAGAACATCTTAGAGAAGGTTTATCCAGTTTCAGTGTTTCACATTTTAAATCAGAAGAATCAACTAAAAGAGGCCCTTATACCAGCCAGAAGCTAACTTCAGAGTTGTGTCAAATATATAATAGTGCCTGCAATATTATTCAATTTCTGTAAAATATATAATTAAAATAAAATTACCTTTAGGGATTTAAGAGCATTTGATAATGTAATGGGCATAAATAGGCTTTGTTCAGTCAAAACAGGGTTATACGCGGTCGGATAAAAAGTGTGTGGTTTTTATAGCGACAGTTTCTTTCCAAACTGTCGAAATTTTTAAGATTACTTGAATCGAATAAAAAGCGAAACAGCCTAAAAGGTTTATTAACGGTACAATAAATAAAATAACGCTGCTAGTGTAACGAGTAAGATAACGATTAGCAGTTAGCTTAGCATTTGCCTAAGCTAACCGTTGCTAAGCTAACGCTAGGCCGACAGCGGAAGATTTAACGGTCGTCTTTTGTTTGTTTTTTGAAATTTGCCGAGGCAAGTTTAACTCCACGTACAATTTAGATACAGTTTAGGTTAAATAGTTCTTCTAAATAATGGGCGAGCAATCATTATCCGAGCTTGTACGGCCAATGAAGCTGTACCGTGTGAAGATTAAAACTAAAAAAAAAGATCAGCTGTTACGACCTTGTCAATTCCCTTTTGACAAGATCGCTTGAATCGTATGGTCGCTGATTGTAATATTGTAATTAAATAAAGGGAATAACGCTGTTCCAGTTGCCAATAGGCCTCCCAGTAGGCGATGCCGTGTCAACATGGCCGTTCTCTTTACCTCTGTACTCGTTTTCCAGAAAAGGCGAGTTTAATCC
Source organism: Apricaphanius iberus (assembly GCA_028564705.1). Lineage (NCBI taxonomy): Eukaryota > Metazoa > Chordata > Actinopteri > Cyprinodontiformes > Aphaniidae > Apricaphanius > Apricaphanius iberus. The sequence continues at coordinate 536,500 of JAPXFQ010002063.1, forward strand.
CTTTGACAGAAAAAAAAACAACAAAAAGACCCCCGGGCTTTTGTGTAAAAGCACAGGACAAATAAATTAATTCATTTAAATATGACTGTAGAATTACTCGACCTTTCGTCAGTCAGAAGACTGTTGTGTTCGTGGTTGGTAGTTGGGGAGTTTGGAAGGACAGTCATGCTTTCCACAGCCATTTCCTCTAGCTACATTGAGGAGCAAAAAAATTACAACTCGACGCTGGACTCTACTGGCTTATGCGTCACTTCACTAGGATCTACTTGTATTTGTTTTAGGAAGAGATTCAGTTCATAGTAGGCAATTCTCCACTACAGTTGTAAGAGAAATATGCTGAAAGTGAATCCTGACGTTCTCCGTCCTACTGTAGCGATGTGAAATGACGACTGACAAACTTAAAATGGAGGACCGTCTTCTCCAAACAGAAATAGGCGGGGTTTCCGAGAACTACGTAGTACCTTCACGGAAGTTGCCGAACGACAAACTTAGAGTGTGAAATAAACCCCGAGTTTGACTCGCAGGCAGACAGGCGTCGTAGTCGTTTTTTCAGAACATATTTTTGTTGTTAGTTACAGACCTGTAAAGAGAGTACGACTAGCACTAGCACTACACTAGTATATGTGTAGGATTTAAACAAGTAAAACAAACAATTTTCAGTAAAAAAAATACTACAAATATATGTTTTAACTTTCACGTTTTTGTAACCATGTAAAGCACCATATATTTTCTCGTGTTGTAAAAAGTGCTATATAAATAAAATTGACTTGCCTTGCCAAATGTACTCAGTTGCTAATGGTAATAGCTCATTTAATATTTCAAAATGGTTTAATCAGACAGACAAGTATCTAAAATTATCCAGTTTTTAAGACTAAAATCCATACAGAAAAAAAACTTTAAAAAAACAACAACTTGCATTTTATAGTATTTATACAGCAATATTTTTTTAATTAACAATTTAAACAGTTCCTACACATTTTTTGTGAAAATTTAAGTTATATAATTGTCTTTTTAGTTAGATAAAATGTTCATGCAGTGATCCAGAACAAAAAAGAAAAGATTGTTTCACTTGATGCTAAAGTTTGTGACAACGTTTATGGTTCATTCTGGAACATAGAAGCGTGATACCGTCTTCTGGCTTTTCCTTTCAGCCTTAATTAGACTAACGTAGTTTCCTGAAAGACAAAACCGAGGGCAAAAAAAAAAAAAAAAAAAAATCACCATCGATTCTGAAGCAACACAAAGACATAAATGACAGTTTAACGTGCATGTCGGACTAAATTGTGTGATTAACAATGTGTGTCTCTTAGTTGACAGTATAAGAATAGCGCGAAAGATTGAAATAACTTTCCAATTCAGGACTAAAAAAGGTGAAAATCACAAAAGCATACATTTTCAAATAATTTAAATGTTCGGTTTATAAAAATCTAAGAGTGAAAAAACAACAACATCCAGACAGGAAGACAAATGAAAGAAAAGGAATAAATATAATAGGCACGTAACAAAAAAATAAGCTGTTGTTTCAGTCGGGAGGATGACGCTAATGCACCTTAACGTTGTTTGCCAACCATCAAAATAAAGAAGAAGAAGAGCGTCATTGTTTCTCTCTGTTGACGTCAGAAATAAGCGTCCATTCAGCGGGACGGTCGCAGCATTTTGAACCATTTATCTGTGTTGCTGCAGATATAAGCTTAATTCAAGCTGTTTTACTAAACCGAAACTGTTGATATGATCGAGAAAGAGGACCCGGTAATCAGCGAGGAGGAAGCGGCTCAGTATGACCGTCAGATTCGGTTGTGGGGGCTGGATGCCCAAAAGAGGTGAGCTAGCTCAGTTAGCCCAGCAGGCTAACTAAAGCAGCAGAAGGTACCAGGATTCATGCTAATGCTAGCCTGTTGAGTAGGAATTCATTAAGCGGTATGAGGTATAAAGCTTAGCTTAGTGGATAAAATAATCTATTCCAGTCCCGCCGCTATTTTGCACGAAACGTAGGGGGAAAAAATATTTAGGTGGATTTACTTTGATACAACTTATCTTTAAACTCGGTTGAAGGAATTTATATTGTCTTATTTTTTTTTGTTTCATGTTTTTGTTTATTTGTCATTTTATGTAAAATTGTATCCATTATTTTCATTTTTAAAATAAAATACCTGTTTTGTTGTTTTAACATTTAAAAATAAGATTTTTTAAAATCTTTTTAATTTGTGGAATTTCTTCTTTATTTTTTGATACATTTTTTACTTGTCTACATTTTTATATTATGTTTTAACGTATTAAAATTTTATTAGCATTTTTTATTGCATTTTTCTTTTGTAATTGAGCTCCAAGGATAGAAAAAAAACCTTTTATTGTAGGAATGTTTGATGTTGGCTTATTAGCCAATATTAGATGTGGTCCAGGGGTGTCAAACTCAGTTTCATTTCGGGCCACATCGAGATCCTGAATGTCCTTAAAGGGCCCGATGTGGTAGAAAGTAAAGATAAAACTTTTAAAACTAACAACCTCTGAAATAGGAATAAATATCTATCTCTGGATTTGGGAAACATTTCTTGAAATTAAGCAATACTGAACATATTTTCATTATATGATTTAGAAATATTCAAATAAGCACTGATTTGATTTGACTAATAAAATGGTATTTATATGCACATAAATAGAACATAAAAAGTATATCTATATTTTCCTCTAGGGTTTAGAGGGCCACAAAACGGCTATGGTGGGCCGGATTTGGTCCCCGGGCCTTGAGTTTGAGACCTGTCATACAGTCCAACTTTTATTTCCGATACAGATATCAACCGATACCGATATATGCAGGGTCGACCCCCCTAAAATATCCAAAGACAAGCGTCTTTGAAATAATTCCAAATCAAACATGGCAAATCCACTTGCAAGTCTGTTACGCTGCAAGTGACGAAACGGTTTGATGTTATCAAAGTACGCGCCTGGAGGCACGCTCAAGTTTGGATCAGAAAAGCAGAAGCCACAGGATTTGTTACAATTTGTAACAAACAATTAAAAATGTACCAGAAAATCTACATCTGATCTCTTATATGTTAATATTTTAAGAGAGAGGAGAAGCAGTTGAATAGTTTGATATTTAATGTGTACTTGTTGTTTAAAAGTTCTCATAAAACAAAATGAAAAACTGATCCAGGTAATTCCCGACCTTACATTTTAATCCCAATATCAGATGATAATACCGGACATCTTTACTGTTATAGCTTTAGGGGAAAAAAAGTCCTAAACCAAAGAGGACATCATAGATTATTTTAGTTTAAATGAAAGGTCTCAACTTTAAAGCATATATTGGCTTAACATATTTTCTAGCAACAATAACCTTCTTTGTGTTTGTCAATGTAACAGGCTGCGAGGGTCCCGGGTGCTCCTGGTAGGTGTGGGAGGTCTTGGAGCTGAACTGGCTAAAAACCTGATCCTTGCTGGAGTCAAAGGACTCACCTTGCTGGATCAAGAACAGGTATGAACATGCTTTTGACGGGAACACTGAAATTAGCGCTCGTCTCTAAAAGGTTTGATATAGATTAAGACGTTTTTATTAGTGATTGTCATTATTTGTGAGTTCTTCCAAAATATTTATTATAGTTTTATAACCTAAGACATGCAGTACTGCTTTTTTCCACAAGATGTCAACAAAGTAATTCTTTGCAAAAGTTACTAAAAAATAACGTCAAAGAACACAGAAAGAATGGGAAGTTTCTCCTGGTTTTGTCATTAAGAAAAGTCCTTAATCTTTAGGAAGAATTTTACTTTAAAGTTACACCCTTTTATATGAACATTTTCAGGAAAGAGGAATTTGATAATGCCAAGCTTTAAATAAATTGGGTTGGGGTGCAGAATTTAAATTCCTACTTTACATCAGGAGATTGCCATGGAAACTTTTGGAGTAAATCAGCTTTTTATGCAGCTCCGCCAGTGGGGGAGGCAGCGTGCAGCTGCTGCGGTCACAGCATAGAGAAAGGTAAAACTTATAATGCAGAGACGTCCGAGTTCCCCACTGTGAAGTAATGCCTGAGTCAGATTCTGAAGAGGATTATTTACCCTCTGGTCAAGATGTTCAGTTGTCCAGGTAGAAAGAAAGTGAGACTCCCAACGACCCGCAGCAAAAGCAACAGGTGCGATCCTGTTTGTCACTTTCTCTCACTGGGAGAAAGGTGTGTTAATCGGGTAGCAGGGGTGGTAGTAACAACGCTAATCGTGACAGAAGAAGCAGGAATGTAAAAATCGGAGGAAATAGCAGCGGACGCTGCGGAAAACGAGAAAGAAAACGGACTTCAAATGAGCTGGTAAACAGCAGTAAAATTCACTTTCCTGCTGTAAATGACAATGGTGATGAAGAGTATCAATAGTGTATCAGACATTTTGATGAGTCTGGTGGTTATTTTGGGGCCGGATCTGTAAAATTCTGAGCCCAGTAATTTCCTTTCCGTTTTTTTGTGTAGTGAATTGACTAATGGAGCCTCATAACAAAGGAAATAAACTGATATGTCCACCTGTTCTTGAAAAAAAAACTAAAAAATACATATGTATAAAATAAATTGCGTATATAAAAAAATTAAAACATAAATATACAGCATAGAGTAAGTTTTAAACAATGCAAAAACATCTGTAAAAGTATTCCAAAACAATATTGCCGATCCCCGTCTGACGTCATAATATGCAAATTAGAAGCGTGATTTTGCTCCCATCAAAAACTTTGGATCATACTGAAGAGTTTTCTCTTTTACAGTCTACTTTTATCTATAATCATATTAAAGCTACAACATTTTGGACTAGTGATATAAAAGTTTAGTATTTTATGGGGGGGAAACCCGGTGCTTAGAGTTAAAATATGACATTTTCAAAATTTTCTTCCAGCGGAGCCTAGATGGGTAATATCCGTCTCACCTTTTTCACCCTTGACCTGTTTTAATGTCAGCACATTTTTACAAAATATTTATAATAATAAAATCATAACAATATTAGAGGTGTGTTTATTTATTTTTGAAGGTGTTAAAGCTAGAACTGATGTGAGATCTAGGTTTGTCTCTGATCTTGGTGCGAAAATGTGTAATGAATTAAAAGATGAAATGAAGAAATGTACTTCATTGGTTAAATTTAAACAATATTTCGGGTATCAAATATTGAATGGATATGAAAAAGGTGAATAAATAGACGGTACTTTAAAAAAAAAATGTATGTGAGATATCTAGTTAACTGGTGTAGAGTAGGATAGGATTAACTAATCTTAACTTCTCCCTATTCCTTTTTTAAATAATTAATTTCAACATGACGATGTAAATTCTCTCAGGTCTCTGAGGAGTCATGTCGAGCCCAGTTCCTGGTTCCGGTGTCAGCTCAGGGTCAGAATCGGGCTCGGGCCTCGCTGGAGCGAGCGCAGAACCTCAACCCGATGGTGGAAGTGCACGCCGACCCGGACAGAGTCGAAGACAAGCCAGACGACTTCTTTCTCCAGTTTGATGCGGTGAGTGAGAGCAGAAGGTGAACTGGAAGGAGGGAAATGTCAGCAATTTAAATCAAATATTGACAATTTAAATCAAATATGTTTTGTACTTTTATACTTTCTTTCCAGATTTTTGTGTATCGTGGAAGTTTAGTTCAATGTAAATTCATTAATCTGGTCTTGTAGCAACTCGAGTTGAACAGTGACCACTAGATATTGCCCTCGTTGTGCATAAAAAGATGCACTTGTAACAATTTCTATCAAATATTGGTGCAGATGTGGCTTTCTCTGCTTCTGGAAGTTATTATAGGTCTTCTGTTTCGATTTAGTTTGATTGACCATTAAACTTGTCTGCAGTTTCAAAATAAAGGAAGGAAAGTCACACAATCATAAAATAAATGTGGGTAAATCAATGTCAGCAAAAAAAATAATGTGTGGTAAGGATTTAAGGCTGTGGTGAAGCACAACGGGACGCTTCGCAGACACTCGTGTGAGATGAATCACTCCATTGGAATTCACCTCAAACTATTTTTTGTGTGAAATCAAAAGTACCAAAGAATTGAATGTTGGGGAGCATTTCTATTCATTAAAAAAATATATCCATAATTAACTATAGGGCTAGGCAAAAATATAGATTATTCCAATTTATTCGGTTTATGTTGGACACGTTTTTGGAATATCGAGAATAGATAAAGTGAAAACCTCTTGGGTCTCCATGGTTCAAAATAATTTCAGCCCTACAGAGCCCTTCTAGCTTGTTCTATGGGCTCTTTTTATTTGGACATAAAATTCAGGTCAACTCCAAGAAGGAACAATTGAAATAAAAAAAATCGTTTAGATTGTAATTTTTTTTTTAAAGAACAGAAATGTAGAAAATAAATCGATTTTAATATATTTTAAAAAATGAATTTGGCATAAAAAAAATTACGATTTTATTTTTATTTCCGCATAGGGCAACCCTAGACTACTTACATTTTTTCTGAAACTGTTGCATAATATCAGATCATGTGTTAAACTTTTGAAAATTACTCTTTAAATCAGAAGTAACATGATTCTGAAATCAGGTCAAACGGCACCGACATCGTTTTATATTTTTATATATATCGACATTGACTAATTTGCAAAAATAGTGTCGTGATTAATCATTTTTCCAATATCGCCCATTCCTATTTAACTGTGATGAGGTCCAACCTTCAAACTAGTGTGGACATCAGAGAGGACTAATTCATAATGTTTTTTGCCCCTCAATGTTTAATATCTAAAACTGATATATTTGCAGCGCAAAGAGCCCCCAACTGTTTCTATTTTAATTGTCTGCATTTCTTTTATTCCGTACCTGCTCTGCTCCTCAATGAAGCGTCTTCCTCCTCCCTCGCTTTTTCTTCCAAAGCTCGTCTCTTCCTCCTGACCTTCACTTGGCACGTGTTGAGGGAAGTGTGACAGCCAAGATTTCAGACAGAATAGGAGGCGGAACAGCTTTTTTGCCTTTTTTGATGGTGGTTAAAGACAGTCTGAGATCCAGGCTATGTAAAATAACTTCTTGAATGATAAACAGTCATTTAGTATAACAGGGAGTAATAACTGGGATTAAATCCCAGCATCAGAGAATAAAAAAAGTTTAGATTAGTATTAAAAACTTTCATATTCAAAGTTTTTTTCTCTCTCCTGTCTTAATTTTTGCCTTATTAACAAGAACTGTGTGGATTCTGTTGTGTGTGGGATAATTTTAGACCATATAATTTCTGTCCCCCCAAAACCACAGAGCTGATATGGGATATTTCCATAGAGATAAGGATAAGGATGATTTAGTCTCTGTATGAGTTTTTAACGTATTTATTTCAGTGGTACAGAGCAAACGGTTTCCCCACTCCAACATAGCGTCTGTTACATCAGCTCCAGTTTAGTCAAAACAGTAAGGGGTGTCCTCTTGCTGCATCAGTGTAGGTCCAAGTTCCATCATTCTACAGTATTCTGCAATATTCCTCAGCTGTTCTTACCGATAATTACTAATCACTAAAAAGAGCTAATCTTGAAATAACTCTGCCACTGCAGAACTTATCTGGGAACGCTGGTCCTTGACCGTTGTCTTTGTGCAGCCACACGGTGTTCTGATCTCCAGATCCAGCATGGCTCTTATCAGCTGCTTACAGTCCCACGGCGGCCTGGCCCTGTTGTATAATAGTACACTGCGTAACGGTGTGAGATTTAACAGTCGGTGTGTTTACTTGCAGCCAGAGAAGGTCCAATTATTACCTCAGTCCGACTTAAATCTTAATTTAGACAAATCGATTTTAGGCCTGGGCGGTATGGCAAAATCACTGCATTTTTTAAAAACACATCGGTATCACAGTATTTCACAGCATTTTTTTTTTCATTTCCGCATTATCTTATAAGAGTGAATAATAAAAAAATTTGCTTTAAATAGCCCATTTTACTGTCATACGGACTGCATCATGTTGTTTTTTCCAGACACAGGTGAATGATATGAAAATAATTAAAGTGATTATGATTCTAGTCGACATTCTCGATGTTCTAAGGCTGAAAGTATAATTTTTTTTAATCTCACTTTGACGCAAGCGGCAGATTACATCTTGTACTGGCTTTGCATGCAGTACTGAAGAATCCTGCTAGGTGGCAGAGTACAGACTCAGATTGGATTTTGCCAAAGAAGTAAAATAAACATGGCGACCGTAGGAGATTATTAGCTGGTTAATATTCAGACGACAACAGAAAAAGGCTGCAGAAATATCATAGATGGTATGTCAAACAAATTTACCGCTATTTTTGATTTCCTTCCTACTGGGTGTGCCGCTGTTGACCGCGTTTACCTACAGACGGTCAAATAGCGCTCAACATTCCCCCACTACTGGTTACTTGCAATAGTGCTTGTAAAATATATGCTGTTCGGTTCTCGTTTGACATTTTAAAGCCGATAAACTTCTAAATTTTAGACACGACTCCTGTTTTTGTAATTACTTCCTCAGCAATTTGTGCTTCGCTGTGGTACTTCTGCCAGCAGCTATACTTATCTAAAAACTTTATTTTTCACATAGTGGTGAACCGCGTGCAGCAGTGAAATCGGTCCCCGCTGAAACACTTCCCCACATTAAACGTTCCAGAAGTTGTCTGAGCTATTTACCGATATAGCGATATATTAAAAATTCATATAACGAAAATAAACAACGGTTTTCAGTATGAACCGTTATACCGCCCAGCACTAATCTATTTATAAAACTAGATGTTGATGATCATGTAAACCTATTTAGTATGTTTACATGAACGTCTAAATCCAGAGCAGAGCCCCACTTTACATGTCAGTCAGAAAATCGCATTTTTAAATAAAAAAAATGTAAACTCCGCCACGATCGATGGCGACATGCTAGGCTTATACAGCTTATCCTGGAGCTGCACTGAGGCAGTAAACGGAGGCTGGTGGGAGTGAAGATTAAGTCAAAGCAGGAAACGCGCGATCACAACACGCCGCCTCCTCGTCGGTTTAAACATGCACTCATCGGGCGCTTAAAGGAAACGTATGTAAGAAATGTATTTTAGTTAATCATAAAATGGCCCCGATATGTCACTAGACATTAAGAAATCATTTTCTTTTGAAATACTTATATCACTGTCAACAGTGGTCCGGCCAGGATATTATGTAAAAGTGAAAGTTGCAGCCCTCAAGTGATGTTATTGTTTTCATGTTCTGTTTTGGTCTGAGGCTCCACCCTCAAGCTATCTACAAATCACGAAGTCAGTAGAGTTTCCTCATCCGGGTTGCCAGCTCTGCTCTGTTTACCACAGCTGAAGCTCCGAATGTTACGAACAAACATGTATAACGTTACGAAACCTAAAAGACCTCGTTGTCAATCCGAAATACGTCGTGACAAGGTCCGAAATAAAACAAGGATTTGTATAGGAGATGCCTTTGAAAGATTGAGACTGCTGAAAGTGGAGAAGAATTTGAATACAGACGTTAACGTCGGCAATTTTCTCCTGGACAGGTAAGATTCACCTATGTTTGGCTAACTTACTTGTTCTTAATGTAAATTGACATTTCAAATATTCACGACAGTCGAACAAAGTTATGCATGTTCGTGGAAAGTAACGTCACGTTAGCGCATATGGAGGAGATTGGTCATCAAATTGAAAAGGTAAGGAATTGTTTGGGAGATAAATCGACGAGTCGTCATTGCTAGCATTAGCATCAGGGCCCGTTTCTTTGTCATTATGCTGAACTGTCGAGGAAAACGAAACAGCACGTCGATTCTGGCAATGTGAAACGTAATGGAGACGTATTGCGTAGCCTCTACCTCGGTACAAATAATTCATCATTCGTTCTTCGCGTTCATTGTGGACTACACATGCTGCACGTTAACCTGTATGACCATTACTAATGTTATTTAGTTAGGGTCAGCCGTTCCTGCTGGATCCCGAAACTCCACTTCGGTTCGTTTCAAGTTGGACTGGAGTCTAGTTTCTACTTCTCCGTCAGCAAGTTTGCACCCAGACGCAAACTTACTGACAATGATATTTATCGTTTATGGTTGTAAAACAGTTTCCACATCAGCACAGTAAGGGGTGCCCACGTTTCACGGCAGGTCTGCCTACCATTGCAGTGTTGTTTCTGGTTAACTATAGTTTATTTTCTTCAGTTTGTGAAAGTTTTCCCTCATCAAGGAGCAATGGCGGAAAGAAAGGAAGTTTAGTTTTAAGCTGTAAAGCTTTTTACCAGAAGTGCAGCTCATAGAATACTCCAAAAATACGCATGTACATAAATGCAGCATTCTGTTTTGTTTTTTCTCTTCACATCCTGGTGTTCAAAATCGCCAAAAGACCGATTAGATCAACTTTCCTTTCAAAATAAAGCATGTAGTGCCCAAACGCTGCATTGACTACTGGTTACAGCGACTATGGAGCAACGTTCGGTTGAAACGATCTAGGGCTAATGTGAGCTGACCAATCACGCAGACCGTTAGAAAATTGGGCTCTTCTTGCGACAGACCTTGCGTCGACGGATAATGGTGCTGCATCAGTCCATTTAGACAGAGACGGAAAAGTATGAAATAAGCCTAAGATGATAAGACTTTCTCTTTCTGCCTGTAAACGCACTGATTGTCGCCGTAATCTGCTGAAGGTTTTTCCACCCCATCTTTTTTTGTCCTATAAATCACCAGCTGTGTTTTTTTTAGTTCTCTTATTTAATTGTTTTATTCAATTTTTGATCATTTCCAAACACACACTAATGTTTTTTATCTAAATAAAGACGATATGAATCTTTTAATCTTGTGAAATCTTTATTTTTATTGTTTATTTTTTTTGTCTGAGTATTAATTTGGAGATTTTACTTAGTCTTTTTATTTATTTTTGTTCTATAATTGTTTTTAATTAATTCAATAAGCATTTGAGTTTTACATTTTACGTCTTCATTTGAATATAATTTTATTTAAAATTTAACATTAGTAATTGTTTGTTTTTATCCAAAAAATCAATTTATGTATTTTTCTTTTTTAATTTTATTCACCTTTTAAAATTGTTTTATCAAATTTTACTTTAACAGTTTATTCATTTTTAATCTTATTTTTTATATATTTATAAAAAGTAAGTCTATAATAATTTAAAAATATATATATTATTGACTTACATATTTACATTTTTATACGTATTTATGAGTTTTTAGTCATTTTTTCTATATTTCTTATTGTTGCTCTATCACATGGATGTCTATCTCCAGTCCTGGAGATCTTTTAATAACATCAGAATAAAATGTCTGAATTCGTTCCATCTGCATCAGTCATTCATCTCTGCAGAGGCTCCATCAGCAGCCATTTAGTTGCATCTAAAGGATGCAGGATGGGAGCTCTCCAGGACCGAACCTGGCCACCGCTGCACTGGAGGTTACCTTAAAGGGACCAACCCACTATCAATCAGACGTTGATAGAAATTCTGACCATCTTTTGTTAGAATTAGGAGAAAATACAAGCTAAACTGAAATTTTTGGGGGCAGTTTTTATGAATTCAGTGTCTTAAATGCTCTCCACTCTTTCAGGCGGGTTCTCTAATCAGCTGTTTTCTGTTTTTTCCCTCAGGTGTGTCTGACAGGTTGCTCCAGAGACCTGATGGTGCGCATCGACCAGCTCTGCTCTCAGCATAACATCAAGGTGTTCTGTGGTGACGTCTACGGTTACTACGGTTACATGTTCTGTAACCTTGGACAGGAGCACAACTATGTGGAGTGAGTGTGTGTGTGCAACAATACCGATACTTGGATCAGAATACTTACCGATAACCAGTACCAATGCCGCTACTTCTACTACACAAAAGAAATCCAATCAATTGGAGGAAAGGTTTTATTTTCTTATCTGCTTGTTACAACAAATGACCACAAAACAAAACTTTCAAGTAAATTTTTTTTTTAAACATTTCTGTAAAATTATTGCAGTTTCCACATTATCTTTTTAATGGTATCTGTTAACTAACCGATACAGTTGAACTTTTTATTATTTAAAATTTTAAACTCACTGTTCGAGAACTGCTGCAAAGAGAAATTCCTACGCACGACATGTTAAAAGTAAAATCTGGTTTTTATTTGCTGGAAAACTGAAAGTGGGTCATTATTGGTTCTTCCTGTAGGAGCAAGTAATCCGGTCAAACCGCATCACCCGAAGCAAAAACTACGGTCGTCTCCAGACCTGAATCCCGTAGAAGCTCTTGGCATCGAATCGGACATTTTAGATCCTTTTTTTTCCCCCTGGGAATTCCTTCAAAATTCGCCCAAACAGCTTTTTATTTTATTTTTCTCCATACATCAAATGCAGCTGTTGATCCTCATAGTCGATGATGTTTAGGGTTGAAAGATTTTTGCCAAAAGATGGTCGTTGTTGACATTTACTGATCAGCATCGTTCCATTATAATTATCATAAATATGTTTATTTAAACATTTTTAAATTGTATTTATAACATAGGGCTAATTATTAATGGCTATTGATAATTTAATGGTTTTATATTTTGTGTTAAATTTGATAACATCTAAACTTTGCGTTGGTGTTTACCATTTATTGATTTAAAAAAATGAAAATTAGTATTTGATATGAAGCATTGAGTCTTGCTCACTTCCTTAATGGGTTTTATTTTATTTGACAAATATGAAAAAAAACATTTTTAGTAATATTTTCTAAAACACATGAACAATCAGTATTTTACAAAACACAATAGATTCTTTAAAATAATGTTTTTGTTGATTGATTTGGTTTTAAAATGCTAACGAAACAGGAAAACTACAATCCAAAATGATCAAATTCACTTTAATTTTAATTTTGTCTTCGTAAATGACGAGCAGTTTCTTCCAGTCTTGTGTTTTCCACCATTTTCTGCATGTTTAATCAAAGGAAAAAGGAGACGGCTCGGCATGTTTGCTGATTATTGGCTTCTTTTCCCCGCAAAACTGAAGAAACATTTTGTTCTTAGGGAGAAACTTAAAGTGGTGAAGCCTTCGTCCGATTCCAACGACGGCCCAGAGGCAAAGAAGGCAAAACTCGACCCAAACGAAACCACCATGGTGAAGAAGGTAAGTGGCCTTCAAAGTAAAAACTCACACTCAGCTTTATTAGCTTTTACTCAAAAACATTTTTTCTTTTTTTCGTTATGTTAATGTCGAGTGTTTAAAAGCACTAAATCAGCATTTCTTTTCAGGTTTAACACATTAAAAAAATTTTAATCTAATTTGTTTGAATATGCGCTAAAGCCAGAAACTTCAAGTCAAAAAAGGCTAGATTATTATTCTTATTCAAAATAAAAAATAAAATCAGTTTCTTGTTGTTTTTTTGAGACAAAACTGTCCTTTAACTGCTTATAAACACAACTGAGGCCTCATGTTTATAGCCTTACACCTGTGGATTTAAATAGTTAAGATATTAAACCTAAACTCTGTGTTACTGAAAGATTTGTTGATAAAATGTTGATTTTACTTTTAAGTTATTTTGTGTTTTTTATGAAGATCTGGGGGGGAGATTGATTGATAGATTGATTTCTTTCTTTCTTTATTTTTCTTTTTCTTTCTTTCTTTCTTTTTTATTTTCTCTTTCTTTCTTTCTTTGTTTTTTCTTTCTTTCTCTTTATTTCTTTCTTCCTTTCTTTCAGACGTCAAGGTTCTGCAGCCTGAAGGAGGCCCTGGAGGTCGACTGGACCAGTGAGAAGGCCAAAGCCAGCCTGAAGCGAACTCCAGTGGACTACTTTCTGCTTCATGGTATGTATTGTTAGGATTTTTCAAATATTTTTTATGTTTCATTGTTAAAAAAACAAAACTCACCAGCCGATAGCTTCCTAAAGGGTAATATTCTTTATTCCAGTTAAAATTTTCGGTTGGTTTTGGTTGTATTTTCCTCATCCAAAACACAAGTAACCTTGTTGGATAGGCAGGTCTTCAGTGGAAAATAGGATGAATGGAGGAATGTGTTTCCATAGTAGAATACATATTAAATGTCAGGTTTTTTTTTAGCCAATACTCAGTCACATGTGAAGTAGGTAGAGTTTTAAATGTCGCAAAAGATCATGAGGGTCTAAAAGTACTGAAAACTGAAAATGTGGGTGAAGATGCTAAAATCTTTGTTCCGCTTCAACTTGAGTTCACCACGTGTGGAAAAATCGCTTCCAAAATAATTAGTTCATCATCATCCAGGCATGACGAGACAAAGATTTGAGTTTCATCTGAAGGGGGTAAAACGTGTTACACGTTAAATCATCTCTTTCCTGTTTTTCTCGTTTTCGTCCCTCCCGTCACCTGGCGCCTCCGACGTCCCCGCGAACCATTCAGTAGTTTCCATCGCAGGCTCTCCATGACCAGTCATGTGCACTGAGCTGAGAGCCGCCCTGACATCACAACAGCAGGAAATGACCAGAATAAACTGCAGCATGAGGAAGATGCTCTTTCTGTCTGCGTCTGCAAGGAATCAGAGCCGCACGGATCTTTTTCTCAGACAAATTAATCAGAAATAAAAGATGGGATGGCCATGCTTGAGTTGCTGTTGCTTACTTGTACTGAGGAAGTCTCGATGTGACTTAGGGCTGGTTAAATAAAATTGTTTATTATAGCCTATCGGGTAGCTTATTATTTCCCAAACGATCACAAATGTGTCTCTGAAATCACAAAAGAAAGCAAATGACTGCAAAAGGTGTCGCTGCGATGGAGGAAATCGCCCCCAAAGAAAGGTTTTAGTAGTTCACCGGACGCAGGTGGAGGAACAATAACGAACAAAATAAAACAAAGGAAATACAGCAGCTGTACTGAATTAGAATCCGATTTATTGGACCGGTTTTTGGCACACAAACTAAACCAAAAGCCTGAGCCATTAATGTAACAAAGTGCCATAAAACTGATGTCACTCAGGCTTTAAACTTGATTTCTTTTTCTTTCTTGGTGGTGAATTCCGCTTTTGTTTGTTCTTTATTAAAATTTGTTTACTAAAGAATGGCATAAAATGGCCAGGGCTGAACTTTTGATATTTTTTCCACATTTTGTTTTTCATAGTTATCAGCAATTAGTGATATTGATCAGTGAGACTTTTAATTTTATATAATTTTTTAAAAGATCATTTTTTATAATTCGTCGCCTGTTAAAGCAAACAACAACAAATTAGACCGACACAATCTGTGACCTATTTTTTTTTGTGCCGTAATTTTCAGACTATCGAGCACGCCTGAATATAAGCTGCATGTTGTTGTTTTGTAACCTGAGATATTTACATGGAAACACGGTACACAGAAGATTTGTTTACGTATGATTTAAGATGAGCGGTCCCCCCTTTTTTTTTTCTTTTATTTCGGCTGTGAGATGGTAACTTCGACAGCGGATCAAGGCTCTCTTTCCAGTTCTGGTCTTTCTTTTGGTCTGTCACAAACCAAAGTTACAGTGTCAAAATCAACAGACTCAATGCTGCGCTGCAACCAAAGCGAGAAAAAAACACTTTCTCTTGACACGGAAACTCCTGTGATTTAAAAATTATTGAATGATTGTTCCTAAAGGTTTATCTGAGCAGGGGCGTATCCAGGAGGTTAATAAAGAGGGGCTAAAAGGGGCCCAGGGTGGGTCTGGGAATAGTAAGGACCCAATCTGAGCTGGTCACATTTTAGAGACTTTTCTTCTCTTAAAATTACATTTAATTTTCTGAGGTTTATCTGACCATGTAGCCTCTTAACTCTGCTAATAATGTTAAAAAGTAACAATATATAATAGGGATGTAAGAAATTATCAATATGCCAATATATCGCGATACTTTATGTCACGGTATTGTATTGATATTCGAGAGCAAAGAAACTATATTTTTATCTTTAAGAATATCAATGAAATTCTGACATCAGTCATTTTGGCAGTAAAACTGAAAGGAGGACTGGTAGGTGGTGACTTTTTTTGTACCTCCTTTGTTCCAGTGGATCAACTAGAACTAGTAATAAAACTGGATGAGTTATGATTGAAACAGGTTGGCGTGTTTAGGATGCTGTGACAGGTTTTCTACAGTTAAATTTGGTTTTGAAAATCATAAGGTATAGTATTACCCCTCATATCAAGATATATATATCGCAACTATTGTATCGTTCCCTCTGTATTGCGATACATATCGCATCGCCAGATTCTCGCCACTACACACACTCATATATATATATATCAGGGATGTGTATTGGCGAGAATCTGTATGGACTTTTTTATAGTTTTATTTGGTATATTCTAATTACACACTGAAGGCCATGAGGGACATGAGAAAATAGGTGGTGTCAACAAAAAAAAACTATTCAATTTCTCATAAAAAGATAACATTTTATTCTTTTTTTTTTACACTGTATTAAAGGAGACATTTCAATGTATATGTAAAGTTATTAAAATATAGATTTTTGTGACCCAGTAGAGAAAACATACCTAAAGAGGAGAGAGGGACTCAAAACGCACTATTTTCATGGAATGACACAGTTTTCAAGAGATCGGCGAAAAAATAAAAGAAAGCATAAAAACATTGCAACTTTTGCCGCAACTTTTCACAACAGCTGCTGCAACGTCAGGCATTTTAGGCCGCAACAATCACAAAAAAATGCCACAAAATCCTGGAGGGTCTGAAATAGTCGCTCTTGTATTGGGAGAAGGGTTCAAAGCGTGTGAAAAAAGTAGCCGCTTATAGTCTGAAAATTACATAAATTTCCCCTCTCCTAATGGGTATGTGTGGATAAACCGATCATTTTGTTCATTGTTTTTGTTTCGACCTGGTACGTTATTGTTTTATAGAAAGAATTGATGTAAAACTAGAAAAATATATGTAAAAAAAAAAAAAAACTTTATTATTTAATTCATCCAAACCAGATGGAAGGAGCCAGTCAGGTTAAATTTAGCCTTTGTACCCAAAGTCTGATGAAACCCTCCTACATTTGAAACCACGCCCTGTTTTCACATCACTGCACCAAAAGGAGAGTTTTCAGCAGTGGAAACATCAGTTGTTGTTGTCATTTAGTGAAGGGGAGACAGGAAGCGCTGTTATTAATCCTTCTGTGTTTCTATAATTGGAGCGAGCAGTTGTTGTTTTTGGGCGACCAATGAGGAAGTGGCTCTTCCTCTGTTGTAACTGTTTCCTGTCTCACTAGGAACAGTCGGCTGATCTGAACCCAGGGCTTTCCACATAGACACAGACTAGCCAGCAATAATATGAAAGTAGCCAGCTTGGGGGGGGCTGACCATATAATGTAAATGTAAGTAACAGCACGATATTCGTGTGCATTTATTAACTTCATCGTAAACACCAGAATATGGATACAAATAAAATAAAAATACTCTTAAGTAAAAGACGTTTCCAACATAAATGATAAACTTAATGGTTTCATATCTCCATTCTGCTCTTTAATCAACTTCACTGTTGTCACTATCTTCCCATTCAGGATCAGAGTCCATGCCCAACTCAAAATATTGCAGCAGCAACAATATAACACTTGTAGGTGTACATTAAAATGCCACCATTAAAATAAAAAAAATCTGAAAATGTTTTGATTTGAACAATGAATGTCCCTTTTAGGATGAATACAGAATCTTAATACTACTCTGAAGCACTTAAACTGACCACTTTTCTTCTTTAAGAAGCCTTCCAGAGTCTGCTGATTGGATTTTCTTTTTGGTGGCATCTTTCTCACACCTCTGGGCAGGAAGAAACCATGAACAGGAGAAGATTACTAATACTTTTTATTATTATTATTACAACTACTACTATTATGTGACTGGGAGCGCTGCTCTGGCGGCTGCAAGCACTTCAGTGACCGGATCAATAAAGTATCTTTGAATTGAATTGAATAATAAGCAGGCTATATTATTTTCTCAGACATTTGCTCAAATATAATATTACTTTACTACTACTATTATCACAAAATTATTATCATTATACAACATATTAAGTAGCAATAAAAACTGATTTGCACAGCTAAAAATAAAAAACAGGCAATACAAGCTGGCATAGTATGGCAACAACGGGCTTTCTGTGGTCGTAAATATCTTATTCTCAGTTCATGACACGTTCACAGTGCAGTGGTGGCTACACAAATAAACAGCAAATAATTCTCCCTTATAAACAAACGAAAACACACTCTTACGAATCCGTTTGTTTTCACTAATTGAACGCTTGAAGGGAGGACTGAATTACCAAAATGACGCTCTGCTTCTCGTCTATGACGGCTCCGACAGCCTGGTTTAACAACAACGCCGCCGTGGACTTAGCCTTTCCGCATCGTCCATTTAGCTAGACCTGAGTCAAGAGCCCCATGATAACACTGGGTACAACTTAAGCGGGCGGAAGGATATTAGTTCAGTGCGACCGGCCAAAAGTATATTAAAGGACCGGGCGGAGCAGCGGAGTTTGAAAGCTAACCCAGTTCACATAGCATTCTGGGAGAATAGAGCCGTGTCACAGCGGGACTCATGCTGAAGTATGAATGGGAAAATACGATGGTCGTGCTAACGTCGTGCACAGCATTGCGCGGAATCACATCCTGGTCATAAATTAGTAGCCGGCTGGACTTCATTGAGTAGTCGGCTATATAGCCGGCAGCCGGCGCTTGTGGAAAGCCCTGTGAACCACAGGCTGGGTGTCTGTGCGTGTGGTTTCTATTTTTTAAAACAATTTTTTATTATTGGAGGCTTTCCATTCCGTTTAAACTAATAAAGTTGAAGCTCAGTTTAATCCCAGATTTAATTTAAACTATTCTTAAACTCTCTAAAGCGTACTTTCAAGTGCGATAGCCTCCACCTTGAGCAAAGAGAGACCAGCCCCCCCCCCCCCACCACCACCACCCCGATCAATACATATTTTAAAGGAATAATAAAACTAATAATTCATAGATTATTAATTTAATGTTCCCCATATAACCAGATAGACATTAACCCTTCTTTTAATTCCCCTACACTAGTAACGGCACTGGCGTTGTAACGCTAGTCGTGTTTGACCATTTCTTTGTCGGACGTAGAACTGTATCTAAAGGGTGGCGGGGCTCTGCGAGAGGTCAATTGGTAAAAGGTGTGTTAAATTGGCCAAAATTGGATAAAATTTTGAATTTGCATAAATGGTTGCAATCGCAAAATCCTAGGGGGACTTCAAGGTACAGTGTGTAATTTTCGGCCAGTAGGGGGCAGCGCATACCTAAATTATCACAAGCATGCGGTATCTGTCTCTTCGAGTAAGAAACTCAAAAACGGAGGTTCAACTAATGCTGCTTTCAAACGCTCAATTCCCTGAGAATGATCTATTTGCAGCACATGACGAGCACCTCAGTCTCTCTTTCATCGCTTGGAACTAGCGAAGAGGTAAAAATGTATTTATGGCGAAACTTTTTAGCATTTTGAGGGGGAATCAACGTTTTAATAGCGGGCGTGTTCCGTGCGCTTTGTCCATCCGGGCTCTTGTAGAAGTAAAGACGTCGTCTTATATGGTTTTCTCCTGAAAGAGGACGGGCGCCTATGTATTTTAAAACTGATTTTTAAAGTCATATTTTACAATATCGCCAAAATTTTGCAATTAATGTGCTTTACGTAAATATTATTACATAATATTTTAATGGCTATTTTCAAAGATGTACTGCAAAAACGACACACTGTAACTTTAACTAGCATGGGTTATTGATGTCTGGGAGTCCGTTCTGTTTTTGGTGTTTTAAAAGTTGCCCTGTGTAACATTGCACCGGGCTCTTGAGTTGGATTAGTTGTGTGCCGAACAATCAGAATAGACGTAACGTTACACCCCTAGTAGCTGAACTTTCCCATGGTGCTTCGACTTGCAACTGTTGGCAGCTGGAAAAGACAGACATGAATTTTCTTTTTATGCTTTTTCTAAATTGCTGTTTTTTAATTAAATGCTAAATGTTTTCTTTTCTTGATCGTCACGTTTTCTGTTTTTTATTTTTATTTTTTACTTTCCATGCTTTCATCATATGATTGGTTTCTTTACCACCGGATCATGTAAAGCACCTTGAATTACCTTGCGTTGAAAATGTGCTATAAAAATAAAGTTGCCTGGCCTTAACTCTGATGTTGTAAAAAAGATAACAGAAGCCAACTACTGTGAGTTATAGGAAATAAAGAATCATAAGTCTTGTGTTCAGCTAATTTGAATTATTATTTTTATCATGCCAGTTGAGTAAATTGCTAAAGTTTCAATGTAATACTAGGAAAAAATTATTTTGTTTCCTCTTCATATGGTGTAGTAAATCACTGTGGTGGAATTGGCGGTGACAGGAATCATGTCCAGTGTTTCTGTTTCGTCTCCAGATCCCACCTATGTGTGTCACTACTACACGTGTGTGGGCTGAGAGATGCGATCATATTTCCACTTATGCTGATATTTTATTGTGTTATGAAATAGTATTTGATTTCCTGTCGAAAAATGAGCGCAGTGCCATTTGTGCCAGACTTTTAACTTTCTTCTTGCAAAGCTGAGGCATAAAAGGGCAGAACAGAGGTGTGAAAATGATTCATCACCACCACTAGAGAGTGTGTGTGTTTGTCTCACACTGGTGGAAATGGCCCGTGGGAGGATTCCACATCCTCGTGTGGTTCAACTTAATGGACGAGCAGGAAACATGTGGGCGAGGTGTTGATGTCTGTGCACACGAAGCAGACTGAAATATTGCTTATGACCGAATAAAGGGCACGATTTGAATTTCTACCTTTGCTTAATCTGTCAGAGGATGAACCGACGCTTCCTTCCAGAACTTGTGCAAAGGGAAGGGGGTGTTTGTCTTAATTCGACGTGGGCCTAATTGGATGAAATGGTTGATGGTGCAACCGCATTCAGATGCTTATCCCCGTTCAAAGCCAGCAGCAGTCGAGGTCTTTCCACGCAGTAGAAGTCGCCTGAAAGGCGTGATGAAATTACAAACGGCAATAATGCAGAGCAGATTATTTGGAAAATATTGCTTTAGTCGGATAGTTGTTGCTTAGTTTCCAGCCCCCTGAACTGTCACTTATTTCCTTTTTTTTTTTTTTTTTTTTCTGATCTGCAGTCCTGCTGAAGTTTCGTACAGACAAAGGTCGCGACCCCGACCCCAACTCGAGTGCAGACGACGGCCAGCTGTTGAAGCAGATCAGAGATGACGTCCTGGAAGCCATGGGGCTGAGCGGTGACCTCCTCAGTGACGACTTCATCAGGTGACTTTCGTTTCACGAATTCACAGGATCACAGCAAAAGACTCTGATCTTCTGATCTTCTTCTGGGGAAAAAAATCTATAAGTAGGGATGCAACGATACCACTTTTTCAAACCGATTTGATGAAGATACTTGGACCTTGAGTACTTGTCGATACTTCTACCAAAAAAATAATATAATGAACTGGAAGACCGGTTTATTTTCTTATCTGCTTTTTAAAATAAATGATTGTGAATCGTAGGTAAAAAATAAAATATTATTAAAAATGACCACAAAACTATAAATTTCAATTGAAACATAAACATTTTCTGTGAAATTATTGCACTGTTTCCACATTTTATGTATCGGGGAGTCTATTATTTATTCATTTATTTATTTTGAGCAATGAATAAGTGTACAGATTCACAAGAGGAAATTATACTTCCACATACATTGCAGGAAGAGGAAAAAAAAGCCAATTTGGCTTATCCAAAGCCTCTATCCACAAAAAATTGAACATAAAATTACAACAAATAATACAATTCCGATTTTAAAAAAAAAGAAAAGCACATAAAGATGCAAACAAGAGGTAATTAGATACAATAAAACAACCACAGTTTGGAAATATATAGATGAATAGTGTAACATTACTAAGAAAATAATAAAAAAATTAAAAGAAAAGGAGGGAGAAAACTCTTAATAGTGACCTCCCATAATTAAATGATTTTTAAGATGCTTTTTAAGATTGACCACAGTAGAACATACACCTGGTAAATAGGAAAACCTATTCCATAAAAATGAGCCCCTGAAACGAACAGAAAATTGCGTATTATGAAGATGGATTGATGAATTTGCAATAAAATAGGCATTAAACTGATTAGGTATTTTCCCTTGCATCAATAAAATCTTATAAATAAAGACACTTATCTGATAATTATTTACCTGATAAATGGACAAAATCTTAAAAATGTTTAGAGAAAGGAAGACAAGGCAATTTTATTTGTATAGCACACTTTGAACACAAGGCAATTCAAGATGTTTTACATGATTCAGTGATGATGCTACCAAATGCATGATTACAAAAACAAACGTATAGGTTTAACAGATGGACGCAATCAATCAATAAGAA
Organism: Apricaphanius iberus; assembly: GCA_028564705.1. Lineage (NCBI taxonomy): Eukaryota > Metazoa > Chordata > Actinopteri > Cyprinodontiformes > Aphaniidae > Apricaphanius > Apricaphanius iberus. The sequence continues at coordinate 558,720 of JAPXFQ010002063.1, forward strand.
AAGATGATGTAAGGAACAAATTTATGCAGGAACAGTACTAGCATATGGTTCAGACCTAGTTGACAATCTCACAAATCACTCCTGGAGACGAAAAATTTTATGTAAAGTAGTGGAGAAGATTCTTCCCCAAAGCATGTTATAATAGGAAATATATGGATGTATAAGGCTGAAATATAAGGTGATAAACCCCTGGTAGGTAAAAGATAGCTCTCCTTATTATGCCGAAAGACTTTTTAACTAATAAAATCCGCCCCAAACAGACAGTAACAAACAAGTCATTCAATAAGTCAGAAATTGATTTATTTTGACAGTAATGATGTTTAAAAAGGAATTATTTCACCAAATGTTACTCTTAATGGTAACCATTGGCCATTACCAAATACAGTACTTTAGTACACCAGTTAAATTAAGTAGTACTGCTAAATAGCACAATTAGGGCTGGGCGATGTAACCTCAAATCTATATTGCAATATAATCTAAAGTAGGGCTGAAAGATAATCCGATAGCAGTATATATCGATCGATAGACGTGTGGTGTGATTACAAAAAAAAAAGGGGGGTTGATAAAAATGTTGGATAGAAAAAAAAAAGCTTCCCCTCATTTTTTCATTATACGCTATCAGGCAGCTTAATACAACAATCGTTAATTACTCCAAACGAATCATTAACAATGACCCACACAGATCTGTCAGCCACCATCTCTCCTTTCAAACCACAAAAAGGATTAAATGATTTGAGCTGAAACAGAATTTTTTTAATAGTCCCAAAACGAACCATCACCCTAACTTCGCCATGCTCAGACGTCACAACAAGGTAGCTGAGGAGGACGTTGTTCAGGATAAATGTTTCAGTGGCTCATGTAAAGGTTACGTCCCGCTTTGACCCGATCCTCGATGCACTAAAACACTAAACGTGGCAATAATGAACGAAATATAAAACTACGGTCAGCTGTATTAAGCAGGACTTCCCATCTCCCAGCTCGCTACGAATCTCTTACAGAGAGACACAGGAAACGTACCCAGGTTGCGTCGCGTTGCTAACATCTGTGGCTGTTAAGATCTCCCCTCGGTTCTCCTCCCGGTCCTCAGAAGCGAATAAATGCTTAAAAAAACACAGCAGGGGTTGGATAAATCTGCTGGCTTCAGCTCTCAGTGACTGAGCTGCAGTGTTGGAGCCCATCAACACTGGTGAGTAGCTAGTTAGCTTTAGCTTTAGCCTACAGATGAACAGCTGAAGAGAATTTGAATAAGCTTTATTGACAAGCTAAACCAAGGGTTTCAGCCATTAATATTATAAAGTGTCATAAAATGTTCAAAAGATTAAAAAGCATAAAAATAAGCCTTTAATTTCAATTAGTAACATGATTAAAAAATATATATAACATAATGGTTAATAATATTACTTTTCTTAGTATTTACTGATGTTACTCAATTCTCTTGGTTTGTTTCTGCGTCTTACAAACTTATGATAAAAAGAAGTGTTTGAAAATTTAATTAATTGAATTCTTAGTTAAAATTAGTTGATTGAAGCATAACAAAATGACTGGGGAGGCACTTAAAATATATTTTTTTACGTTATGTGATTTTCTGATAGATAATTATCGATATCGATCATTATTACTATTTTTTTATCGATTTTATTTTTTTCTATATCGTCCAGCCCTAGTCTAAAGCATGTGGGGCAGCGACATGTATTGCAGTATAAATTTTTTCTTTCATTTTTTTATAATGTTTATAAGCAGTCAAAATGACCGCTTATAAACATTCTCACTTTCCAGATACTTTTTTTTAATTCTCAAAACTAAATATTATGCAAATAAAGTTACAAATTCTCTATTTTCCTGGTTACTTATTTATACATTTAGTATCCCACAAAAATAAATCGGAATACTTTGATTAAAATTTTTTTTCGGGTTACAGGTTTTTTCTCCCCATTAAATAAAAAACAACCTTCAAACGTTCAATATCGCTGAGTATCAGTATCCGTGCGTACCTGGTACAAAGTATGTAGGCACAGGTTGATGACCTCATCAAAATGCATAACCGCGGTATGGCGGTATAGTCAAAATCTTTACCTTTGGCTGCATTTATATCATTTTTACTTTATACCTTTTATACCTTTTATGTTACCTATTACTAGGCACGTTTCCATGCCTTTGTTTCTGTTTCTGATGAGTACGATAATTTTCTATTAAACCAGACCAATAAAAAAAACTATTTTAATATAAAAATGTGAGCTCAAAGAAAAGTATATTTAACACCTGCCTGAAGGTTAAATAAGCTCATCTTAACGTATATTCTGATTTAATAAACAGATATTTAACACATTTTTGGTTCTGCAGAGTAATTGTATTTGCTCTTTTATTAGTTATATACATACTTACTGGCCTCTTTTTTAGGCACACCGGTCCAACTGCTCGTTAACAGATATTTCTAATCAACCCTTTGCATAGGCATGTAGACGTGGCCAAGACGATCTTCCGCAGTTCAAACCGAGCATCAGAATGAGGAAGAAAGGTGATTTAAGTGACTTGGTGGCTGGTCTGAGTATTTCACAAACTGCTGATCTACTGGGATTTTCACCCACAACCATCTCTAGGGTTTACAGAGAATGGTCAGAAAAAGGGAAAATATCCAGTGAGCTGCAGTTTTGTGGGCGAAGATGCCTTGTTGATGCCAGGAGGTCAGAGGAGAATATCCAGACTGGTTCACGCTTATAGAAAGGCAACAGTAACTCAGATAACCATTCGTTACAACCAAGCTATGCAGATGAGCATCTCTGATGCACAACATATCAAACCTTGAGGCTGATGGGCTACAGCAGCAGATGACCACACTGGATGCCACTCCTGTAAGCTATCTCCAGGAAACTTCAATCGAACGCAACTGGACTTGGTAATTTGTCTAGGAAGACGTTTCACCTCTTATCCAAGAGGCTTCATCAGTTCATGCTCGCCGCTGACCAGGCTGGGACTGGTCCAACTACCTGGTGTGGAGACTCAGCTATTTAACCGCTTGGAGGGCTTTTACAAGAATCATTATGTCATTGGATCCTTTGTGCGCCACGTCTTAACGACGGTCGTTGGCGTGTTGCCTATTGGTGGAGGTTAGGTTTCGGCTTCATTAGTGCCCTATTGTGTTATAACGACAGTCGCTGGAGTCACAGTTGTTTCTGTTATTAGAGGCTAATTTGTTGAGTCTCCTGGGTAAGGATGAAAGGGCAGCATTGTAAATTGGAGATAGGTGATGTCTCAGGCCTCCTCCTCTGTTAAGCGATGTTTTCTCTACCATCTACCAAGAGGTTAAATAAACAGCCAGCCTGCAGACATATTAGCTGCCTGAATTTTAACCTTAACCTGTCCCTGCTCTGTTCATCCTCAGCTACTGCTTCTCTGAGATGTCTCCAGTTTGCGCCGTTGTGGGCGGAGTTCTCGGGCAGGATGTGGTCAAGGTGAGCTCCTAAACACCCAACGAAACCACGCAGCTCTGAAATCATGCGTCGAGCTTCTCTCCTTTTTGTTACGGTCAGCAGAGATTCACAACCTTACACAACTTCAAAAATCGAACATTGTTCTAATAAATGAGATGAATAACTCCAGGAAAGTTTTCAGAGTCAGAAATGGGATTTTTTTATTTTATTTTATTTTTTTATTTTGGTGCACGGCGACATAAAGCTGACGTAATCAGTCAGGTTCATGTCTGGGTGAAAGCGAGGAGTCGTCGTCGGACGCTTTCATCTGGGTGGTGATGAAACTCTCTGCAACCTGCAGCAAATCATCACTGGGAGGATAACTCAGAATATTTTCCTTCAAAGACTCCAGACTTTCCCTGAATTCTTTCTAAATGTTTTTTTATTTTTTTATCAAAAGTTAAATTGTTTTTTCTGTTTATTTTTTTAGCTGCTCTTTTACTCTTGTCCCTCCTCTCCTCAATGTGTGAAAGAAAAACCTGAGGAAGCGATCAAACATTCCTCACTTGGAACAAATCGATGTATTACTTTGCCGTCTTTCTCCTCAGGCTCTCTCCCAAAGAGACGCTCCTCACCGTAACTTCTTTTTCTTCGACGGTCGTAAAGGCAACGGCGTGGTGGACTACTTCGGACCAAACTGAAGATTCAGTCGGAGCTGCAATAAACCCCGTTTCCCCTTTGTCGTCAGTCAGCAGCATCTGCTCCAAAATAAATCTAAGAAATAAGTCTTTTTGTTTTTCTTTTCTGGTTAGGACTGTTTTTTTTTTTTTTATCTTTTTTTAATAAAAACAACTTAAACAAATCATTTCTGTAGGGATTGTTTTTTTAACCTCATATTTAACTCAACAGATGACTTGAAACAGACACTTGAGATGGTTTGTCAATGAAAGATGGACCACGCATTTCATCCTAGTCTGTCTGAAACAGTCAAACCTACAAACCAGCTTCATACAAAATCAGTCCCGACTCCCCTCCTAGTACCTGCATGTTTTAGAGGAATGTTACTACGTCCTTAGACCGTCTCCTGAACTCATGAGGTTAGACACTTTCCTGATCAAATCTGCAGCTGCGAACTTTCCCTTACCAACTAAAACTTTTCACACGGATTGATTTAAAGATGCCTCTAATTTCTTTATTTTCTCCCCACACCCCTACAGCTCGCGGTTAGCCATATTGATGCTGTGCTCAGCACCGTGAAACACAGCCTGTCATTAGATAAACAAATGGTTCATTTTTAAGTCATGTTTTTGTCCATGTCTGTTGGGGGGGGGGAAAATCACCAAATTCATTCACAAGTCCAAAAATCGGTTTTCCCTTTTTACAGCTAAAATAGAAATTATAAATCCAGAAAGCCGCTTTAAGGCTTAGTTCTGAAAGTGTTAATATTTTTTGTCCTGGTAAACTGTTACCCAGTGTTAAGTCTCTGAATCAGGCGTATAATTAAGACAACCACTCAAAACCCGTTTTTAATAGCACACCCTATATCTAACTGGATCAGATTGAATCGGATCATGACCATCAATTACTTGAGAATCGAATCGGCTTTAAATTTGAATCGATACCCAGCCCTAGTGCACGTTATTTATTCATTTATAAATGTCACGACTTCAAACCAGATATTGAGGATCAAAAAATGAACTCTTAGCGTGTCAACTAAATATTTAGTCTACAAACTAAGTATTTAACTTCAAACTAAATTCTCAGTTGGCAAGTTAAATATTTTTTTTGCAAGCTCAACTGGCTAACTATTTAGCTTGAAACGAAACTAACTCGCAGCTAAATATTTGGCTGATATGCAAATTGAACGGCAGGATTAATCACAATAGCAATACAGACATTTACAAATTGATTTACAGCCACATTAGGTACTTTTACGTGTGCAAAATATCTTTAATCTGATCGTAGCTCGGAATTTGACTGCGTGAAAGTGTCCTGGAAAAATCGATCTGATTAGGACAAGCCTTCACATCCACTACACATTCGATCAGACTAAAATTATTTTGATGCGTGCAGGACCGTCTACAGTACCGGAAACGGCCGTAGAAGAAGTAGCAGACTTCTGCTGTAAGCAAACATGTCTACATAAAAAAAATAAAAGAAATTTAAAATGGAGCAGCATGACGTTTTTCACAGCTTGCTTTTAGATTTTAGATCTACAACCCTCCGTTCTTATGTACACAATCGAAATTTAAAACGAATCTGATAATTTCTTTTAGGCCGACGTGCAGTACAGACTAAAAGTTTGGGCACGCCTTCTCATTCAGTGCGTTTTCTTTATTTCCATGACTACATTGTAGATTCTCTCTGAAGGCATCAAAACTATGAATGAACACATATGGGATTATGTAGCACTTTTACAAAAAGGTGTGAAATAACCTGGCCTCCAAAGTCACCGTACCTGAACCCAGTCGAGATGATTTGGGGTGAGCTGAACCGCAGAGTGAAGCCAAAAGGACCAACAAGGACTAAGCATCTCTGGGAACTCCTTCAACACTGTTGGAAAACCATTTCTGGTGACTAGAAGCTCAAGATAATGCAAAGCAGTAATCAGAGCAAAGGGTGGCTACTTTGAGGAATCTAAAATATAACATGTATTCAGTTATTTCACCCTTTTTGTTTAAGTACATACAGTAATTCCATACATCATGTGTTCATTCATAGTTTTGATGCCCTTAATTGAAAATCTAAAATGTAGTCACGAAAAATAAAGAAAATGCATTGAATGAGAAGGTGTGTCCAAACTTTTAGTCTGTACTGTACTGACAGGCGCAGTTAGGAATAAAGGTTTACATGCACCGTGATCGAATTAACCAAACCGTTTAAATCGGAATGACATTTTTATCCAAATGAGAAAATTCCCAGCAATTATTCAGTAAAAAATAAAATAAAAACCTGCTATAACCTTTTAGCCAAAGTTCCTGAGAGCCATTGCAGCTCTAGGAGCCACTGGCTGCAGACCCCAGGGCCCTCATTTATCAAATGTTCGTAGAAACTCCTATATTCTATCCTACGAATGAAATTTGGAATGTTCGTACGAACACTCTGATTTATGAAATGTGTGGCGGCCATTCGTACGCACGCTCCTCCGCAATCATGTGTTGATCAATCCCACTTGTGCGCACCCAGGTCGTCCCTTCAGTAATTCGCACACAGAAACGCCCTGAAGTAACCATATTTGGTAGCACCACATCATCTGTCAGCTTACGCTCTTCCTTAAAATAATGGTCAAGAAGGTGAAAAAAAAAGGAATTTCAGTGACATCGAGGTTGAGGTGAAACGACTGCAATAAAAAAAGTATTAATGATGAACAGACTTTTTTTTTTTTAAAGTCAGTTAATACAAATTCCTTTCACCGATGGGTTTTTTGCCATCAGCAGTTTATCTGCATACTATCACTCAGCTGTTTTCTTTGTGCTGCAGAGCAGACGTAAAAAATGATTTCATTTGCTGATTCTAACTTCTGTGGAAATCCTTAAAGGCACAGTGTGTAATTTTCGGCCAGTAGGGGGCAGTGCATACCTAAATTATCACAAGCATGCGGTATCTGTGTGTTCGAGTAAGAAACTCAACAACGGAGGTCCAACTAGTGCTGCTTTCAAACACTCAATTCCCTGAGAATTCTCTATTTGCAGCAACATGACGAGCACATCAGTCTCTCTTTCATCGCTTGGAACTAGCACAGAGGTAAAAATGTATTTATGGCAAAACTTTTTTGCATTTTGAGGGGAAATGTTTTAATAGCGGGCATGTTCCGTGCGCTTTGTCCGTCCGGGCTCTTGTAGAAGTAAAGACGTCATCTAATTTGGCTTTCCCCTGAAAAGAGGACCTGCGCCTATGTATTTTAAAACTGATTTTTAAAGATAGATTTTACAATGTCGGCAATATTTTGCAATTAATGTGCTTTACGTAATTATTATTACATAATATTTTAATGGCTATTTTCAAAGATATACTGCAAAAACAACACACTGTCACTTTAACTTCTTTGAACAAATTAAATAAATTAATACTGAACATTGCTGTTTGGTTCTATCAGCTCAGGGGAAACGAATAAAAAAAAATTTACTCCACCGGGGAGAAAGTGACAGAGGCAGCAAATGCCACGACAGTGGAGATGTTCCTGTTGGAAATAAAGGGGAAAAAATGGTTCACTATCAAACTGAATACAGTAAAACGTCTCTCAGCAAACAGCAGGACCAGATCTAATACAAAGGATGCTCCGATCATCATATTTGACTCTTTTGTCGCCATGCGTAGTTGGAGACACGGCTTGTGCTGCCATCAGTACGCAAAGAAAAAAGGACAACCTGCTTCACTGATGAGCAAGACCATGTATTTGTTACAGTACAGTCTGAAAACCATTTAATCAAAGCTGAAGCGCTCGGTGTATTAAATAAACGTTTGCGAGTGACCGGATCGCCATGAATGATCACCCACAACATTAAGTTATGTATTTCTTGGCGAATATCAAACATTTCCTGAAAGTTTATTGCTAATCCGTGCATAACTTTTATGTTATTTTCTTATAACACAGACAGACGCCAACATGAGCTCCTTGGTTGAGGCGATAAACTTCTGAAATATTCTGTCAAACTGCTTCAGTGTTGCAGTTCCTCCATTCTAACACTAGATGCTGTGCACGAACAATCAGAACTGTACTTATATTTAGAAACATTTCTACGCACAAATACAAATTGATAAATACCACACAATGCGTAGAATTGTTCCTACGCACGGATCTGTGCCTAAGTACGCTTGATAAATGAGGGCCCAGGTCTATACTAAGAGTTTAAATGCCTCAGTGCTAATTAGATGAAAAATCTAATAACTGTATGGTTCCTAGGGGTTCTCACTATAGAATGGGGTGCAGATCTTGAAGTTTTCACTCTTCCCTGTAGACAGAAACATGGGATCTTCTGGATAAATAGGCGACAGTTGATGGATTTTACGTTTTAGGCCCAGACTGATGGGCAAGGCAGATTAACCGCTGAAGTGGGAGTTTGATTAAATCCGTTTGACCTGGCTTCCTGAAAGGGTCAGAATCAAAGTGTTTTGAGTTGATAATGCCTTATTCTTTGCAACAAGTGCAAAGAATAAGGCAGCAATAGCAGAATGTCTTTTAAAAATTAAGAAAATAAAAGGCCTACTTAAGATTGTGGGAGATTGTTTTATATTTTCTACCTATGAGTCAGACTTATCTGATTGTCTCAGATCTTTGCTCTGAGGAAATTTTTGTTTATTTTCCATCTCAGAGGTTTACCTGTGGTTTTTAAAAAAGCACACGTTTTTTTTTTTTGTTTGTTTGACACAAGGACCGGGTTTACGTTACCTGTTGTTGCTTTTACAAGTCACGAGCAACAAAATCTAGCCTTTCTGACAATTTACAAAAGCAACCCTGTATTTTCAGAGAGAAAACTGATTTCTACAAAACAACGACAAATAACATTATGTAACATAAAATAGATGATTGCATAAATACTCACCCTCTATTAAAGTGACTGACAAAATTCAACAGAGGTCCAGCAAATTGGTGCTCGTAGTCTCACAATGAGTAGAATGAGTCAGCACGGCAACATGGGGCTTTTGTCAGTAATCGGACTAACGGTTTGCGGACACACTCAATCAATAATTAGATTTTAGATTCCAAAATCTAATTATTGAAGGAAGCGAGTTTCACCCCGCGACGCTAGGTGGCGATATGTGCGATTTTGCGCCGACCTTCTTCCGTCTGATAGTAAACAGAAGCTAAAGTCAGTCAGTTCGTTAACATGCGCATCTAAATCGAGCTTTTTGGATTAATCAGACTAAGGGCTTGCTACCCGTTGAGAGCAGAGTCCCAGTTTACATGTCAATCAGAACATCAAATTATTAAATAAAGTAAGTTCCACTCCCTGACGATAGATAGCGATATGCACCCATATGTGTTAGCCTCATGACTGTTAGCTTCCAGCTGCATTCAGGCAGTAAACTGATGCTGGCGGTAGTGAAGAAGACTGAGTTAAAGCAGGATATTGACAGTAACAATGCATCGCCTCTTCCTGGGTCCAAACATGCACTGATTGGCCGCTTACGTTTGTCTTCGACGTCATATGCTTCTAATAAAACTACTTTTGTTATTGTCTGGGTAGCATTTCGGGCTCTGTTAGCTTCCTGAGGGGCGTGGGCGAGTGTGTGGGGGGCTCGCTGCGGAGTAGTCTGATTTAAATCGCATTATCCAGCACGAGAAGCCGAGCTTCTGAAACTCCTGTTAGGTTCGACTCCAGCCGGACTAAGGTGTAAACATGCATTTTAAAGGTCTGATTTCAGTAGGACTAATGCTGCATTCAGACCGCAGGCTTTGTCAGCGTCATTCAACGCTCATAAAGCGATTAGTTCGACGCATATACACAGAAGATAGATTTTTAAGCTGAAGATCGCAAAGCTCGTAGGTGGGCCTTTCTCGCTGATCTTGGTTGGCTAGGCAGCGTCGACGTCGGGCAACGTCACTACAGTGAGTCGCTCTGATTGGTGCTGTGTCAACAGCCTTAGGACAGGCACAAGTTCAACTACCTGAACTTCTGCGTTGCTAGCCTTATGAGCTTTGAAGCTTGAAAAGTTGACGGAGCCAAAGCTCACGAAGCGCCGCAGAGACCGTGACGCTCGTCCAACGGCCTCCACATGTAATCTTGACGCTGCTGACGCTGATAAAGCCTGAATGCACCATAATGGTGAGTTCTACTTAACTCAGATGTCGGAACTGGGTGTGACGTAGCGCCCGAGTAAATAGCGTTCCAGTAGCATCGTCGTTTAAGTCGGGATTCCAATATGGCGACCCCCGGGTAGCCGTGGTTGTACTACCTCTTACAAACTTCATTTTAAGATATACTTTCTATACACAAATGCCCCTTTTATTTTGGTTAGGAGTAAAGTTGCAGGCTCTACATATAAGATGGGTTTTGGATGCAATTTGTGTTGAAAAATATAATTTTTTTCCACCACAGCTACTAGTTTGGAGCGGCTATATTGAAAGGCAAAGCAAAAGAAAAAAATTCAGACTTTCCAGTTGATTTTTTCCCACTCGGAAGTTGGAATTTCCAAGTTCCGAGTACAAATAGAACGCACCATAAGTCTCCTCCCCTTCCTGTCGGCCCATGGGTGCCCTGACCGAAAAAATAATGAATGGAAGTGAATGGAGCGATTAAAGTTATTTTCTAGTCCGCTTTGTCTTACGTCCTAAATCACACATATGTTGTACTTTGTTTTAAATGATAACTAACGATGTGCATGCAACCGTTTATCAAGTGACTTTGAATTTATTTGATTTGAAAAATTCACAATTAAAACGCCTAGAAATCAGAAGTCTCATATCCGACGTCCGAGGCTAACGGGAGCTAGCACTAGCTATAGCACGTAAAACACTCACTGAGACCTTGAGCTTCTCCTCCATGCTGGTTCTCACTCCACCGACTGTTCCTCATTTTTTTGGCATTTGGGGAGTCATGAAGCGGAAGTAGAAGCGGGTCACTAATGCTGCATTCAGACCAACCCCATGCATCAGCGTCAGTGGCGGCAAGATTACATGTAAAGTCTATGGTGGAGTACGTCAGAGGTCCGTCAAAGTCTCTGCGGTGCGTTGTGTACGTTGGCTCCGTCAACTTCACTTGCGTTACATACGGCAACGCAGCAACGCAGAAGTTCAGCTAGTTTAACTTTTGACGGACCCAACGCAGTTAACGCAGTGCGGCAACCAATCAGAGCGTCTCACTGTAGTGATGTAACCATACACGTATCTTGAATGAAGCGCGGGTCCAGTGAAAACATTTTTCAACAAACGCAGATTTAAAAAAATCAGAAATAACACTTACCAAAGTCAGATGTACAGGCGCTGATGCACCCGTTGTCAACGTTGTCGAGCTTTATCTAGCTAATGAAGCCAAGTCACTTCCTAGTTACGGTCCACCATAGTTCAGAACGTACGGCAACAGAGGAAGCCCCGCCCACGCGTTGTTTTTTCCTCAGAAGCAGGCTATGGAAGCCAAAAAGTACATACGACAAACTTCAGCCGTTGAATGCGTTGCCTGACGCAGACCAACTGTGCACTGTGAATGCACCATTAGGCTCCCGATTAGACACTCTTTTATAAAGTTTATGAACATAAAAACATTTTTGGGGGGGAGTGAGTCGCTCTTTAACTTTCTAATGAAAGTGATAAATTGTGACATTTGTAAATGAATGAAAAATACGGTGAAAATATTATGACCAATGGCTAAATAAGTCAACTTATTGTTGGTAATTTCTGACCCCATAGCTTTACAGACGGCTACTCACTGGACTGACGTCATTTAACAGAATAAACAGTTATGTCCTGAGACATAAAAACCTCGAATTAAAACAGGGCGTACTTTCTTCTTCTGTGTCTACAGAACAGTGGTAAACGTAACTAGTTAAAACTTAAATGGTTTGTTTCCCAGCACCGGTGCCTTGCACCTGGGTTTGAATCCCGGCCGTGTTTTCTCTTTGCATGAATGGGTTTTCTCTAGGTTCCTCCGGTAGGTTAAATAGTGTCTCTAAAAGTGGCTGTGTGGCTTGGCCCGCCTCTCAGCCAATGAAACACAAGAACATAGCACCAACCAAGACGTTTTTTCCCACTATTCTCATCTTTATTGTATAAAAAGAAAAAAAGTACAAAATCCATGTAGAAATTTTTACAATAGAAAAAAGCTGAAAAACGGCAAAAATACAAACCTGATATTTTCGCTGTTGGATAAACGGCATCAAATCAAGAAGTGCTCTCTCTCCCTCTGTCTATCTCACTGCGAACAGGTCCGACCCCGCTTGGTCCATCAGGACCTTTTGCAGGAAACATTTAAAACATCCAACAAATGACCGAGAGTGACAGACGGGGATGACGGTGAAAAAAAAAAAAAAAAAATCAGAATCTGCAAGGAGCTACCTGAATTAAAACGTATAAATATTCCACTAAAAATGAACCTGGGGCTTGTTACAGGACTTACATTGAAACCGGCAAGTCCAATTTACCACCAAACCTGATGTTTCAGTCATTTTACGCTCTTTAAGTCTGATTTGAACTTCATTAATTTTTCTTTTCTAGAATTTCAGTACCTTTCTGCTCATCAGAACACTTAGAAACTGGAACAACCATTTCATTTTATTTCCATTTTTTTTTCTGAGCTGCCATATCATCAAAGCTCTTCTTGCTTTTTATTTTCTTTGTGCAATAGGTTTTCCAAAATCTAAGAGCCGTTTCTCCATTGTCCGTGTGTACGACAGTCGCTCAAATACAGCTTAATTATTAGAAAAAATAAATACATCATCATAGAAAACGAGGAACAAAATAAAAATGCTACAGACTTTTTTTTCAAAATAAGTTACTCTCTTCTCGCGAGCAGTTTTCTCTTTTAAGCTTTGATCAAAATCATCGCACAGTGGAAGTAGAAAAAAATGGGGGACCTTTTCTTTTTTCTTTTTTTACAAGAAATAATATTTTTCTTCCCACTGCTCATTAAATACCTTCTCAAATCCACTTGGGAATAACGAAAAACCCCGGAAAGTACTTTTCAAAGTATCGGATAACTTAAATTACTCTTCAAAAAGACTATTTACAGTCGATCAGAGGACTATGAACACTGTAAACAACCTGCCAGTCTGAACTGAGGGAAGAAATTAACTTCTCGAATATTTGAATTTCATGCAAATCGCCCACTGGTTCAGCGAATGCAAAAACTAAGCCCTCTGAGTTGATGTGTACGCGGCTGATTGTCGCCGTATGGGAGTTGAGGCCTCAGGCAGGAAGGCACGTTTAAAAAGGTGACAAGAAGCAGGTTCAGATCACCTGGAGGAAAGGCTCAATTGGTCTGTGCTTTGCTCGATAGTGGACTTGCACCTAAAAAATTCCCTGCAAATGCAACCTCTGCGTCCGATTTCACATAAAAAATAAAATAAAATAAAGGGAACAAGGACGCACGTGGGTCGCAGAGTAAAAAACAAAAAAACAACACGACTCGCACATCAGACGAGGGTCAAATCAGGACAGTGTGAGATGAGAGGAGCTTTGAGTTGTAGTTAAAGGGAAAAAATTAATGCGTCTGAAGAGGGATTTCACAGCTGAATGTTCCCAGCATCCCACAAACTGAAGTTTGACCCAAGTCTTCACACAGACTCACACCCATTTCACCAAAAATAACAAAAAAATATGTATATTTTACAAAATAAACACAAAGTCCATCCATTCCATCAGCTGCAGTCTGAGCCAGCACACTGACTGACTGAAAGGGTCCAGTTCTCCAAGGCGGATCCAGCTGCCCATCTCATCCAGCCAATCCCCTTAGTAACTGTACTTCCTGGTCCAAAACGAGGGGAAAAGTCCGGAGCGGAGACCTACGTCAGCCTGTAGAGGGTGCTGAGTGTTTGGGCGATAAAGTTCAGGAATCCCCTGCAGACGTCTCTCCAGTCCTGCCACTGGGGGGCGACGTGCTGCATGAACAGAGAGATGCAAAGTTAAAATATTATAGAAGAATACCAACAGGGTAAAGTGATTTACTGTGCGTTATTTGGTCTCGGCTATGACAGGAAAACAGCCCAAGAGAAGTCCGATAACACTTTCTGACTTCATCATAGTTTGAACCCTAGATGGCACTTCTTTATGGAGGACCATCAATGCCAAAATGAATCCCAAAAAATTATAAATAAATAAATGTGTGAATAAATAAAGGCGTAGATGTGGATGTTAAACAAATAAGTGAGGAAATACATTTGTAAATAAATAAATATAAAATAAATAAATGTGGAAATAACTAATAAATCTTGAATAAATAAATAAATGTGGAAATAAATAAGTAAATGAATAAATGTAGATATAAATATGTGATAACATACATTTGTATATAAAAAATACTGAAAAAATAAATAAATGTGGGAATATATAAATAAATGTTGCACAACTAAATAAATGAATTTGAAGACAAATAAAGACACGTGGAAATAAATAATAATAAATGTGGATATAAATAAATAAATGAAATACAATAGTAAATAAATAAATATTGAAAAAATACATATATTTGGAAATAAATACAGTAAATACATGTGAAATTAAATAATTTTTTTTATTTAGTCAGTTTCAATTGTATTTACCCATTTTTTTTTATTTCTACATTTATTTAATTATCGTCAATTTTGGCACGGATGATCCTCCATAATTCTTCAGAAGTAAGCTGCATTTAATGGGGATTTATCAAGCCATCAAGCATGGCAAAGCAGGTATGACAAGCAGTACACCTGTGTCAAAAATAACACAAAATAACAAAGATACAGAATATGTGCACAAATGGCTCTTCAACCAAAACGAGCAGTTTTTTTTTTAACTGACCCCTGTCACTTTTTTTTTTTTTTTTTTTTAGCATACAGCAGCTTTATATTTTACATTTTTGTTTTCCGCCGAAGCACTTCTAAACAGCAAAAGTCGAGCTTAATATCTTTTATTGCCGTTGTCATCGCAACCCATCAAAATATAGCACTATTAAGTAATTTTGAATGATCTCTAATTTGTTCAAATTTTACATCCAAGCTACGATGTAAGCGACCAGTTTTGTGTTTACAAATTACAAATGACAACTTAGTGAAGACCCAATTTCAGACCAGATCTTTATGCTCATTCTCACCACCAGTTTGTCACAAACACACAAATTGTTCTCACTTCTTTAAACTGAAAGCCAACAAGGGGACTCATGAGAAACTTGTGAGACAACAAATACACCAACTGCAGGATGTTGCTTCGTATCAGGGTTCTGATGGATTCCTTTACTTTAAGTGTATTTATGTGTGCTTTCAAGCTACAATGAACGAGTTGCATTTGCTGTTTTTTTTTTGGACGTGACGAGCGGTGGGAAAGCTTTCAAGCTGCTGTGGCCATTATTAAAACGAGCTGGTTGATCCTGGGTTTGGAGATCAGAGCGGAGCAGGTTTGACCCGCCCTGGTAACAGTGTCCTAACCGCTCATTTATTATTTCCACCAACAGATAGAGAGAGAGAGACGAGCGCTCGTGAAGCGAGAGCCGGGTGGCTGGGGCATTGTGTGTGACGTCATCTTTGTTTATATGAACGAGACAGGAGGAGGTGGGGGGGAGGAGATGGAGAGCCGACTCCTCACGCGATCACCGAGCAAGGCAGGGAGGGAGGGAGGAGAGAGATAAGGAAATAAAAAAAGAAGAGAGGGGTCAGCAGGAGGGAAAGTATCGACTATTCCACTGCCGTCTTTAAGGGGTGCAAATGTAAACTCGTTTGAGATACGTTTGTTATATATATAAAAAAAAAAAAGTAGTTTCGTTAATAGATAGCGAGAAAGAGCTGCAAACAAAGCAGATGGAAAGAGGAAGTTTAGGAATCTGGAATCTGGAAGTTTCTGTATTTTTCCTGGAGTATAAAAGTATGAAGGGCACCAAGAAAACTGTCTTAGCATGCATAATTCATCCATTCCCTCTCACAAGCGTTGATCTGAACTCCACGGCCGCGGTTTGCGACTCGTCCGGACACAGACCGGCCTCTTTAGCTCCCTTACCGCTCTGCGGAGGATCGTGGAGTTAAACTCGTCCCCAATAATCCTCAGCTGGTTGGCAACCCTCCTCTCCTCCGGCTGCTGCGTCGCCTCTCCGCCGAGGCCTCGCTGGCGGGGCGGCAAAGCCCAGGGCGGGTGCTCGTTCTGGGGTAGCAGGTCGGGGAGGGGACCCCGGCAGCTGGAGGCGTCCTGTTGCTCCGCCCTATTGGAATCTGTGGCAGGGAGAAGGAAACATAATAACACACCTTCTCGTTAATCATTACTGTCCGTTTCAGAGCTGAGAAGACACGTTCAGGTGACGAAAACGAAGCATTTAATGTAAATGTGTTGAATAGTGCGTAGATACTGGGATCAAATGTGTGGAATTAAACTGGATCAAGGCGGCGTACAAGGCTTTTATTGTGACACCCTTGCCTCGTACTACCTTCTCCATATTTAAGGATCACCAGAGCGTTGCAAATTAATTAAGAGTTCCCCTAAGTCAGGGCTGCCCAAAGTGGGGCCCGCGGGCCAAAGTTGGCCCACCAGAGGATGCCCTGGGTCTTTCATAAAAATCCACATTGTTCAGACATTTAGCTAAATATGCAACATGAAAATTCTTCCAGTGCTGATATGGTTTGTGGTTAATCGTCTCAATAAGTATTATAGGAGTATATTTGGGTGCATACGGTATTGCTCACATTATATATCCATCCATCCATTTTCTTAACTGCTTAATCCTTTATGGGTCGCGGGGGTGCTGGTGCCTACCAGCTGTCAACGGGCGAGAGGCGGGGTACACCCTGAACAGGTCGCCAGTCCATCACGGGGCAGGACAAACAAACATGCACACACTCACACCTAAGGACAATTCACAGCGATCAATTAACCTGACAGTCATGTTTGTGGAATGTGGGAGGAAGCCAGAGTACCCCGAGGGAACCCAGGCATGCACGGGGAGAACATGCAAACTCCATACGAACCCACAACCTTTCTTGCTGCAAGGCAACAATGCTAACCACTGCGCCACCGTACAGCCCAGTATATTTGGGTGCATACGGTATTGCTCACATTATATATGAAACATAAAAAATCTGGTTAAAATTCAAATACAAGGAACTACAAGGGGAATGTAGAGTAGGTTTATAAAATAATATTTTGTTTAAATGCTCGGAGGAAGAAATTTTTTTACTGACATCGATACTGAAGTTTAGATATGTGTTCTAATTGGCTATAAATGACTTATTTGTCATTTTCTAAAATGTTATTAACACAGAAATGAAGGCTAAATAACTGTATAAATACAACTTTACTATTATTACTATTATTTGGCCCGCGACTCTCTAGTAGCTGTTCATTTTGGCCCTCTGAGGGAAAACGTTTGGGCAGATAATTGTTAGCCTAACAAGTCAGAAAGTAGGTTTGTGCGAATGAGATCAATTAATGGTTTCTCTGGGGAGTTGTGGTGATTTTTGAGCTGGATTTGCATTGATTATACAACAGCCCATGTTTTTGTGAACAAAAACGGTGGCAGCCTGACTTTAGCTGGCTTGTACGTCCATTTCTGTAAGTTGCCGATTGGAAAGAGTTAAAAAGTGGTGATAAAACTGTGTAGCATACTACATATGGAAATATGAGGCAGATATATTACCATGCTGAAAACAAACAAAAAAAGGTGTTTCTGAATCGATTCCTTTAAAAAAAACTGAAACAAATTGATTCGCAAGTCCAGAAACTGAATTTATGTTTTTTTTTTTTCCAGATTAAATAGGAAGGAATAGTCCAGACGGCCGTTTTAACCGTTACTCACCCAGTGTTGCGTTATTGAATTACAGGCAGAAACACGTTTTTAATAGCACTGACCCATATCTATATCGAGCTGGAACAGACTGGCGATAACCAATCCAAACCTCGGTAATCGGATTGTAATCGATTCTTGACGTTTGTGTCGATAATACCCAGCTCTGGAGGCATATTTCCTATATCTGTCCAGTGACTGGCGCAGGGCTTATTTAGTTCTTACAAATCCACAAACAGTCCTTAAGGAGCCTTGCTGTGACTTATTTTCCTCTTCATGGAATTTAAAGGGTGTAATCTTTTAATCTGCTTAATAAGTCTGGTATGTTAACTTCTGTTATTTGTGTGTTTGTTGTCATTTATTTAACATGTTTCTGAACCTTCTGTCTTTTCCCACAAACCTGTTGGAGGGAATATAATTTTTAAGAGAGCTCATGCTTTAGGGATAACCCTTATTAATGATTTGTTTCCGCTTATTAACCATTTTTGTGCGCTTTTCAAACTGTTTTACCTGTTTTTCTTTTACAGTAATGAGGCAACGCAATAATGGGAGTTTTATTCGTATGTAAGAAACCTTGTTTAGTCATGTTTTTTCTTTTCCATTTTCCATGTTTCATCATTTCAAACATGTTTATTTACCCCAAACATGACATTTTAGTTCTTGTTTCTATTTCGATGGTTTTAGTTTCCAACATTTTTGCCTTTCCAGCTTCTTTAAAATGCTCCAGGATTTGATCCTCATACTATATGCCTGTTTGGATCCAAAGCTCAGGTTTTTTGGCTCTTGAGGGCAAAGCCGGGACGATTGCAGACTTTAAAGATGACTAGACATGAAGACAGATGGAGTAGTGGTAAAAAAGGGAGAGCAGAGGCAAAAAATAAAATAAAACAAACAGGAAAACCCTGGCTTGTTGCCAAGGTGACTGACTCATGGAGATGTCTGCGACTGATTGGACGGCAGCGCAGGGGGGTAGAGATGTGAGAGGATGAATTAGAGGAAAGGAGGTGGGGATTAGGATGAACCTTACTGCTTGACGGAGTGACAAAGGCACAGAGAGACCCCCGAATCAGTCAGATAAGAAACGTATGAGGGGTGGGATGATTACTGGGTGGGGCCCATTGACAACGAAACTAAGCGATTCGAAAAAGAAGGGAGAAAAACAAGACTGGTGACTGCTTGCTTTATCATCTGGCGGACACGGTGGTCCCGGTTTAAAAATATAACAGTCTAACGCCAACAGATTAGACCACAAATCGAAAGAGAATCTTTTTCATGTTTTTTGTTGTTGTTGTTGAAAACTTTCAGTTACGGCATCCAGTACCATTTTAATGCACAGCAGTCGTGTTAACCCTTAAACCTCTTTGTTGTACTTAACGAATTACAATGAGCGAAGACTGCAGCTTTGTCTGTATCACAATAGTTTACTTGCCATTTTAAAACAGAAGATTTTTTTTTATATACACCAGGAAATTTTAAAGATTAAATAACTCCGACCCTTACCACGCCCCTAGGATGCTTTAAAAAAACTTCAGGAGCTGTTGGAGTGGACCTTTTACCAGACCTGAGATAGCCTGACATACAATTTCCTGACCAATTTTTCCTCGTTCTACTCCAGAGCGTCGCTTAAAGCAGATAAAAGCCTGGAGGGGGGTATAAATGAACACAATAAGCGTTTGTTATCGAGATCCAGATCTGGAATCCCTCTGCCAAGGATCGCGCACCGGGAGGGTAAGTGGAGCGACGCGCAGCTAGGTTATGATCGTGTGCTTTTTTTTATGTGCGTCAGTATCAATCATAGCTTCAATAAATAAATAAATTAGACCTTCGTCTGACATGTAAACAGCAGCATGCAGACATAACAATGATTATGATTCTGTAAAGTTCACAAAGTCCGTTAAGAATCTTAACAAAAGCAAAAATATCTGTTTAGTTTACTGTTCCGCCTTTTCAGCGTTCATAAGGACATTATCGTTACTACCGTGGGCACATTTTGGTTATTAGAAATACTAATATAGAAGTTAACTTTAAATTATGTGTTCGGGTAAAGTTAGCTGAAATGAAATGTTCAATACACAAGCCAAATCCATTGAGAGACGGGTTTTAACACTCCAAGCTCGTTTTATAGCAGAAATCCATCTTTCCCTCCAAACTGGATGTTTTGCAATGTGATTAAAGACTCTGTCTTTAACTTGACCTCTTGGTTTGTGCACCGCGGAGCCACAACACAAGTCAACCCTTCTCGTAAAGCTGGATAACAGTTGAATAGCCGGGTAGCTAGTGGTTTATAGTTTTTTTTTTTTTTTAATGCCAGTATGGCGTACGGGGTGTATTCTGGAATCCTGTGACGTGCTGCGGAGATGGAAAGCTTATATTTATCTTATTTTTCCACTTTGAAAGCTTTTAGGTATCCTACCCCGACAGTCGTTGTAAATTTGTAGCTTGAATGGTAATAAACGTTGCCAGTGGTATTTCCAAGAAGTCTAAAAATGTAATTAAATAGGCTGTGAACGCTAGCTTCATTAAATTTTTCCTCTGTAGCAGACTCAAATTTGCTTTATTTCACCGCTAAGCCAGTTAAGAAGGGTTGAAAGTGAAAAATGTTTATTTAAATTAATAAAAATTAGCATGCTTACATTAGTATTAACATGCTAACATTTTCTCGTGCTAACAGTAGCTTTTTTTCCCAAATTTTCTGGCTGACTTGCGTTCAGATTGTACGTTTTAGTCTGCCGATAAATTTATTACATCTCTAAAGCTATTATCGGTCCTAACCACCATTACTAAAGCAGTAATGAAAATGAATAGAGTTTCTCTAAAGTATGCGAAGTACGTAGCTAGCATTCGCTTACTTTTAGTCAATCTAGAAAAAAATAAATTATTTCTTGGTTGGCTTACTTTTAGTCAATCTGATGGATTTATGGAACAGTGTTTATTCCAAACTATCATCATTTGAGCTGTGATGAAAAAGAAATGTTTTTTTTTTTCAGTTTGGACAACTCAACCGCCTCCAAATTTTGGCATTAATTTTGCTGATCGACTTTACAGTTATTAAAGTTAAGAGGTTTCAAAATGATGGCATTATTCTAAACCATCTGTGACTGAGATTCAATCAAAACATGCGAGGAAGCATGTTTCCTTATAAAAAACAGAAGGCTTTTTACTTAGCGTTAACATGCTAACATTTGCTCCGCTAGCACACAGTAGCCCTTACTCTCTCTTTTTTTGGATACGTTTGCTAATCTCAACAACAGATATAAGAACACAAATTTAATAAGAATTGACGAAGAGGAGAAACATATGAAATTGAGAAAAAAAATAGCTATAGCTAGTTAGCATTAGCAAAACCCCTCCAGCTCAACTTTAGCTGATGCAACATGCTACTCGACAATGGTAGACAATAGAACGTAGCATTACGTTAGATTTTAAGGAGCAAGAAAGTACACATTTTGTGAGTTTATTTGAGCAAACGACAGATCAGGTTTTACCCTGATCCGGGCCCGCCCTGGCGTAGCCGTTTTCCGGCGGAGCCCGTGGGCTCGTCACTGCGATCTCTCGGGCCCCAGCATTGCGGCTGGTGGGTGTTCCCCTGGGGCTTCCATCTGTTCCTCTCTTGGTGGGTGATCGACCCTGCGCTGATCCGCCTGTGGCCTCTGTACTCTGTGGGACCCTGGATGCATACATCTCCTGCCTCCTTCATGTCTGTGTCGATTCCTGTAGGACGGATTGACGGTTCCTTACACCAGCTATCAATCACTTGCATGGGGAAACCTTATTCAGACCTGCATGCTCGCACACACATAGGTGTGGGGACATTGGTGAGGACGGACATATCTTTTTTTTTTTTTTTTTTAAATTGTGTTTATTGATTTTTTGAACAGCTTAAAACAAAACAGACAACAACAAGGCTCAGTACAACATAGATCTGCACAGTTAGGACAGGGTGCAACACAAAAGCATACATATATGGTTAATCTATCACAACACTGTTTAGTATGGATGCAACAGTAGAGTTTGTGAAGCGGAGATAGGGAGTCCAGATACGTAAAAATTGTCCCTTTGTAGAACGAAGAAAGCAAGTTAAGTATTCCAGAGGAAAAAGCTCCATGACAAGTTTGTGCCAAGATGTTTTAGAAGGAGGTTTATCTCTAATCCATGACAAAAAGATGTTCTTACGAGCAGCGTAGGTGAGGATATCATACAGTCTACCCGAACCAGGATTGATTCTTCTGTCCCTGTATCCCAAAAGTAACGAGACAGGATCTAAGGACAAGGCAACTCCAAATATGTCACTCATATCCTTCAGAACGTCTAGCCAGTATGTCTGAATTGCAGGGCAAGACCAAACACAGTGAGTGTACGTACCCAGTGCTGTCTTACATTTAAGACAGTTAGGGGAGGTATGAGGGTACATTTTATGTCTCCTACTGGGAGGAATTTGCAGTCTATGAATAATCTTAAACTGTAAAAGTCTAGCTCGATTACAAACAGATATTCGTTTTGCATGATTCCAAATGACATCCCACTTTTCTTCTTCAATAACCACACCCAATTCAGTTTGCCATGTTTGTGTAACATCTGGGACCGTCAGTGTAGCACAGGTCTGATTCAGTACGTTATAAAAGCAGCTAACCACCTTCTTACCCGGACACATAAGCAGTAATTTCTCTATTGGAGACAAGGTGGTATCAGAAGTAAATGTAGTTTTTTTAAATATAAAATCTCGAATTTGAAGGTATCTAAAAAAATGGCTACTGGGAAGGCCATATTTAGCCTGGATCTGTGCAAATGAAGATAGGAAAGATCCCATAAATAAGTCGCTAATTTTTTTAATTCCCTGGCCTGTCCAAATATTATAACCTGCATCTGTCATACCTGGCTCAAAATCAGGGTTTCCTTGTACTGGGGAGAGCAGAGGAGTCAATGAAGACCTACCCTCTAACTTTCGCACTGCAAACCAAGCTTTAACAGTATTGACAACAATAGGGTTATTGTTACAGAGGGACTTTACAAGTTTTATGTTCTTACAGGATAAAAGTCCAAGCAATGAGCACCGAGTACACAATTTTTCTAGACTCAACCAGACAGAAGTGGGATCCTCCTCCACCCACCCCGCCACAAACCTCATATGTGAAGCTAGTTGGTACAGCCTAAAGTTTGGTACATCCACTCCCCCTTTCGAGGAGGGTAGCTGCAATTTGCTAAATTTGAGCCTGGGTTTCCTCTTATTCCATATAAATTCACTTAACCAGCTATTAAGTAACTTCAGGACTTTGTTCGAGAGTAACAAGGGTATCAGCTGCAGGGGGTATAATATCCTAGGAAGCACATTCATCTTAATAACAGATACCCTTCCAAGGAAAGATAAAGGAAGAATGCACCACCTCTGTAAATCTTTTTTAATGGCGTCTAATAAGGGTGTATAATTAGCCTTAAACATTTGGTGAAACGTAGGGGTGATATAAATACCAAGATATGTAAAGCCGGACGGGGCCCATCGAAATGGGAAAGGTGCAAGTGAGTTTGTTCTTCCTTTAAGGCTACCCAAAGGCATTGCAAGAGATTTTAGAAAGTTTATTCTGTAGCCCGAAAACGCTCCGAATTGGTGAATCAATTTGATAAGACGAGGAATACTAGAAGTAGGTTGTGTTATATACAGCAATATGTCATCTGCATACAGAGATATTTTATGCTGATTTCCACCAGCATCAATTCCTGTTATTAACAAATCTTGCCTGATAGCCACAGCCAAAGGTTCAATTACCAGGGCGAATAGGGCTGGGCTGAGGGGACAGCCCTGTCGTGTTGAGCGGTGCAGTGAAAAATTATTGGATCTACAATTATTGGTGATAACTGATGCTAAGGGGTTATTATACAGAAGTTTAATCCATCTTATAAATGTTTCTCCCAAATTAAATTTATGTAAAATGTGGCGTAAGTAAGGCCATTCGACACAGTCGAAGGCCTTCTCTGCATCTAATGATATGACCAAACTTTCGATGTTTTGAGTTTGACATATATTAATAATGTTTAAGAGCCTTCGGACATTGTGGGAAGAGCTCCTGCCTCTAATAAACCCTGTCTGGTCTTCTTTGATTATGGAAGGCAAAACCTTTTCAAGACGTATCGCTAATATCTTAGAAAGTAACTTAAGATCCTGATTTAATAAAGCAATAGGCCTGTAACTAGAGCAGTGGTCTGCACTCCTGCCTTTTTTTAGGATAACTGTAATATCTGCCTCTCTCAGAGACTGAGGTAAAGAACCGGATGTAAAAGAGTGCTCTACCATCGCCAAGAAGGGGTCTAGTAGTATATGGTGGAACTCTTTATAAAAATCACCAGTCAAGCCATCTGGGCCGGGGGCTTTCCCTGATTGTAATGTTTTAAGTGCTACGAGGGCCTCGTCTCTGGTGATAGGTGCATTTAATTCCGTTTTTTGAGCCTCTGAAATAGTAGGGAGAGTTAGTTGAGATAAAAAGGCTTCCATTTCCTCAGAGGCCCTTGGAGGCAGATCAGATTGATAAAGTTGTGAATAAAACTCCCTAAAAATATTATTTATATTTTTGTTATCAAAATAGCGAGTACCAGAAGTGTCAACTATTGATGTGATTATTTGAGGATTTGACCTGACTTTAGTTAAGAAAGATAAGTATTTGCTGGGTTTATCACCAAATTCGTAAAGCCGCTGTCTAGAAAAGAGAATAGCACTCTTAGCCTGTTGGGTTAGCAAAGCATCTAGTGCCGCTTGTACAGCATGTTTCTTTTGTAACAATGATGGATCAGATGATGAAGTTAGCATTTTTTTAATAACCTCCAGCTCTTTCTGAAGTTTTGAGTGTTGCTCCAATTGCTTTCGTTTCTTAGAGGAAGAATAGCTAATTACTAAACCCCTAATATATGTTTTAGAAGTCTCCCAAAGAAGACAGGGGTTTTCAGTGGACTTCAGGTTTATATCAAAAAAAATTTTGAACTCTCCGACTATGTACGATACAAATTTCTCATCCCTTAGAAGGCGGGAGTCAAACCTCCACCGTCCACTTCCTGTGAAATGTTCAGTAGCGGTTAACTCTAAACATACTATAGCATGGTCACTGATAACAATATTTCCAATTACACAGGACGTTACCCGCTGTATTTGAGACTTGGGCATAAAGAAATAATCTATGCGAGTATGACATTTATGAGGGGGAGAGTAGAATGTAAACTGTTTGTCAGTAGGGTGGAGGGACCGCCACAAATCAGAAAAACACATCTCATTGCAGATTGCAGACAGGGCATTGGCCTGGCTCGTCAGAGAGGAGCTACGTGAAGGGTGCCTATCAAATAAGGGGTTGAGTAAGCAATTGAAGTCGGCCCCCCCACTAAAAGCTACAGAAGATGATATTATTTCTGTGAATTTTAAAAATGTTTTTGGCTAAAAAAATCAGGCGAATAATTTGGGTGTGGCAGTACAGATTCATAATAGTAATTTCTTCACCCCTGTAAAACACCCTTAATAATAACGTATCTCCCATGTGTGTCTTTGATACAGGTCGTTAGATTAAATGGTATTCTTTGTACTTATGAGTATTACAACACCCCTGACTGCTGGTGGGTAAAAGAGGAAAAGTATAGCCTGGCTAACCCCAGCCATGATTTAGTTTGAGGTGCTCATTATCATTAAGATGAGACGTCCTGAAGCAGTGCCACGTCAAACTTTTTCCCTCTTTAATAGAGTCAAATACTTTTTCTTCTGTTTGATTTTACTCCGAAAAACCCCTTATGTTCCATGAACAAAATTTTACATTGTTTATATGACATGAGCAAGGTTGTCAATACGACATGCACTTAAACCCATGAAGATCAGACAGATACAATAAACTATGGTAGCACCACAAAATACAAAACACATCTAACAGATCAGTGTTTGAGCTAACCACCAACCAAAAAGAGAAAAAGAAAAAACACAGAAAACCCACTAAACTTGGGGTCTGGACAACAAAGAAATAAGAAATTCAGTTGGGGGAAGACCTCCCCCAGGTTGTATGGGGCTCTCCTCATCAAAATGCATCCTGCACAAACACTCAAAAGTGATACAGACCGTGGCAGGGTCGCAGAGCAAGCGCCCTTAACTTTAAATAAACTGAATTGTAAAGTAATAAAGCTGACTGGGTTTCTCCTTTTACACATTTCTCTTTTGGAACGAAAACTAGTATTAGTACAGAAAAAAGCGGGTTGCATACGGGACATATTTCGTCAAGGAGAGAAAAAAACAAATAAACAAAAATCGCACGTATATCAAACTCCGGTCTTTGCAAACAGTCATGTGAAGTTTTATAACCCAAACGCTTCTCATCAGCCAAACGTCTCTCATTCCTTGCTTGTAACGCTGACGCAAAAGAGTTAGCCTCCGCCGCGATAGGAAGATTTTTGTGTGACCCGTTTGAGCGACACCCCAGCCTTGCGGGGTAGAGCATGGCATATATCTGCACCGATCTCTCTCAGACGCTTCTTAGCCTCAGCGAACTCCTTTCGTCTGCGCAGCACAGCAGCAGAAAGGTCGTTGTATGAACGAAATCTTGTTGCCATCCCAGGGTGGATATCCCCCTCCGCCGCTTTCCGCCCGCGCTGCCGCCATCACTCTCTGCTTTGTCTGGAAACGAGTGGAACCTGACAATGACAGGGCGCGGGGCGCCGCCATCCCGGGCTTTGGTGCGAGGGAGCGGTGTGCTCGTTCCAGGCTAGACGCGTGCGCCTTTCATATCCACGCCGAGAAAAAGCTGGCAACTCAGTGTTCAAAATAGTCCAGCATTCTCGCCCTCTGTGTTTTCTGGAATATTAAATAATAACACACATTCTTCGTCGTCCCCTGTTTTTCCAAATCGTCGATGTGGTCTTCAAGGGTCTTGACTTTCTCTTCCAGAGCTTGTATGTTAGCAGTGATGGGGCTCGTTAGCCGCCTCTAGCTGTAGCACTCGTCCTCAGCTTCGTCCATGCGCTCATTAGCCCTCTTTAGCTCGTTTGTGTGCGATGCCACTGTCTTCGCCAGGGGATCCAGCTTCTCGCTTATTTTCGAATAATCCTATTTGTCATGATCTCAAGTGCTTTTAGCAAGTCCTGGTTCCAGCTCTGGTTCGGACAGGTTGCTGTTGTTCCCGTCATTTTGTTCGCCATGCTGAGCCGAGCCTGCAGCCAAGCGTTGTTAGCCTCTTGCTCGAGCCTGATGTTTTTGGCGTTTTAGCACTTGGGCATGTGTTTCGTTTAGTTTAGTCCAGAAGTGGTCCAGAGTCCATAATACAATGTCAGCATTTGCTAAAATGAGGAAAATTCCTGAGAAAGATATTGCAAAATATCTGGGCGCGTGCGGAGCTCCTGCAAACACGTCTGTCCCCTAAGCCGCCATTACAGATCCCCCAGGACGGACATATCTTAAGCTGAGGTTATCATCATTAGTTAGTTGTTCACAGGAGCTTACCAGAAACATTTGTATTATGTTCATTAATCCATGCTTGTGTGTAGTGAATGTGTAATTCTTAGTTTATTCTACTATGATCCGAACTATTGGTTTGGTCTCTGTACAGTTTGTCGTTTTTGTTTTGTATTACTGTTTCTCTGCCGTCCGAGAGAGGTGGAGGACTGGGATGTTTTCTTGTGTTTCTTTGTTTGCCTCCCTGTCTCGTGTCCATCGGTCGCCCTCTGTTGGTCTGGTTTCTTTTCTTCACCTTCTTCCTTTCTCCCTTCTTGTCTCAGCTTAATGTCCATGAGCGTCAGGAAATTGAACCCACAGTAATCACTAATAAAGATGTTGTCATAAATATACATCAAGCGGCGTACTACCAGCGAAAGCTGTAATACTCTGCTTGGGAAAGTAAAACTGTTGGGCTTGTACTTGGTACTCAGACACCAATTCTGAGTAGCATACTGCTAGACAGGACACGTTAAAAATAAGAAAAAAAAAATAAATAAAAATTTAATCTCATGTAAAAAACAACAACAGCTAATTAAAGGATTTTTCAACTATTGAAACAGACTGACCGACTTTCTAATTGCAGGTTGTTTTGGTTTTTAAAATTAACTTTTATGAGGGCTAAATGACTTCGTAAAAAAAATTACTGTACATTATTTTTCCTAATAAATATTTGTTTTATGCAGTAAAATATATAAATATGAATGTAGAGATATGTGTTTAATTTACCTCAAAGCCTGGTAACAGGAAAAATAAGAGACTAATAGATTATTTTTTTCTTTAAACAACATTTTGAGTAAAGCAAGCCGATTTTTTATTTTAAAGTAAGCTAAATTTACGCACACATTAGAAAACAAATTCAGTATCTTATGAAATCCCTTTCCTTTAGTTCAGTGATAACAGTTTCTGAGTCTGATCAATATGACTGCATGATGAAGGCCCAATGAAGCTCCGCGTCTGACTCGACAGAGGGGGGGAATGAAGTCGACTGCTTCTTTTAATTTCTGTCAGGTTGCAGGGGACAAGTCTGAACATGCCTCTCAGCACAGCTGACCCACAGCTGAGGGAGGAGGTGTGTGGTATCTGTTTATGTTGTTAAAAATCTGCCAAGCGAACACCAACCCTCCGGATTACCGACGTTGCGACAATAAACTATCCTGCATATCAATCCCTCCTGACGCCTGATGTATGCAGTGTGTTGGATACGAAAACTGGTCTGGGTGGTTTAATGTCCGCGCCCCACATGACGCCGTGTTTATCCCGTGACAACTGGAGGACACTTCATCATCTCATTACTGCCCTAACAAACCCCTGGCTGCGAAAGTTGGGCCTGGAGTGCGACTCCCACGTAACCGATACTGTCCTGTTAACTGATAACGCTCGTATTTGCTTTAGGGTGGAGGTCCAAAAGGCAAACCGCTCTCTGTGCTTGGGTCACATGTGGTATTTTCCACTGTTTCACTAAGCAGTGAGTGAGTATGTGCTCCTTTTATTACCATTTAGTGTTGGCTGTGAGGTTTTTTGATACACTTTTAAAGGGATAGTTGTCACAGTGAGCTTAGTTTAGAGAATCATGGACAAACATTCATTGGGGGGAGTCAAGCTATCGATCAAGTGTAAGGGTGCAACAGTACACAAAAAAAATCCCAGTTTGGTTCATGTTTGGTGTTTTTAAAGTCACAGTTTGGTACATTTACGGCACGCTTTAATCAAGAACAATAACTAAAAATATGTATATGATTTTTATTTACTTCTATCAGGATTAAAAACAGAAACTTTGTGCCTGATTTCCTTCCTTTATGCTCTATGATTTAACATAATTTAAAGTATGAGTGGATATTTGATTGGATTATTTTTTTAATAAATAAAAGTAAGTGAACATAGGAAGAGTATAAAACAACATATAAAAATATTTAAATGATATTTTTCCAATATTGTAGAATAAAACATGCTTTAGACTAGGGCTGGACGATATAGAAAAGCGTTTTTTAGCTTCTGAGGACCGGGAGGAGAACCGCGGGGAGATCTTAACAGCCACAGATATTAGCAACGCGACCTGGGTACGTTTCCTGTGTCTCTCTGTAAGAGATTCGTAGAGAGCTGGGAGACGGGAGTCCTGCTGAAAACAGCTGATCGTAGTTTTATATTTCGTTCATTATTGCTACGTTTAGTGTTTTAGTGCATCGAGGATCGGGTCAAAGCGGGACGTAACCTTTACATGAGCCACTGAAACGTTTATCCTGAACAACGTCCTCCGCTGCTACCTTGTTGTGACGTCTGAGCGCGGCAAAGTTACGGTGATGGTTCGTTTTGGGACTATTAAAAAATTCTGTTTCAGCTCAAATTATTTCATCCTTTTTGTGGTTTGAAAGGAGAGATGGTGGCTGACAGATCTGCGTGGGTCATTGTTAATGATTCGTTTGGAATAATTAACGATTGTTGTATTAAGCTGCCTGATAGGCTATAATGAAAAAATGAGGGGAAGCTTTTTTTTTTCTATCGACAGCTCCCACTACTTTTGTCCCGTATCAGTGATGTTTCCATTCACAGTTTGACATCGTTTCAGTCGAGCCATTCAGTTCAGTTCAGTGTGTGTTACGGACCTGTTACGAAATGTTCCCGAATAGCAGAGCTTAGCGATAGTTGGGAGTCCTTTCTGGTTTGTTTCGGTGTCACTTTTTAAAGTTGCCCTGCGGAAACGATGCATTGCGGTCTGAGTTCTGCACTTAAACATTCTGCGTTGAAAACGGCTGGATTTATTGTTATATTACCAGCATCTGAAATGGTTCAAGCTCATAACATCCCCAGAAGTTGGACGTCCTACTCTTCCGCTTCACGATGCCGTCATTTAAAAAAAAAAAAAAAACTCTGTTCATTTCAACACTCTATTTGCTGCTAAATCGATTTTTTAATTCAGAAGTTTAAATAAAGATGCATGTCTGCCTGAGATTAAAAATGGCGGCTCTCACCGGCCATTAAGAGGCCAAATGCTTAAAAAAAAAAAGTATAGATTTATAAATATCCTTGAATGCATAAATGGGATTATAGTTTTGAGGTGTATCACGAAGAAACAATTTTTGGTGGCCAACACCATTCCAAAGCCCAGCATTGAAAGCGATAACATAAATCACTGCAAGGAGAAACTACAACAAGCTTCTCAATTAGGAAGATCCCTGTGAGTCAAGCCCTGGGAAGGCAAGCTTGCAAAATGAAGACACGCGACCTCAAAAGCTGTCGGAAACTGTTGAGGTGAATTTAAATGGGTCCAATGTTGGTTCTCATGAGAAACCTCCCTGATTCCACAAATTGAAATCACTCTGACTGCTGTCCACTGTGTTAGACACTGACTGTTCAAAGCTACCCGACATATCCACACTTTAAAGGATAAGTTGTGTGTTCCGAAATGGGTCTCGATTTTAGATTTCCTGCTTGATAACCTGTTATTACTCAGTTATACTAACTGATTTTTACAGTTTCTATCGTCTGTTCCACCGGAACAAACCCGACAGACGCGGTTGTTGCAGCTTGGAGGGATTACCAGGTTCCTACCTGGTTCTTCTGAAACGGGTAGAGCTCCTCTCCGACCGCTTTCGTCACCGACCGGACGACAGGAGGGTGTCGGCGATGACGCAGGCGGCTGCAGGTGGGTGTTAGCTTCACCTCGGCCCTCTGGCTGGGGGTGAGGCGGCTGATTGGACAGACGGAGAGCCTGCGGTGGCTCCACATGGTTGGTGAGCGGGTCCGGCCGGGTGGGAAGTGGCTGGGGTGGCTCCATGCGGCAGGTGTGACATGAAAGCGGGCCGTTTCGTCCTCCTCCGTTTTCTCCAACGGTCTCGATGGTCTCAGCTCGGGCCATCTGAGCTGGAGCCTGAATCACGTAGTGGCACAAAAAGGTAGTGTTAATCATACACACATGCTCAGCTACTTCAGTAAAGGAATTCACACCAACTGGTGCCAAAGGTTTATTTTTTCAGGTCTGTCCTGGTTGTGTAGAAATACTTTTCTTTAAAACAGCTTAAAGGGCCAGATGAAGATTAAAAGGACCCGATTTTGTTATAGACTGGCATGTGAACATGTCTTTTACAGGAATGAATAAAAGTATTATTATTATTTACTATATTTGATAACAGTACAAATCACGGTTTCCAAAGCAAAGGAATGAAAAAAAAGAAAAGATAAACACTATAAGTTTTTATTAATTAGTTGTGGTAAATAAAAAGCTTTTATGTGTCACAATTCAAACAATTTGCGCTAATTATCAAACGTATATTCATCTACTTAGTCAGACGCAGAACAGAGCTGCTCTTCAAATCAGGGTCTCTAAACAAAGGCTAATATATAAGTAACATGGCCTTTAAAAATAAAAATAGGGAAAAACTATATTGGAATCAATAACAGTAACAAAACAAAAAACGTACAAAGATAAATATATTTTTTAAAACTACGATAGAGTATTAGGGCCATTGTAAGCAAAAGAACAATATTTTGTAGTAAATTTCTGCCCAAAAAACTCAGAAATTCAGAGATTAAAGTCACATATTTTTTAGAAACACCTTGAAAATTCTCTGATATCAAAAAGTAGTAAAATTACAATAAAAAAAGCAGAATTTTTCAGATTAATGGCACATATATTCCAGAATAAAACACAGAAAGTCTCCGTCACAGACGTCATCAAAAGACAGATATTTTGAGATAAATTGCAGATATTTTCTAGGAAAAAAAGGAGTAATTCTCTGATGTAGAAAAGTAGAAAATGTGCGAGAAATAATGAGTAAGTTTCTATGATTGAAGGCATACTATTTTTCTTACAATTTTCTGATTTTACAATATCAGAAATATCTTAGTTTAGATATAGAAAATGTTCTTCTTTAATCATAGAATTTTTTTCTCACAAATTTTCTACTTTTCTGCATCAGAGAATTTATCTTTTTTTCCCCTTTGAAAATATCTGAGATTAATCTTAAAATTTCTGTCTTTTAACCTGTAATTTTATTATTTTCATGGCAGGGAATTTTCAAGTTTTTTTTCTGGAAAATGAGTGTAATTAATCTCAGACATTCTGAGTTTTTTTGAGCTGAAATTTACTCCAAAATATTTTTCTTTCATTTACATTGGCCATAATACTCGTCGTGAAAGACAAACAAACATTAAACTAACAAATGGAAATTAAAATAAAGCTGAATATTAGGCCTACTATAAAAAAATTAAAAACAACGGATAAACAACCAAACTATTTTAAATATTGATTTAAAAAAAACTAAATTGGATGATTAATATAGTTTAGAAGCACAAGTTAAACGTATAATAATTATACAGTCGGTTGTTAGGCGATTGAAACTCACAAACCACACTGATCTATTTTTAGATCAACTTCTTTTTCCTCCAGATTCTTCAGTTCAGCGGTTCACCGCCAGGGGGCAGCAGACGCGCCCGCTTTCTGAGCACGAGACTTGTGTTTGTCAACAAACCCGTGCACGAGGATGCACGCACGCGGTGATAAGTGGGATAATTTCAGCGGCGCGCGGCTTTCTGTCAAAAAAAACACGAAATTATGTTAAACGTGTTTCTGAAGCCTAAATAAGCGGCGCGACGTGAAATTAATGTCAGTATTTTCCAAACTAAATCAGATTATTTTCTGAAATATTTTTCTAGATGAAACGAGGCGATTTTTTGTTTCGGCGATTTGAGCATGTTCGTACCGCTTTCGCGTGACATTTAATAGAAACGAAGAGCGGACATTTATATATATTTTGTCTCTCTTCCCCGTCCAACATGTCCGGGCATGTCTGCAACAAAGCGACGGCATCGGCACGCTGACCAACATGGGGCTGATCATTAAACCGTCCTGTCGGCAGCTTCAGATTTAGGCCAGATGCGAAGGGAAAACGATAAATATTATATCAGTTTAAGCTGACAGCGGCTTTTTCCCACCCTCCTCCTCGCAGCTGTAGAGATGATGCAACCTAGAGCTGTCAGATCCACGGCTTCAGCCTCCCGAGCTGAGAAATAAAAGCCTCCATTCCGTCCACTTACTTGGTGAACAGGGCGATCCGTGTTGATGAGGTCTGGGGATGTTGCGGTGTGGAAAAGGTGGACATCCGAGAGAACTAAACGTTTCAGAAGATCCAGCCGAGGATTCGCACAGAACAAAAAGTACAGTCCAACCGGCGGCGGTGGGGGGAAACTAGGTCATTCCATGTCCGGAGCTCCGGGTTGGGTCGTGTTTAAATGTCGGTTAACCCATCCAGACACGGAAAGATCCCGGTGCTGCCTGAGCTGAGCTCCGCCCTGAGATGATGTTTGTGTCTGACTCCGAGCGCGGCTCCACCGTATATATACTCCACTCGCTTTTAACTTAAACGTCAAAGGAAAAGCAGCGGACTGCGAGCAACTTCCTCCTTTACCTTTCAAAATAAAACGCTCCCGTCAGTCCCGAGACGACCGGGCAGAGGCGAGACGAAGAAGAACAGAAAAGGAGGGCAGGCCTCCTGACAACAGCAACAAAAAATAATTTTAAAAGTATTTTAAAGAGGTGCTTCGTGCCATTTATTTGTTTATATTTTATCTGATTTTGAAATGCAGATTTAAAATAAAAAATGATTAATTATTTCTGTTAAATGTGTTGGTTTAATTCCTTGTTTATTTGCTTATCCACAGTTTTATTAATTCATCAATGAGGATTTATAAACAGTTAAAACAATATAACAATACATTTTAATGTAACATTTTTAAATATAATAAATTTATAAAATTCATTTATCTAATGGTTTACTTATTAGTTTACTTATTCACGATAAATACATTTATTTAGTTAGTTAGTTTTGAATAGTAGGTTCCAAGTTGAAAATTAATAAACTCATTTCTGTTAAATAATTTAAAAAAATGTTATTTTATTTATTTATTTATTTATTTATTTACTATTACTATTTATTTAAGGTGCTTCTGGACATTTATTTTTTATATTTAATCTGTTTTTGAATAGCAGATTTAAAATGAATTTTGAATAATTATTAAATGTTTAATCGTTTAATTGCTTATTTATCCATTTTATTAATTAATTTATGAGTCTATTGGTTTATAAAAAAAAGTTAAAACAACAAATGTAACAATAATATTTAAACCTAAAACTTCAATATAATAAATTAACTTATCTATTGGTTTACTTATTGGTTTACTTCTATAAAATAAAATAAAACAGAAATTTAGTTAGTTTTGAATAGTAGTTTCAAAGTTAAACATTAATGAATTCATTTCTGTTAAAGCATTTTTTACAAAGGTTATTTTAACTTCATATTTATTTATTTGAATGTTAATTTAAAGAGTTGAGTTGGTCATCTGTTTTTGAACAGCAGATTTAAAATAAAAAAGCTAAATTATTATTGTTAAACATGTTGGTTTAATTCCTTATTTATTTGTTTATTTACAGTTTTATCAATTAATGTATGGGTTTATCGATTTATAAAATAAACCGTTAAAACAACCTGTACAACATCAAATTTAAGTGTGAAACTTTTTAATATAATAATTAATTTCTGTGAAAATATTTTTTAAATGGCTATTTATTTATCTATTGGGTTACTTATTTAAAATAAATAAATACATTTATTTAGTTAGCTTTGCATAGTAGGTTTCAAGCAGGGCTGGACGATATGGCCTCAAATCTATCTTGCAATATAATCTAAAGCATGTGCGGTAACAATACGTATAGCGATATATATATTTTTTTCTTTATGTATGTCAAAATGACTACTTTTGAACATTATTTATAAATGATACTTCAAAAAGGTTTAAAATGTTATTTTAAAAAAGTTTGTTGTGCAAAATGCATTTAAAACATTTTTTTCTTCAAAATAATGAAACACAAAATTTGTCAAAACATAAATAAAGATGAATGTGTTTTAGTAAAATAAAGTTCAAAATTGTCTGCTTTCCTGGTTACTCATTTATACATTTAATATTGCACAAAAAATCCTGCATGTAGTTGAATAAAAAATGCTACAAGTTTAACAGCTTTTTTTCCCCGTCCAATGTAAAGCAGCAAACTTTAAACTTTCAATATCTAGCGTGAAGGCAAACGCTGAACATCGGTATCCTTGCATACATGGTTAAAAATATGTAGACACAGCTTGATGACATCATCAAAATGCATTACTGCGGTATGGCGGTGTAGTCGAAATCTATACTTTTGGCTAAATTTATATCATTTTTACTTCTTAACTTTTACCCACTACTAGCTCCAAGTTAAAATTTTATAAAATTTATTTGAGTGAAATTTTTTTTTTTTACAAAGGTTATTTAACTCATTTATTTGTTTGCTTTTTAAAATAAATTTATTGTTAGTTTTAGTCAGATCAATACAAGACAGTTGATGCTTTGAACTGCAAGAAATATATTGTTAAATTTAAACAATTTAATTGTCACAACATACCAGTAAAAAAATCAAAAACATATTTTATAGAAATCTCTGAAAAAATTACATTTATCCAAAAGCTACATTAATACAAAATATAATATATTCTTGCATTGAATAACAAAAATAATCTTTAAAAACTATTTAATTGTCAGCAAAAGATCGGCAAAAGATCTACATTTATGCAATGTTCGTTCTTAGCTACTGGCATGACTTGAAATGTATTGAATTACAATTACTCAATCTCAACATGCTTGATTAGCCTACATGTAACTACAAGTTACTAAAAATTATACAGTAAGTAATTACGTAACTCAAGTAGGCCTATATATTGTTACTTTGCGTCTCTTCCATGCAGGACCCATGTGTTCCCAGTTCAAACCAATGCCCTCTCGGCCCATGTCCCTTATGGGGCCCAAGTAATCAGCTCATATGGGCTTCCTTTGTGGGAATCATGCTACAAAACCTACATGGGACCCACTGATTTCACCCAGACAAAGCCCACGCCCACGCAGTACCCATGGAACCCGTACTTAACCTATCCGGGCCCCACATGTCATTGCTGGCTTGGATGAAATACAAATTTCATTTCAATTTGGTTTATTTACATAGCACCAGTTCACATCAGATGTCATGTCAAGGCACTATACAGGAAAAGTCATTTCAATACAATTAGACATTTAAAGAATACTAAATATAAATTGCTTGCCACAAAGAAGAAAAGAGTAATAACATCCAGGTAAGTTTAAGTAATTAAATGAGTGTGGCGCTCAGCCTCGGCCTGTGATTTTACACTTTGTTTTCTGCAACATTTAACCCCTTTTCTAGTTTCTGATTTTTTTGTTGTTTGTAGAAATACAAACCAATAAATCACAATAATGTGGGTGCAAACATAAAAATGCAGTTGAATGTGGCTGAAGAAACAGAATGGTAATGTTATTTATCATTGAATAGTGAAGCAAAGATTCATGTTATTTTTTTTTTTAAAACTGTAGATCTTTTATTGTGAAGGCTGCGCATCACTGATGCGATTTAACTTCCTTTTCACCTTCTAACAAGTGCTGACATGCTCCCACACTGGATGCTGCTGTCTCTCCTCTCCTTTCTCTGCCTCTTACTTCTAATTCTTATTTGAAAAGCTGAGGGAAGACCCTTGATTTTCATGATTTCTTCTCATCTTGTTGCTCAGCAGCTCATCTGCAGCCCCTATTAATTAACCCTCAATTAACCTCCACCTTCATTGTGAATTGTACACCTCCTCCTCTTTAACAGAGCAAAGTTTTGGGGTATTTCCTCATCGCAGCCCTGCACACACCACCCACACTCCAATGAAAACAAACCCCTCCTTTCTTCCCTCCAGCCTAATTTCCTCTCAGTTTTACACACATTTTCAGCAGCTGTAAACTCTTACTGGTCTGTGTGTGTGAAGAGAGGATGAGTCAGACTTCAGCAAACACTTTGTGACAGGTCTGCGGCTTCCTATCAGCTCTGCTTGTGTTGATTTATATATTAGTAATTAGGTAGTGCTGCAAGTTTTGAAGATTTCCAGGCAAATCAAGCCAAGTTTCAGTTATAAATGTGGATTTTGATGTCATTTTTCTGCCAGATCTCATAGATCAATACAGCTAAAACGAAAGACTTAAGCAAACAGATTTTCAAATTATCAACCATCTTTATGTCCAATTAGACCCGTGGTTTGATGCACCTATTTTCAAACAGTTATTGCAGCTAAACTCTTCCATGCTGTGCAGTTTGGACGATTTTCGGCTGAAGAATTCATGGACAACTTTTGGTGTGTTTGGTGGGTCTGTACTCCTTATCCGACATCATTCTCAAAGCCCTCATTTAGTTGCAGTTTTGACGTATTTTCTTGGGTTGTTTTCTAGATTCTCTGTCTTCAAAGTTAATATTTGAAATGCAAACTGATTCTGTTATGGAGCTGTTGTTTTTGTTTGTTTCTCTGAGCATTTTAAGCCTTAACCTTGCGGTGATTCTGCATGATAGTAATGTAGAGTTGGTCAAAAATAGCTTTTAAGCCCTTTCTAGATTGTTGGGCGGTAACATTTGCTTTTTTTTAAAGATGATTGCTGATGTTTTTTCCATCATGAAATTGTGTTAACACAGATCATCCAGAGCAGAAGAGTTCACACTGATGATTAACATGTGATGAAGTGCAATCCATCGTCTATATCAGGCGGCGAAATTTTGTTGGGCGTACTTTCCACATGCAGCCTTTCAAATTCAGCCTCACCTTTGCTTAATAGGTACTGACAGCGTGGAAACTGTAGATTTAAATAACTTTCTGACCTGGTAGGGATCATTTTACATCTCGTCCTGATTTGTTAAACATTTCAATCCCTAAAGCCATTGCTGATAACATTGCACCCACAAACACTCCACAAAAACACTCATTTTTATAGGGGTGGTTACACCTGTTTGTGATCAGTTAGACGTTTGTGTATTTGTAACATTTAGTGCCGAATTTATTCAGTAAAGAAAAAAAAGCTTTGTTGTTATTCCCGCAGTAAAAATGTCCTTGAATATGGGGAATTTGGATGGCTAAACCACGACAAACTCTTGGAAATTCCTACTGATTAACCGCGCGTAATGTTTCACAAGAACTCCTTACAATTGCCTCAAAATAGATCTTTACACTTCAAGATTTAAGAGATTATCACTGAGGACAAGAGACATGTAATAATGAGTATGACAGTGACAGGCTGCCGCATCCTACAACCGTCCAAAAGAATCTGAAAAGGTTTGGATAAAAATTAAATTAAAATCAAACTGAACACAGTTCTTTGTTCAGTTATATTGTCTGTATTACTTAAAACAATAACACAGCACATTATTTATTGTGTTCCTATGCATTAGTTTTTTTTCCTGAATAAACACGTATTCCAGTTTTGGCTCTTGCAACACATTTCTAAAAAAAAAAGTTGGAACCGTAAAGCATTTACCACGTTGTGGATTCCCCTGAGTTTGGAAATCTCGCGAGAATCCATCTTGAAGAGCAAAGTTAGCCATTCCACATTCCACTTCCCGGCCCAGCTAACCGCCTTCACCTGTTCTCTTCCCCTCACCTTCATCTGTTTGTCAGTTGTTAGTTTTCAGATTCGGATTGAAGCTCGCCGGTCTTTTCCTGAGTATTTTGTTGTAATTTAATCCGTTTTTCACTGTTCATTCGTCTACCCATCCTGCCGCATTTGAGTCTTTTTCAAACAGTAAACACGACACTTAGCAGCAACGACTCCAACTCAGAAAACACTGAAGAGCTGCAGCTCCACACCGACAGTTTTTGCCCTCTGCAGTCTGAGAACCCTGCATAATATCAGCATCCCAAACAACCTCAGAAACCCCCCTCCGTCCCGACCTCTGACCCCCGTCTTATTGTCCCAATTTAGCGCCCCTTGGCTTGCAGGGCATGAGACCGGGCCCGGCTGAAGGTTGTTCAATCAGCTGGAAATGGCAGGAACCCACACAGACACAGATACACTTCAGCAGATTGGACCCACCCCCATGTTTATTTGGGTGTCAGGGGGGCGGATCCTCTCTCAGGTACATGTTGAGGCAAATTTTCCTCCACCAGCTTTCACTTCTGCAAACCTCTCGGTGACGCATCGTCAGAAGATGTGTTGCACGGACCGGCTGATGAACTTTGATTTGTGTGAGGCAGAAAGGATGTAATGAATAACACTGCTTAGGCAAGGCAAGGCAAGGCTATTTTATTTATATAGCACACTTTCAACACAAGGCAATTGGAGGTGCTTTACATGATTCAGTGATAATGATACTAAATACATGATTACAGAAGCATGATTAGAGAAAAACAGAAACATATAGGTTTTAACCGATAGACACAATCAATCAATAAGAAAAGATGATGTAAGGAACAAATTTACGCAATATAGATTAAAAACAGATAAAACACCTAAACCAGGAGAATCAAATAGTGATCAGAAAGCGCAATTTAGGGCTCAAATGTAGCTCTCAATAGTAGAGTTTTAATCTTTGATCTAAAAGAGCCTAACGATTCAACATTTTTGCATTCTTCTGGAAGTTCGTTCCAGATTTGTGGAGCATAGAAGCTGAAAGCTGCCTCTCCTTGTTTAGTTCTAATTCTAGGAATATTAAATAATCTAAAGTTAGAGGACCTGAGTGTTCTGCTGGGTTGGTATAGTGACAGCAGATCTCCAACATACTTTGGTG
This sequence comes from Apricaphanius iberus, assembly GCA_028564705.1. Classification (NCBI taxonomy): domain Eukaryota; kingdom Metazoa; phylum Chordata; class Actinopteri; order Cyprinodontiformes; family Aphaniidae; genus Apricaphanius; species Apricaphanius iberus. Next base: position 598,578 of record JAPXFQ010002063.1, read on the forward strand.
CTAAACCGTTCAGTGATTTATAAACTAGTAGGAGTATTTTAAAGTCTATTCTCTGAGCTACAGGAAGCCTGTGTAAGGACTTAAGAACTGGGGTGATGTGTTCTACTTTCCTGGTTCTAGTGAGAACACGGGCTGCAACCTTCTTGATCAACTGCAGCTGTCTGATTGATTTTTTAGGTAGACCTATGAGGACGCTGTTGCAGTAATAAAGATAAAGATAAATGCATGGATCAGTTTTTCAAGGTCCTTCTGTGACATCAGTCCTTTAATCCTAGAAATGTTCTTCAGGTGATAGAAAGCTGACCTTGTTATTGCCTTAATGTGACCCTGCAGGTTAGGGTCTGAGTCCATTATTACACCTAGATTACGGGCCTGATGAGTAGTTTTTAGTTGTATTAGCTGAAGCTGTGTGCAGACTCTGGATCGTTCCTGCTTACTAGGTCCAAAAATAATTACTTCCGTTTTGTTTCTGTTTCTGAGTTTGGCTGGAGAAAGTTATGGGACATCCAGTCGTTGATTTGTTCAATTCATTCATTTAAGGTCTGGATAGCATCAAAGTCACCTGGTGACAATGTAATGTATAGCTGTGTGTCGTCTGCATAATTATGGTAACTTATCTGATTGCTATAATCTTGGTTAGTGGGAGCATGCAAATATTGAACAGGAGGGGTCCCAAAATAAATGGAGTTGCTGTGTTATTGTGAAATGCACAGATCTCTTTGTTAAGGATAAGCTGTCAAAAAGGCTTATAGGAAGGCAAAGTAAGCTTATTTATATGATAAAAATCATTTAAAAAGCAACAGGAAGTGTTTTAAAATCAAAGACAAGAAAATAACTTTAAGTTTTGCTTCAAAAGAGAGCTTGATGTGTGATCAGTGATCCAGGAAACAGATCATCAGTCAGATTCTTTAATCTAAGAACGCAGTAAAAACGAAAATATTTTTCGTCTTGATTTAGAAGAACCAACATTTTCTGCACATCTCAGCTTTTCAGGGACTTTCTTCCTGAGCTGAAGATAGAAGATAGAAAACTAATGAGTTCTGGTTCTAGTAGTGCACCCGTTATAATTTGGGTTAGTGGGAGCATGTAGATAGTGAATAGAAGAAGTCCCATGATGGAGCCCTGAGGGACCCCACATGTAATTTCTGTTTGCTTTTTATGAGAAATTTCCTGTCGACATAAAGAATTTCCTTTTGTTCTTATTACATTTCCTGGTGAGGTAAGATAGATGTACTAGAGAGTCCGACCCAACTCTCCAGTTGTCCCAGTAGTATTTTATGATCAAGTGCCAAATGTGATTCCACCACAGTCTGTATTTATGTGGATGTGGTTGAAAACTTTGACGAGGGCAGCCTCAGTGCTGCGGTGAGCACGGAAACCAGACTGACAACTATCAAAGCATTCGGTCATTATTAGGAATTTA